>CM019148.1:262811503-263428462 GCA_009733165.1 Naja naja
ACAGTTTAATGTCAGGCTTCACAAAGCTGAGGCAAGAACAAGAAAGCAAGACTACATGGATTTCAGTAAATTTTTAATACCAGTCTTAAGTAAAAACATACTCCTGGAAGCTGTAATTTGAAAACCCCAGCCTCATTTATAATGAATTAATTTTATTTATTTACACAATTTAGGAGCCATTTTACTGCAAAGGGACTCTGGGTGGCTTATATTAAACAATAAACAGAATATTAGAGTTGAAAGAAAGCAGGTCCTCTAATCCAACCCCTGTTCAAGCAGGAGACTCTATGCCATTCTGGACAAATGGATGGGCAATCTCTTCTTACAATTAAACAAACTACGGTAATAAAAAGAAAAAAATCCCATGCATCTGAACAAACGCATTTCCTCAAAAGGGACATACAAGTAATTCTCAATTTGCGATTACAATTAGAATCTGAATTTTGGTTGCTAAGCAATGTCATTAGGTGAGTCATCACCATGACCCAATTTTGCAACCACTTTTATCATGATTGAAAGTGAATTATTGCAATGGCTAAGGGTCATTCAGCAAATCCAACTTCCCCAACTGACTTTGCTTGTCAGAAGCCATCTGGGAAGATCACAAATCATGATCACATGGCCACAAAACACTATCATAAATATGAACCAGTTGCTCAGTATCTGAATTGTGATCATGTGTCCACAGGGACGGTGAGACAATTGGAATTTGGAGGATGTCTTAAGTCATTTCCCCCCCAAGGTCATCGTAACTTCGAAACAACATTAAATGAATGATTATAATTTGTAACCTGTATAACCAACAGTTCTCCACAAATACCCAAATTCTTAATTTTTTAAAGACTTCTGGAATGTTATCAGGGTGGGATTAACATTGAGTTTCTTTAAATACTTTCCAAAGCCTCTTTCCAGATTTCTTTCCACATGCTATGTTGCTATTTATGAGAAAAAATTGTAAATTAACAAGCTTGGTATTATTTCTTCAATTTCCTTCTCAACCTTGATGTTAAATGTACTACAATATCTTCTTTGAATATTCAGTGGAACTTGACGTATTAAAAAAGATGAACTCTTGTGTTGGTTTATTATAATGAGCACCTGTAGACAAATTAGAATGTACTAAAAAGTACATTCTTAGTGATTGAAGGCAAATTAAAATGTATTAGATTTGTATAGATTTGAATATATTAGAACAAAGAACTGGTTTTTAGCAACAAAGTACTAAGTGTACTTAGTTTATTGTGAATCTGAAATAATTTAAAGGAAAAAAACATGACATGAAAAAATAAAATAAAGAGGTCACCAAGTCCAAATGTCTGGTTTTGAACAGTGATATATATGAGGATGATATCTGATTATGCTAACCTTATTAACATTATCCTATTATGTTAATTGCATTGGTTATTTTTTTTTTAAAAAACCTCTATGATTCAGCATTATATGTCATCATTAAAGATCAGATGCAGACAAAGCATCATTTGTAAAGTTTTTGGCAAACAGTAATTGTTGGATGCTGCAAGCAACTAATCCAAGCTCCACCTTAGAGAATGAATCTTATATATTATTTAGAGCAAAACAAACATGTAGCATATTTTGGAGCTATTTGCAATAAATTCTTGTAACAATCAATATTAATGTACATTGCTATAGATGTCACTGAGGTCTGAGATGCAATGTAATAAAATTCATACACATGCATTGATTTCAATGGGATTTACTCTCAAATAAGTACCTGTAAGCTCACAGTGTCTGAGATCAGTGATGTGGTAGTCTAGACATCAGTGTGGCTGTGTATCTAAAAGCCACAAATTATACAGGTAAACTAATAATTGGTATAGTAGCAGTACCAGTAACATTAATAGAAATTAAAAGATTTGAATCAGTGCTTTGTCAAAAGCTTACAGACTCAGACATTATAAGTGGTTATATGTTTGCATGATTTATCTATCAAATGGATATTTAATTCAGCCTGAATCTGAAGTTCAGTAAGGAAAAAAAAGAATCAATTTTATGAATATTTCCTTTAGTCTTCATGAAGTTTTCCAAGATATATAAATGGCGGCATACAAGTTACAAGCTGAAAAAGTTACAATTATTCTAATGTGCTTTGCAATCATTGCATTTTCCTCAAATTTAGTTAGAAGAATATTGATGGACAGGTAGCTCTGGTTTAACAACTGCAATTGGGACTAGTGACTCAGTTGATAAGTGATTGCTAGATGGAAAATCACATGACTGCTTACAATTTTAGTTTAGCTTTTCCTTGCTTTAAGGTCACCTTAAAGACTTGTGGACTTCAATTCTTAGAAATCCCCAGCTAGGCATGAACTGAACTCCACAAGTCTTAAGGTGGCCCAGGTTAGGCACCTGCTACAGCCTCACAAAATATTACTATAAAGTCAGGTGAGTTCAAGCCACAGACAAGATTTCTGGAACTCAACTCAAGCAGACATTTGCACATATAGTCACCAGAAGTCAGTGATTCAAAGACTATTAATTTAACATTCTGCCTGTATTTTGTTCAACTCCAGGCAGTGTACATAAAGTGTATTTTCCTCACAACAATTATATGAGGTGGGTTGCATTGAGAGAGTAACTGCCCCAAAGTCACCTCACCAGCTTACGTGCTAACATGATTAAAGTTCATATTCAATGATTTCTAGTCCAGCCCTTAACCACAACTCCAAATTGGCTCCAATATTATGTGTATGGTTCTAGTCCTCTAAACACAGAAACTGGAGGGATAATTTTGGCTAGTGGAATTTGAAAAATATGAATCAACCAACCTATGCTGGATCAGTGTGGTAGGCCATAACTTCACTAAAGTGGATGCATTCTGTCTCCATATCTGTTGATTGATTGGTGGCAACAAGTTGTTGTTGACTCTTAGCAACCACATAACAGATTTTCTCCATGATGATTTGTCCCTAACCATGTCTTTTAGGTCTTTCAATGGTGTATCCATCACGCTGAGTATCTGCTGTGCCTTCTCTTCCCAAACATTAGAGAGCTAGGGCAGAATGTGTCTGAAGTAGCTCTTATTTCTTTATATTCTTTCTGAGTTATTTTATATTGCTTTTATAAGAGATGAAAGGGAGATGGGAGCTAGCTGAGATAAATGTAATTGTTTGTTTTTCCTGTCTTCGTAGGTCACAGCTTGAAAAAAGTAAAAGGATATTATGTCTCTGGAATTCCACTGTAGAATATTTGTCAGATAATCTCTCTAGATGTTGAAACATGTATTATTACATTACTGTTAAAAGAAGCGGTTTGTCTAATCCTAATAACTTTGGATGAAAAGATAATGATTATTTGTTTTAGTGAGTGATCTGTTCTTCTTGTAGTCTTAGGTATTCCTAAGACTTTTGATGTTACAGTTCAAAGACAGCAATTCGATAAATAAACAACTTTCTTCGTTCACTCTTTCTGATGATCCTGCATGCAGTCACTGTAATACAACAGGAAAATTGTAGCCTTGACAATTCATCACTTCATCAGTATTAATTTTGACATCCTTTTGTTAATAATAATGGCTACTGAATTTCTCAATGTTTTTCTTCTTTGCATTAGAAGATCCGATACTCTTCTGATATGAATGACCCAGTCCAGTCCAATTGACTGATTCCTAGAATAACAATATTCACTTCTGACATTTCTACTCTGACAACATTACATTTGCCTTGGTTCATGGTTCTAGAATTCAGTGTACCAATAGTATTTATATCTTTGTAATGCTGATCTTTCCTATGCCCACATTAGCAGGTGGACATCCTTTTAATTTCAATTCAGCCATTTCATAATTGTTATTGTTGTTCATATTTAATCACTGACATTTCCCAGTAACTCTTTGGATATCTTCTGATCTAGGAATGAGGCTGATGGGATCACCATTGGGATGCACATGCACGTTTACCACTACAGGGGAACAATCCATGTAGAGGATTATGTCCTCAATTTTATTATTGTAAACCACCTACAGTAGTCCCATGTCAAGTTAGGTGGAAAATAAATTTAACAAATGATATCTTTCAATGGGTAAATAACACCAATGAGAAGAAACATTACAATAAAACAGTGGTTTTACTATTGTTGCTACTATGGTTATAGATTTGGACATTGTAATTCTTTACCATGTTGAATTTGTTCTGGATTGGAGAACAGTCTCTGAATTTGGAAGGAGACCAACTTCTTCACAGGCTCAAGTCTGACTTTGAGAAGAGTTATTTATTAAAATCTCTGCTGAGCTCATTCTTGATCTTCAGTTGATGAAAAACACCATAGTGTGCACTAGGTCGTGAAGAAATAGAAGCAATAGAAGCAAAAATTAAGAAAACACAGGTTTAGCATGATATCCCTTTTCCTGTTGATTGCAAGGAAATTGAGATTATGTATTTGCTGCTACTCACAAAACTATTTAAGTGTGATTGAAATGGGAACAATTGAAATGACTTTAACTCAGAACACTATTGTCCTGTTCAAAGATCAGCATCCTTTGAGGAGAGACTGATACAGTGCTCTGGTCCAGGGTAAGACACACTCATTCTTATATGTCTTCATGGCTCCATGTATAGTCTTATTTAGAACAGATGCAGAACAATTTGCGAACAGCCCAGATTAAGACTATTATTTGCAGAATTGTGATGTGTTTTTCTTCTGCAGAGCACTGAGGTCTGAAAGAACTATTATAATATAGAGGAAATGGGAAGGCTATGTTGATAAGAAACTAATGGCATGTTAGACAGAATGATGAAGGGCTTGGAAAAGTTGAATTGTTGACCAGAGTAGCTTTCAAACAAGAGGATTAGGGTATTTGTTTCAGTATTTGCAACTGATGTTAAGACTTTCTGTTGCATGTTGGTGCGTATGTCACAGGATAAGCAATAGCCATTATGAAAAGAGAAACTTGTTCTGTAATCAGGATCTAGCAATACCATAAGGATGGATAATATATGGTTTTTCAGATCTTAAAGAATTCCAACTTGCCCGAATCAGACAGAATAGTTAGGAATCAGGAGTATGGGAGTTGTTATCCTACACCTAGATTAACTGGAGCGGGTAGGAAATTACTATCAACAGCTTCCTTTACAGTTTGTGAATCTGGAATCTCAGAATGAATGCTTTGTTTTCTTCAGAAGTAGAAGGCAGGTTTGAAAGCAGGCGTACTTACTTTGCCTAGCTGAAATGCAATTAAACTACTGACATCTAAGTACAAGATGCAATCAAACTACTGTCATCTAACAAATGAATGTGCTTTTCTTTTTATTGACCATGTCTTGACAACCTCTTTTTTTTCTTGTATGTCCCCATGACATTGCCTTCATCTGCTACCCAGTCTGAACCTGTGATAGCTCTAAATGGACCTTAGCTATATCAGCATTAAAGTAGTGTTTCCTTCTTATTCCTGTGTATATGATATCATGGATGTAATCTGACAAATTCAATCATCATTCTTTCAGCAGTTTGCTCAGTGGATCCCCAAGGATGGGATTGACCCATGTCCTATTTTAGGACAATCTTAAGGCTGGTATGGTCAAATCTCCTCCACTCTGGTCCCTGACACAGTTTTCCAAGACATTTTAATTTGGACAGCAGAAGACTCTGCTTCCTCCAGACTTTTATTTTTGCCAGGCTTCTGAGCTGATATAGCTTGGTGACCTGGCTTTGAAAGAAAGATGAGACTAACAGCTGAGGATGGAAGGGTGGAGGAACTGCAAAATATAGTAGAAGGGACACTCACATCTACAGTGCCATCTCCCTGTCAGCAATTTGGCAAGCTATTCTAAAACATATGGGTTTTGAACTCTTCTGTGCTATAGGTGGGAGCCTATAAGGTGGGAGCCTCCCTTCTGTTGCAATATACAACACTTCCATTGCTCCCTCCCCCACTCCACAGCATATACTTGAAAGGTGTTAATGCTGCAAGAGGTTTTATGGTGCAGTGGGAGAGGGCTCACTGCATCATGCAACCAGATTGTTCAGTGTTGCACTTGGTCTTTCCCCAATTACACAGTTTAGTCCCTTCCACTTTATGCTGGTTGACATAGTGAATTGGGTGATGCTATTAAAGCCTCCCTTCATCTGTATTGTAGAGCTCTTTCCTCTCCACATGCCCCCATCAGCCAAGATATAGACCAGGTTTTAAAATTTTGAATTTCTGCTTCAGACATGAGAAGTGGGAACTGTAGTTAAAGGTTAAGAGATCGCAAATGGAACAAATTTATGTGTTTTTCTTTTATCAAGTCTTGATCTGATCTAGCAAAATATTATGCAAATTTGCAACTTTGAAGCAAGAACATGAATAGAATAGAATACAGAGTTGGAAGGGACCTTGGAGGTCTTCTAGTCCAATCCCTGCTTAGGCAGGAAACTCTACACCATTTTAGACAAATGATTGTCCAATCTCTTGTTAAAAACTTCCAGTGTTGGATCATCCAAAACTTCTGGAGGCAAGTTGTTCTACTGATTGTCACTGTCAGGAAATTTCTCCTTAGTTCTAGGTTGCTTCTCTCCTTGATTAGTTTCCACCCATTACTTCTTGTCCTGCCCTCCGGTGCTTTGAAGAATAGCTTGACTCCCGCTTCTTTGTGGCAGCCCCTGAGGTATTGGAAGACTGCTATCATGTCACCCCACCCACCCACCCAGTCCTTCTTTTCATTAAACTATACCCAATTCCAGCAACTCAGAGTCTGTTCTAGTACAGTCTTTCCAAATTGAGAAGTAAGCTGTCTTTATATGAAAAAAAATCCATGCCTAACAACATAGTATCAAATAAGTTTTGATTTTGCTATGATTTAGGTTATAGAGTATTAGTCTTGCTGATTTCATAGTTACAGGTTAATCCATCTATTTTTTAATAGGGGGAGTAGACAGTAGACCACAAATTCAGAACACTTCATCAAGTGTATCAGGTATGGTTTACTGAACTGATATTTCCCCCCTTAAGACTGTCATATATTGCAGATGAACTTTGCCATGTTGGAAAACAGAACTTCCTCATTTCAAGTAAACCCGAGTACTTGATACATATCTAAGTCAGATGGCTCCATCATTTGTAAATATCACCAATAATGTAAATTAATTGTACGTAATGCATAGCATAAGCAGTGAGAGCATCAAGAACTTATTTACCAATAGGTAAATAAGACATATAGCAGAACTCCATCTGCTGATACAGCTGTATTTTGAGTTTGTGAGAAAGATGGACAATAATTTCTCATATCCGCTTCATAATAATCAAGTACTGAAAAGGAGTGAAAAAATAAACGTAGTCCGATATTTAGCCCATAGTTAAAGAGCAAACAAACAAGCTATACAAGGTTTTTTTTTTTTCTGTTAGCAAAGATCCGGTCCTTAAATTTTGTCATCTCTTTATAGATTTATGTAAGGAAGCTCTCACTAATCAGGGCAAAGTGTCAACGGTGCATTAAGAGTTTAAAGAATAAACTGTAGCATATGCGGGAATTATGATAGGACTCTGTACAGTATAACTGTAAGCATAAAGTTGTAAGTATGACATATTTTCATGGTAAATTTAAGAGAATTAAATCTGAACTGTATTCGGATGGTGTTTAATGATTTAACCTCCACTGGGGAAAATGGCAATATATAAAACTCATGCTAACATGATTTGGAGTCTACATGATTATTAACCTTGCTTTAATGTATTAGTATAAGCTTCTCCCCGCCCCCACCGTGATTTGGTAAACAGAAATCTATAAAGAAAGAGAGCTTGCAGGATTTGAACAGCCAACTGCTGATGAGTGAAGGTTAACATAACAACCAGTAGAGGTTGAAGACCATCATTGTGAAAAGGTTACACTAATTTCACTAGAAGTTAAACTAAGGAACAGCACATTGAAAACCAAATCACTTACACAATTCCGTATGTCCTTGACTTAAAATTGTAATACAGCCCAAGGGATAAATCTTTGGGATTGGCTGTGGAAAGTCAGGGTTCACAATTTTATTCAAGCATAGACTGAATAGCTTTGAACAGACTGATATCTTTTGAGAACCTTCTCTTTGTCACAATGAATGAATGATGTCCTAGAAATGCATACTGTAAATTCCAAGGAATGCTTTGTGCTAACTGGCTGATAAGAAAATCTGGGATTTGGGATAGTTTAATTTCTCATAGGGAAATGGTCCTTTAGAAGAAGGAAGGATTATTGGGTTGGCACTGATGGAGGAATCATAAAACACAAGAGGGAGATAAGAAAGGAGCGAAGAATTGGAATAAAAGCATGTATACGGCTAGCAAATATTTTATTTTATTTATTTTATTTGAACTTATATGCTGCCCCATCTCCGAAGACTTCGAGGCTTACAACTAAAACAAGAAACAATACATACATTAAAAAACAATTAAATTAAATTATAAGTCCAAACATTTATAAAACCTTAAAATCATCCCACCCCCAGAGGGTCACAGCCCGGGTTGGTCAAATAACCAGGTCTTTAACTCACGGCGAAAGGTCGGAGGTCAGGGGGGCCAGGAGCTCCAAAGGCAGTTGATTCCAAAGGTCAGGTGGCCTCCCTGGCGGCATAAGCCAGCCAGGAGGGACACGGGTCCAACAAACATGTGGTGGAACTCATTCGCCGCATAATCCTGTCCACTTCATCCTCGGAAACCGGATCGAACTCATCCCAGATAACAATAGCCAGATTCCCTGCACCCCCTTCCTCAGACCACTGCAAATCGGAGGATAACCCGTCCTGAATACAAGCAATCTTATCCGACAGATATTGAACAAATTCCTCAGCCTTACCCTGCAATGGGTCCGATCCCCCCTCTAACGAAGGAGGGCAAGTAACCGAAACAGGGCGGCGGGTTATCTGCAGACGCTATGAGAGTGGAGAGATAAGATCTTCGCCTCTCTCATAGCTACCAGGTAAGTCCTAATAAAGGCTCTTAGCTGGGTTCGGTCGGACTGGGAACGGGTAGACCTCCACCTGCTCTCTAAACCCCTTGACGGCTTCATCCCCGGAGCTCCTCAGTATACCAAGGAGCAAACCGGGATCCACGCGCGTAAGGGGGCATGGGAGAAACCCTGTCGAGGCTTCTGGCGCAGCCATTGCCAGGCTATTGCCAGATCCTCGGCAGAGCTGTGGGCAAGGGAAGAAGGAAAAGACCCCAGTTCTGCCTGGAACCTCTCAGGGTCCATCAGGCCTGGGGCGGAACCATCTGAGTGGCTCCTCATCCCAGCAGTGGGGGCGGCCTGTTGGAAGACCAGCCGTAGGAGATAGTGATCAGACCATGGAACAGGCAAAGTCGTAATAGTGACTTGCCCTCTGTCACTCCGCCACTGTTCAGAGATAAAAACTAGGTCAAGAGTATTTCCCCCTCCATGAGTAGGGCCTTGGATCAATTGGGTCAGGCCCATGGCCTCCATAGAAGCCATGAATTCCTGGGCCAAACCGACCCCCCCCAGGGAAGGCAAGTTGAAGTCCCCTAAGACCATAAGGTCCGGGAGCTCCACCGCCACCCCGGAGAGGAGATCGAGAAGCCCAGGCAGGGCTGCTGCCACACAGCTGGGGGAAAGGTATGCTAGCAGCAAGCCCACCCGCCCATTAGGCCCCCATCTCAGGAGGAGGATCTCACTCCCGCCTATCTCTGCAACAGAGACCTCCCTCGGAAACAAGGTCTCCCGAATAACCACGGCCACCCCACCACCCCTACCCTGGGCTCGTGGCCGGTGCAAAACCTGAAAACCTGGTGGGCATAAATCAACCAGAGGGACACCCCCCTCTGGGCCCAACCAGGTCTCAGTGATGCAGGCCAGGTCCGCAGCCTCCTCCTCAATGGTCTCCCGGAGGAGGGAGGACTTATTAGCCACAGACCTGGCATTAAAATACACCAACTAAGCCCAGGGATCCTAGTTCCATTGCCCCTTGGGAGAAGGCCATAGGGTCAGGCGCAACCGGCCTTAAATGTCGGGCGCTCCCCTAACCTGATATGGCCTATGCCTCGTCATCCTCTTCCAATCCCGACCACCCTGGGAATCGCAGCCCCCACCCCCGGGCCGGAGCCCCGCCGCCCCAACCCCCACACACTCCCGCACCCCAGGCTGCAAAATGACCCCTCACCCCCCTCCCCTCCCTAACCCTTTAAAACAACGAATTAACAATTTTAAGATTCGACCCTTAACTCTTAATTTAGAATTTGGCCCATTGATTGCAGCATGCCACCTCTCGGGATCCCAGGATCCGTCATCAAGGTAAGCTGTTGACAGTCCACTGGGCCAACTCAAGGACAAGGGCGCAGTCCTGAGTGCCCACAGTTCCGAGCGCGAGTAAGGTCCCATAAAATAGTTGACAAAATTCATAAGGGGTCAGAGTAAAGTGTGGCATTGCATAACCGGGTGAAGATGTTAAAATATCCAAATGGAGAAAAGAAGGGTACAGGCAACAGTAATCAAGAATTTCAGTCTCATAAACGGTCTCTCACACCCGTTCCGAGGCCGAAGATGGTAATAAATGGCAGCCGCTCTCTCACTGCGGTAAACCAAAACAATCTCAAAAACTGCAGGGTCCGATGTTGAATCCCTCTACTCTCCCACAGTAGAGGGATAGTCCTCCCATCGTCCTCCCACAACAATGGGGCCTGTCCAATCAAAGTCCTGGTAAAGGGAGAGGTCCAGATGGTAATTAAGGACCATGGCCATTGGATAGGGATGATGGATACCTCCACAGAAATCCGTAGAAATAGAGGGGGGGGCCAGGCGGTCGAGTTTGCATTAAAAACGGCAGAGTGAACCAGCATAACACCATCCAATTTGATAGGCAGGAAAATCCAGAGGAGCCCAAGCATTGGGCTCCTCATCGAAGGCAGGGTCCAGGGCCACAGAAAATTGCCAACCGCAGGGGAGTATCTGTTCCATCCCCCGCTAGGCAAGTCACAGCCCACCCGACCCGGCCAGCACCCGATGAGACCAGGAACCTGATGAAACCCTACAGGGCCAGGATTCCTGGTTGAGTTCAGTCCAGCCATTGGAAGAGGAGCAACGTTCAAGGGCCTGGGCCTGGACCACCAAAGACGCCCCCCAAACAATCCAGGGGCTCGCTGGTTGGCCCAGGAATCCACAGTGGTAGCCTCCAAACTTGCCACCACTTGTGCCATGGTTCCGGCCGGTGCAGCCTTTGCGGCCCCACAAACAGTCAGGCCACCAAGGCCACAGGGCTCACCATCACGGCCGGAAACCGTCCTCGAACGGCCGCTGCCTCTCTCTTCTCCGCAGCCTCCGCCATCGCTACAGCCACTCCAGCCGACGAAATCCACAGCCGGAGCCTCCACCAAGGCAGCCAACATCGCTGCCTCTGCTGCTCCAGCTGCCGCCGCCAGCGAAGAGGCTGGGGTCCACATCCCCGCCGCTCGACTTGCCCCTCCGACAACACCGCAGGCACATCCCTGCAGCCGCCGTAGCCGCCAACAAAGCCGTCGCAGCCGCTTTTCACAAACCTTTAAAAAACATGTCTATGTACCCAGGTCACAGACTCGGAATATGTGAAGGGCTCTGTTACTTGGCTTTACTATCAGTTGATCACAATGGTGGGATTCAGTTTTTTTTACTACTGGTTCTGTGGGCGTGGCTTGGTGGGCGTGGGAGGGGAAGGATACTGTAAAATCTCCAGTCAGAGGTGGCATATGCCGGTTCTCCAAACTACTCAAAATTTCTGCTACTGGTCCTCCAGAACTGGTCAGAAACTGCTGCTGTTTATTTATTTTGTGAGTATTTTTATTGTTTTGATGTCTTTTAAATTGTTTTAGAATTGTAAGCCATCCAGAATCACTTGATTGAGTTTTGGGGGGCTATCGAAATTGAATAAATAAATAAAATAAGTACATAAATATAATATATTTAGAGAGCTCTAGCATTGAAGTTTTATGGTTTAATCAAGAAAAATATGGACCGGTAAACTCGATTTGGGTTGGACCAAGTTTACATTGCTGAAAGCTTGTTAGTTTCAGGGCAAATCCAGATAAGAGTCCTGAAGACCCCACAGCAGACGTTGCATCAAGGGACAAAGTCTCTGTTGCATAAATAATTTCCAGGGAGTAAAGACACTTGAAGATAAAAGGTTTTATCAGCCAAAGAAAAGCCATCTGACAGTCTGAGTCACAGAGGAAAAATTGCCATCAGCACCTATAAATTTTTCCTAAACTCTGAATTAGGAAGTAGGTAGAATATACTGTAGAAACAGAGTAAGTCATCCTCATGGTGCATATATATTCAAGTTCTTATGCTATATTAAATTAAGTAGAGGGAAAATTTCACTTACTTTGCAGTTTGTGGTTATGTTCATCTAAAAATGGGAAGAAGAAGAAGGGTTGTCATTCTAGCTATAAATAACTTGCTAAGTCTGCTGCAGAATGTAACTTGGGAAACAAATTAAGCATTGAACTAAAACTGCTCGTTCTGTATCTGAGTGTTTCAATAAAAGAGAAAAAAAATCCTGAAATATTATTTTGTTCTGAGTACCTATCAAATTCTGTGACTCTACTGGAATCTCCAATCAGAGTAAACATTTACTATTTTTGTAAAAGAGGATGAATGAGCCTAAGAAATTAAAACCCATATGAAGATGTTAGCGTTTGATAATAAATGTTGAGATTTAGCCAGAAGGTGTTTTCATAAAGCCTGCTTTTTATACTTGAATTTATTCATTTAACAATACTTATAGAAAAGAATATTTGTAACTCAGGGTTAATCTGTTGGATTCTTGGTGCTCTTTGAGCAGGATTGATTTCTTGCAAATGTTTCATTACCAAACTAGGTAATATCATCAGTGAACTTTTGGTAATCAAGTCTCTGAAGCTGTTTGTTTGTGGAGACTGCTTGTATTTCTTTTTCTTATTGTTCTGTGGGTGCAAAACAATGGCCTTGTTTAATGTGACTTCCTCTTTGCTGGGGAGGAAGAAGACACAGGTATATATACTAAGTTTTTGTGGAGAATGTTCTAATAACCCATCATACAAAGTTGCTCAGATCTGCTCAGAGTTAGAATCCTACTGGATGAGTCTATGTGAGTTAACTGAGGCATTGTCTTGTCCTGTTATTTGGAAGCTTGTAGCTCCTGAAAGAATGGACAACATATTTCAGATTGCTATCCTGGCCATTTGTCCTATAGATTGGTGTGTCACCAGGTCAATTAAGGCTATCCAGAAGATGATATATGGTGAATGCATCCTTGAGTTAAGGAATGATTGTATCTTCCCTGAAGGAGGCAGTGGTATGGCCCCTCTTTTTCAAATCATTGCTGGACCCAACAGTTTCATCTGGTCTCCAACTTTCCTGGCTGCTATGACTTATTTTCAGTGAATCCAAGATCCATTTGCTACCAACAAAAAAAATTAGTAACATGTTTTGCTCTTATCAGATACATTACAATTTACTTGAAGAATATACATATTCATTTTTTTCCTGATGGAATTGGTACAAGTATAATCTCGGGTGCAAAATTTCAGAAAGAAATTAATTGTGACAACTGAGTCAAAAGTCCACAAGTCAATTCATACAAGATTGCTAGGCAAAAGAATAATTAGATTCAATCCATTACAAATCAAAAGTAATAACAGTTGCAAATGGAATAAGCAAATGCTGTGAAGTCTAGATTTTAAATACAAGGCACAAAACTGCGAGACTAAGGATTATAAAGGTGGGTGGTTTTTTTTATACTAATCGTGCTTTTTATTGTCCTTTTTCTATCCAAGGATTCAGGACACACAGAATCAAATTAAGATTCACAAATTTCACTTTCTGACCTAAAATCTCTACCTATATCTCTATCTATACATACCCATTCATATAGCTCAACAAGATTTGAGTTCTACAAGAATCAGAGCAGGATATCTACCAGGTGGAGTATTTAATTCCCTGGGATAGCAAAAGACTACAGTTCCCATTTACTTTTATAAATTTATAGTTTTATCTATTCAAACACATGGCACAAGGAGCATATATGCATAGGAACCACCCAATCAATACCTGTGATGGCTACATAGTCACATTTTTTTTTCTCCCAAGAATTTTTTATTTCAATCTCCGTATAACAACAATACATTAACAATGTGGCATCAATATATAATGGGGTATTTTAGCATATATTTGGATTAGATTAATATTTTATATATTTTTGTATGTATATCCTTTTGTGAGCTGCCCCGAGTCCCCGGAGAGGGGGCAGCATATAAATCCAAATAAATAAATAAATAAATAATAAATCTCTCATTGCATTATAGTCGTATTAAGTCATACTTCTTCAATATTTATTTTCAACCTTACTTTCTCCAAATGCCTACCACTATATCAATTAAACATGCCTAATAATTCCATTATTCAATTTTCTCCCTGTTTTCATTTTATTTTTTTTTAATGAAAGATTCTCATTTGGCAAGCAGTGTGGTTCCAACTTTCACATCTCAATACAAACATGACCATTTTATTTAATTTCATATTGCCTCATCCTTGTCATTATTAAGTATTAAGCTTATTCAATCCCAATTCATGTTCTCATATCTTATTTTACAATATTATCTAAAATTCTCATCTCCTTTCTATTCTCATTTCTCATATTATTATTTTTTCTGTCACATTTGTCATTTTATCAATCCTTATCTGTAAATATAGTTGTCCCCTCTAGTTAATAATTCGAGCTAACCACCTTCATTCTTCCATTACATAGTCACATTGATTGTGGAGATTGTCAAAGCTGTTTTCTAACCAGCCATGTAAGCTCTTAAATTGTTCCAGGCAAAGGAGCCTATCTAAGACTTATGGCTGGTAGTCATTAATCCTTTCCCATTAGCAACTCTGAAAGAGGGCATTACTTCCAAGAAACCCGCCTTATAATCTCATCTGCCAGTGCACTTGTTTTTAATTAAAATCCATAAGTTCTATAATGATGGAAAAGTAAATTAAATATTATTCTAAAATAGTAAAACTATGTTTTAATTTTTAATTTTTATTTATTTGTATCCTGTTTTTTTTACAAATAACTCAAGGCAGTGAACATATCCAGTATAGCTTTTTCCTTCTATTTTCCCCACAACAACCCTGTGAGGTGAGCTGGCCTAAAACAGAGTCATCCAAGGTCATCCAGCTGGCTCTCATGGTTAAGGTGGGATTAGAACTCACCATCTCCCATTTTCTAGCCTGGTGCCTTAACCACTAGTCCAAACTGGCTCTCCTAATATTTTTAATACATTTAATGAATACTTCATATAATTAATATTGTAATATTAATTACAATACCCATAATAAAAGAATTCCTGATTTATGTACAGTATTGACCCATCAAATATGCTCAGCTGTTAACAAAATTTTACCAGCTTGACTTGGAACGAGCACAGAAACAGAACAAACATGTAATAGGCACTGCCATCTCCAAGAGATGATACAGAACAGGGGAAAAAATCAAATGCATGTCTGGAAATAAGATCCTCCATCTGTCTTGTTTTAAAAGCATCAGCAAACAAGAGGGTGTTAGTCAGGTTTGACCTAATTATAAGTGGTAAGTCATTCAATTACTTTAACACCTGCAGATTCATCTGGTAACAAAGGTATTTCCTACCCAGAAGAGCTGGTTACCTTAATTGAAGACTGGAATGAAATAAACAGGAGTGGAAAAGCAGAAGGCATTGTGCCTAGTTCATATTCCAAATGGCGTGGGTCGTATGCAGCTTTGCAAATGGGGATTAAGAGCTTTCATAAGCACATGAAAATCTATTTTGGTTACAATGATCAGGTGAGAAGAGCCACGTGGTAATTTATAACTGAGAGTGTTGTGTTGCAAAATACTATGAAAGAATAAGAAAAATGGTTTCTTTGATTTTCTTTGCCAAGTAGAGGTAGTTCTTGAATTATAAACACTTGTTTCGTGACCATTGTTTCGGGAAGTTATAACAGCACTGAAAAAAGTGACTTATGACCATTTTTCACACAACAGTTGTAACATCTCCATGGTCGCATACAGAGATGGTATTCAGCAGGCTCTGACCAGTTCTGGAGAACCAATAGCAGAAATTTTGAGTAGTTCGGAGAACCGGCAAATGCCACCTCTGACTGGCCCTGCCCCAGTCTATTCTCGGCCTCCCGACTCCTAGCTGATCAGCTGGGTTGTCCTGCACAGGAGAATGGAGCTGGAAGGCAGGCTAGTGGGGTGGGGAGGGAATGGAGATTTTACAGTATCCTTCCCCTGTCATGCCCACCAAGCCACGCCCATCAAGCCACATCACACCCACCAAGCCATGCTCACAGAACCAGTAGTAAAATTTGTTGAATCCCACCACTGATTCAAAGTTATAACAGCACTGAAAAAAGTGACTTATGATCATTTTTCACACAACAGTTGTAGCATCTCCATGGTTGCATGGTCAAAATGTGGGCATTTGGCAACTGTCATATGTTTATGACAGTTGCACTATCCTGAGGTCATGTGATTCCCATTTGTGATATTCCCAGCCGGCTTCTGACAAGCAAAGTCAACAGGCAACCCAGCTTCACGTCATGACTGCATCATTCCCTTAACAACTGCAGTGATTCACTTAATAACTGTGGTGAAGAAGGTTGTAAAATGAGGCACAACTCACTTAACAACTGCCTTGCCTAGCAGCATAATTTTTGGGCTCAGTTGAAGTTGTAAGTTGAGGTTTAGCTGTAATTAAAAGTACAGGAGGAACTGTAGAGATTGTTTTAATAATTCCTCTGCTTCCTTCACTATTTAGTTGGTAGCAGCTTTTGATGAAAATTTCCCCACTGCTTTTTAAGATGCTATAAACACTCGTCATCTTGAATGATTAGAAGTAGCATATGGTGATGACCATCAACATACAACATCAAGAAATGTGAGTGTTATTCTGAAAATGTGCATGTTGCAGGTTCTATTGACTTTTGTCTTTGAGTGCCCCTGCCTCTTGCAGCCACCCTGAAAAGTTTTTTTCCAGGTCAGAGATAAGCAACCTACAGTCTCTGTGTCACGTTTGATCTCCCAACAGCTCCACAGTTTGGACTTCCCAAATTATGAGATTGTACTGTTAAACACAGCAGCAACAAAATAGTAGCTGTGTGATTTCAGGTCAATGAAGTACTAATACCACTCTATAAAGCCTTAGTAAGACCATACTTAGAAAACTGCATCCAGTTTTGGTCACCACACTATAAAAGGGAGGTTGAGACTCTGGAAAGAATGTAGAGAAGAGCAATAAAGATGATTAGAGGACTGGAGGCTAAAACATATGATGAACGACTGCAGGAACTGGGCTTGGCTAGTCTAGGGAGAGAAGGACCAGGGGAGACATAATAGCAGTGTTCCAATATTTGAGGGGCTGCCACAGAGAGGAAGGGGTCAAGCTATTTTCCAAGGCACCTGAAGGCCAGACAAATAGAGACAATGGGGTGAGATGGTATAGAATGGGAACCTCTTAATAGGGCAGATGTTCATATGTCCAGCACTGGTGAGCGGGGCTTAAATCAGAAGTTTGGCTAAGATTAAATGTAGTATTGCCTCTAGAGAAAATACTTCTGCTACTATTCTTTTTGTTTTCCTTTCAGAAGAAAGCATCAGAAAGCATCTTCTGGTGGACCAGTTGCTCCATCCAGCTTGCCAAACAACCGATTGGCAGCAGATCAAGTAACCTGATGAAGTGGGAATTCTGGCTTGAGTAAGCTCTCCCACTTCACAGGGCCATTTACCCGCTCCACCAATCGACTCTTTTGTTGACCTGATTTGAATGTGATTTGGTTTAATGCTCTTTGAAATTTCCAGGCTTGCTGGAGCCTGTATCAAAGCACCTGCTGAACAACTGATTGGTGGGATGGCTGAGCTACCCATTAAAACAGAGGCAGTAACTATGTGCCCATCTGTTAAAACATTGGCAGAATTTTCTATCAACCAGCAATTTTCAGAAATGGGGAAGTCAGCAAAGCCTATGCCTGGGCTTTCATACAAATCGCACACCAGAAATCTGAACACCCCTATCTAGCAGTAAGCCAGGAACCGAGGCTATAGGGAAAGGGTAGAGAAGGGCTGTGAGCATATCAAATTTTATGGAATAAAATTTTCTGCCAGTAACAGATGGATATCATTTCATGGGAGTCTTCAACTCCACCCAAATAAATGTGTGTAGAAAAATGGCCGTATTTCTTTTGTGAAATTCTTGGACAGAACCTACAATCTGGCAGAAGCTCAGGAACTCAGCTGCAGCTGCTAACTATTGAAAAGTTGCCTATGATTGCTGCACATCTGTAGCTCATCGGAGTCTTTTCTAGGTCAAGGCTTCCCTAATCTACTGGCTTGCCCCTAGCTCCATGACACTTTCCATAATTTTTCCACTTGTAGAACATCAAGTTGGGGAAGCTGGTTAATATATGAAAAGGTTGCATTAAAAAATTTATCTGTAGCAATGATCTGATACATATGCTATAAATTCAGTCAAACACTGGTTGGTTAAAAGTCTACCTTCCTCAGAACTAAGGAAGAAAACCTTACAACTTAAATATAAAGATATTACAATTCTATTTCTAGATTAGGTGACCAGAAGCTATTATATTTGGGCTTCGTAAAATGGAGAGCTGTAACCATCTCTGAGGTTCTTGGGGGTCTGTGATGGTGCTGTTGGTATAAATATGGGGCAGAGTAAATAATAGCACCATTTCAGGCCTCAACAATTTAATACCTACTATTAGAAATGCCTTTACATGCTCTTCTTCTAGTTTGATACATGAACTTCTGCCAGGAATCCTTGTTTGAATTCTATGTAGGACAAAAAAAAAATCAATGGACACAAGTTTGAAATCAGGACTCAAAACAAGGACAAAATAATCTCAAGCTTGAAGGAGTGAACCTGATGTGATTAGACAAGATACTTCATTCCAGGTACAATCATAGGGAAGGCAAAAAAACAGCTTCTACAAAAACTAAAAATCATGCTCGTCATACAGGCATGGTCCAGGTTTAAATCTTGAGGTTCTTTCACTCATTATTTTTTGCTTGTTTTCTTCTCTGAGCTACACCTGGAAAATGTCTATAAACTAGTCAAGAGCCTTATTTTATTTATTATTCAAATAGATCACAGATGGTAGCAAAAAGAAACCAATCCATTCTGCAGTATAATGGTCATTCAGAGTTTTGCACCCATAGATTTGGTACTCCTTATTCAGTTCATCCTGCCAGATAAGCAACGAGGAAGGTTGCCTACCAGAAATTACCCTATTTGGACTGCAAACTTCTGGGCAACCTCTAGATGGAAGCACAAAAAATACAGAACTCCTTTTGCTGCTATGTAATGTGTATTCACTGTGTTGGTAGTCCTAGCTGCACAGGAAATAAATCAGCAGTGACAGCATAGAATTAGGAGTGAACAATCAGGATTAATATAAAGATTAAAATGCTACATTGTAGGATATGATGTTTTGTGTCATTTGATTTCCTTTGTGGTTATCTTGTACTTCCATATCTAACTTATTATTTGAAACACTCACTGTGATGCAAGAGAGCTTCCTTTATCAACACATTTATTGGTAAGCCACTTCTGATTCAGAGCTTCTGACACTCAACCTAATTTTTACCCCAATCCTAATTATTGTTAGTCATGTTTATTGTAGTATCAAACCTTTCAGGGGCTTCTTTTAGCTCCTTGAAATCTGACCAATGTAATTTTCTCTTTCCCACTCCCCCAATTTGCTAAGTGATACCAGAGCTATACAAAATGTCTACAGCACATATTGTAACTTCCATTTTCTGGTCTCCCCACAAGATACAACCAATGTTGATACTTTAAAGATTCCCCAGGAGGAATATATGTGGGAATTGTAAAATTGTATACAGAAGATAGCTGCAATGTAAGACATTTGAAACATTTTGCCTGAACATAGATTTGCTTTACCATTAACACACATATGTGACTCTATGTATTTCCCTGTGATCCCAAATGTTCTATAAATTCAGATTTGATGGTGTTTGTTAAATAAACCTACGCTTTATATACAAAAAAAGAATAGTTAACTCTTATTTAGGCTAAATCTGCTGTTTGAGGACTTTGTTTCGGTTATGTATGTAGGTTTGAAGTCATTGGTTTAGTTTGAACTGTTCTTGTAAAATGTTGGAAATGATTGGTTTAAAAAGTGCAGGAAAATCCTGCACTCTGATTGGCTGGCAACTGTGGCTGCTGGCTATAAGTAGCAGCCGCAGCCAGCCAAAGTGGGTTCATTCTGAGCTGTAGTCACTAATAAACAAAGAGCTTGAAGCACTCTGCGTCTGCCTCTTCATGCAAACTTAACACTGGTGACGAGGATGGGATTCCCCTGAAGAAGACGGCAACGCGGAACAAAAGAAGAGCGAGATGGCTGCACTGAACACCCCCAGCCCGTTCGATCCGACGCAGAAGACTGGGAGTCGTATGCAGATCGTTTCCAAATGTATCTGGAGGGGAACGATCTTGCCGACATTTCCGAGAAGCGGAAGAGGGCGGTCTTTCTCACGCACTGCGGTCCGGCAGTTTTCAAGATGGTGAAGGCATTGGCGGGAGCTGCAGACGTGAAGGTAATGGACTGGCCTGACTTAGAAAAACTGTTAAGAGCCCATTATGCGCCACAAGTATTGTGCCTCATTAAGAGACATGAATTTTACCATCGTGATCAAGGGGAAAGCGAAACGTAACGACTTCGTGGCAAGTTTAAGAGACATTGGGGGGTGCATGCGAATTTAACAATTTAGAAGAGGCCATGCGCGATCAATTTGTTCTGGGCCTTAAAGACAAGGTGCTACAGAGCAAGTTATTACTGAAACCTAAGATCAGGCTGAAGGAAGCAATAGAAGAAGCCTCTTCAGCAGAAGCTACCAAGTCCTCAGCAGCAGCCATGAAGAAAATCAACAAGGCCACAAGCCATCCTGATGTGGAAAAGTCCACAACAACTCATTGTGAGCAAATAGATTCTGAGTCAGACTGTAGTGAGGTGGAGGAAGGAATTTACAGACTCAGAATGGAGCGGAAAAAGAAAGACCTGGGAAGAAAGAGCCAAGATTTCTACTGCAGAGGTTGTGGGGGAGCCACCCCCACACTGAATGCAAGTTTTTAGACACCATTTGCCTCCGTTGTGATAAAAGAGGACACCTAGCAAGAGTCTGCAAATCATCCAGAACTCCACCCAACAGAAGAAAGTTTGCTACAAGCAAAGACAAAGAATTCAGGCCCAACAATCTCAGTGAGAAAATGGGGTGCAGCACAGAAGCAAATTGGAAGAATGAAACTCATCAAACAGTAACTATTGGTCATTCATCACCTTTAAGAAGCAGAAAAGTGCATGTCAAGGTACTTATTGAAGGAAGGCCTTGCCAAATGGAAGTGGACTCATACCTATCTATGGTGTCATGGGACACTATTCACAGACTTCTTCCCAATACCCAGAAGAAGCACTTCAAGAAGCAAGCATTGACTTTTAAAGGCTACCAAGGGAACAAGATTCCAGTAGTTGGAACAAGAGAATTCAACGTGAAATTCAAGGGCCACACCAAACGCCTACCACTGACCATCGTGGACAAGGACTGCCCAAGTCTGCTGGGCCTCGAGTGGTTCAACCCGTTGGGCATCGAGGTGACTGGCATCAATCATGTGAGCAACACTGAGTGGGAAGAGGCCTTGAAGTCTGAGTTTCCAGAGGTCTTCAGCGACGGATTAGGCAAGTACTTGGGGACCCCTATCTCCTTTAACCTAGATCCCAAGGTACAACCAATCCGTTTAAAACCCAGAAGGGTCCCATTTGCCTTAAAGGAAAAAATTGATGCACAATTAGATAAACTAATAGCCCAAGGGGTTTTAGAGCCCACTGATCACTCCAGGTGGGAGACACCCATAGTCACACCAGTCAAGGCTGATGGGTCTGTGAGAATCTGCGGAGACTACAAGGGACATTGAACCATGCACTACAACAGAGCATATCCAGTTCCAGTAGTGCATCATTTATTACACTCTCTTGGAGGGGGCACAGTTTTTGCCAAGTTGGACCTGGCACAGGCATATCAACAATTAACAGTTGATGATGCCACTGCTGAAGCCCAAACCATTGTGACCCATAGAGGTGCCTTCAAATGCAAAAGATTGCAATTTGGAGTAAGCGTGGCACCAGGCATCTTCCAAAGCCTTATGGAAAGAATGTTACAAGGGTTGCCAGGGGTGGTGCCCTATTTTGATGATGTTTTAATTTCTGCTGAAAATGACACTCAATTACACGAGAGACTCAGGGAAGTCTAACTAGAAATTTAAAAAGCGGGGTTAAAAGTCAAAGAAGAAAATGCACACTTAGAACAGATAAAGTGGAATTCTTGGGTTACATGATTGATAAACATGGCATCCACCCCACAGAGGCAAAGGTTCAGGCAATCAAAGAAGCCCCCAGGCCAAAATGCAAAACAGATTTGCAAGCATTCTTGGGACTCATTAACTTCTATCATATGTTTCTACCTCAGAAGGCAACCATTGCAGAACCCCTACATAGGTTGCTGGACAAAAAATCTGTTTGGGTCTGGGGGAGGAAGGAACAAGCTGCATTTAACAATATCAAGAGACTAATCCTGTCTGATGCTGTGCTGATACAGTTCTCTGAGAACTTTCCTGTTGTTCTGACTTGTGATGCATCCCCTTTTGGAGTGTGGGGTGGTGTTGAGCCACATGCTTCCCAGTGGAAGGGAAGCCCCTATTGCATTTTACTTTCGCACTTTGACTAAAGCAGAGAGGAACTACAGCCAACTGGACAAGGAAGCCTTGGCGATTGTAGCAGCTGTCAAAAAATTCCATGAGTATTTATATGGGAGAACATTTACTGTTGTCACAGATCACAAACCTCTTTTAGGCATTGTGGCAGGGGACAAACCAACGCCCACGATCCTGTCACCAAGAATGCTGAGATGGACTGAATTTCTTGCTGCTTATTCATACAAACTGATCCACAGACCTGGTAAAGACATTGGGCATGCAGATGCTTTGAGTCGCTGCCCACTTCCTTCACACATTGAGGACCCTGTTCCTGAGACTCACACCTTTTTTCTAGAAACTGTTGCCAAACTTCCAGTACATGCTGCTCAAATTGCCAGAGAGACTGCCAAAGACACTTTATTGGCTCCTGTCATAGGCTGGATTAAGAAAGGTTGGCCACTTCAAGATCTACCTCAACTTGCCCAACCTTTTAAATCCAGGCAAACTGAATTATCTGTATTAAGGATGTATTTTGTGGGGTAACAGGGTGGTTATTCCTGCAAAACTACAAAAGAGGTTTTGGAAATGTTACATGAGGGTCATCCGGGAATTGTCAGAATGAAGGGATTGGCCAGGAGTTATGTATGGTGGCCAGGTATTGACAAAATGGTTGAAAACTGGGTTGCATCTTGTCCCAACTGTCAGGTAGTCAGGCCTGCCCCACCTCTCGCCCCCACACAGGAATGGGAATGTCCTAGGGGCCCATGGTCCAGGATTCACATTGATTTTGCTGGCCCTACCAGAGGGCACACTTTCCTTATTATAGTTGATGCATATTCCAAATGGCTGGAGGTTATCCCTATGGCATCCACCACAACTGAAGCTGTCATCAAACAGCTTAAAAAGCTTTTTGTAACTCACGGGTTACCTGATGTGCTTGTTTCTGACAATGGCCCTCAATTTACATCCAACCTTTTTGAATCATATCTAGCACAACAGGGTATCAGACATGCCCTGACAGCCCCTGGGCATCCTTCGGCTAACGGCCGGGCTGAACGTATGGTACGATTTACCAAGGAAAACTTCAGCAATTGGGTCCAGGGGATATCACTGAGAGAGTTGAAAAACTTCTCAGTGTTCAGCATATCACTCCAACCCCTAACTAATTTAACCCCAGCTGAATTGTTGATGGGTAGGAAACTCAGGTCTCCTTTGACCGCCTCCATCCCACTTACGCACCCAACGCACCACTAGATTCCACTAGTAAAATTCGCACTTTCACTGTGGGTGATTCTGTTTATGCTAAGAACCTCATGGGTGAACCATTATGGATTCCTGCTGAGATAACCCAAATCACAGGCCCCAGGTCTTACAGGGTACAAACGGATGGTGTCCTCTGGAGCAGGCACATTGATCAGTTAAGATCCAGATTGCCTCAGGAGCATCGCTTTTGCTCCTCTCTGGTTCCCATACCTACTGCCTCTTCTAGGGGAAGGGAGGATTATGAGAGTAATCAGCAAGTAAGAATCAACCCCATGTGTAACGAGCTAACACGACAGGAACCATCCCAAAACCTGTCACAATACCAACAACCATTTTCACAAATGGAAGATTGCACATCACTACCTGATTTAGGTGCTGACATTGGGTTGGAGATGGATTGGGAGGAGAGACCAGGTTGTAGTAACCAAACAGGTTCTACCATTACTACAAGTCCAAGTAAGGAAATGTCAGCAGACACATTTCCTCTCTCACAAGGTGAGAACCTTAAAACATCTGAACCACGTAGGTCTCAACGTACACGTAAGAGCCCCACCTATTTAAAAGAATACATTAGATAGGTTGGGGTTTGAGTATGGACTGAACCTAGTTGTTATGTAAAAGTCATTGGTTTAGTTTGAACTGTTCTTGTAAAATGTTGGAAATGATTGGTTTAAAAGTGCAAAACCCTTCTGATTGGCTGGCAACTGCGGCTGCTGGCTATAAGTAGCAGCTGCAGCCCAGCCAAATTGGGTCCGTTCTGAGCTGTAGTCACTAATAAACTAAGAGCTTGAAGCACTCCGTCTGCCTCTTCATGCAAACTTAACAGTTTCACTTTGAGCTGGGGTCTCAACTTGCTGGATTGGACATTACTGAAAAATATAGACTTCAAAATGCTGAGTAGTAAAAGAGCTTTCATGGCTATTTGTGGTTACTCTATTTTTGTTCTTTGTTTTTGTACAGTCATACATCTTGCAGCACGGATACCACTTTAGACTGCAAATATTTACTGTAAATGATGTAGTCCCCTGGATTTTGGCCTCCCAGATTTGGCCCTATTTAAAGTTGTCGTGCACATTCTTTTTTTCTGATAAAATGGACAAAATACACTTTCTATTGCTAATGGAGAAAATAAAATATTGCTACAGTATATGTGTCAACCCACATTTTCTCATTTTTGGCTTGCTTTGCCATTTCACCATATTCTCCCAGCCACCACCCAGCTTTCAAAATAGCTTTCAGCCGAACGTTAATAAAGCAAAATTTCTTTGGGTAGCATCAATGCAGAGATAAGGGAACATAAAAAAATATCTAGTGGTTTTCTAAGCTCTGTTTTTTTAATGTGTTTTTTGGTCTGGAAGGACAACATTTTCTATTTATCATAGAACTGTGCAGTCATTTGCGTAGGCTTCATATTCTTCTCATTAACCTTATCACAAATCTGCAAAATATTAGACTACATACAGATACAGACATACATGCAATATTTTTATACCGCCATATTCCATAAGGACTTATGGCAATGTGGAGTTAAAATAAATAAAAAATACATTAAATGGCCAGTAACATAACTTCAACAGTGTAATTAAAACTATTACACATAGGTGTCCAGTGAGTAGGCATCAACCTCTAAATACTTGTATGAATAACTCAAATTCAGGAATGAAGGTGATGTCTGGAATATTTTTATACCGCATATTCCATAAGGACTTATGGCAATGTGGAGTTAAAATAAATAAAAAATACATTAAATGGCCAATAACATAACTTCAACAGTGTAATTAAAACTATTACACATAGGTGTCCAGTGAGTAGGCATCAACCTCTAAATACTTGTATGAATAACTCAAATTCAAATGCACAGATGGTTCCTTGTTTTACCCTAAATATTCAGTATAGATGGAACTCATAGCATCTTCATTCAAATGCACCAGATGGAGAAGATCCACTTGAAGCAAGTACCCAGGATACTTTATAGGTTAAAACCCAATTGTACTCAGAAGCCTACTGGCCACCAACAGAACATCAGATGTTATATCTGACATAAGGTGTTAGATCTGGGCAGTAGCTCTCACTTACTCATGTGTTGCCTTTGGGAACAATTGCAGCTTTTAAGTATTTTTCCAAGGCACCTCCATATAAAGCTTCTTCAAGTAATCTAATTGGGAGATGGCAAAGGTGTGAGTTACTGTCACCAGGGCTTCCTTCTCAGGAGGGACATCAAGTGGTACAGCATATAGTGACCAATACAATAGCCCTTCTAAGTTATAGCCCCCTACCTGTTTGTCCAGCAGTAATTGTGAATTTAGGGCAGGGGTATCAAACTCTCAGCCCACGGGTCAGATGCGTCACATGCTGGCCACGCCGACCCCCAGTTTAGCAAAGGGAAAAAGTCCCGATAACATCACATGACAATGTGAGTTTGACACCCCTGGTTTAGGGGAATCCCCATCTTGCTGTCCCACTTAAATTGATCACTGGGCAATTAAAATGCTAGATAGCTTTTAGACAAATAGACTTGAAATGGTCTAAAATGTATTCAATAAACAATTAATTGAGTAATTTAATTTTTTTTAAAGTTACATTTATATGCCACCCTTCTCCGAAGACTCAGGGCGGCTTACAATTTTTGGGATACAACCCAATGCACTCAGCAATAGCCTTCCTTCCATTGTATATGCCTGCTTATTACTAAGCGGCATTTTTACAAAGTCAGCTTATTGCCCTCAACAATCTTGGGTCCTCAATTTGGGAGGATGGAAGGCTGAGTCAACCTTGAGCCTGGTGGGATTTGAGCCTGCACTAATTGCAGGCAGCTGGAACTAAGTGCTAGGCATTTAACAGCCTGCACCACCAAGGCTCTTTCAAATTTCAATCTGTTTCTCTCTCTCCAGTTCTTTACAGTATATTCAGTCATGAAAGTGTGCTTTTTCATGCACATTTGCCCAGTGACAGAGAGAGTACAGGATTTGGAGATCTCCATAGGCTTTTTAACTTTACCCTTAAAACTTGTGAAAAGAAGAGGGGAAAGACGTTTGGAAAATCTCTCACGTTCATCAAAAGGCTCTCTAGTAAGCTTATTGTTATTCATTGCTCCAGATGCTGCCTTAGTTTTTGCTGATACTGCAGAAGCTTTTGGTAGGGGGAGAAGCTGATGACCAAATTGGTTCTAGGAACCTGCCAATTTTACTGTCTTATAATACTATGAGCAGCCTGTGTTATTTCACATTTACTGATGTTCCAGTCCAAAGAGCAAATTTGTTGTCAAGACAAATAAAGAGCTTAAGAACTGCTGCAAACATGAATATTTTACCTTTAACAAATTATTTCTTCCTCCCATATTTTTTTTAGAGTTTGAAAATGTTTGAAAACACCCAGCTTAGTTTATATCTAAGGCATAGCAACTACTGTATGATGGCAGTGGTAGTGACAATAAAAATTGTAGGGTTACTATATGGCCACACAAGAAAAGTACAATAAGAACATAGAAATAGTCCTACTGGATCAGGCCAAGCAAGGTCCATCTCAGTCCTGCATTTTGCCTTTCATTAGAGGCCATTCAAATACCAGATGGCTGCTCAGAAGCTGAAGCCTGAGAGATAACCGTCTCTCACTCTTTTTCCTATGCTTTCTGTTATGTATGTAGGTTTGTGTTATGTATGTAGGTTTGAATGTTATTGGTTTAGTTTGAATTGTTCTTGTAAAATGTCAAATAGAATTGGTTTAAAAAGTGCGGGAAAACCCTGCACTCTGATTGGCTGGCAACTGCGGCTGCTGGCTATAAGTAGCAGCCGCAGCCCAGCCAAATCGGGTCTGTTATGAGCTGTAGTCACTAATAAACTCTTCACTGAAGCACTCCGCGTCTGACTCTTCATGCAAACTTAACACTTTCTATTCCACAGACAGCAGATATGACTTATCTCTGGATAAATTAATCCAACTAAGGTTGAGTTACGCTACAATCACCTCATGAGGACAGATCCTGTGGTTTGGGGAGAGATGTTATGGAAGAGCACAGGACCCACACTCAAAAGAGCCTGAAAAGAAATATGAAAAGAAACTTGGCAACTTCATTGGGAAAAAGCTTGGAAGATTACAGGATTTGAAAAAGACAAGCAACATTTCAATGCTCATTAACAGGTTAAGCGAACTGAGGGATTAAAAAGCATCTCAATTTGCCAGTTAGAAAAGGATTGCAAATAAATAATTGGTTCCCTTTCATTAATCATTTTCTTTAGGCTGCTTTCACATAGCCTTTAGGACAACTGTGGCACAAGTATTAATGAACCAATTTGTGAAAAGAATCTAGTTCATAGTTGCCATTAGTTTAAATGAAGAAAAACACTGTCTCATTTGTTCAGGCTTTTTACTAGAACATTGTGGCTATTATGGAGTTGGAAGAATTCCAGGTTCTAGGTTCACCTAATTCCTCTAGAATACAACTTTAAATGACCATGAATGCTATTTTCCCCTCCACTGTATGCTGGCTGTTGCTTCATTCTTCAATGCAATTAACATTTAAGTTGCTTTTAGAGTGAGGTTGTGGTGAAATGGAAGGAAGTACAAAATAACTTCCTGATTGAAAAATCAGGAAGCACAAAATAACCCTAACCAGTTAAACGAAGAAAAAAGTTCTGCTTGGTATGGAATAGCTTCACATCCCATGAAGTAACCCTGAGGTCAAGCTGCTTAGATGATGTGACTCAAAACAAGGCCAGTCAGGTGTGAACCCTTCAGAGTTGTCCAGACCAGAAAACAGACTCCATGAGAAATCTAGAGCAAACCTTTATTGAAGTAGGCTATAGTAACACATTTTTGTGTTACTGTGTTTTGTGTTTTTATCTGCTCCTTCTTATACCCCAGTGAGTCAGTCTGAATCTCTTCCTAATACAAGCTCCTTTTTTTAAAGCTAAGGAATGCTGCTGCCGTTTTTGTGTTGTAATGGCTTCTAAATATTTCTCTGAATTCAGTCTCCATGGTTCTCTGCATCAGATCAGGCAAACTGAACTGAGAACATCTGCTATGGATTTCTATTTGAGCTTGGAAACAGCTGCTTAGGTTTGGATAGTTTCCTGGCCTAGTTAGGCGGCTGACTAAAAAATGTAACTTGGCCAAAAAGTAGGATTTCTCCATAAGCCAAATTGTACTCTTTTCCCTGACCAGTTTTCAGGAGTTATTTGGGGGCGGTCAGCTCTAACTGCCACTAAACTGCTTATTTTTGAACAGGAATAATTGTGGAAAGACAAAAGTTTTAATATGATGTATTGAATAAGCTACACTTGACTAGGTTCACCGAACACACAAAGCCATAAACCATCTTTTAGAATTCACAGTTCTAGAGGAACATCTTAGTAAATAATACTATGATGTGAATCTGAAATAACATTTTGCAAAACATTGTGACGATCTACCAAGGGAGCCAGCATTACAAATGCAACACAATGCATCACATCCATCTAGCAAAATCAATCATCTCTTGCCCACAAAGCTCTTTGCAGACAAAGCATATTTTCTACCATGGAACTACACTCCATCATATATGAAATTTGTAGTGCAATAATTCTTACTAACTTGATTTATGTCAATGGACTAATATATATGTAAAGCATAGCCAATAGTCATTCTGGTTGGCAATTAAGAAGAAGTGATCTGGAGGGCATTCAGTTGGGGAAGGCAGCAAGTTTTGGGAGATTCAGACTGAAGTCTCCATGAAGTCATAATCTCTGGGTAGCTTTAAACTGAGCAATATTTTCTGCTCACTCTATTCCACAGAGTGTTTTGAGGGTAAAAGAAATATAAACTCATATGATGCCCTATGTTTTTGGAGTAAGTTACAAAAAATATAATCGATGATGCACATTTGAAATTAGTTTTCATTGTCTGGAATCCACTTGACTTGGTGAAAATGGGGTTTGATTGTATTGTTCAATTTCATCATGATATTGAAGGGCCGCCATTGACTTAGCATGTTGTATGAACTAACTCTTGGTTGTTGTTTTGGTGCTTTTGAGTCATTCTTGTCACCTGGCAACTACATGGACAAGTCCATGCGGTTTTCTTGGAAACATTTTTTGGAAGTAGTTTGCCACTGTCTTCTTCCTAGGATTAAAGATGGCAACTGGCCCATAGTCCTGCAGCTGGCTTTGTGCCTAAGCCTTTGTCTTAGCATTTTGCATGAACCACCTCATTATATGGTGCCATCAAACAGTTTGAATAGAATGTATTATGCAACTCAGCAAAGTGTTTTGTTTTACCATGTTGCATGAACTTAACCACAGAAAAGATCTCCGGCGCAAGGACCTAATATTGTCACTGGCTGGGCTTTTTTTGGCAGATGTGATTAAGCATGTTTTTTACCCTCAAGTTATGATCCTCCTCCTCACATGATATAATTAAGCAAGCTGCTCAACATTTCTGCTGAACCAGTAGAAAAAGAAAACCCAAACTTTCCACTTTCCCCCAAATATGTTCCACCACTTTTTGCTTGGTCATTCATCAGCCTATGTGTTGATGAATCTTTGTTTGATGCACGTGACTGTTTATTCCTTCTGCCTTTGCACTTAAGCAACCTTGCTTACTCAGGGTGACAGGTCACTTGAGCTGTGAGTGCTTCCCTTTACCCATCATGCTGCTAAAGAACTTCATACTGAGTCCTTTTGCCTGCAAGATCTTAGCTTCTGCCCAGCATTTCTACCTTGTTTAATTTCCATTTACATAGATGTTTGAGTCTGCCATTAGCACTGTCAGGAAATCCTAGTGAGTACAATTTCCTTAATTAAAGAAGTTAATTTCATGCTGCTATGGAGTGCACCTAACTTTTGCAATTGAGTCTTCAAGACCCACATTAAAGCTGCTGAACACTGATGGGAAAAAAAGAAATCATTTCATGATTATAATCCATGTGTCAGCGTTCCAGAAAACCTCAACTCCAATCAATAACTCCGAAACAGACATGTTCTCAAAGTTTCCTTTTATTAGAGTAGTAAACTGGCACATCTGGGAAATCCCGAATCTGAAAGTTCTGGGTTTCCTTCCAATAAGTAAAAAATTACAAATCCACCCCCTGCACCCCTCATTGCATCACATGCCCCAATCACCATCCATTCCAACTTGAGGCATCCACTCAACCACTCTTCAGCCAGGTGCGGAAATAACATGACCTTGACTTTAAAGAAGAATGCTATTATATCTAACCACATACACTCCACGGAATTCCCCCCTCCCATTTTCCCAGGCTCAAGAATGTGCCAGTGTGGAAGCTTCTGGTGCTAATATGGCTTCCAAAGCTGACACCATGTGTGTATGTTACATCTATAATAACAAGTGTTCATTGTAAGTCAAGAAAGTGATGATGATTCTAAATTATGTTTTAAGATATAGTCGAGGTTATGCTGATTTCTGTGACATGTAAGCTCTACCTGAAATGATAATTGTGGAAAGGGTATATACCAGGGGTCTGCAACCTTAAACACTCAAAGAGCCATTTGGATCAGTTTCTCACAGAAAACACCGGGAGCCAATAATTTAACAACCGGTGTGACTGGGTGGGTGTGGCCAACTCAACTCATTCACTTCCACTCTGTCACCTCCTGCTCTGGAATATGGAGCGAGTCTCCATCCTCCACCACCAACTTTACCTTTTCAGGCCAGGTGAAGAGTGATGGGGAGGGGAGGGGACATCCAGTGGTGGGATTAGCCAACAAGGAGCCACAGCAGAGGCTGAAAGAGCCGCATGTGGCTCCAGAGCTGCAGGTATATACTATACAGCAAAAACTTTTGAAGCAAATTACTGTTCCACTATTAGATTACTTCTTAGTTTTTAGTTGTTAACATGAGTTAAAACACTATTCTCTGTATATGTGAGACTCACTGATGTAAAGAAAGATGACATTCTTATCTAGCAATTTTCACTTAAGGAAATAGATGTTATGCTTCTTAACATACATTTTTTTCTAATATGCTACAAAATCCAGGAAAAGCTTTTACTCTAAATCTGAGATCTCTGTCGAATTGCTGGCTATGTTCAATGTCACATAGGCACTTATTTTGGCACACATGGTTATTATATAGGTTGCAGTCTGCAGATTAAATATAATTTTTGCACCATAGTCATTACAACTTCCAAGTGACTGGAACATACATCTCACTAAATTGTACAATGGTAGCAGTGGCTGGAGCTTTACATAGTTGCTTTGAATGGTGAACCATAAAATTTCAGGGGGCAGCTTTTAAATGCAGCATTTCCAGTTTGTAGAGTATATTTGTTAATCCAGACTATTCACAGGATTTTCCAGGCAGAATGGAATGTAAACCCTTCCTGTGCAAGTTAAGGCTGTGTCCTTCAGTGGTGGCATATTATTGTACCACTGATTTTCCTGGATCTTGTTTTGGCTTTCTTCTTAATCCTGACTCTTGGTTGTCCTTTCAGCTAGTTAAATGCTAATTCCAGAAGATGCCTGCATTTAAAATGGACTTATAATCCTTTTGAACACACTGCCCCTTATCTCACCCCCACAGATGAGCAAACTAACATTTGGAATGTTATTTAATTGTATTTCAAATCATTGTGCTAAAGAGCTGCATGATGTCTTCTGATGGACAATTTGGGATAGCAAACTGATTGGTCTATCAGTTATCTAGATCAGCGGTTATCCATACATGGACTAGTACATTTGTTTTTTATTGTGAAACACGTGATAATTGAAACCCCATTCTTGAAATAGCAGTAAATGATAAATATAATTTCAGATTTCCTGTCAATACATTAATAACTTTTTCACTAAATAAAAATAAATAAATTCCTGGGCTTTCATCATGATAGGGCTTAGATTTTTGATAACGTAACTGGATCTTAAGTTTCTAAAGACTGAAGACCTCTACACTAGAAACTATTTCTAACTTCTAATTATTTTTAATAGAATAAAATCATAAGCCATTATTTGTAAATCTTATAAAGAATATGCCTAGCTACTTTCCAGCAAATGCAGTAAATGTCCCCTCATTCTTATACCTTCTGATGCTTCTGCTTGTAGTAATTATCTTGCCTGTAATAGGTAAGCATCATTCCAACATATTTTTTGGCAAGCACTAGTTTTAGTTGATTAAAGATATATTAAAGTATTCTCTTATGAAGAGTTCATAACAATATCAGTATATATATTGATATAAAAATGTTCCACATTGTCAATGAAATAATTTTAGTGTAGAAGTGTTGATTCACTGATAGCTATTTTAAACTAGATATGTAAGTTGCAATTACACAATCATTACATGTTAAAACCTAAGTAAGTTCTTGCAAAATAAGTGGCAGAAAATAAATTTTTCACATCAGATATTTAGCACGAACTATGTATTAAAGAAATTTGGAAGCATTTATACTCATTCACAATATTTAACCTTTTGAATTAAACATCTTGCTTACATACAGCAGATGTACAGGATGTATTATGAGAAAGAGTGCTAGAGAAGGGCTTTTTACATTTTACTCTAAGGTCCACTAGAAGCCAATACAGCAGAGATGTCAAACCCGTGGCCCATGGACTGGATGCATCATGTGCTAGCCACTCCCACCCCCCAATTTTAGCGAAGGGCTAAAAATTGTGGTATGTCACGTGACAATGTGTTGTCTTGAGTTTGACATCCCTGCAATACAGCATCTACAAAATCAGAATTTAATGGTTGGAATAGTTATCAGGAAGCGATCTACTGAACTTTTCACAAATGCTTATTTCTGAGTAATAGCAATAGCATTAGCATTCAGACTTATATACTGCTTCATAATGCTTTATAGCACTCTCTGGGCAGTTTACAATCTCAGCATATTGCTCCAACAGTCTGGTATCTCATTTTACCAACCTCAGAAGGATGGAAGGTTGAGTCAACCTTGAGCCCTGCCAGGATCAAACTCCTGCATTACCGCATTCTAACCACTGGGCCACCAAGACTCTTCAAAAGTAGTTGCCAGACTGAGCTACTGGATTATGGCAGCAAACTACTGAATTGACAGAAAAATGGGAATATTTAAACCTTGTCTTGGGTTTAGTTTACCAGAAACCACCATCACTACCCATCTGCAACTCCCTAAAGGACTCTCCCCAACACCTGGAGATCCATGTCCATCACATTGGTGACATTTTATTCTTTGATCCTTGGCCACCGTTTCCCTTAACCCAAAGCAAATGGCCACTTCAGTCTTTAACAACACCTTGAAAATAATTTCACATGACATCTTTGAAAATTACCTGCTATTCATATGCAGGAAAGAATTTTAAAAAGTTGAGTGTGAAATTCTGAAGTGGATTTTTTAGAAACCTCAAATTTAAAGACAAATTTGAACTTTCTTTAAAATGTTTTTTTCTGGAAACTGATAGAAAGAAGGGAGCTGGAAGACTACAGAATCCTGGGAAGGGCAGATACATCCAGTTCAAACAGTGTGAAAGGATTAAAACCCTCTAAAATGAGAAAAGACTTTTAGTCTTTTCTCATTTTAGAGTGTTTTAATCCTTTATAAGACCTGTAGCAAATTGGTGTCACCAGGAGCAACAACGTGGGAATTTTTCATGGAAATGCTTGAATGGAATTCTTATGGTTACAGTAATTTCACTTGGAAAGCGAACTATGTCCCATGCAAGTAGCCTTTCTCTATGTTCCCGAACAGTAGAGAACTCCAGAGTGTTTTGTTTGGAATGACCTTTTGTTGTAACAACACAGTATCTCCAAATGTCATCAAAGGAAAATAAGAAAGGAACTAATTTGCTACATTTTAAGCATTGATTTCCCCCTTTTTTCAATAAGAACTTTACCCTGATCAGGTATAGTCACTTCCTATTTTCTATAAATGTAATTTATTCTAAACATTGCTCTCACTGTACATTTAAAAGTTTGTTTTGTATCCCTTTACTTAGAAATAAGTAACTGACAGAACACTGTGACCCTATGATCCCTTCTGGCAGCAATAAGGAACCAATGCAGAGGGTATGCCGACATCTTGAGCGCCTTGGATATTGTGAAAATTGTCATCAAAAAAGATGTGGGGCTGGATCTTGGAGAGGATAGGACCTTTTGGAGCTCCAGCCATGAAGAAGGCTTCATCAGTTGGCAGTCCCCATTCCCGAAGGGTTTTGATGGCCCGGGTGCCCATATCACGGCCACTGCGGGCAGTCACCAGATAGATGCGGATGGGAGAGTCCTCTTGACCAAACTTTTTACGCATCTTCCCAAGATGCAAAGCAAAGGTTTTCAGGGGGCCCTGGAAGGAGAAAGAATGTTATGGTATTATTTTGCAGACAGCTGCTGAGCAGAAATGAAAACCCACTTCTTATACTCAAAGATGGGAGAATTAAGGTCTATAATAATTTTAATTTACAATGAGTAATATGGTCAACATGGGGATCTTACTTTAGCCTATTAACAATAAGAGTTGGTCATGAAGGCAATTCAGTAAAGTAATGACCCTAAATCCATTCATTAGGCAACACGGAAGAACTTTATATTGTATTTTCATATCTCAATTCAGTAATATTTTCATAAACTTTAATGCATTATGTAACTAACATATAGAGCGGCTCCTTTGTTGACATAAATAGATGCATTAAAGCAAATTCATCATCAGTTAGCCTTTGAACTGAATATACCTGTGAAGGTAAAGCAGAGGTATTATGCAGACAGCTCACTTTGGATTAACCAGCTGTGAATTCTTTTTTAAAGTTATATCTCATCCTTTGTCATCCTTTGCTAAATTGAATGAAAAATACAATTTCTACAATTGTTGTAAAACATACAGTTGAAGATGGAAGGAATGAGTTGACATGAAGATTAGAAGCAGTGGCAGAAATACACTGGAAAGACCAGGGGGTGGGCAAGCTGATGGGAAGACATGGGAAAACTGGAGTGAGGTAGCCATTAAGAAGATCAGTAACAGCAGTGGGAAGATACTTGGGTTCAGGCTCAGTGACAGAACATACTTAGAAGATGCTATGGTCAGATTCTCATAGTGAATCTTGACAACATTGTCTATCTCAAGAAGAAATAAAGAGAGAAGGTGGGGTATCTTCTAGGAATGTAGTGATCTTACCTCTCCCATGGGTACAGTTTCCATAATTTTCTCATATTCCACTGCCTCCTCAAGGCCTTTCTCATGAAAGACACGATCAGTCTCGTCCGAAAAGAGTACAGCATCACCATCAAAGACAACTCGTAATTGGGTTCTAGGAGCCTGTATCTCCTGCTGAAAGATGAGGGCTGCTGAGACTCCTGCATGACAAATAGACTTGTTACCTTGCCTGTTCAGAAGAGACATCTTGGCTTGGATCCCAATTTAAGAAGTCATTCCTTATCATTACTGATTTCCTGAAGATCATGTGGATTATTTATTTGCATGAAACAGAAATGGTTAAAAATGCTTTATGACTGCATAGACCCCTCAGAAGAAGCCATCAAATCATCATGTTTCTGAAGTTAGGATTGACAACTTTTCTTGTCATCAAGAAAAGAGGCACCATGGAGTAGGTCAGGGATGTCAAACTCAATTTCATTGTGGGCCACATCAGGGCTGTGGTTGACCCCGGGGGGCCAGCTGGGCATGGCCAACTGGATGGGTGTGGCCAATTGGGTGGGCGTGACCAGGTTGATGCCACTCACTAGGCATGGCCGACTGGGGGTGTGTGGCCACTCCCCAAACTGCTGGCATGTTTCCCCTTCGCACTGGGTAGACTAGGCCAAAGCAATGCGGGCCGGCCACTTACATTTTCAAGGACGGTCCCACGGACCAGATCCGACCACACTATGGGCCGGATCCGGCCCACCTACACCCCTGGAGTAGGTGAAGAGAGATAGGAAAGCCTAAATCTATTTCCTCCCTTTGTACAAGACATACAATTTTCAGAATTCTGAACTGGTTGGAAATTCCGGAGGGTTGCAGGTCACATAAGGACACCAAGTTAGGGAAGAATACACTACTAATTCAATGTTTTTCAATGTGCTTCCAATAGTTCTACTGAAGTACCCGAAGAGCATGACAGAAAATACCTATTCCTTTTTAATAAAAAGTAGACTTACTTCCCTGATAGCAATCAACTTCAGAAAAACCTGCACTGCTAAACAGTGACACCAACTGGGGTTTATTGCATCTAACATTACTTGATGCCCTCAATGTTTATGCTACAAATAACCTGATATGTAAGTAATTAACAGAATGTCAAAGTTGAAAAGCCAACACAGAGAAGATATAGTTTCTTGTTGGTATGATCTTGGAAGAACATCCTTGGAAGGATTTTCTCAGGAGGGCCCTTGCAGAATTTGTGATAGGCTATAACGGAGGAGGCATATTCATCTCAGGACATAACCAGGGAGATGGCAACAAAATATAAGAAAAATAAATATTTCAGATAGAAAGAGAAGGAACAGAAAAGAAGGACAAACCTCTTTGAAGGGCATTGCACACATCTTTGGGGTCAGCTGAGAGAAAAAGTTTCACATTGTGGCTTTTCAAATATTGAGTAGAATCTTCATCACTGACAAAACAAAACTTGGAGATTTCCAAACCTTAAAATCCAGGAACAAATAAGGAGGAATACAAATAGAGGTTGAAGCAGCAAGAAGATATATCACAAAATCTCATTCTTGCAATCCAACTATTAAAAACTATGAAGTGGTTAGTTGGCTCCTCCAGAGGTTTTTCTTAATGGAGATTGAAATGGAGCAAGATCACATCAGAAACTTTATAGGGAAAGAAGAGAAGGGCTGTTTGGCTGTGTGTAACTGATAAAAATGGAGTTGGCAGAAGAATAACTAATTCTCAAGCCCAATGTTTTCCCTCTTATGACGATATCAAAGTTATGTTTATATACCACAGCAGCTCAAGATACATACATAGCACCCCTCCTATTTTTCTCAACAACAGTCCTAAAAGAAAATAACTGATTCAAAGTCACCCATCTTTGGGAGACCAACTCAAATAGGCAACCTACCATATTGTTTCACACTATTGATTATTCGCACACCACTCTCTGGACTGTTATTGGAGAGAACAATGACATCAAAGAGGCCCTTTTCTTCTGGGTCTCTTTCAAGAAGTTTCTTGTTCACAAACTGTACTGCCTGAAAAGAGCAAGCAGAGATGCATTACTATATGTCTATGGAGATGCTCTTTAGAAGGCCAGATCCTGAAGATGAAACTCAAATACTTTGGGCACCTAATGAGAAGGAAGGACTCACTGGAGAACAGTCTAATGCTGGGAACGATTGAGGGCAAAAGAAGAAGGGGACGACAGAGAATGAGGTGGCTGGATGGAGTTACTGAAGCAGTAGGCATGAGCTTAAATGGACTCCGGAGGATGGTAGAAGACAGGAAGGCCTGGAGGAACGTTGTCCATGGGGTCACGATGGGTCGGACATGACTTCTCAACTAGCAAGAACAAATGGAGATTCTCAGTCATCCAGGTCATGGCTATCCCAAAGGGGCTTTTTCAAAAGGCAACTGGATTTTCTTTTGTTTTTCCTTGAAGATGTTTCACTTCTCAACCAAGAAGTTTCTCATCCAATTCATGAAGAAGCTTCTTGGATGAGAAGCGAAACATCTTCAAGGAAAAAAAATGAAAGAAAGTCCAGTTGCCTTTTGAAAAAGCACCTTTGGGACATCCACACAAGTTTCTCTGAATGCTAGCTTTTAATGTCCATATACACATCCGATCACATTCCGATCGCCCCGTGCGCTCCCACAGGCGGGGCCTCCTGGGAATACCGTCGGTCAGGCATTGTCGGCTGGCGGTCCCCAGGGCTAGGGCCTTTTCTGTGGGACTGCCCGCCCTATGGAATCAGCTCCCGGCAGATCTTCGTTTGGCCCCTGATCTCCGCTCCTTTCGTCAAGACCTGAAGACTTGGCTGTTTCAGCAGGCCAGCCTGGATTGACCCGGGGGTGGGTCGTTTTAATTGCATTGTTTTATCGTTGTAGTTTTAATTGTTTTAATTTAATTTTTTAGTAATTTATAGACTTGTAGTTGTTTAATATTTTTTTATTGTAATTGTATTCTCTTTTTATATGTTTTCTGCCCTGAGTCCTTAGGGAGAAGGGCAGCATACAAGTCTAAATAAATAAAATAATAATAATATACGGATACACTCTTCAAAAATGACATTTTAAATGTAGTTGCAATTGTTTGAAAGTTCAACATTCAATACGGTACGTCCTGATTAATGATCTGGAGTGAATTCTGAAGATGGAAAAACCTTGAACAGCAATAGATGATGGATACATGCAGGAGTGTTTGCAGAATGTGGTCAAAAATGTCAAGACTGCAGCCACAATGGTCAGATCGAATGCCCATCTACTGTTATGTGTTAGATGTGTGCAGCCCACATAAAAAATTGAGCAAATCACCAATTTAACTTTTTTTAAATCATACCTTGTGGATACCCCTGAACTTTCGTTTATAAATAATACACAACTATTACAAAATGCCCATAAGCCTTCTGTAATGTCTTCATAAAAAGAACACCCAGGTAATTAACAATTGGAGTTCTTATTTTTTAGAAAAAATGGGCAATTATTAGGCAAAAGAGGGAAAAACCAAACACGGGTCAAAAACTTGATTATCTTCATATGTATGGATATAAAAGTTCCAATCAAGCCAGAATCATTGCTGGTGTAAAAACTCCCTATGATTGCTATTATAAATGTCCCATCTGCATTACTCTATGTTTTAATTTAGTACATGAGTACCGGTTGAGGACTCTCTTTAAAAATTAAAATGTGCACATCATACAAATATCTTGCTAAAAGAAATCCCACCCCCTCAATTTCGTTTTACCTGAATGAAAGGAAAAGCTGTTCCCTGCTCCAAGGGGTTATTCTCATTTGCTTGCTGATGTTTCACATATTCCTCTTTGCCCTTTGTCAAGAAGATTTCATGCTCTCTCTCCAAATTGAAAATGGTCCTTGTTGTCACAGCAATAACCAATGCATCCTTCGGATCTTTCTGGAGATGTTCAAGAACATTGATTTAATTAATGTTAAAGGGATGGAAAGAAAGAGAAAGAAGCTTGTATTATTTATTTATTTAATTTATATTGCTGCCTATTTGCCCATGGGGACTTGAGGCGGCTTACACAATGTACAACCATATTTAAAACAAAAAATAAAAATAAAAAACAATAAAAACTAACAAAAAGTATCAAATAAATTAGTAAAGTACAACAGAACAAAATTTGGGGGAAAAAACATTCAAAATGGCCCTTTGGAATCAGCTGCCCCTGGAGCTTCGGATGGCTCCTGACTGTCGATCCTTCCGTCGTGACCTGAGAACATGGCTTTCAATTTGCCGACCTGGACTGATGGGGGAGTTTTTAGTGGTTTGTTTGTTATTTTAATTAGGCTATTGGGATGTCCATGTAAAAAAAAATTAATTTTGTATTGTATGTTTTTATTGTTGTGAGTCCTTTGGGAGATAGGGCAGCATAGAAATCCCAATAGACTAAACTAAACTAAACTAAAAAACATACAAAAAAATTGTACATTCCCCTTTCATGCCTTTGTCATCTTCACACTACATCATGTCTCCTTGAGAACTAGCATTGTACTCAGAAAACTAATTATTTAAAAAAAAACTCTGCAAAACCTGTATTTACAGCATAATTACTACATAGTATGCAGAAGTGATTCCAGCTTAGAAGCCTGGACCTGTCCTTGCACGCTGCCAAGGAAAGGAATGGCAAAGAAATCAGTCATCAAGGAAGGGGACTGTAATCAACCAGTGGTCATCATCTCATACATGATGCCCATAGTAATGTTCAAGATAGTCTTGCATGAACGTAATGAGAGTCCACAGCCTCTGTCAGCCACCATAAATCTTCCTTTTCATTGTAAGACTTGGCCCATACACACTTTTTTTTAATTGGCTGCCAACTCATCATGTAAAGTGTCTTAAGGATATGCTTAATTGGCCAGAGGAAAGGACAAAAGGAAAAAATGCATAAAGAAAAAATTGGAAGGAGCTGGAGTGTCACTCCCAATTGCATAAATAAATGACCAGCAGTGGTCAGCTTGATGCTTCCAAAAGATCCAGAAGAGAGACATAAAAGCTTTAGAATAGACCTGGGCATTTTATAGCCTTCATGTCACATCCTTTGGCTGTCCCTGCCCAGCCTGTATGGACTGCTTTTATTTTGAAAGTGACTTTTTTCAAAAAATATGTATTTGTGTGTGTGCATGCCTATGCACTTTCACAGCCTTATTGCTTTGGCTATCCAAACAGTCTCAGCGGCCCTTAGGAAAATTAATTGTCCACCTATGCTTTAGAGGGTAGATGGTTAACACATATACTTTTGCCCATGTTACTGAACATTTCCCTTTGGTTCAAAGGCATATTGCTTAAAACTAGTTAATGTAACTATTTACAGATCCATTCTAAAATATTTCTGAAATTAAGCTTTAAATTCTATATAAAACCAATATATCGACATGGCCTGAATACAAAAAACTACCAAGGAATAAATCATCCAGCTCACAATCAATTTGTAACAATTGGTAAATTTATGATAACAATTAACAACTCCCAGGGAGAAATCATAATTTAAAAATGAGATTAAATTGGCAATTTTAAAAATGACATTAAAAGCTGCACAGAGAATAAGTTACAATATATATGTAACCCACCTGGAACCTTACTTTGGAGTTATATAATGGTGACTGAATGACAAGACAAAACCTCTCTACAAAGGGATACATCAATTATATTTATTCCAGTAAGACTGAAAGTAGAGCATTAACAAGAGCTAAGGTCTCTTATGATGTTTTGCCATATCAAGGTTATATATACTTACTCAGGTGAAAGCTTTTCATAGATTTCACTTCTCAAAGCAAAAACAGCCCTTAGCATTCTCTCTCTGTAAATCAATATCCATTAGCAATTCTCTTTTAAAATCCAAAGGTTACAAAGCTAAAATAGATAGATCCACAGTTGTGTAGTTTGCCTCTAAGGTTTCCTTCCAAATTGAGTATATTATCTCGAAGAATCAGGGGAGATTAGCCTTCATAACAGAATGTCACTTTAAGCCAATAAGTGCTCTTTCCTAGCCAGACTTGCATTTCTGCTGAAATAGATTCAATTTCCAAGCAAAGGGCAGCACTGGGAACTTTCTGAGAGACACCAAAGATAGCCTTCAAAAACCTGAGTTGCCTCCAATAAGGAGAAACATTTTCCGTTTGAGATTAGTGAGGGGGGTTACCATGGACTCTCAGATTTGTCTAGTTGGGCCACTTCTTGGATCAAGGAGAGCTTCAGATGGAGCCTTGAGTCTTAAGTCACCACATGAATGAACTATTGCTATGTGTTCTACATGGGGCTGCTGTAGAAAACTATCCAGAAGACCGATCAGTGGTTCAGGCAAGTATGGATGTGCTAATTGTTGGTTAAAATTCAAGATGCTGCTTATTATTAATCAAGCCCTTAATAGCATAGGATCTGGCTTGAGATATTACCTATCTCCAATATTTTCTGCTCATCTGATAAGTTTGGTAGTGTGCTTGCTGTGCTCCAAGTCCCTTTGATTATACAATGCCATCTATGAGGACTTATAAACTTAACCTGAATGACTTAGTTTTATAGTTCTTGTGAATCCAGTAGCCTATGCAAAATTTCCAAAAGGGTGTTTCATTTTGTTGAAGCTTTGTGAAAAGCATCTCTTAGAAGGTGCATCCCATAACCGTGCAGCGTACTTGCTTCTAAAGACAGAGTACGCGGGTATATCGGCCCTGCTCTGCACTTTCTTCCAGTCTCCAAAGTACCAATCCTGGCTGCAAAGTCACACAAAGTACACTGACAAGTCATGTTACTTCAGTGAGGTGAATTGTGATTGCCCAATCCTAAAATAATTGAGTTAATTCTACAAACCACACTTTAGTTTAACATAGATTAGCATCTTATGTGACCACTGTCAAGCAAATCCCCCTATTTTGAAAGGGTGGTGGTATAAAGGAAATAAACAAGGTGCTTGGGACCATATAACGTTGTTTTGGAGACCTGGCCCAATATTAGGCAAAATGAAATAGCTTCCTTCATGATTTGCAGAAGCTGAGCAGCAAAACTTACCCCCCACAAAAAGCAGACAGTTGCAGAAACCTTTCAAACAGTGCATACAAAGCATTGTTGTAATTAATACTTCACCTGGTTAATGCTGGTGTTTATGATGGTGCTATCAGGATCTGCCATCTTCTGTTCTCACTTTGAAAGGGAAAAAGAAAATAGCTCATCAATCAACTTCATTTAATGGCAAGAGAGCAGATATCAGACTTATGACATTCTTTACTCTATACCCCAAGGAGGAAGAAAACACTTTCACACATCTGTGCTGTGATACGCTGTAAGACAGAGTGAAGCAAGAGTTTTCTAAGGTAAAAAAAAGAACCCAGCAAAATGTATTCCTTCCATGAATGAAAACCTCCTGTTAATACTGGCAATGGGAGATATCTTCCATTGTTCTTGAAGGCAACGGATGGATACAGAGTGGATACAGAATTGAGGAGAAGGCCCACTTCTACTTGGGGGACAAGCACTGGCTGTCTGAAGCTCTTTGTGCCTTACAGCTTTCACTCAGCATGAGCTTCTCATATAATTGGACAAAATGTTGTTCTATGGAGCCAGTATCAAACTATGAATGATGAAATCTAATTCAAACTGAGTTGAGAAATAACCGCTTAGTCATGCAATTTGCTAAAAAAAAGAGAGAACCTCAAATTAGTGAATATGCATTCAGCTAACATTCTGTTATGACATGTAATTCAGTCCGAAGTAAAAACATGGCACTTTTGTATAGATTGACTAATTTTTCTCCTGCTCAGAATGGAAATACATATTTGACATAAAAATAGGTGAATCTTTTATAATCAGATCCCGAAAAAAGGCTTTAACATTTGGGGACTTTTAAAAAAAAGTGTTATGTTTCTTAACAAATAAAGAAGCCTAGAGCCAATTCATTTTTTACTGGATGTATCATATTGATAGAACTGTTTAATCCAATAAAGCTTGACACTTATGTTCTTTCCGTAAAATAACTTTTGTTAATTGGAAGCTATCTAAGGACCAGACTGGATCCAAGCAGATTCAGATTTCAGTTTGCACTTGACTAAAGATCTAACCGAATTATTTTGAACCAGTAATTCCTTCTGCTAACCTTTGCTATAGGATGAAATGAGGGGAGCCCCCATGTATGCCTGCTGTGCTTGCATAAGATAAGGCGGGATATAAACACAAGACATACTTTTTAAAATAATGAAAAGTACAGGTAGCTGTTGATTTTTCTTTTTAATGTTAATTTTTAGGAAGAGGGAGTAAAAATAGATTCTTGAGCATTCTTTGTACCAGTCTGGAGTATAAAATGTCTACTGTATGTGTGCCATGCCAGCTTAGTATAGCTCCAACACTACAGCAAATATAGGCTTGCTTGTCTTGAAAGACTGCATAAGTATATAAAAACACCGTGTCTGGATTAGGCCAATGGCTACCCAGTCCTGTCTAGTTCAGCATCTTCCCAAATCCCTTCCAAAATTAGCCAATTAGACAGTTTCATGACTTGTGACTTATTTTAATAATTGTTTTTATATTACCAAGAATCAGTACCTATCTTAGCTCTGCTATCCTGCATTGCCCTTTCCTTGCTGTGCAAAATTTTGATGGCCAGCCTTGTCTTCCTAACTGCCCCTTGCCCTGCTATGCCAATCATAGCAATTCAAAGCCCTTGGCTTGTGAATGGGGGAATCACTGAGGTTCCTTGACTCTTGTGCTGGATGAAATATACCTTCTCTGGGTAGATGAAGTGGATTAGAATTAACACCACAGAATTTAATGTAGTGGAAGATGTGGCCTATCTAAAAATTTAACAAAGGGGCTAGAAAAAAGCCATTGGTCTGTAGAAATCTTCTGGAAATATCATCCTAAGTACTTACACACTGTAAGTGCATAAAAATTCCTACAAGAGCAATGAATTAACTTGTCATTTTTATCACCAACGTTGCTGAAATCAGTCTGGAATCAGGCTTACAGCAAACTTTTATTTCACTTCTGCAATATGTTGCATTTAAAGATGGTTTGAAAGCTCCCAGGAAGTGTTATTTCACAACAAACTAAAATTTATTAATTGAAGATTTAACAGTGCGGGAGCTTGACTGGATTCAGCAAGATGCTTATATTTTAGTTTCTAGTTAGTAAATAATCAGGGGTCTGTTCAGCTTCATCCATAAGAGTTGGAATTCCTGTTTGCAATTAAGAAGTTATAATAAATAGGTAGGGAAAAGGGATAAATTATAGGAACAATTCAGAGGCAGTGCTTAGAGAACCACAAAAGTTGCCTGTGGATGCAATTCAACCTCACCCTGTTTAAAGGCTAGTCATGTTAAGTAGAAATGAACAAATGAATGAAGGCAAATATACGAGTCCCAGAATAATATTGCCAGATCCAATCTGGGTCGGTCACCGGGACCAGAATGAAATGAATAAATCCGAGATAACTATTAGTTCGTCTTCTTCCTACGCTACACTACATACAGAGAAATAATTAATCTGCCTGCATCATCTTCGATGACTGCAATACTGTAGCCACTAAATCTCACTTTTCCCCCTGGTTTCTGGCAAGGAGAGAAGGGCGCACATAAGCTGAGAAACAGAACGGACTGAAAGGAAACAGCATTCGGCAAATACTTCCTTGTAAGGAAGTGGGGAAACGATAGAAAGGATCGCGATTGTTCGCAAAAAGTTGGGTGCTTACGGGTTTCCTAATGACAAAAACAAGTATGCAATTCAATATTCAATGTGCAATTATTTAATAGTCAAATATCCCCAAACTCACCACCTTTCATTCATAGACAGCTCGTTTCAAAACCAGCGGCATCAAGGAATCAAGTTTACAACTAGAGCATACCGCTTCTTTTATGTATACTTTTTTCTCCCTACGAGTTAAAAGTTCCCCCGAATGCTGGGAGTTGTAGTCGGCACCTCTGAAAGGTTACATGTCTATTTACGAAGAAAAAGATCAGAATAGACTCTCTTTCCCAGAGCACCTTGCGCTGACTAATAAAAAAATAGGGCGTGGGTAAGGCGTGGTTTTACAAGTTGATGGATAAATTCTCCTAGTGAAGACAGTCTGACGTTTCTCCACAAGGGAGAGGATACAAACAGTGGGAGATCTAGAGTTACATTTCAAGGTTCCCATATAGACTAGCCTTTCAATTTAGGACAGACTATACAGTCATCTTTCATAACCCTGTCAAAGGCATTTTTATTTTCACTGACAGAGATGGATTATAATTTTCTTCTAGCCCTCTAATTTCATGAGCAATAAAATGTCACTGTTAAATATAGCCCATCCGAGGCATCTGAAAATATAGCTTGGAAATGCCTAGCTGTGAAAACATTAAAGGGGATAAGTAAAACAGATCTATTTATTAAAGATTCGTCCTTGCTTTTATTTAAAACTTTCTACTCTGAATTCAAGAACCATCTGCTTCCATGGATTTCAAGGGACGGAATACATTTTTGCAGAAAATATTGAAGTGGTTCTTTTTTCCTTTTTACCTATCACTAGTGTTAACATTTCATGTCCAAAATGTTTTTGCCTGCTGTGGGCATAATCGATTGGTGCAGTATACTTGTTATGATTATGGCATGGGCATATAAATTCACAGAGGCCAAAAGGACAAGACGACTAAAAGAAATGGACATAATTTACTGTGTGCAAAACGTCCTGGCAGGCAAAATTATTTTGGCAGGCAAAAAGAAAATCAGAGCCTTCCAATTTTCTTTAACAGAATAGTTTTAGAGAAAAGCACTTCTGAGCATAAATAGAATGCCTTTCATTTTGGAATGGGATCAGCTTCATAATCTGAAACAGGAAATAATGAAAATGCTTTTCTGGTAGCCGGACAGATGACAAATTTGATTGCTTGGTGATGACATTTAGTCTGTTTACTAAAGGTTGTACTTAATCTCACCATGTTTATATTTCTAATTGGTTAGATTTATATCCATCTTGTTCTCCAGGAGCTCAAAGCCTTCATTTTATGCCCTTTGCATATATGTATGGTAAGTTGTGAAAGTTAATCAGTGAGTTAATATGGATTATAGGGCAAATTTATTTCTTGTAAATTCCAGATAAGGATAATTTAAAAAAAAATCTGCTGCCATCCAGTCACAGCTCCGATTGATTTGAAAGGGAATTATTTACCTTGCAGTTCTAGACTCACTTACAGAAGAGTAAGCCTCACTGGACTCACCAGGAAGTGCTTTGGAATAAATACATATAAAGATTGTGAATGTTAGGATGGAAAATTAGAAGTGGGATCAGAATTTTTTCAGTGACTTTATAGCATGATAGGAATCAGCAGTGAGGTCTAACATGTTACTAAAATTAAGGAAAATAAATAATGCAAGCTGCAAACCAAGAGTTTACAAGGGGATGAGGTTTCTGAATCAGGGACAGAATAGAAACTAAGGTCTTTTATGCCAGTTGGGACTCACACAGAAACCCACACAGCCTATTGGCATTGGATGACAATTCTGTCACAGCCTCAAACAGTTCATTAACAGTTCATTAAGTGACCTTTTGAAGTTACATCACTAGAAAAGTGACTTCTTATTGTTTTTCACACTTACAACCATTACAACATCCCCAGAGTCATATGATCAAAATTCAGATGCTTGGCAACTGACTCATATTTATGATGATTGCAGGGTCCTGGGGTCCTGCAACCTTCTGACAAACAAAATCAATGGGGAAGCCAGATTCACTTAACAACCGTGTTACTAATTTAACAAGTGTATCATTCACTTTACAACTGTGGAAGAGAGCAGTGGTGGTATTATGTTCGGTTCTGGCAGTGTTCTTGGTTTATTTGAACTGTTTTGTCCCAAAATGTCGTGGTATTGGTGAAAGAGTGCAGGAGTGCAAGAGGTGAGTTGCACTCCCTGTGCAAAGTGTTGCGCAAAGCGCGCCCACCAAACCACACCCACTGAACTGGTGGTAAAATTTTTTGAAACGCACCACTGGAAGAGAGGTCATAAAAATGAGGAAGACTAATTTAACAAATTTCTTACTTAGCAACATAAATTTGGGCTCCATTGTAAATAGCCATAAATCAACGGCTATTTATACACATAAATATATCTAGACACAGAGGCCTATTAATTACTATTACTATTTAATTAATATTCTATTAATACTATTACTGTGGATGTTTTACTTGTAGTCTAGTGATTACTATGGAAGTTTAAACTGCTATTTGCAAGTTGTTTTTAATTGTGGATTTTTGTAAGCTGTCACGATTCTGTATGAGTAGGCAGCATGCAAATCTAACCAACAAAGAGATCTTTCTGTTAATGTCTTGTGGCCTTTGGGAAACTAAATTCCAGACAACATTCACTAATCCAAGAGACACACCAAGAGACTGCAAGGAACAAAATTACCTTGTCCCCAGTAATGGGACATTTCAGTATAAGTGTTAAGTTTGCATGAAGAGACAGATGCGGAGTGCTTCAAGCTCTTTGTTTATTAGTGACTACAGCTCAGAACAGACCCACTTTGGCTGGGCTGCGGCTGCTACTTATAGCCAGCAGCTGCAGTTGCCAGCCAATCAGAGTGCAGGGTTTTCCCGCACTTTCCCGCATCTTGGTGACAGGATTGTGGGCATTGGTTTGTCCCATGCCACAATGCCTAACAGAGGTTTGTGATCTGTGACAATAGTAAATGTTCTCCCATATAAATACTCATGGAATTTCTTGATAGCTGCAACAATTGCCAAAGCTTCCTTGTCAAGCTGGCTGTAGTTCCTCTCTGCTTTGGACAAAGTGCGAGAGTAAAATGCAATAGGGGCTTCCCTTCCACTGGGAAGCATGTGGCTCAACACACACATCCCACTCCAAAAGGGGATGCATCACAAGTCAGTACAACAGGCAAATTCTCAGAGAACTGTATCAGTACAGCATCAGACGTGATTAGTCTTTTAATACTGTTAAATGCTGATTGTTCCTTCCTGCCCCAGACCCAAGCAGACTTTTTATCAAGTAATCTGTGCAATGGTTCAGCAATGGTTGCCTTCTGAGGTAGGAACATGTGATAAAAGTTAATGAGTCCAAGGAAAGCTTGCAAATCTGTTTTGCATTTAGGTTTAGGGGCTTCTTTGATTGCTTTAACCTTGGCATCTGTAGGTGGATGCCATGCTTGTCAATCATGTAGCCCAGGAACTCAACCTTGTCAGTTTTAAGAGTGCATTTTCTTCCTTGACTCTTAACCCGCTTTCCTGAATCTGGTAAGGACTTCTCTGAGTCTCTCTTGTAACTGAGTGTCATTTTCAGCAGAGATTAACACATCATCAAAGTAAGGCACTACCCTGGCAGTCCTTGGAGCATTCTTTCCATAAGGCTTTGAAAGATGCCTGGTGCCACTTACTCCAAATTGTAACCTTTTACATTTGAAAGCACCTCTATGAGTCACAATGGTTTGGGCCTCTGCAGTGGCATCATCAACTGTTAATTGTTGATATGCCTGGGCCAGATCCAATTTGGCAAAGACTGTGCCCCCGCCAAGGAATGTAATAAATGATGCACCACTGGAACTGGATATGCGCTGTTGTAGCGCATGGTTCAATGTCCCCTTATAGTCTCCACAGATTCTTACTGACCCATCAGTCTTGACTGGTGTGACTATAGGTGTCTCCCACCTAGAGTGATCAGTGGGCTCTAAAACCCCTTGGGCTATTAGTTTATCTAATTGTGCATCAATTTTTTCCTTTAAGGCAAATAGGACCCTTCTGGCCTTTAAACGGATTGGTGGCACCTTGGGGTCTAGATTGAAAGTGATAGGGGTCCCCGTATACTTGCCCAATCCGTCGCTGAAGACCTCTGGAAACTCAGACTTCAAAGCCTCCTCCCATTCAGTGTTGCTCATGTGATTGATGCCAGTCACCTTGATGCCCAGTGGGTTGAACCACTCAAGTCCCAGCAAGCTTGGGCGATCCTTGTCCACGATGGTCAGGGGCAAGTGTTTGGTGTGGCCTTTGAACTTCACATTGAATTCTCTTGTTCCAACTACTGGAATCTTGTTCCCTTGGTAGTCTTTAAGAGTCAGTGCTTGCTTCTGGAAATGCTTCTTCTGAATGTTGGGAAGTAGCCTGTGAATAGTGTCCCATGACACCATAGATAAATAGGAGCCTGAGTCCACTTCCATTTGGCAAGGCCTTCCTTCAATCAGTACCTTTACATGCACTTTTCTGCTTCTTAAGGTGATGAATGACCAATGGTGACTGTTTGATGAATTTCATTCTTCCCATTTGCTTCTGTGCTGTGCCCCATTTTCTCACTGAGATTGTTAGGCTTGAATTCTTTGTCTTTACTTGTAGCAAACTTCCTTCTGATGGGTGGAGTTCTGGATGATTTGCAGACTCTTGCTAGGTGTCCTCTTTTATCACAACGGAGGCAAATGGTGTCTAAAAACTTGCATTCAGTGCAGGGGTGGCTTCCCCCACAACCTCTGTAGTAGAAATCTCTTTCTTCCTAGGTTTTTCTTTTTCCTCTCCATTCTGAGTCTGTAAATTCCTTCCTCCACCTCACTACAGTCTGACTCAGAATCTATTTGCTCACAATGAGTTGTTGTGGACTTTTCCAAATCAGGATGGCTTGTGGCCTTGTTGATTTTCTTCATGGCTGCTGCTGAGGACTTGGTAGCTTCTGCTGAAGAGGCCTCTTCTATTGCTTCCTTCAGCGTGATCTTAGGTCTTAGTAATAACTTGCTCTGAAGCTTGAGCAACACACTTGTGGGGCTAATGGGCTCTTAACAACTTTTCTAAGTCAGGCCAGTCCATTACCTTCACGTCTGCAGCTCCCGCCAGCCATGCCTTCGCCATCTTGAAAACTGCCGGACCGCGTGCATGAGAAAGACCGCCTCTTCCGCTTCTTGAAATGTCGGTGAGATCGTTTCCTTCCAGATACATTTGGAAACGATCTACATACGACTCCCAGTCTTCTGCCGTCAGATCAAATGGGGCTGGGGGGGTGTTCAGTGCAGCCATCTCGCTCTTCTTTTGTTCCGTGTTGCCGTCTTCTTCAGGGGAATCCCGCCCTCGTCGCCAGTTTTAAGTTTGCATGAAGAGACAGATGCGGAGTGCTTCAAGCTCTTTGTTTATTAGTGACTACAGCTCAGAACAGACCCACTTTGACTGGGCTGCGGCTGCTACTTATAGCCAGCAGCCGCAGTTGCCAGCCAATCAGAGTGCAGGGTTTTCCCGCACTTTTTAAACCAATCATTTCTAACATTTTACAAGAACAGTTCAAACTAAACCAATGACATTTAAACCTACATACATAACAATAAGGGCTTAGGATATATTATACCTGCCATAGGAACAATTTCTCAGAGGGAGAAAATATCTGAGTCCCATGAATTTAATGCCTATGAAGATGCATAGTAAATGGTTGTCTTGTGCATTATAAATTGTCTGGAAAGACTGGTGATTAATGAATGCTTCATTCATTCATTTTTTTTGGAAAGTATGTTCCATGAGTATAGATTACTGATACGTTTCTGCTGCTCTGAGGCTTGGCTTAATCTGTTATTGCTGCTTTTAGAAAAAGAAAAAAGAAAAGCAAAAAGAGAAAAGCCAACATCAGCCTGGAGACCTTTAAACTGAAATATCATTACACCCTGTCTTCATTGCCAAACAGAAACAGGGCAAACCTGCTCTAGAGTTGATGACACACCTTTTAAGTTTCAGACAAGGCTTTAATGGATATGGTGTTCAGGTGGAAATGCTTTTGGAGCCTTTGGTATTTATTACTTCTCCATCAAAGAGTGGAATGAACAAGAAGAACTGCTGAAGTATGCAAGAAGGACACAGGAGGTTACTGTATTTTCTTATTTTTACAGGTTGCTTTACTGATAGTCCCCGAGTTACGACCATAATGGAGACTGCTGATTACAATCATAAGTGGTGACAGTTCTAAAGTGAGTCCATCACATGACTGATCAAATTTTACAGCCTTTTTTGTGGCCGTTGTTAAGTGAAACAGTCATTAAGCAGTATTTGCTATGGAGCATTTTTGCTAACAACTGTAAACAAATAAATAAATAAAACTCCAGTTTTCAGCAAAAACTTCATAAATTGTGATGATGTTACCATAGGGCACTGCAAATATCTGTAAATACATTTCAGTTGCTAAGCACCTGAAATGTGGTCACTTGACCAGGGCTGTCGGAACTTCAGTGTTTACCTTTTTTGAGGTGTGTGTGTCATAATTTGAATGGTCACTAAGTGTGACTAGTCATAAGTCAAAGACTGTATTATATCAAAATGGAACTGTCCTCGCGCAGAACTATTTAAAAACTGTAGTGTAGAAATCAGGATGTCACTCTGTTTTCACAACTGACCTGTAAACTAGACAGTCTGACTAATTTTTTATCATAATTACTCCAGGTATCACAATCTTTTCTGTGAATTAAACAGTCATCTGATAGAACCTAATGAATCCCAATTCATATAAAAGGCTCTTAGGAGGAATTGTGAAAGTTTGGCTTTGCGTATTACACCTACACTCCTTATTTCCAGTTTCCTTATCTTTAACTCAATCCCTGCAGATATCTATTAGGTTAGCCTTCAGGAAGGGTGCAAAGACCAGGCTCTTCCCAGAAGCAATGAGATCAATGGGGTTAATAGCAACAGCAATAGCACTTAGACTTATATACCACTTTATAGTGCTTTACAACCCTCTCTAAGCAGTTTACAGAGTCAGCCTATTGTCCCCAACAATTTGGGTCCTCATTTTACCCATCTCCGAAGGATGGAAGGCTGAGTCAACCTTGAACCTGGTGGGATTTGAGCCTGCCAAATTGTAAGCAGCTGGCTGCAGAAGTAGCTTGCAATACTGCACTCTAACCACTACTTAAACTGTTAAGCTGTAAAGAGGTTTGTTTGATGCCTGGGTGGGAGGGTATTTTTGTTTTTAATATTTTATGGATTATTATGAACTGCCTGGAGCCATGGTATGAGATAGGTGGCCATATAAATCTAGCAATAAATAAATACATAATTTTTTAAATTTTTAAATCTTCCCTTCTATCCTCATTTATTACGGATTGTTGTGAATCACTGTGTTACAGTTAAAACATCTTAAAATTTCAGTGTCAGTGTCAGTCTAAGTTAGACATCAGAAAAGACTTGCTTGTATCAGCTCCATAACCCCAAATGTCCAATAGAAATAGCTGGAATTTTGCATCTTTTTACTGCCATACGTTGGTTAGCCCACATTTTGCAGCCTACTAGTAGACCTATTGTCTGTTTCGAAAAACTAGAAGACCAACAACTTCTAATTTATTTCCTTGTTCAAGAATAAAGAACCTCTACTTATTGATTTGAGCTGAAGATATCATACAGTTGAGTATGTACATGATTGTTCAAGGTTCAGTAAATGTGACATCAAATGATCTCTTGCATGCTTCTTCCTAAATAAAGTAGAATTCCGTAGAAAGAGCTTTTACATTACATGGCCTTGTCTCTTGAGTACAACAAGATGAACAGATACCATTTAGAAAACTAGGCTGACTAAACTAATATTAATTTATGCATTGTCCAAATTAAAGAAGCATTTCAAGAGGACAATTCCCCAGGAACTTGTTTATTCACATTTAGGAGAAAAAACAGCTGTAAAGGATTTATGGTGGATAACAGAATTTGCAACCACATGTTGTGATAATGGTGACTGGTTTAAGTTACCTTAGAAGGGCATTGGTGATATCATGCTGGCTGGTTGTAATCTACCTGCTGGAGCAGAAGTTATTACCAGTTTCTGCCGAAGAGTAGCAAAAGATGAGAGATATTTCCTTTGTGTGTTCTGAGATCCAGGACTCTCAAATGAATAGTTTCCCCTCAAAGATAGTTAGACTTGACTCTGCCTGGCTTTCTCTAGATTGGCTTGTCTCTTTCTTTCCCCACGCCAGAAATTGCTCCAAAGAGGAGGGAGGCAGACCTTGCTTTGATAATGCAACAAGCTAGGTGTTATGAAGTGGGATTATTAAAACTATCTACTTGCTGCTGATAACCAGATCTCTTATTTTGAAGGCTTCATTGGCTTCTTCCAACTCTATGATTCTAAAAACATAACATTGTCTGAATTCAAATGGTAACCATAAGCATTTTGATAGATGGAAATACTGTAGTTAGACAAAGAAATAGATCATATAATGGAAGGGACTTGGGAGGTCTTCTATCTAGTCCAAACCCCTGCCCCAGACAAGAGACTTTATACTATACCATCCTGGACAATCTTTCCTTGAAAGACCTTCAGTGATGGAGCACAAACTACTCCAGAGGCAAGCTGTTCCATTGACTAATTGTTCTCAATGTCAGGAAATTTCTCCTTAGAAATATAGATTAAATATAGATTATAGAGAAAGATAGAGTCAGATGTAAATTAAAACGAAATCCAGCATCAGGTTAAGTGTGGCTGCTTATGGAGGGAAGGTTGAAGTATGAAGGTACATTTTAAGATTTTTCTTAAAGTGTGGCAAAGCAGAAGCCAACAAAACTGACTGGAGGAGAGAATTCAAGAGGAGGGGGCTGGCAGTGCCACCCAGCCACCAAAAGACCCTACAGAAAGTTGATTCCAAGCAAGCATCTTTCTTGGCTCCCAAAGGGCCTTTGAGGTGGCAACATTTTGCTGGAGCAGGCTGCTGCTGCCATTGCTATAAAGTGCAACTGGGGACAGGCCTATAAGAGCTTAGAATCATTCAGCATGATATACTTCAACCCTGCTGGGCAAAGTAAGCATTTCCCTAATTTTCCTAATTTAATTACATGTTAAGAATACACTGAAAAAGCCCTCTGAAATCTCATAATTACTTTGTTTACGATTAGGGAGACAGATGTATAACCAAATACTATCTGGCAGCAATTTTGCCTGTACAGATGGTATTTTCCTATGGAAACAGAGCGATGAATGAAAGCAGATTATGGATTATTTTGTGTAACTTTTATTAAAAGTTTTAAATGGCATGTAAAAACTAATACAAACTGTTATGCATGCAGAGTTTGAATTGATTGGTTGTTCTTGTAAAGTGTTTGAAATCATTGGTTAAAAAGTGCGGAAAACCCTGCATTCTGATTGGCTGTCAGCCGAGGCAGCCGGCTATATAAAGCTGCCTCGACTAAGCCAAATCAGGTCCATTCTGAGTTGAAGTCACAATAAAATTAAGAGCCGAAGCACTCCGTGTCTGCCTCTCTATGCAAACTTAACACTGGCGACGAAGGAAGGGAACAGAAGAAGAGCGAGATGACTGCACTGAACACCCCCCCAGCCCCGTTCGATCCAATGTCAGAAGACTGGGAGTCATATGCAGATCGCTTTCAGATGTTCCTGGAAGGAAGCGATCTGGACGCCATTTCTGAGCAGCGGAAGAGGGCGGTCTTTCTTACGTACTGCGGTCTGGCAGTTTTCAAGATGGCGAAGGCACTCGCAGGAGCAGCAGACGTGAAGGTAATGGCTTGGCCTGATCTGGAAAGGCTGTTAAGAGCCCATTACGTGCCACAAGTATCGTGCCTCATTAAGAGACACGAGTTTTACCTTCGTGATCAGGGGAAAACGAAGCGTAAAATGACTTCGTGGCAAGTTTAAGAGACATTGGGGTGCATGCGAATTCAACAGTTTAGAGGAGGCCATGCGCGATCGTTTTGTACTGGGCCTTAAAGACAAGGTATTACAGAGCAAGTTATTAATGAAACCTAAGATCACGCTGAAAGAAGCAATAGAAGAAGCTTCTTCAGCAGAAGCTACCAAGTCCTCAGCAGCAGCCATGAGGAAGATGAACAGGGCCACGAGCCATCCTGATAGGGAAAAGTCCACCACAAATCATTGTGAGGAACTAGATTCTGAGTCAGATTGCAGTGAGGTGGAGGAAGGAATTTACAGACTCAGAATGGAGCAGAAAAAGAAAGACCTGGAAAGAAAGAGGCAAGATTTCTACTGCAGAGGTTGTGGGGGAAGCCACCCCCGCACTGAATGCAAGTTCCTAGACACCATTTGCCTCCGTTGTGAAAAAAGAGGACACCTAGCAAGAGTCTGCAAATCATCCAGAACTCCACCAAACAGAAGGAAGTTTGCTGCAAACAAAGACACAGAATTCAAGCCAAACAACCTCACTGAGAAAATGGGGCGCAGCACAGCAGCAAAGGGGAAGAATGAAACTCATCAGACAGTAACTATTGGTCATTCATCTTCTTTAAAGAACAGAAAAATGCATGTCAAGGTATTTATTGAAGGAAGGCCTTGCCAAATGGAAGTGGACTCAGGCTCATACCTATCTATGGTGTCATGGGACACTATTCAAAGACTGTTACCAGATATTCAGAAGACTCACTTCAAGAAGCAGGCATTGACTCTTAAAGACTACCAAGGGAACAAGATTCCAGTAGTTGGAACAAGAGAATTCAATGTGAAGTTCAAGGGCCACACCAAGCGTCTACCCCTGACCATCGTTGACAAGGATCGTCCAAGTCTGATGGGACTTGAATGGTTCAACCCGCTGGGCACCGAGGTGACTGGCATCAATCACGTGAGCAACACTGAGTGGGAAGAGGCCTTGAAGTCTGAATTTCCAGAGGTCTTCAGCGACGGATTAGACAAGTACTTGGGGACTCCTATCACCTTTAACCTAGATCCCAAGGTACAACCAATCCGTTTAAAACCCAGAAGGGTTCCATTTTCCTTAAAGGAAAAAAATGATGCACAATTAGATAAACGAATAGCTCAAGGGGTTTTAGAGCCCACTGATCACTCCAGGTGGGAGACACCCATAGTCACACCAGTCAAGGCTGATGGGTCTGTGAGAATCTGCGGAGATTACAAGGGGACATTGAACCATGCGCTACAACAAAGCGCATACCCAGTTCCAGTAGTGCATCATTTATTACATTCTCTTGGCGGGGGCACAGTTTTTGCCAAATTGGACCTGGCCCAGGCATATCAACAGTTAACAGTTGATGATGCCACTGCAGAAGCCCAAACCATTGTAACCCATAGAGGTGCTTTCAAATGCAAAAGGTTGCAATTTGGAGTAAGCGTGGCACCAGGCATCTTCCAAAGCCTTATGGAAAGGATGCTACAAGGTTGCCAGGGTGGTGCCCTATTTTGATGACGTTTTAATCTCTGCTCAAAATGACACTCAGTTACACGAGAGACTCAGAGAAGTCCTAACCAGATTCAAAAAAGCGGGGTTAAAAGTCAAAGAAGAAAATGCACACTTAGAACTGACAAAGTGGAATTCTTGGGTTACATGATTGATAAACATGGCATCCACCCCACAGAAGTGAAAGTTCAGGCAATCAAAGAAGCCCCCAGGCCAAAATGCAAAACTGACTTGCAAGCATTTCTGGGCCTCATTAACTTCTATCATATTTTTCTACCTCAGAAAGCAACCACTGCAGAACCCCTACATAGATTACTGGACAAAAAATCTGCATGGGTCTGGGGCAGAAAAGAACAAGCTGCATTTAACAATATTAAGAGACAAATCACGTCTGATTCTGTACTGATACAGTTCTCTGAGAATTTGCCTGTTATACTGACTTGTGATGCATCCCCTTTTGGAGTGGGGTGTGTGTGTGTTGAGCCACATGCTTCCCAGTGGAAGGGAAGCCCCTGTTGCATTTTACTCTCGCACTTTGACTAAAGCAGAGAGAAATTACAGCCAACTGGACAAGGAAGCTTTGGCAATTGTGGCAGCTGTCAAGAAGTTCCATTAGTACATCTATGGGAGAAGTTTCACCATTGTGACAGATCACAAACCTCTGTTAGGCATTGTGGCAGGGGACAAACCAACACCCACAATCCTGTCACCAAGAATGCTGAGATGGACTGAATTTCTTGCTGCTTATTCATACAAACTCATCCACAGACCTGGAAAAGACATTGGGCACGCAGATGCTTTGAGTCGCTGCCCACTTCCTTCACACACTGAGAACCCTGCTCCTGAGACTTACACCTTTTTTCTAGAAACTGTTGCTAAGCTTCCAGTCCATGCTGCTGAGATTGCCAGAGAAACTGCCAAAGGCTCTTTTTTGTCTCCTATTGTTGGCTGGATCAAAAAAGGTTGGCCACTACAAGATCTACCTCAACTTGCCCAACCTTTTAAATCCAGACAAACTGAATTATCTGTATTAAGAGGATGTATTTTGTGGGGTAACAGGGTGGTTATTCCTGCAAAACTACAGAAAGAGGTTTTGGAAATGTTACATGAGGGTCATCTGGGAATTGTCAGAATGAAGGGATTGGCCAGGAGTTATGTATGGTGGCCAGGTATTGACAAAATGGTTGAAAACTGGGTTGCATCCTGTCCCAACTGTCAGGAAGTCAGGCCTACCACACCTCTCACCCCCAAACAGGAATGGGAATGTCCTAGGGGCCCATGGTCCAGGATTCACATTGATTTTGCTGGCCCTACCAGAGGGCACACTTTTCTTATTATAGTAGATGCATGCTCCAAATGGCTAGAGGTTATCCCTATGGCATCCACCACAGCTGAAGCTGTCATCAAACAGCTTAAGAAACTTTTTGTAACTCATGTCTTACCTGATGTTCTTGTTTCTGACAATGGTCCTCAATTTACGTCCAACCTTTTTGAATCATATTTAGCACAACAGGCTATAAGACACGCCCTTACAGCCCCTGGGCATCCTTCGGCTAACGGCTGGGATGAATGCATGGTACGATTTACCAAGGAGAAACTTCAGCAATTGGGTCCAGGGGACATCACCGAGAAAGTTGAAAAACTACTCAGTGTCCAGCATATCACTCCCAACCCCTCAACTAATTTAACCCCAGCCGAATTGTTGATGGATATGAAACTCAGGTCTCCCCTTGACCACTAGATTCCACTAGCAAAATTTGCACATTCACTGTGGGTGATTCTGTTTATGCAAAAAACCTTATGGGTGAACCATTATGGATTCCTGCAGAGATAACCCAAATGACAGGCCCCAGGTCTTACAGGGTTCAAACAGAGGAGGTATCCTCTGGAGCTGGCACATTGATCAGTTAATATCCAGACTACCTCAGGAGCATCGCTTTTGCTCCTCTCTGGTTCCCATACCTACTGCCTCTTCTAGGGGGGAAGGGGAGGATTATGAGGGTAATCAGCAAGCAAGAATCAACCCCATGTGTAATGAGCTAACACGACAGGAACCATCCCAAAACCTGTCACAGTGCCAACAACCATTTTTACAAATGGAAGATTGCACATCACAACCAGACTTAGGTGCTGACATTGGGTTGGAGATGGATTGAGAGGAGAGACCAGGTTGTAGTAACCAAACAGGTTCTACCATTACTAGAAGTCCAAGTAAGGAGATGTTAACAGACACATTTCCTCTCTCACAATGTGAGAAACCTAAAACACCTGAACCATGCAGGTCTCAACGTACACGTAAGAGCCCCACCTATTTAAAAGAGTACATTAGATAGATGGGGTTTGAGTATGGACTAAACCTAGTGGGGAGGGGTGTTATGTATGCAGAGTTTGAATTGATTGGTTGTTCTTGTAAAGTGTTTGAAATCATTGGTTAAAAAGTGTGGGAAAACCCTGCACTCTGATTGGCTGTCAGCCGAGGCAGCCGGCTATATAAAGCCGCCTCGGCTAAGCCAAATCAGGTCCGTTCTGAGTTGAAGTCACAATAAAATTAAGAGCTGAAGCACTCTGTGTCTGCCTCTCTATGCAAACTTAACACAAACTAATATGGAATGAAGAAAACAAAAGAAAAGAGAGACAAAAGGAAAAAAAGAGAAAACTGCAGAAAAAAAGATAAAAATAGTAAAGGAAGAAGTTTCCACTTTCCTTTCAGGCAAATATAAGCTTAATTGTTTTATTATTTGTATTTTATTTTATGTTTTATTTGGAAAATTTATATGGCTCCTACTCACTCATGGCGGCCCACCAAGCTATGCCCACAGAACCGGTAGTAAACATTTTTGAACCCCACCACTGGTGTGAGAGTAGGGGATAGTCTAATTTCCAGAAGGATGATGTTCCAGGGGGAGGGAGCCACCACAGAGAAGGCCCTTCTTCTGGGTCCCTTACGGATATATCTCCTTAGGGGACAAGACCTGCAATATTGCAATATTCCGTGCCTCCCCACTCTAGTGGGTTGGATAGATGTCCCAACCCATTAGGGTTGGTCCCTCAGATAACCTGGTTCCAAACCATGAAGGGGTTTAAAGGTGACAACCAACAACTTGAATTGCACCCGAAAGCAAATCTGCATGCAATGCAGCTCCCACAAGAGAGGTGATACATGCGCACACCAAAGTCTGCACAAAACCATGTGGACTGCTGCATTTTGCACCAACTGGAGTTTCCGGATGCTCTTCAAGGGCAGCCCTATGTAGAGAGTGCTGCAATAGTCAAGACAGGGCATGAGTGACGGTGAGTATGGATTGTTGGTCCAGGAAAGGGCATAACTGGTATAACAACCTGCAGTTGTGCAAAGGCCCTCCTGGCCATGACTGCTACCTGCTTTTTAAGCAGGAGTCACAAGTCCAGGAGAACCCCCAGATTACACACTGGGTCTGTTTGGGGCAGTGCCACTCCATCCAAGACCAAAGGTGGCAAATCTCCATGGACCAAAGGATCTCAAACCCAGAGCCACTCGGTCTTGCCAGGATTCAGTTTCAATCCATTGCTCACCCTCCAGCTTCTACAGCCTCCAAGCATTGTGAGAGATTGGTCACAGCATCGCCTAACTGACGACTGGCTGAGATATATAGCCGAGCATCATCAGCATATTGATGATATATCTCTGTCTATGGTGATGGATGATCTCACCCAACAGCTTCGTGTAGATGAATAGGAGCGGAGAGAATATTGAACCCAGCACACGCACGCGCGCGTGCACACACACAGCAACCTGACAGGTGATCTGGAATTAAATATATTATATAAAATATTCTAAGCAAGGACTAAATATCAGAATAGAATGCAGTACTCACGAAAAACCATCTAAATTATTGAAAACAACTTCTATGTGAAACAAAGATGAAATGATAAAATTAAAAGAAAAAGAAGGAAAAGAAAGATAGAAAGGGCAGGGGAAAAAACAAAAAATAAATAAAAGAATGAGATGAATAAACAGAGCCTTGGTGGTTCAGGCTGTTAAACACCTAGCACTTAGCTCCAGCTGCCTGCAATTAATGCAGGCTCGAATCCCATCAGGCTCAAGGTTGACTCAGCCTTCCATCCTCCTGGGGCAGGTAAATTGAGGACCCAAGATTGTTGGGGGCAATAAGGTGACTTTGTAAAAATGCCACTGGGGGGCAAAAAAGCCCTAATAATAAGCAGGGATATAGTTTAGTTTATTTAGTTTAGTTTATTTGGACTTACAGGCTGCCCTCTCTCCTGAAGGACTTAGGGTGGCATATATAAAAAACAAGCAATACAAAAATTAAAAACAATTTTAAAAAATATTAAATTACAGCCAAATAAAGATTCCAAATTAAAACCCCAATCCCCTGTCAGTCCAGGCCAGATTGTGAAAATAACCATGTTTTAAGGTCACGGCGGAAGGAGCAGAGATCAGAGGCCAGGCGCAGTTCCAGGGGTAACTGGTTCCAGAGGGTGGGCGCTCCCACAGAGAAGGCCCTCCCCCTAGGGGTCACCAGCCTACAGTACCCCCAGGAGGCCCCATCTGTGACTGTACCCCAGGAGGCCCTGACTTCTATATACAATAGAATGAAGGCTATTTCTGAGCACATTAGGTTGTGCTCCAAAGATTGTAAGCCGCCCTGAGTCTCCGGAGAAGGGCGGCATATAAATGTGAATAAAAAAAAAATGCTATTAACGGTTTGATAAAATTTGCTATCTCTTGGGAGTGCCCACACTTGTTTTCCTTTCCTATAAAGATACATAGATCAACAAATCAGGTGGGGCTAATCAAGACATTCCAATCCAGTTTTCTTACTTGAGAAAAGAAGAATTTCCGGTTTAGTTTCTGCTTTACCCACCCACACCTATGCACCTTTATGCCACTGCAGGTTATATTCAACATGCTTAGCTGGAGGTTGCAGATTTAGCAATGATGTGCTCCCTTCAGGGTGGGGAATGGCTGAAAATGAGGAAGAAAGTTTCCATTGGGAAACAATGAAGAGAAATTAAAAGAAATAAAGTAAGTGGTCTTTGTTTTCATTTCAGTTGTTAAGTGTAAACGCTTGTTTTTGAAGCTGCCAGCTTAAGTTCGTTGATGATTATTGAAACTAGGTATTACCATTAAAGGAAGTACACACTGTTAATGAGCCTTTAAAGGCAACCCGTCTCCAAAGAAATGGCTTCTAATATCATCATTATCGTAATAATGTCCATGTATATCCATTTCAGTGATATCCTTTCTGTCTGTGGATCACTCATACATATAACCTCCTGCAGGTTAATTCAGATTTGAAACAACACTGTCTCTATTTGAAAAGGAAGTGTTGGACACTGACATAACCAATCTTCCATAAGAAAGGAATGAATATGAAAATAATTTCCATGTATTTTGAAACTCTATTTTATTTACTGCAGGCCCCATAGGATGTGTTTGAAAATACGGTAGCTATCTTTCTGCAGTGAATAGCTTCTGCTTACTTTGAATTCTGTTTAATATAACAAGTCCTATGGCTTGTATATAGTTATTATGATAATCTCTGGTAGTTCCTTTCATAGCTGGAAAGTAGACTTTGTGATTAATCTAACTGATATATAACTGAGATCCAAGGGCACTTAATCACACAGAATTTCACAAGACTTCTACATATTCAGGCATTCAAAACCAATTAGATTCCAAAATATTCAGCCAGCCAGGAATCTCAAACCATTATGCAGGAAATGCTGGCAATTAGAGCTATTGTTGTACCTTAATCAGCATTTGGTTATTCAGTTCAGTAGTTGGATTCATTTGATGTGTAACATCCATTTGATGCTCACAGTTCACAGTTTGTGCTCTACAACAATCTGAACTGTCTCTTTTGTACATAGCCAAGAATGCAATTATATTTTCATTGTTTGATTGCACCACTGCAGGAGCAATTTTTCGATTATCTCGTGCAACTTAATTTCTATGTTCTGAAAGCACAGCTTGTCTTGGGACACACCAGATGAAAGAGAACTGATTTTATTGTGCCCTGGTTTAGATGATAATACAAGCTGTGTGTTGATCTTTTGGCTCTATCCTATGTCTTTGGAAGGAACTGATAGATCTTTACCAATAGCTCATTGATAGTGATTGATCTCACAGCATCAGAAATCAGAAAGAATAAATGCAGGAGATTAACACGTGTATTACTCATGTTTGTATAAAATATCAAATGCATACCTGACAGGAGTTAAATATATAAAACATCCTAAACAACTTTATTTACATATTTTGAATCCTAAAACCACACAACAAGAAAGGTTTAAGGAATGTATAACCTTCTTACTGCTGTACTAATGCTCAGGCTGGCTGGGTGCTGTAATTTCTACTGGTAGTAAGCCTAGGAATAGTCTAGTTTTTTCTCTTAAACCCCACTGCAAACCACTGCTGTTGTATTGATTTGTAATATATAATAACTTACTTATTAAAACTATTTATTTATTACTATTTTTATTTATTATGAAATTTATTTGTCATCCATCTTGTGTCCAACAACTCTGGGTGGCTTACAACATAAAAACATTAACACCCTCAATTATAATGTAACAAACCAGATGAAAATCATGAACACAAGATGGCAAAGGAAGGAGCTAGGTACACTTGGGAGGGAGGTAGGATTATGTTTTAATTAGTCAACCACTTCCTGTATGAAGCTCCCTCATTGGAAAGAGCCAGGTCTTAAGGCTCTTATAAAACATCAGGAAGGTGGGAGCCAATCTCATCTCAAAAGGTAGGATGTTCCAGAGAACAGGAGCCATAGCAGAGAAGCTTTTCCCTGGATCCCTGGATTTTATTTAATCCACCCCTAAAAAAATTCCTCCCAGAATACTTAAAGACCGCAGGTTAGGGAGAATGGAATTCCTTCTTAAATGTGCTTGGCATAGTGTATATTGCATATGGATGGCTTTCTGGATTTATAATTTCCTTAATTGCATTTTTATTTTCATCTTGTTTTATTTACCTTGTATGCCACCTAGAATCAGTTCGGACTTGGCTGGTGGAGAAATTAAATGGAGGGAGGGAGGAAAAAATGAAAGAAAGAAAGCAGTGTGAAATTTGCCAATGGGGCAAAAGGTAAAGATGTGCTATTTTGAATTCCAGGATTGGTGAGAGCATAGCTTAGTCATCCTTCTATTTATCTATACCCTTCTTCCTTATTGGTACAAGTTCTGTCACATTGCTTGTGTGTAGGTAAACTTTAAACCAATATGATAATGCAAGACAATACAAAGGGGAGGGAACCTGTTCTGTCTTTTAATTGCTGGCTGAATATAAAGACAGACAGACATACTCTACAAAGGCTTCCATACAAAGTTTCTTTATTGGGTCACAAGGCATCCTCAAATATAACTCATGGTTTTGTCGAGATTCATCTAATGTCCAATTCTTTGCAGAAGAAGTAGTCTTTGAGAGACTACAGGTCATCACATGTGGTTACCATATGGCATAGGGCCAGATTGCTTTGGGAGCTGCCCTATCCTACTATATCTCCCCCCTCATTCACTCTGAAGAGCCTGTTCTGAGTACCTTCATTGGAATCATGTGGGATCCAAGAGACACATCTTCCAGTGTCAGCTTTCTTTCTGACTTAATGAAATGCTCAACCCTGCTGGCTTTTAGGAAGACTGTCAAGGCTTGGCTCTTTCCTCAGGCATTTGGATCATGACATGTTACAGTCCCAATTGGATAATAGTGTTATTTCACTTTGGATTGGCATTTAATTGTCTTTTTGTTCTATTATTGCTTGTAGGTTTTGTACCATGGTTTTATGTTCTTTTCATTAGGCTTTATTTGATGCCTTACTGTTCGTACGTTGCCCCAAGTAATCTTGGTTGATTAGTTGGCCACGTTTTTCAACAAACAAAGTGTCTCTGTGGGCAACTTATAAAAAGACAATAAAAACGTTAAAATCCCATTAATAATAAAGACAAACTACTAAAAACAAATCCAGTAAAACCATATTAAAAACTGAAATATAAACTATCTTGGGAGATTTGTTTCATTGCACAAAAAAGAGCTAATTAAGCATTGATGCCAATGGATGATGTAGGAATGCAGAAAAATACTCTCATATTGGGTGACCCTATAAATTCAATGGCCCTATGTTGCGTAGTGGTTTTATGCATCATTGAAAATACCTTAAATTGAAACTCTTTGATTGGGGAAAAGACACTATCAAGCATATACATGCAAGGGCTTCTATGTTCTCAGCAAGTTGCAATTTTTAGGCCATCTTCCATGGCCACCCATGAAGTCCATGATCCCTGGGAAGGCCTTCTGGCATTATGAGTGGGACTCAGAGGAGAGGAACTTTACATCTTTATCTCCTGGAAAAATAGCTGAGCTTTCTTATTAAGGAATGCTATGAGAAAAAATAATAGTTCTTATGTAGCTGGGGAAATAGGACTTGCCATTTCCAGCACTGTTCCTTGATTAAATCCAGGTACATTAACATTCAAACAAGTGGATGCCATTTAGAAGCCAAGGTAAATCAGTGATGCGGCTACCATCCTGATCTCGTGTGGCTCCTGGGTTGCCAGGGAGGTGTTTAATCTTCACATCTGCCTGGATTATGGATCCTTGAGGCAAATCCCACACATTCCTTATGAATTTGGTTAAATCACATTGACAAGAATAAGCATTTCTTAGAAAAGTATTCTGCATGTACATGCATTTCCAGATTTGGAAGCTCCATTTTCTACACTATGAAAACATGAGAAAAGCTGGGGCTGAATGGTAGAGCATCTTTTCTGCATGCAAGAGATGCCAGTTCAAGCCTGGTATTGCCACTAGAGATGAAAAACCTCCTGTTCCAAGAATTGAAGAGAGGCTGATCGACAGAAAAGCCAATTCTGGGTTAGAAGGGCTGTCAGTTGAGCCTCGTATAAGGAACTGACTCTACAGAAAAGATGAGAAAGGCATGTACCTATCAAGGGATTTAAAATAAATTTTATTAGATATAAACATTAAAAAACAGTGAACATGGTGTTTCTTCTTGGACATACATTTCTGTCCAAACTTTTAACAGTTAGAAATAAAAAAGAAAAAAGTCAATGCATTTATATACATATATACATTTTTGTGTATCATTTATCCAGTTATCTTTATATTCCTTTTTAACACTTCTCCACTTATCTTAAATCTATGAACATCCTTTCATGTCCCTCCATTTATAAAATTTGTTCCATATTTTATAATATTCTAGTTCATCTCACTCCTTCAATTCAAGTGTAAGTCTATCTAGTTCGGTGCATTGTAATATTTTCCCAATCAAGGCATCTTCACTTGGAATCTCTCTTGCCTTTCAATTCTGGATTAGAAGGGCTGTCAGTTGAGCCTTGTATAAGGAACTGACTCTACAGAAAAGAGCAGAAAGGCATGCACCTATCAAGGGATGATCCTATTAATACCATAAATTATATTCTGGATGCTCAGAGGAGCCATTGCCTTGTATTAGCTTAGAATCTGACTAGCTAGTGCTAATGCAGATACTGAGGTATAATTTAAATTCGGGTTATATGAAAGATGATAGTCATCTATAGATTCTATATGGTGATGTTGGAACATAATCTCTTGTAAATAATTATATTGTTCCTTTTTTCCAGCTTACCTTTCCAGGGCCATGGCTTCTACAGCATCATCTGGCATCACTGTTGCTCCCAGAGGCTCCAGTAACCTCACCACAAGTGCTGTGCTAACCACTGCCCAGCCCAGCTTCATTGAAGGTCTCATCAACAAAATTCCATGTGAGTCAGTTCAAGGCATGATGGAACAAACAGTTCATTCAAGGATCCTATTAGGCATAGCTCAGCTGAGAAGTTCCAGAAGGTCCAACTCATACCTAAGTTGGATTTCTTTGCAACAAGTGATTGGAGGATTATTATTATTATTATTATTATTATTATTATTATTATTATTTTCTTTCATCCATTCAGTCATGTCTGGTTCTTGGAGACTCCCTGGACATGTCCCTGCAGTTTTCTTGACAAAGTTTTTCAGAAGTGATTTGCTATTGTCTCCTTCCTAGGTCTGAGAAAGAGTGACTGGCCCAAGGTCACTCAGCCAGCTTCATGCCCAAGGCAGGATTAGAATTCACACTCTCCCAGTTTCTAGTCTGATGCCTTAACTGCTATACCAGATACATTTCCTAAAAACATTTATTAAAAATACATTACTAAAAATACATTTACTAAAAAAAAAGATGACCATGAATTTAAGACTTCCAAGAAACAGTGTGTGTGTGTGTGTGTGTGTGTGCATGTACACACACACGCACACACACACTCCTAGAAACTACTCATAGAAATTTCTCTACCACAAGAACCCTGGCCAATAAGTGGGTGCAGAATGTGTGTGTGCATTAATTAAAAACCACCTTCTAGAAAAATAAGGCCCCATTGTCAAATTGATAAAAGTTACCTAAAATATACATACTCCATTTCTAAATTTGATTCTTTTTCCTAAATCTGGACATACCAATTTTTTCACATGTATACAAACTGCTCAAACACACAAGCCCATGCCTGTTCTCTTCCTTTCCTCTTTTTTTTTTACCCAGCAGAAACAGCCACAAAGCAGAGGGTTACATGGAGGACAGGTTCAGTGGTGGGATTCAAATGGTTTTACTATCGGTTCTGTGGGTGTGGCTTGGTGGGCATGGCAGAGGAAGGATACTGTAAAATCTCCAGGCAGAGGTAGTATTTACCAATTCTCCGAACTACTCAAAATTTCCGTTACCGGTTCTCCAGAACTGGTCAGAACCTGCTGAATACCACCTCTGGACAGGTTATAGAGAAAATGTAGCTGCCATGAGATGTGAAAGGAGGGATGGAAAATGGCTGGAAATGAGAAGAGAACTGAATAGGAAAAAAGGAGGTGAGACCTTAGTTTAGGTATTACAAACAATGGTAAAAATAACCAATATTCCCCTCTAAAACAACAGTTATTTTATGCTTTGCAACTGAGATGTCTGCAGCCACTAGTCCCTGTTGATCTTTCTAGTTTATTTTAGATCATACAAGAAGACACCCTCAATTTTGAATTTTAAGATTGTTTTACAAATATAAAAGTAGAGCATAACTGGTCATGTAGACACTGCTAAACAACTCAAATAAGCTCTGAAAGCTTTTATTTAGAGTCCACTGCTCCTACATCAGCTCTATATTTGATAGTAAGCCCTGCAGTTTGGTACAGAGAAGAAAAAGAGAAGATAAATTGGCCCCATTTTGATACACTTTCACATGGTCCTAAAGACCTGGCTTTGCTAACGGGCCTTGAAAACTCAGTGTGAGATGGAGTCTACCAAGTGGCTTATTGGATGACTGATTGTTGTTGCCAGGTGGGTGGGAGATTATTGTTTTTTTTGGGTTTTTTATATTGTTTTTTTGTCTTTGTAAGCTGCCCAAAGTCACTGAGGGTGAGTTGGGCAGCCATATAAATTTTCATAAATGAATGAATGAATGAATACTTGTATGTATGAATGAATAAATGGTTGTCAATGACTTTACATTACATTAAGCTATTATAGAACAAGGCTTGAAGTGTCAGATGTGGCTCATCAATGTAACACAACCCATGGTTTATTTATTTATTTATTTATTTATTCGACTTATATGCGCTCCTCTCCGAAGACTGGTTACAATTAAAATACAACAGTGAATAAATTAAATTAATTAAAAAGATATTAAACATTTAAGCCAAATTAACGTTTAAAACCCCAATTAGATAACCCCAACCCAGGAGAGTCAGCACAACCCAGATTGTAGGAAGAGCCAGGTTTTCAAATCATGGTGGAAGGAGCGAAGATCCTTCTGGTTAATAACACTACAGCCTGATTTGATGTATGAAAGTAGGCAGAATAATCAATGAGATTAAAACAAATCCTTATTTGTAAACCCACCTTGATCAGACCATTTTAGCAACAGAAGAGGAGTCTTCCTTGTATGTTCCTAACATTCTACATAGTTGTTTATTCTAGAACATTATTCTGTTCTGTTATTCAAGAGAAATTAGACGTCCATTTAATCACATACATAATGCCTGGGAACCTTGCTGAGATTATAAAATCAGATTGTAAAAGTACTCCTGGACTGAACTCAAACTCTCCATTCTGAAACAATAGGATTGCTGGGAGAGCTTGCCTCTCTTTTAACACAGTGAATGATATAAACATTTATCTCCTCCCTTTTGTGATTCTAAAGGACAAAAATGTTTTATTAATGTATATGAAAAGAAGAGCATTTAGTGTAGTCCCTACTATACCTATTCATCATGGATCAAAGTGTCCAAGCCCATCTTCAACACATTCTTTGGTTCTGCAATCTTCTTTGTTCATTCTTTTCATTCCAATTTTTGCTTTCATCCTTCAGAGGTATTAAAATGCAGGCATTCCTTGAGGATGACAATAAGATCTGCCATCTTACAGAGAAATTGAAAGACTATGGGAAAGAAAAAAGTCATCCCTACCAAATAGATGTCATGCATCAATAAGCTATTACCACAACCCAGTTTATGCATGTCCTTTTTAATCTTTTGCTAATTGACTTTGGCATGATAAGACAAAGAACGAATTATTTATCTATTGGGAAGGTGGCATTAGATGAATAAACAAAAATCTTTTTTTAAAAAAATAAAGAAAACTGACTCAATAATTTATTGTACCCTTTTGGCATCGTGATTAGGAGAATTAAAATATAATTTATGGTAATTCCTATCATTGGTGTCCTTCCAGATGTGCTAGACTCTAATTCCTGACATGGTGAACGCTGTCAGTCAATAGGCATCTTGGCTGAGGGTAATGGAAATGGTAGTCTAATATGGTCTGCTTCCAAATGCAGTTGAAAGTATTAGTTATGGCCTTTAAAGCCCTTAATGTCATAGGTCCAGGCTATCTGATGAACCACGTCATCCCGCTAGGACTAGCCTGTCCTCCTTGTGCTAGCAGAGAGGCCCTACTTCAGATCCTATCAGTCAGAGAACTCTGATTATTGGGATTCAGAAGAAAAACCATCTCTGCTTCAGCGTCTGCCCTTTGGAACATCTTACCCTCCTATCCTTCCACAAAAGACCAGAAGACCTGGCTCTGAAGGTTGGCCTGGGTACTAAATGTGGGAGTTCCACACTGGAGGTGGCTGCTAGACTGATGGCAGACTCTACGTTCCCCACCCCTATCTTTATGGTTATCATATTGATGTATTCTCGTTGTGTTCCTTTTTCATTGTTAATTTCATTGTTCTATTATCTTGCTACTGTTTATACCCCTTTCGTTTCCTTTTTAACTATTATTATTGTAAGCTGCCTTACATGGCAGCAAATAAATTTAATAAATCAATAAATCTTTCATGGATACTAGGTTAGGTATTAATTATTGTAAATGCTTAATTCTTTGACATAGCCAGCCCCATCTCCTATTTTGCAGATAATTATTATGATATGTCTACATTTGGAAATGATACTAGAGCAGGGTCCCGCAACCTTTTGGGCACCAGGGACCATTTCCATGGAGAAAGGTTTTTCTGCGGACCGGAGGAGGCATGGTTTTGCATGCTGCCTGCATCTCATGGATGGGTTTTGCTTGTTTGTGCAGCCCAGTTGCTGGCATGCCAGGGACCAGTGCCGGTCCATGGACTAGGGGCTGGGGACCTTTGTACTAGAGCCTCCAAATCAGTGGTGGGATTCAAATTTTTTTACTACCAGTTCTGTGGGCTTGGTGGGCATGGCAGGGGAAGGATACTGCAAAATCTCCATTTCCTCCCCACTCTGGGGGAAGGTTACTGCAAAATCCCATTCCCTCTCCATCCCACTAACCTGCTTTCCAACTCCGTTCTCCTGTGCAGGGCAACATAAGAAGACCCAGCCAATCAGCTGGGACTTGGGAAGCAGAGAAGAGATGGGGGCGGGGCCAGTCAGAGGTGGTATTTGCCGGTTCTCCAAACTACTCAATATTTCCGCTACCAATTCTCCAGAACTGGTCAGAACCTGCTGAATACCACCTCTGCTCCAAATCTTTGTAGCTTTCCAGAAATGATTCCCTGATTTGCATTACATGATTTCTTTCCTCTTTCTTGTCTCCTGCTGCTGAAACAGTACCCAGATGGGCTCTCATAGCAATTGCTGTAGCAGCAGGCCTAGTCCTGCTACTTTTCCTTATCTGTATCATCAAGTGTTGCTGCTGCAAGAAGAAACACAAGAAGAAGGAGAAGCTCAACTTAAGAAATATTAATGGTGCCTCCACAACAGCCAGCTTGGTAGGTACTCTTGGGTTTTAGGATGGAATAGCATTTTGTTTTTTAAGTTCAAATTTCAAAGAAGCCTTGGTGGTGCAGGCTGTTAATAGCCTAGCACTTAGTTCCAGCTGCCTGTAATTATTGCAGGCTCAAATCCCACCAGGCTCAAGGTTGACTCAGCCTTCCATCCCCTCGGGGTAGGTAAATTGAGGACCCAAGATTGTTGGGGGCAATAAGCTGACTTGTAAAAATGCTGCTTAGTAATAAGCAGGCATATACAATGGAATGAAGGCTATTGCTGAGCGCATTGGGTTGTGCTCCAAACATTGTAAACTGCCCTGAGTCTCCAGAGAAGGGCGGGATATAAGTATGAATAAAAAAAAATGGACGGTAACCCCTGGAGACCCTTCAATGAGTTTTCAGTTAGGAGACAGCCTGGCTTCTAGGTACAAATACATGGCAGGGGGATAGGAAAACAAGATGGATACAATCCAACTGATCTCAGTAGGGGTTAAGCAAGAACTGGCAACCAGAGAGTCAAAAAAATCAAATCAGAGGATATAACCCTGGTAGCTAAGTGATTGGGAACAGTTAATATGACACAGAAGCTCAATCTTGGAGTATATTAATATCTTTGATAGCTCACTGAAATCATACACAGATCTAATTTTTACTCCTTGGCTCCAAATACTTGTTTCTTATTATAGGTGATCCAGAGTTAATGGCCACTTGTTCAGTGACTGTTATGTATGTAGGTTTGAAGTCATTGGTTTAGTTTGAACTGTTCTTGTAAAATGTTGGAAATGATTGGTTTAAAAAGTGCGGGAAAACCCTGCACTCTGATTGGCTGGCAACTGTGGCTGCTGGCTATAAGTAGCAGCTGCAGCGCAGCCAAATTGGGTCCATTCTGAGCTGTAGTCACTAATAAACTAAGAGCTTGAAGCACTCCGCATCTGTCTCTTCATGCAAACTTAACAGTGACCATTCAAACTTGTAATGGCACTGAATGAGGGAACTTATGACTGGTCCTCAGAGGTCTGGCTGACCCAGAGGGCAAACTGGGTGCTCAGCAACCAGCACGGATTTCTGCCCAACACAGTGTCCCACAGTCATGTGATTGCAGTTTGCAATCTCTTCTTCTGCCTTCTCACAAGCAAAAGCAATGGGGAACTGGCAGAAAATCAGAAGTTGTGGACACATGAGGTCCTCACTTAACAATCCATGAGGAACCACTTAACAGTAGTAACCAGGGATGTCCAGAACTGCTGTTACTAGGTGATATCACCAAGCACACTTTACAATTGCATCACTTAGAGGTGGAAATTTCAGTCCCAGTTACTGTTGTTAAAAAAGACTACCTGTACATTTTCAAAGTACAATTTTTCATTGCTGTTGATAGATTTTTGAATTGGTTTTGTGTCTCCAAGAACTCAATATAATATAATAAAAAGAGGATTGTTGTTATAGGGAAAAATAGAAGTGGGATGGGGGAATGAAGAGCCTTGGTGGTGCAGGCTGTTAAATGCCTAGCACTTAAGTTCCAGCTGCCTGCAATTACTGCAGGCTCACATCCCACCAGGCTCAAGGTTGACTCAGCCTTCCATCCTCTCGGGGTAGGTAAATTGAGGACCCAAGATTGTTGGGGGCAATAAGTTGACTTTGTAAATATGCCACTTAGTAATAAGCAGGCATATACAATGGAATGAAGGCTATTGCTGAGCGCATTGGGTTGTATCCCAAAAATTGTAAGACACCCTGAGTCTTCGGAGAAGGGTGGCATATAAATGTAATTTAAAAAAAACACTCTGAGTTCCTGAATGTAATATGGCATACAGTATATACAGTCAACCCAAAGTTGGTCATACTTGATAGACCATTGATTATATGAATTGCATTGAATGTTTGAATGAAAGGTGCTAATATTTTGATGTAGGTCCAACCTGATTTGGAAGACATTGAATGTGGACTGGAAGATGAAAAACGAGGACGGCTGCAATATTCCCTAGAATATGACTTCCGTGGCCAGAAGGTATATTTCACAAATCCCAGGGTGATAAATTTGCACTCCTCTTTTATTACAAAGCAATATAAAATAGAAATACCTTCCCTTTCTGCATTTCACATGTTTTGTTTTAATGTGGGCAACCTTGTATGTCTTCCTTTATTCTACATTGATTCTTTCATCTAATGATGGCAAGATTTAGAAAAGCTAGCATCTTATTGGCAAATGCTGATAATCTGCATAGCTTCTGTGTTCTTCATATTCATTACTACTCCAACAAACTTGAGGCAGTGACTAAGGCTTTAGTTGAAATATCCATCAGAATTTGAGGGAGAAGTTGAAGCATTCACTGAAACCAATATGGGTCAGTGGTGGGATTCAAATTTTTTTACTACCGGTTCTGTGGGCATGGCTTGGTGGGCATGGCAGGGGAAGGATACTGTAAAATCTCCAGGCAGAGGTGGTATTTACTGGTTCTCTGAGCTACTCAAAATTTCCATTACCAGTTCTCCAGAACTGGTCAGAATCTGCTGAATACCATGGGTCCAGTATTTTGATTGGCTGTGATTGTTCAATAGGTCTTTGTTCCTCGTGATGTTTGGGCAACACCTCAAGCAATCAGAGAAAGATCAGATCGTGGTAAAGGACTGATGGTAAAGTCTTCTACTAACAGATCATGTCACAACTATCTGGGATAAAAAAAATAGATCTAACATGCAGCTAAGCATGTTTTGGACCTTCAATGACTTAGGTAATTTCCATGACTTAATGCCATCTAGACAAATTAAAGTTTCTCAAACTCAGTGACAGAATCTAGAAGTTTATTAAAGGATGTTGTCATGCAGTAAGGAGACCAATACAGTAGAAACAAACCCAACTGTTTCCTAGAGTCAGATTTCATTCAGAGAATCTAATGTCACAACTTTTATAAACTTTACTTTTCTATTTTGGTTTGCTAGCTACTTTACTTATAGCCCATTTCTACAGATTTGCAAACTTAATACATATTATCAATTTCAAAAATTTCATATTTTTTAATTGATTCTCTAAGTTGAAGGTTGGAGTGAAGCAGGCAGCAGATCTAAAGGCCATGGACAGTGGAGGTACCTCTGATCCCTACGTAATTGTTTTCCTGACATCTGACATAAGGAAGAAGTATGAAACAAAGGTTCATCGTAAGACACTCAATCCTGTTTACAATGAGAGCTTCATTTTTCAGGTAGGATGCAAGGCCCTCTGTAAATTAATTGACCTATTTCAATTCAGTTTGGTATCGTTAAAATTTAGCTTAGAAGTTTGCAAAAATATTCATTAACAAATTTTTCATTGTTATTTCATGTTCTTGGTTAGTTTAATTCACTTTAGTATGATTTGTGATGTTGAGTTTACAAATCCTGTCGTCCATTGAAATCACACCTTCTTCATTGTGGCACTTGACTTTGGTAACCCCATTTCCTCCCCTCCATCCCGAGATCCATACAGGTCCCAACCTGCTGCAGAACCAATGTTGGAGACCAATCTTGAGCAAAATGGACCTTGGACACACCTTTTGACATCATTCTTATTTTGCAGGATAATTTTCCCATATCATTCAGATTTACTGCATTGCCATTTTAGAAGGACATGGGATTTCATCCATTGGTAGGAGTGAAATTTTCCTCTTTCCCTCTTCTCTAGGTCTCCCAGGCAGAGGTGACTGAAGCTATACTGGTCATGCAAGTGTATGATTTCAACCGCTTTTCCAAGCATGACATAATTGGTGAGGTGAGTCTGCCTCTTGTGGATGTGGACTTACAGCATGTAATGGAACAATGGCTTGATCTCTCTCCAGCAGGCAAGATAGAGGTACGTATCTCAGATGTGAGGGTGAAAATTTTGTCTAATTTGGGTGATCTGACATCTTATTCATTCAGGGCAAGGGAAGCAACTCCCAGCCCCATTTTTATGGGTCTAAAGCTTTCCAAAGTTGTATCATATGGACATGGAAACAAATGGTTTGCCTTCAGCTGAAAATGCTGCCTGGTTCTATTTAACTGAAGAGTTAGATCTTGGTGCTGATTCTCTTGACCAGTCAAAAGTGCTCTTTCAAGCTTGATTATGCAGATTGTATCACTTTACTGTTATAGGAGTTTAATTATATAGGAGTTCTTTCCCATGCTGAAGGTTTTGTAAATTCTTCTGCATGTGGGGCATATATGGCCAAGGAAGGAAAGAAAGATCTTTTGTGAGGCAACATAATAGGATGTATGGAAATTGACGGGGTTGTGGCCTCCCAAATGTTACTGAACTGCAATGCTTAGTTGTTGGGCAACCTGGCTGAGATTGCCGAAACCACAGAGTACACAACATCTAGCTGTCTTCCCTCCTTACCTGTAAGATAAAGTTAGTAGTGAGAGCATTTACTCAGTGTTTGTTTTCAGATTTAGCAGTCCCTGTGAAAAGAGATTAGACTAAGTTACTCTGTTCTGCTAGTAAAGAACAACAATAAAAAGGGTTTTATTTCAATCAGGCTTTTGAGAACAGGAAAAATGGCTTTGCTGTTGTTTTTTTGTCCCTAATTTTTGAGCGTGTGAACCATTTTATTCTGTGTACCATTAGCTACCTTGAGTACCATTATTTGGTAGAAAGTCAGGGAATCAATACAGTCATAAATCTATTTAGTTCTTGTTGTATACAAAATATTGTGACACCCTGTTCAGATAGTAAGCTTTGATAAATCCTCAAAAGAGCAGATGCTATCACAACCCTTACATAGTATTGTTGGAAGAATTATCCTTCTGGGTTCAGTTCCAAGTGGGGAAAAAGACACTGGAAACATGGAGGCTGTTTGGAAAGATGGTTTAATGGTGGACAGGACCACATGGCTTAGAGCTCCAAAGAAGGAAGGGCTTCAAGATGTTGGGTGAAGGAAAAGAAGGAAGGGCTAAGATGCTGAGAGTCCCTTATATACCCTCTGTTGGGATTTGAATTTGAGCTTGTATTCTGATTGGTTGTCAGACTCCCATGGGGCCATGCTGGGGCAACTCTGTAGGCTGTCTTGAGTCCCAGGCTTGGTTGAGCCTTGCTGGGTGATGATGTAATGAAAGGGCTTTGGGTAATTCCTATAGCACTACCTAGAAATCTTTGTTATGTAAAATAGGCTGGCCAGAGTAATGGCCCATTAGTAAAGGTGAGTGCGGGGTTGAGTTTCTGCTTCTGAGGTGAGTTTCTACTTCTGAGTTTCTACTCTTTTTAGGGGAAATATTCTGCCTTTTTAATATTTCTTAGGATATTTCAATTTTCTAGGAGAGGAGTGGATTTTAACTTCCAACAGTATAATGTTAAACTCACCATCTTTCTACAAATTTAAATGCATTCTTAACAACTTAGGAGCAGTTGATTATAGATTCACAACAAGAACATTGTGACTATTGGTAGGTGCAGAAATTAATTTGATTTGATGCTATAGTTTTTACAGTACAGTGGTTAATAAGGCCCCTGAAGGTGATTGAATCATTAAGTCTACAATTATCTAGCTGAAGAAAATTCCATTGGATATATAAACATTCTGAACCTTCAAATCTATCAGGCTGTGATGTTTGTTTATTTTAATAATCCCTGACTCTTCTAAAAGAGTTGTCGGAGTATTTGAAAATGAAGATAATTATGTTTTGCAAAGTAGGGGAATGCTAGCAATTTTAGCTGTGAGAAACTTTGTGAGAGGAAAGCTACGTGGAACTGTGGAAGTCCAGACTAGATCTGAAAAACCAAGAAAACTCTGGTGGAGCTACTTGAAAGGTTGTCAGATTTGCAAAAGAATACTCTCTGTGAATCACCTACTGAAAAGTTTAGCAACAGACAATATAGCACCTTTAATGCAACAATAACCAAAGGTTTCTGCAAGGAAAAGCAGAAAACATTTCCAAAAATCATGAATAGAAAGACTTATACTTTGCTATACAAAACATTTGGAAACTCTTATTTCTGTCAAAGAAGATATTACATAGTGTTCAAACTTTGCACCAACATATTCATTGTTTTCATATTTTGAAGCTATAAAGAACTGCACATAGATATCATGTGTTGAAATTGATAGAAAGATGCTGTGTTTAACTTTGTACAGTCATGACGTTGTGTCACCTTCTGTTCAGTTAGGAAGTTAGCAGTATGTACAACTTGACCAGGATGATGAAATTTTTATATGAAACTGCATAGCCAAGATCCACATTTCAGCTCATCATAGTTTGTTTATTTATTTATTTATTTAATTTGCCTTGTATGCCGCCCCCTTTCCAAAAGGACTTGGGGCGGCTCACAACTAAAACATAACAATAAATAATTACCTAAAAACAGATTAAATGAGGTACAAGTCAAATACAAAATTTAAAACCCCAAAGTTAAAACACAATCAACCCACCCCCAGGAGGTCAGCACAGCACGGACTGCACAAATAACCAGGTCTTTAAGTCATGGCAGAAGGTGTGGAGATTGGGGGCCAGCCGGAGCTCCGGCGGAAGCTGATTCCATAGAGTGGGAGCCGCCACAGAATAGGCCCTCCCTCGGGTCACCGCCAAATGACACTGAGTCACGGATGGCATCCCGAGGAGCCCCCGTCTGTGCGCTCGTACAGGGCGGTTGGATGCTGGCAGGAGTCGTTCCCGACTACTTATGACTTTCTAGATTCAGACATGGCTCACCAACTACAATAGCTGGGTTTGGCTAACACATTAAGGCAAAGCCAAACAAAGCACATTATGGTTTGGAGCCACGGTGACACAGTGGCTAAAATGCAGTATTGCAGGATAATTCTGAATTCTACTGCCAGGAGTTGGATCCTGACTGGCTCAGGGTTGGCTCAGCCTTTTATCCTTCTGAGGTTGGTTAAATGAGGAACCCAGATTGTTGGGGGCAATATGCTGATTGTGAACCACTTAAGGAGGGCTGTAATGCACTATGAAGCAGTATATAAGTGTAAGTGTTATTGCTATTGCTATGCTCTGTGAGCTAAGCCACTTAGAAAGAGTTGCTATTCTTATTATATTAAGATAATGGGAATTGCATTACAGTTTCTGGAGAAAAACATATTAGGAGAATACTGTAGATTTAATATTATTAAAATTCCTAAAAATAATTTGGAATAGTCTGATAAAATTAGTTCTTAGTGATAAGACATTCTATGCATGTTCAAACAACCACTTTTCTTAGCAAAAGACTCTTACTTAAAATCTGCTTTTTGAAGTAATCAAATTCTTCAAATAGAGAAGTGGTCAGAGTAAGTTGATGTCATTAGGAGGTGATTAAATAGTATCAGTAATTATTATTTAATTGGTTAATTATATATAATATTAATTTATTCATCAATATTCTATATTTTATTTTTATTATTTGCCAAATGTTCATCTTTGGTAATAAACTAGGCTATATTTCCAATAACTAAATAAATAACATGGCTACATAAACAATGTAGTGGCAAGAAATTTACCCATTTTATACCACTGGAGCAAAGCCAACTCATCACTTAATATCAGGCCACTTATGTGGTAAAGACTAAGAGGAGAGACAGTAGCCATTTTTTTTCAAAGTAAAGATCTGCTTGCAATATGTACTTCTTGTTTTTGGCCAATTATAAAACTAATTGCAAAATGCTGAAATTGGCAAATGTACCATATAGGTAAAACTCACTTACTGACCAGTGGTGGGATTCAAAAATTTTACTACCAGTTCTGTGGGTGTGACTGGTTTGATTGCCTTGCAGTCCAAGGGACTTGCAGGAGTCTTCTCCAGCACCATAGTTCAAAGGCCTCAATTCTTTGGCGTTCAGCCTCTCTTATGGAGGAGAGTATACAAGCAATTAGTTTTACTTCTATTTTATTTGGAATGAGGGTGAGAACAAGTTTGTTTCTCCAGGATATAGTGGGACGGTGATTTTTTTACTCCTTGTTCTGAAAGGTCAGAGAAGGAAATATTGCTTCTTGACTTGTGGGCTGATCAAGTACAATACCTGTTCTTATTACCACCTTCAGACTGAGCAATTGGGATGTGCATGCAGTGGCAGGGTGGAAGTGCCTTGAATCAAAGGAACTCATGTGTCCTCTATTAAAATCCCTATCAGAAAGTCATCCTGTGCAGCATTTTCAAGGAGACAGTCAGTGAAAGGTGTTTCAACATCCCAGCCTACCTCTCAAGTTTCTTTTAGCAGTTGAACTGCTCTGCAGGAGAGTGTAAGAGAATGAAATAAGGATGAGGGATTCAAATGCAATGAAGAGTAGGATGGAGCATTAAGAAAATCCACCAGTCAATGGATCCAGTATATCTGCATGCACACTTTGGAAACCACACATCTACAGTATATATTGAGCAGATGCTTCCCTTTCATACTTCAACCATCTTGATTGGGCATAGAAATGTAGTTAAACTTTAACCTGTGATGAAAGAGCATTCTTACTGCTGGATAAAAGGATTATCCCACCCATCCGTGAGTCAGCTCAAAACAATGCTGGCATAAAATTGGCTGCCCCTGCCACCGGACTGGAATGTTCTGTTCTGAGTCCTTGACAAAAGGTGGTGTCTTGATTTCTGAACATGCCCTTTGGTATAGCTATGAATCATTTTCTGCTCCTACTTTGCTGCTATTCCTTTACAGTTAAGTCACCAGCTACAGGGGAAAATATATGAATCAGGAGTCTGCAGCAAAAACAGGTTGGGCCTGACTTAGGGGACTCCAGAATAGAAAGTTTGTCTGCTTTTTAGTGTCCCATTTTGGCATCTCTTATTCATATTTATCTTCATTTGCAATACAAACACATTAAGAATGAGTAAAACAAATGTTAAAAACTAAAATACATACATCCAAGAGATAATCCAATTAACTGATCAGTTATAATAGTACAGCAGACCAAAGACATGTTGTAATATTCAACAAAGAAATGAAAAGGGATACAAGCAAATCATATAATTATTGTATCTTTCCATCACTAACACAGAAAACATACAGTCCATCCTTTCTAATACATTCTTTAAGAGTACAAAGAATTCAGAATTACCTCAGGACCAAAGCAACATTTTAAACATTTTTTAAAGATTTGCATCTACATATGTTCCATTATTGGTTATGCCAATTGTTCATCCCATAAATCATAATGTCAGTTAATTTCAACTTCAAAAATATTTTCACATTTCTGCTTTAGGTGCAAAATTGATTTGATTTCAGAACAGGTTCCATCAAAAATGATAGCATGTTGGGGCTCTTTGGAGTGGCTTAGATATCTGTTTCATATTGAGCAATTAAAACATTTAAATTGGTTTATATTGCCAGAGACATGTATTAGGCAAAGAAAATTCTACCTGAAGTTGTTGACATTCCTTCAAATAATCATTTCAGTAATTAATTCAAAGTAATTATTCCAGTGTCTGCCTATACTTCCCAATAGAAAGTCTTACTTCTTATGTTTACAGTAGACTTCTTCCATAAAATAAATATTAATGAGATTAGTGGATGGTCCCAAATATAGCTACTTGTTTGCAGACCAGGAAATGAAAGACTGTTTGCTATGTGGAGCTGATTTAAATCATTGCTAAGATCATAACAGAAATACATAACAACTTTTCAATAGAACTTATAAAGGTTGGTATTTAGTTAAATTCTTGTTCTGCATAAATATAAATGATAACATAAATATCTAGTGATATTTTTGAGACTCTGGTAAACTAAAACTACTTTATCAAAGATAATTTCAGCTTAGCCAGTAAAATTCCTGGTAGCCTATTTTCCCGATATAAATTTCCCCAATAGTCTCTTGATCTGAATAAAATAATTATTTGGAATTAACAACAGTGCATATCTTAAAATATGCATCAATTAGCTAGTAATATTCATTTTAATAACATTAAATTTAATGGATTTTAAATCCATCCATTAGCCATCAGAATTTTACTTTTAACATTCAATATACTAATTTCCACATATTTTGAGATGTTTTTAAAATTATATGAATCAAAATATTTAATACATTTTGTAATTACAAAGACCAACAACTTATATTGACCTGTTTATAAATCAGATTCCAAAGAAAGTAAATTAGATTGTCCCAATTAATCTTACAACTTGAGTATTTACCATTAATCAAGTGAGGCAATAAGTTAGAATGTTTATACAATATTGTCCAAATATCAGCAACATGTAAAATAATTAAATTCTGAATCAAAATAGCATGGTATCTGCCAGTGTAATACCAGTAATATGATAAGATTGCTTCAGAATTATCGTTAATGGCTCAAGAATTAGGTCATAAACCAATGGAGCAAGGGCAACCATGACAGCTGCCATGCTATAACTCATCTGACAACTCAACCGGTCTAAAAATTAAAAATGTTATTACATTTACTATTGGTTTCAAGTAATAAATTTCAATCCATTTAATAAAAGAAGTTGGGAATCCATACCTACATACGTCTTGCTTAAAAAAATTAAGTTTACCCATTTTTAAACTTTTTTTCAACATCCAAAAACATTAATACACCAGAATCCAATTTATCTTGAGGTATAACATACCTATTTATGAGTGTAAATTATCTGATACTGTCTGGTTTTGAAAAATCCAGACCAAGTTGGATGAATTATGCATGGTGATGCTCTCTGAAAATCATGTACACAAAAAGCAATAAATATTCTTGCATCTATAGTATGGATCTATAAATTGTACAAAGCTCAAACTCTTTACCTGCTTTTAAAATCAGTGCTGCAGAAGCCTCATAAAAAGACAAAGACAATTTACTGGATTTAAGTAATTCATTATAGACCTCTGACAATAATGGCTCAACAAATCTACAAAACGTTTATACCATTGGACAGAAAAGCTGTCCACTGGAACTTTCACATTTTATCTCCAATATGTCTTTCAGTTCCAAAGATACCTTCCAACATCCACAGAATCTTGTGATAATGGTTGGATAGCAATCTCTTAAAGTTACCCTATTATTATGTTTAAATAATGTAATATAGAGACTCAGGGTTTGAGGGATTTGAAAGTTTAGATTCTATAGGGTGGGAGAACTGAAACTGTCTACTTGATTTTGGAAGGAAGAAGGCCCAAGACCAACCAATACAGGAACGATAGCAAATGAGCATAAACTCACCTCCCCAACTCTTTTCTCAGTGAAAGAGTGTTCTCTTTTTCTTTACATTGTTCAAAGCCTGGATAGATGTAAACAGAAGTCAGGAAATAAAGAAGGCATTTAAAAAAACTGAGGGAGAAATGACTGAGGTGGAGGTAATTCATGATCATAGGAGTGATTATGAGATGTCTATGCTTCTAACACTCCCAAACTGCACCATTTCTATGTACCTCTAGCCTCCTGATTTACCTTTCAAGATGAAACATTTTACTGTAATGACCCAGGGTGGGGTACAAAATAAACACAGTCACAAAAAACAGGTGAAGCCCCTTTTATTCCTTCACTTTGCTTCTGAGCTTCAAATATCCTTGACTGGAGACAATAAACTCCCACACAAGCAGTTACAGGAAGGAGGAAATGCCGTTTAAATTAAAAAGAGTAAAAAACAACACAAACCAGGCAAGATAAGGGCTTGAAGATGTCCACAGATATCAGAACACACACTGGGAAGGACACCAAACTCAGAGAGGAACAATAAACTAGAGATATTTCCATGCTTTGTTTCCAGCACTTGCCTGTATGCATGTCCATCCTCTTATCCAGTTGTCACAGCTGCAGCCCATGAAGAGGATCAAGGCCCTCTCCTCCCCAGTAGACAACGTCTCTCCATTATCCTCTCCTCCCTGCATGCCCTAGGATGGAGATGGGATGGGCCTGGGTCCTCCTCTGACTGCCCAGCTGGCCTCTGACCTTCCCCAGCCTCCTCCACAACCTCCGAGCCACACTTCCACTCCCTGTTGGCTGTTCCTCCTCTCCCTCAGAGTCAGTCTCCACCAGGGGCATGACACTTACACATATCAAAACTATTCTTGAATAGTGTTGGATTAAAGAGAAAATTCTATTATTATACCAACGTAATTGATGAAAGCTGATGCTTATCTCCCCCATTAGTGAGGAAGAAGATAAGGGCAACACCATGGAGACAAGGTCCAAACTACATTAATGTCCACTCACTTTATATTAAGGGATACTAAACAGTCACATCCAAAATAGTGGAAAAGGAAACATTTGGAAAGGGTTCAATAAAAAATGGATTCTTTGTCTATTGTAGTATATATCAAACCAAGTATGGTCTCTCTTGATCATCAGTCTAGGCTGTCTGAAGACATCTCATTTGAATTCAGCATATGTTGATAGCGGATGTTATTATATCTTTGGAGACAGATTGTCTTTCTTTCTCTTGAAATCCATTTTAATCAAAAGATGGTGAACATCAATTTTCCAAGATAGAAAGAAGCACATTTCATTCCCTAAGCTCATTAAAAGAATTGGGTTGCTGTTGTCGATCATCAGTAGGCTTATGGAAGTATACAAATCTCAGAAATGAATACATAAAAATAAGTATTCTTGGCTTGTGAGCATGTTAGCTTGACAGTACCTTGACATCTGTGAGACAATTCTAATAGTTTTATTACTGATGTAGACATGGAATATCCCCTGGAGGGCACTATTAGCAATTATATTACCAGAGAACTGGTAATATTTCAGACTGAATATGAATGGTTAATGAAGTTTGTGTGTTGAGCAGTAATGTTATGTTTTGTTCAAGAAAACCATATTCACTTTGGGATCAATTGTCCAGAGCATGGATTTTACTGATGGGCAACACACAGGCAGCTGCTCATGGTAATGATTGATTGAAGCTTGTGATGTTACAAATTGTGAACTTTGTATGGTATGTTTATCTGTGTGTATCTGTCTACACACACACACACACACACACACACACACTCCTATTCAATGAATCAACATACAATTGGTTGGATTCATAATCATGGTTTTATATATCAAGTTATAATGTAGTTTCATTGATTATTTCTCATGCAGTGTAAAGATAGTTATATTTATAGTTAGTCAAAACATGATTTATGCTTTAATAGCAAATAAGAAACCAGCCTTTATGTCTTATTCAACAATTAATGATTAAAACAAACTCCTAGATCAGTGCAGCATGTGAACCTAATGCATTCACTTTGTGGGTTTAAAAAATGGGAAATTCTATTTTTAAACAGATATTTGGACATACCATTGGAATAGAAACAATATTTTTCAAATTATACCTAAGTTCCCTTCCAAGGTTTTCAATTAACACAGGTGTATTGTAGGAGGTCTTTTCCTGTGTTTATGGTGCTTCAGGGAAATGAAACTACCTTCCCATCTCATTTTCCAAAGTTGCCAGCTTGGAAAATGCCAGTTGCTAGTGATGCTAGTAACACCCACACAAGGATGGGACCAAGGGATGTGAACGGGAGAGAAATGGCACAAGGATAGGCTTAAACCTCCTCTTCCCTGCACTATTGTTTCACTTTAAGGGTGGAGCCCACTGCTGGTCATTTGAAGTCAGCAGAAGGCTGTTTGAAAGGATTTGCCTATGAACTTAAGCACAGCTGAAACAATACCAAGTGATTTAAGCAGAGGGACATCCCATTTAAAACACTGCTCCTAACCAAAAAAGAATATCATTGTTGTGGATGCAGAGGATGAATGCAAGCAGACATTCACTACATTTGATTTAAAAACTAGATTTGAGGGGTTCTTGATGCTCCCTGAGCTGATGATGTTAACCTAGTTAGGGCAATGAAACGTTTGCAAGAAAAAAAGCAAGCTCAGAGAGCACCAAGGACCCCTCATTTCAACCCCGAGCTACAAATATTCTCCTTTATTGAAACCTGTTAAGAACTACAGAAAAAGCCTCACTCAGAGAGGGAAACCCAAGAGAAGGAGGAAGAGAACATTCCCTTGGTCTCTTAAGCACAGAGACTTGTTTCAGTAACAACAAGATATCTGAGAGAGACACACAGGGACAGCATGGGAAGACTCTCCACTTCATATTTCTGGCCATTTGTCCTAAGTGTCCAATGGCTCATTTATTTATTTATTTATTTATTTATTTATTTATTTATTTATTTATTTGGACTTGTATGCCGCTCCCACTCCGCGAGGACTCGGGAGGGGGGCTCACAATAAAAACACCACAACTATAAATATATAAAAAACAATTAAATTTAACAAGCCCAATCAATAAAATAGTTAAAAATACATTAAACCCACCCCCCAGGAGGTCAGTCCATGGATGCAAATAAATGATGTCAACCTTTATTAAAGACTGGATATCTGATCATAGACATAATCCTTCCTATGTCGCTTGGCTTAAGTTGAATTTGCTCAAGTTTAAACAAAAAACAATTAAAAAAAAGAATTAAGGTTGTTACAGCAGAAAATAGTTTGGTGCCTATTAAGTTGGTGCATATTAAGAATACTTTCACCTCTGTGGTGTCAATGGCATAGTTCTCCATTTTTCTGGGCTTAGAAAAATGATTTCTGGAGCAACAATAATTGCTTCAAAGTATTCCTCAGAGTGTTCCTATTTTAGCACTATGTTAGAACGACTTTTGGCTTCATCCCTTTATCTTTTCTCAGTATATCAGTCTGGCTTTTCCTGTGTTTTTTGTTTCTCACAGCAAGAGCACCTTGGAGAAATCTGCTTCTCACTGCGATATGTCCCCAGTACCAGCAAATTAACGGTAGTTATCTTGGAAGCCAAAAAGCTCAAGGTTATGGATGCAGATGGATTATCAGGTATGAAGGACAGATTCCTAAGGCTCATTGTGGAGAGTAGAGGAATGTCATGCTGATTTGGAGCCTATTAATGCATGTTGCTGAAATGGATCCCAGAGTCCCATTATATTTTCAATCTCTTTTGTCTAAACTTGCACGGGTGTCAAACTCGCCGCATCATGTTGCCGTCACGTGACATTTTGTGACATTTTCCCCATTTGTGGAGCTAGGGTGGGTGTGGCCTGCACCGTGATGCATCTGGCCTGCCCCGATGAAATTAGCTGCAGGTTAGAAAAGCTGATGTCTTTTGTAAAAAAAATTGTTAGTCAGAAAAGAAGGGCTATCAGATTCCTCCTGATCACTGGAACAAAAGGACTCTTATTACTCTTATTTTAGTAAGAGCTGTGGTGGCGTGGTGGTTAGAATGCAGTATTGCAGGCAAACTCTGCCCACAGCCAGGAATTCTATTCTGATGAGCTCAAGTTTGACTCAGCTTTCCATTCTTCTGAGGTCAGTACAATGAGAACCCAGATTGTTGGGGCAATCTGTAACCACTTAGAGAGGGGTGTAAAGCACTGTAAAGCGGAATACAAGTCTAAGTGCTACTGCTATTTTTGTTTAAGGAAAGGGAACCATATAACATTTGAGTAATATTATTTGTTTTGGTTGTGAAAGCTGGTGGGGATGAATTACATTTTTCTCCCAAAAACTCACAACAACATTACAGTTTCATGATGACCTTTTCAGGAAGATCAGTGTTTTTCCCTCCCTTCCATGCCAAATACTTAGTCAAGCTACAAGGCTGCTGGCAGAACCACGAAGCTTTATAATAAAGGAGCTAATATTTGAGTTAAGATTTTTTTATGGAGATCCAAAAGCTTGCAATATGGTGTTCAGAAACACTTTAATGTCTGGGAAAAATTCTTTTTGGATTAAATTGCCTCAACTGTTCTTTGCTTTTACTTTCCACGCCAGACCCATATGTCAAAGTGCAACTTATTCTGAACAAAAAGAAATGGAAGAAAAAGAAGACAAGTGTGAAGAAAAACACATTAAGCCCCTACTTCAATGAAGCATTTGTTTTTGAAGTGCCTTTCAACTTGATCCAGGTAGGCCCAGGAGAAGCCATTTCATAGCAGAACCAGGTTACTGGAGAACGAAATAATCTCTAGAAGCATCATTGCTTTTGCAGATGTTTTTGAGCTCACCTTACTTAGGCCTGCTGTAAAAATGTATCTTCTTATACAGATAGTCCTTGTTTAATGATTGCCCTGTTTACAAATGTTTGATGTTACAATGGTACTGGAAAAGTAACTTTATGACTGGCCTCGCATTTATAACCATTGCAGTGTCCCACGGTCATGTGATATCTATTTCCCTGATTCACAGCTGGCTTCCATCAAGCAGAGCCGATGGAGAAGCCAGCAGTAAAATTGCAAGTCGTGATCACCTCATGTCTCGTTTAGCTATTATGGGTGCTTTGCTTAGCAGTCATGATGGAAGTGAGATCATATCTCAGTTGCAGTCATGTGATGTCTTGCTTAATGACCACATGACTTAGCAATGGAAATTCTGATCTCAATAACAATCGTTAAATGAGGAATACTTGTACTGAAGTCTGTGATGGTTCTTATTGTGACCGCATTCCTGCTACTGTGCTTCTCTTTTGCTACAAGAAGCTATTAACTGAACTAAATTAACATAATAACTAAGAAAGAAAGAAAAATATCAGCACCATATTTAATACCTACCATAATGGTGTCAAATGGCTATTTTTACAATCTGGGCTGTGCTGACTCTTTGGGGTTTGTTTATTTTAATTTTGGGGTTTTTAATGTTAATTCGGCTTCAATTTCTTTAATACATTTTTTAGGTTAATTTATTGTTGGTATTGTATTTTAGCTGTGAGCCGCCCCGAGTCCTTTGGGAGAGGGGGCGGCATATAAGTCGAATAAATAAATAAATAAATAAATAAATAAATAAATAAGGTTAGAGAAGTCTGCTCTTTTGACATCTTGCAGTAACATTGCAAGTGTTATTTTGCCAGGGTGCATCGCAAGACGTCGTGGAAAGTTTAAAGTCCTTATCCATGAATCTTTATTATGCAGCTCTTTTAAGCAGGATTTGGGCAGACATTTGAGAAATAATAATGTATGTGAGTACAAAAGAGGGACATAAAGTGACTAAAGCTGTAATGGTACTCCCCCAAATGCTCTCCATGCAGAGGACACCTTGTAAGGAGATATGAGATTTCTCTGTTTGCATTGTAAAAACCATCTTTCTTCCTTGTTTTCCCTTCCTTTTTGTCCTCTCATCTCTCTGCTTTGTAATTTTCATTCTAGAATGTAGACCTGGTGATCTCAGTCTGGGATCGTGACAAAGTGACCAAGGATGACCAAATCGGAAAGCTGTTTCTCAGCTGCCGAGCTACAGGGAACCAGTTGCGCCACTGGTCAGATATGTTGGCTAATCCTCGCAGGCCTATGGCACAGTGGCACAGTCTGCAGCCTGTGGAAGTCATTGACAAAACTCTGGGACTGAAGACACGCTTCAAGCTGCCACTACCCACCAGCTAACCCACGCACTCCAAACAGTTCTCTCTATACCCCTCCATTCCGGAAGGAAACCCACAGCTATTATTTACAAAGGAAGACTTGAGAGCACAAATCACCACATCAGGTTCAGTTGAAGATACAGCTGTAATTATTCTAGACAAGGGGAGGCAAGGCAAGGCATTATGCCACTGTACCCCACATTTAGGTAATCAGCAGTTATCTCCAGGCACCCTGCCATCAGGATCATTCTTCTGAAGAGGATTTGAACCACTGCACAGGTCTCTTTATTGAAGTTCTCTGGGGCTGGAGAAGATAAGGAAGCAAGAGAATGACAGGTTGGCCAAAGTGGGAGATGAAAAATCAGTGCACCAACCTGCGCGCTTCCCTTTTAATGTCTTTAACATAGAGACATTTCACATGGAGGCTGAAAAAACCCACTGCCTGTGTAAATTGGGATGGTTGGGGGGGAAAGAATGACAAAGCCTTATTGCACTTTAGGAAGAAGGGGGTGGATCAGGGTGGTATGAAAAATTGTCTGCCCCATAATGTCAGAGCAAACGTGGCAAAATAGCAGAACTGGAAGTGAATCAACTCATCAGCTGATGATTTCCCTAAGTCTAAAGGTGTTCTGAAGACACAGAGATGTGGGGCCAATCTTAGACCCAATCTTGTGAATCCAACAAAAATTGACATGTTCAACAATGGTATGTACTGTACTATCATGGATCAAATCTATTGCTTTACTTTGATGAGAAAAAAACATGTAGCCCTTCAAAATCAAGCTATTAACATATCAGTATATGGACTTGTGTGGGTCAGGTTTTTTCCTCTAGATTTAAGGAGAAAACAAAACTCAAAAATAACCATGATTAGAGTTGTGCCCCGTCCTTTATTAAATATTTTAAAAATAATTTACTTTGCTATTCAAGATATGTGTGTAGTCATTTATAAATGTTTCCTTTGGCATTGCTAGCAGCTGTGTGTGTGTGTGTGTGTGTGTGTGTGTGTGTGTGTAAGCTTAAAAAGGGTTCAGATGAAACAAATGCAAATAATGATTGTATATATGAAATGAATAATTTAAATTGTGGATCTTTGTTCTCAAGGATCAAAAGAAAGGCTACCATTCTATCTCTTTAGGGATGCACCAATGCCCCCTTCCTTGATGGGATGCTTCAAGATGGCAGAAATACTAATTTCCCATTATGCTTGTACCTGACATAAAGTCTTACTCCCATTGAGTATTGAGAACATGACATATATGTTTTCTTCTTCTTAGAAGAAGTAATAATTAAAGAGTAATAATTAAAAATGATAGCAAAAGAAAGCTAGTAAAACAAACTAATTGATCTTTTTAAAAGAATAGCTGTATATTATTCTATCATACCCCTTATCTTATATTTTATCTCAAGGATCCCTGCTGGGTTTGTGGTTTCCCTGTTGATATTTGCAATGGCCTCTTTGTATCTATTGGTGCAATACAACTGCAAAGAAGTTCTTTTTCTGTGTTTCAAAATCTGGTTGCTGCTGTGGGATGCAGTGAGCTTCTGTCACATGCTCCAACTCCTGCCAACCCAGCAGTTTGAAGGTGGGAGACTGCAAGTAGATAGATGGGTACCACTTTGATGGGCAATTTAATTGGGACATGAAAGGGCCCCCCCAACTGGGCATTCCCTGGACAATGATTATGTCACTTTTCAATCATTTCAACCCAGAAGTGCTTTGGTACTCCTGATACGAATGTAGTACTAGTAGCATCCTATAGATATGAGATATGGGACATGATACACCAGATGGGGCATCACATGGCAGACACCACATTGAATAGCAAAATCAGCCACACTAGCCAATTCTGCAGAAGAGCTGATGCTTTATCTACTCTTTATTAGCTGAGGTTATCTATCTTTATCTATCCTTTATTAGCTGAGGTTGCTTGATTTAACCAGGCACTCTAGGAATAGCAACAGGAAGCAAAGCAAAAGCAAAGACAAAACAAAACAGCTAAACATTGTGCTTTTAAAACTAGGTGACATTTGGATTATTGCAAGCAATTCATGCTTAGAATTCTAAGAAAAAGTATTTGCATCACTATAGCATGCAGTCATCTCCCGCTTCATGAGACAATTAAACTTCTTTGGAAAGCTAGTCTGCAAATAGGTGGAGAGGCATTCAAGAATACAAGGATGTCTGATAAAGAGGTTTCTTGTAGAAAAATTAATGAAGCCATTACAAAACAATTCCAGGGACTGCAGGTTATCAAAAGTAAATCCTATTGATAAAGAAACTCAATTTCGCATTCTTGTGCCTCTTTCCACCTTCTGAATGTAAAGAGGTAGAAGCCATTTCTTTGGGGGCAGAGGGATGATTTCCACAAGCACATAAAAGACAGACATTCCTTCATGATATTTGGCTCCCGTTCCCACAGGTGCCATTTATGACCAGATGAGAACTTGTTGCAAAATATCAAAGAGTCTTGACTTTCATGGTCGGTTCTCAACTCCACAATTAAAGCACCTTTGGTATTCAGCCTTTGTTAAAATATAAGCTCTGTTGTTTTCAATTACACACAGTTGTTTTTCATTTAGTGGGAACATTGAGATTTGTATTTACATAGGGTTTTAGCTCCATTATATGAGACAGCTAAGTTTGACTACATAGCTTAGTTACCAAACAAATCTTGAATATCTACATATGCAAAAGGTAAGCACATATACATACATGCATACACATAAACATATATATGAAATATATTAAAAAGTAAAGATATATACCCTTATCAAGCAAGAAGTCAGCACAATGTTCAAATGTTCAAAATTTAGCACCACCTACTGAAAAAAATGTGAATGTGTTTAGGCATTTTCCTACTGAGATTGATGTCACCATCAAATGTGCCGCCATACAGATATTTTAATAATTTCCACTATTCATATAACTTAAATATGGATATTCTAGCCACTCACCCCGCCAATCAGGTAAAACAAGTAGGATATCAAAGGAGTCATTGTAGTTAAAATACAGTGAAAACAGCCTTGTTTTTAAATTACTTTAATCATTCCGCACAACAGAATTTGGAAGCTGATCTGTTTTGTTCAATGATTTCAGTTGCTAGAAGGGGACATCCGGTTTGAGCTTCTTCGGAGACAGACCGAAATCTGCGACTGTGTGCAGTTTTGATCTGTGCTCACTGCCGGAGTGCCCCGAGCCCTCTGGCTTCGGGGCTAAGCCGCCCCGTAGAGGTGGTGAAGAGGGGGGAGCCACCAGCAGGATCGAGGAGAGCCACATCTCTCCTCCCCAGCTGGTCTTTCTCCCTTTCCCGAAGGCGGTTGCAGCGGTGGTCAGAAATGGCCACCTCAAAGAAGAACTTGAACGGATAAGATTGTGCAGGAGGAAGTTTGAAGGAGAAAGTGTGGCAGACCGGGCTTGATACGGAAAATATCTATTTAAGGTACCTGGACTTAAACAGTGGAAAACAATACTGTTTTTAAAAAAAGATTTTTAAAGCAGCGAAGTAAAGTGAAAAGATGGTTTTTCTTTTCTTCTTCTCTAATGCTGGCAGTTCTGAATGATTCGGAATATTGGGAAAAGATGGGCACAAGAAATGGACATTAATTCACTTGGACATTAATAGGCTACTTTTAGCTGAAAATAAAGTGCCAAGTGATAAAGACTTTTGAACAATTTTAAAGAATTTTCTTTATAAAGAGAGAGAAAGAAAGCAAATTGAGGAAGAAGAAAAGTGAAAGTAGGGTGGAGTCTGGAAATGGAGGATACCACCTGGATTTAAAGAGTATTGAGAGTGGAATTTTAACAAGATTTGAAAAAAAATACACTACAACTGAATCTTTGTTGCAAGCTTAAGCCCCGGAAAAGTGAAAGTGAGTAAAGAAGCAAGAAATAGCTTTGGATATTTGGAGGATTCCTGGACTTCTGGACTGAGGATATTGAGTGGATTAAAGTTAATTGGGGGTTGCTTTAAAAGGAAAAACTCTTTTCAAAATGTTGTTATCTTTTGAAGAATTAAAAATGTTATTTAAAGACTATAAAGAAGTGGCACAATCGATAGAAATGGAGATCCTGAACTATAGAAAGAAACAGGAAGCACTGGTTGAACAAGAAGGGCGGGACAAAGAAGAAGAAGCCATTTTCAATGATCAAATAACTGTAAGCATGATTAAGAAAAAGGGAAAGGGGAAAAAGGGGAAAAGAGGAAAGAGAGTTAGAAATTTAAGATTTGAAGCAACAACCAAATAAAGTATAAGTTGAAAAATAATCATAATACTATAAGGAACCAAAAGGTAGGATTTAAGAAGCGAGAGCTGGATAGTAAAGGGAATAAAAAGGCAAGGGAGAAAAAGAGGGTGGGGAAAAAAAGAGGCAGCTGCAAAAAACGGAAGCAAGATATGCAACAGCCAGGGAAGTATACAAGATTTTAAAAATTTATTTATCTATTTGGCCATCGAGATAATGGTTAAATTAACTTAAAGAGAGGATTCTACAAGGGTACGTGAGATAAATACGGTCATATTAGAATTAGAAAGAAGCTAGAAGTGTTTCAGATGATTAATGAGATGTGTATTTCTCTTTTAATAAGTAAATGAGGCAAAGAGGACAAGAGAATAAGGCCCTTGGCCGAATTGAATTTGAATAGAAATAACTACCCTAGTCACTATTGTTATATATATGCACATTTCTCTTTTTTTTATTGTTAAGAATTTAATGGATATTTGTAAAAGAATGTACCAAGCAGAACCCGACTGATAATAGTTAGATGCTATAAAATAGAGGTGTAACAGAGGTAATAATTGTAAAGGTGAAATTTAAACGTTAAATAAAAACTGGTTAAAGAGATAGAGGTGCTATTCTCCAGAGTAGTAATTACAGGGTAAAATATGTTTTATAAGATAGTATAAGACTGTATACAAGACAGATAAAAGTGTAATAATACTGACTGGACAGATACTGAAAATTGGAAAAAGAAATGTAACTAAAGTTAGGGGATGAAATTTATTTATTTATTTATTTATTTATTTATTTATTTATTTATGATTTGAACTTGTATGCCGCCCCATCTCCAAAGACTCGGGGCGGCTCACAGCTAAAAAAACAGAGACAATAAATACTTACTAATAATAATTGAATAATTGAAACAAGATTACAGAAGATAGAGAAAGGGGGGAAAATTATGGAAAATAGTGAAAATTGTTATGATAAATGGAATAAAATATGTAAAATGAGTGAGTAATTGAAATTATATCTGTATGGAGAAGTGAGGGTCCAGAAGCACACTGTTCTCAAAAGAAGAATTTTTATGTTTTTTTTCTTTCTTGTATTGTTTGTGTGTATTTGTGTGCCTGGAATGATTCTGGGATGACGATATGAATTGCTGTAAGATAAATTAATCTAAAAATATGGAATACTTTGTATATGAGAGAATATAAAAATAATTGCAGTCGATGAGGATGGAGAAGATGTACAAAAATAGCTACAACCTACCGGCATACTGTATGTTTTGTTTGTATGTTTGTTTAAAAATAATAAAAAATTTTGTTAAAAAAATGATTTCAGTTGTTGTAAGTTTTATAGCCTTAAATAAGAATGAAGAAATGAAGTTCCAGAATTCAGAATATAGACTCATAATTCAGTTGCATTAAAACTCATTGGGTGAAGCCTTAAGATGAAAGGGAAATGAGACAATGCAAATCAGGTCCTCTGTGCGACACCTAGAAGCAAAGATGCCCTTTTTGGGAGCCCTTCTCCAGTGACTATTGTAAAGGCATGTGGAAATAACCTTGAGATACATGGGGTAGAGAGAGAGCCAGGGCAACAGTTCGATATGTGGCAGCTTAGCCTGCAGAAGGAATGTCGGCATGGCAAGTGTTTCAGAAGGGATCCTCCATAGAATCTTGGACTGTAAATGTGGGGAGGGAAGAGATGTATCTTCAGACTTGCAAGTTTAAGGGAGTTGTAACCTTGCAATAAAATTAGAGTTAGTACTTCTGGATGTGCATCTTGTTTGGACAATCCCACAAGGCTGAAACTATCACTCTTATGGTTCATTCACTGCTAACCTGAGTACAGAAAGAGCTGAATTTGTCCTTATCTCAATTTCAGTGCACCCCACACCTTTACTACTATATATGTTTGAGTTTCAATTCAGAACTGTTATTTCCCAATCTGAGCTGTTATAAACTCTTCTTCAGTACTTCGTTCTATTTTAATAGCAGCCCCAGCTCCCACTGGCTGCAATGCCTGGCATGTCTGTTCTCCTCCAGTGGTTGGCCACTGTTCTGGGTAACCATTTCACCCTGAATTATCAGACGTGTTCTCTGATGCTTAGCAGGAGATCAAGTGCTAGCCTGTTAAGAATAGAATAGAATAGAATAGAATAGAATAGAATTCTTTATTGGTCAAGTGTGATTGGACACACAAGGAATTTGTCTTGGTGCATATGCTCTCAGTGTACATAAAAGAAAAGATACATTCATCAAGAGTCATGAATCATCAGGTACAACATTTAATAATAGTCATAGGGTACAACAAGCAATCAAATCATATTTGGAAACAGTCAATATAAATTGTAAGGATACAAGCGACAAAGTTACAGTCATACAGTCACAAGTAGGAGGGGATGGGTGATAAGGAGTGATGAGAAGATTAATAGTACTAGTAATGGAGACTTTGTAAATAGTTGGACAGTGTTGAGGGAATTATTTGTTTAGCAGAGTGAAAAAACTGCCCTGCTCTAGTTGTTCAGGTTAAGTCAATGGACTATCCTTAAACTTAAAAATGCAACTCCATTCAACCCTTTCATTTCTCATCTTTTCAATTTCTATCCAGGCTGAGTAAAACAAACCTTTGCTTTTCCAACCCCCTTCTTGCAAAACTTCCTTTCCTTAATTTTTTTAAAAATATCTTTAAGTTGCAAAATAAGTATACTGCCACTTCGTTTCTACAAAGGAAGAGAGGAACATAAAAACAATTGTTCCTTGTACATTGATTACTGTAAGATTGGAGCTTTGACTTCATCATCGGGGGAGGGAGGAAAGGAAGGGTCAAAGGAGATAATTGAGAAGGGGCTACAAGCATCCACATGTGAAACATCTGGTAAAGTCAAGGAAAAGTTTGGGGACTAGTGAGAAGGAAAACCCAAGCAAGGGTTAAGACTTGTGGTGGCTGAAGTCCAGATTTAGCACCACCCAGTTCTGTTGTCAACCCATTGCAATTTGGATGAGCATTTTCAGTTGGTTTTAGAAGCAGTAGCAACATGGGAGACAAGCAGCAGAATTGCCTTATGTTCACATACTTACTGAACCATTAATTATCCAGCTAAATTTGAGCAGAGTGAATTGTGCAAAGCTGCCCACCTTTTTATGGTTGAGTATATTGTGAAAACTTTGGGGAAAATTGAGTAACTTGGGGTTAAGTTCATGAGTTAGCATGTTGAATGGTTCATACAGCAACAGCCTGTCTGTTCCTAGGCTAGTTTTTGGGGGTGGCAGCTCAAACTAAATTCTGTACCAGCTGGCTCCCTGTAAGATGGATCTTGTTTGCAAGATAATGTACTTTTAAATTAACAAGTGACTTCTATAAGTGGTAGGGATGCATCCTTTTGAAGAGAGCAATTTGGCAGAGCCATGAGACCCACTGGAAGAGGCTAGCATTTTTCATTTTTCTTCAAGTTCTGTGGCTTTTCAAAAGTATAAACCCTATTTAAGAACGTAAAGTATAGTTTTTTTTGCAGATGTTTATATTTCTTGCCTCAAAATGGTAGGATGCTACAAAGTCAAGGGTAGCCATTCAGATACAAGAAAATGAATTTTAAAACCCACAAACTACCTAAAACATACAAGGAACAGAGTTTTCTTATGGCTCCCCAAACTTGGAATCAGTGATAATTCCCAAGTCATCTGAAGATTTTATGGTTTCATCAGACATTCTTCTCTTTGTTTAAACTTTTTGAGCATTGTGTTGTGATTAGAGTTTGCTTAATTGTCTTTTCTTTTAAATCCAGGTCAGCAGCACCTAATGCTCTGTTTAGAGGATATAGATCTCATAGGTAATAAGTGAACACATCAGGAGGTCTAAACGTTATTTCTATTAAAATCTGAACACCCATCTAAACCTGTGTTGGGTTTGCATTCAGGCACAGAAGCAAAATTCAGCAAATGGTGGAACCCAGAAGCAAAGCTCAGCATCTTGACCTTTATAAGAATAAAGGTAGAGCACATCAAAGGGTCCCCCGAGCAGAGAAACTTAAATATATCAATCTCTATGGGGTGATGACTCCATCTGTAAGTGTTAACAAAAAATATCTGATTAAATGCATAGACTATAGGAGGGAAGTTGGCAGGCTGTTTGAATCACAAAGCTATTTGCATTCATAAGCTGTTTGTTTAATCTTTTCATGTATTAATTATGTGATTCCCAGGGCAATGTATTATAAACAGGCTGCAGATTTCAAGAAAACAGTCATCACCACCCAAAACACAGAAGCACAGACAAACTCATAACACAGTAGCATTTTGCACACATTAGGGCCATTGAGTTTAGTGCTGTGGTTGCTGTTATGATTTAAATCCCCAACCCCAATCCAGGGGTGGGATCCGACAGGTTAACTACCGGTTCGGTGATTTATGAGGTTCAGTGATTTACGATGTGCTTCCCTGCATGCTGCGCGCGCCTGTAAATTGTCATCAGCTTGGTGCCTGGCAGTGCTGCGTGCCGAGAAGGAGCCTTTGAAAAAGCCCTTTTTTCCTGCTTTTTAAACTGCAGCTGTGCCTCGCATGGCAGCTGAAGTTGAAAAAGCAGGAAATAAAGGTCAGGAAAGAGCCCAGGTGGGCGGGTGGGCAAAAACATCAGCAGACATAGAACCGGTTCTATGTCTGCTGCTCTCAAGCTACCGTTCTACAGAACTGGACAGAACTGGTAGAAACCCACCCCTGCCCCAATCCCTGGTCCATGGATCGGCACCGGTCTGTGGCATGCCAGAAACCATGCCAGGCAAACAAGCAAAGCCCCATCTATGGGATGGCCCCCTCCGGTCCACAGAAAAACCTCTCTCCATGGAACCAGTCCTTGGTGCCCAAAAGGTTGGGGCCTCTGGTTTAATCTATGTACCTTTAAAATTCTAATTGTCATGGCTTTTAACTGGGTGAAATGGTGCATCTCAGTGCAACCATTTTTAAAACAAACTACCTCAAGTGGGCTAAATTACAGAATGTGTCCAAACTCTGGGATCTGTAATTCCTGAGGGAGTGAAATTTGGGGAAGATGTGACTGCTTCAGTCCCTGTGATGACCCAGGGTGGGATACAAAATAAACACAGTCACAAAAAACAGGTGAAGCCCCTTTTATTTCTTCACTTTACTTCCAAGCTCCAAAAATCCTTGACTGGAGACAAAAAACTCCCACACGAGCAGTTACAAGAAGGAGGAAATGCCGTTTAAACTAAAAATGTCTATAAATTATAAAGAGTAAAAAACAACACAAACCAGGCAAGATAAGGGCTTGAAGACATCCACAGATATCAGAACACACACTGGGAAGGACACCAAACTCAGAGAGGAACAATAAACTAGAGATATTTCCACTCTTTGTTTCCAGCAGTCGCCTGTATGCATGTCCATCCTCTTATCCAGTTGTCACAGCTGCAGCCCATGAAGAGGATCAAGGCCCTCTCCTCCCCAGTAGACAATGTCTCTCCCTTATCCTCTCCTCCCTGCATACCCTAGGATGGAGAGGAGATGGGCCTGGGTTCTCCTCTGATGGCCTCTAATCTTCCCCAGCTTCCTCCACAAACTCCGGAGCCATATTTCCACTCCCTGTCGGCTGTTCCTCCTCTCCCTCAGAGTCAGTCTCCACCAGGGGCATGACAGTCTCTTTGTCTCCTGCTGTGCTGCTGGGATGTTGCTGCGATTACATGGTCTTCATTTTCAAACTTCTGTGGCACTTTCCTAGTCAATCTCGCTTTCCCTCACTGCCTCCCCATCCAGCAGCAATCACTTTCCTGACTCTTGGAAAGGGAAGCGGAGACTCAGTGGCTAAGACATTGAGCTTGTCGATCAGAAAGGTCGGCAGTTTGGTGGTTTGAATCCCTATCGCCACATAACGGAGTGAGCTCCCATTACTTCTGCCAACCTAGCAGTTCGAAAGCATGTAAAAATGCGAGTAGAAAAATAGGGACCACTTTAGTGGGAAAGTAACAGTGTTCTGTGCACCTTTGGCATTTAGTCATGCCAGCCACATGACCACTGAGATGTCTTCGGACACCGCTGTCTCTTTGGCTTTTTAATGGAGATGAGCACCATCCCCTAGAGCTGGAAACGACTAACATGTATGTGTGAGGGGAACCTTTACACACACACACACACACACACACACACACAAATCTCTCTCTCCTATTTGTGTGTGTGTTGTGCAACATCTCTTGTAATCTTCACACACACACACACACACAATTGTATTGTAAATTCAGACCATTTTTTCCCCACTGTTCAGATTATGACTTCATACTCAGTTACATAGACAATGGTAATGCAAGGAAAAAAGTGGTGGTGGAAATGTAAAAGAAAGACAATACTGTATTGTTGGCAAATCCAATCCTGCAGAATTAGGATTAGGTTTAGGGTTTTTTCTTCTTCATTTTTTCACACACTAGATAATTTTACTTTTTCAGTGCATTTTTATGTTCTGTGACAATCTGATTTTACAGCACTTCTCTTGTTTTCTTTTCCTCCCTTTTTGCTTCAGTGGGTCACAGACAAGTACCTATTCATTCGAAATTTCTTGTGATGGAATTAAGCCACTGGTCAGTCTTTGGGACCTGTTTTCATTTAAACCATGATGTTTAGCATGCTATAAAATTTATAGCACAGCTTGCTTAAGTTAATATTCAGTGAATAATATATTGCAAGATTGCAGTTTTAAGGTCTCTCTCTTTATGGAAAGATGGTAATATTTGTAACCAAACAGCCCATACAGTTCATTGCAATAAGTGGAGCCATTTCCTGAATTACTTCACAGGTACACCATTTTGAAAGTGTTGTTTTAAGGCAATGCTCTGACTCACTGCATTGGTCTGATGAAATGTCCCTTGCACAGAAGATGCCTCATTGAACTTTGATTTTACTTAGTCCAAATTGCAGAAGAATGTAGGTTCAAGGTAACAGAATGAAGAATCTTCTTGGATGAGAAGCAAAACATTTACAAGGAAAAGCAATGAAAGTTTAGTTGCCTTTTGAAAAAGCACCTTTGGGACAACCATCACCTGGATGACTGAGAATCTCCATAGATATTTAGCTTGCACTTTGGGGTGAACACCCTTTAAATGGTGCAGAAGTATGAACAGATTTCCAGAAAGGCTGTGGATTACAGGAACATTTGCTCTTCAATTTGAGATGCAGACAACACAGACTCATCCCCAACAGCCTGCACCTATGTTCAACAGTGAAAGGACATGGGGAAGAAAATATTCTACAGGTCTCAACAACTCTCAGAGAGAGTGCTAATGACCAGATGACTACAAGGAATAGAAATCCTTCCATTCTTCACCATTCAGTCAGAACTGAAGAAGCTTCTTGGATCAGAAACTAAATGTCTTCGAGGAAAAAGAAAGCAACTCCAGTTGTCTTTTGAAAAAGCACCTTTTGGGGTATTTTGAGGAAATGTTTTGTTGCCTAGAAATTTTAAATAAATTGGGATAGATTTTGATCCTTATTTAATTGTCATTGAATTGTCTTTGTTCTCATGTCATGTTTCTCTGGGGTAGGACTGAGGAAAAAGAGAGTTAATTTAAATCCAAAATAGTCCTGGAGCTACCTGGGCTAAATTAATTCTTTCTGGTTAGTTAAATTGCCCAAATAGGAATGAGATCAATCTTTTTGTCTTTTTTATTGTTATTTTTTTTTTGCTTTTAAAAAATTCCACAAAGATAAAAGTACATGTCAAATAAAAGGAAAAGGAAAAACATCTAGTGCTTTTTTAAAAAAATGAAAAAAAATACAACAAAAGAAAAAGGAAAAAGGATGCAGGCAGCACATATAAAATATATCATTTTAACAGTAAAATGTTAGGATTCTCTATATAATTATTTAATGCAATTATTCAATGTGTGTGTGTGTGTGCATTTCTAACATATTTATATAGCTATCATTTTAATGTACTGTATTTTGTATAAATGAGTCCCATAGTTTGTTATATTTGTCCATACAAAGCTCATAGGCAATCCACTCATAAGTGGCAAGTACAATCAAGTTTTCAATCATATGGTTGAAATGGGCCATACCTTTATCTTTCCCTTGCTGCAATGCCACTCTTTTAGCCAGGATAAGGGCATGATGAATCCATTTATACTGTCTGGTTATCAAATTTCAAGTATGAGATATATAGTTCAAAAAATATTACAGTCTGAAATGTTAGCTTTTGTCGCACAATTATATTTATACAGTATAATCCAATTCTTTTCTCCAAAACTAGGTAAGTGGTAGGAGATTGCAAAAACATATGTTTCAAAGAAGGATTATCTTTGTTACATCTTCAGCAGAATTCTGTTTTTGATAGTCCTTTTCTATATAAATGTAATGAAGCCCAATACATTCTAAATATTACTTTTTGTTGTATAAATTATATTTAAGATCCATTGACATTCTTGCTATGAAAGTTAAAATACTGCCCCTTGTCTGGGCAACATGAAAACTTCTCATACTTTATTCCATTCATGTCTTAACAATTCCTTATCACATTAACTTATTGATAACAAGTATCCGTAGAAACTTATGGTAGATTTTTGTTTTTAAAGTGTTTAACATATTGTTCTAATATCTCAGGTGTCTCAGAAGCTGAAAACACCCAGACCCAATCTGAGCAATGTGGTCTATGCAGTACAATGCAGTTAGTCATGTGCAGATCTGTGCATTGGAGAAACAAAACAACCACTTCATAAACGCATGGCACAACATAGAGAACAAACCCATCAGGACTAGATTCACCAGTCCATCTGTATTTAAAAGACAAAGGCCACCTTTTTGAAGACAGAGAGGACTGCTGGTTTGAAAGAGGGGTCAAAGAAGCCATCTATATCAAAATTGAACAGCCCTCTCTCAATAGAGTGGGAGGGATACAACATTATCTATCTCTAGTTTACAACACAGTCCTTTCAATAGTTCCAGGAAGGCTTCACACCCATTTGTACCACATAGGTGACCTTGATGGCACAAATAAACCTCCAGGTGGCCTTATGACCTGCTAAAAGAATGCAGATGACCAGCTTTCTGCAAGGAGTATAAATCCTTCCATTCCCCACTATCCAGTCAGAGCTGAAGAAGTTTCTTGGATGAGAAGTCAAATGTCTTCAAAGAAAAACAAGAAAGTCCAGTTGCCTCTTGAAAAAAGCACCTTTGGGACAACCATGACCTGGATGGCTGAGAATCTCCATAGACATTTCTTGTTATGTTCGCATAGAGAGGCAGGATGTGGAGTGCTTCAACTCAAAGTTTATTGTGACTTCAGCTCAGAACGGACCCGACTGGCTTAGCCGCGGCAGCTATTTATAGCCGGCTGCCGCAGCTGCCACTCAATCAGAGTGCAGGGTTTTCCCACACTTTTACAACCAATGAATTCAAACACTTTACAACAATAACCAGTCATTTTAAACTCTGCATACATAACACCCCTCCCCACTAGGTTTGGTCCATACTCAAACCCCATCTATCTAATATACTCTTGTAGATAGGTGGGGCTCTCAATGCGTTGAGACCTGCGTGGTTCAGGTGTTTTGGGAATCTCACTTTGTGAGGAAGGAAATGTATCTGCCAACATTCCCTTATTAGGACTTCTTGTATTAGTAGAACCTGCTTGGTTACTACAACCTGGTCTCTCCTCCCAATCCATCTCCAACCCAATGTCACCCCTAAATCTGGTAGTGATGTGCAATCTTCTATTTGCAAAATGGTTGTTGGCACCCTGACAGGTTTTGGGATGGTTCCTGTCATGTTAGCTCGTTACACATGGGGTTGATTCTCACTTGCTGATTACCATCATTATCTCCCCTTCCCCCTAGAAGAGGCCGAGGCATGGGATCCAGAGAGGAGCAAGGGCGATGCTCCAGAGGCAGTCTGGACCGTAACTGGTCTATGTGCCTACTCCACAAGACACCATCCTCAGTTTGAACCCTGTAAGACCTGGGGCCTGTAACCTGGGTTATCTCAGCAGGAATCCATAATGGTTCACCCACAAGGTTTTTAGCATAAACAGAATCACCCACAGTGAATGTGCAAGTTTTGCTGGTGGAATCTAGAGGTGCGTTGGGTGCGTAAGTGGGGTGAAGGCGGTCTAGGGTAGACCTGAGTTTCCTCCCCATTGCTTGTGTGGAGTGACCATTCAAAGTTACCATGGCACTGAAAAAAGTGACTTATGACCGTTTTTCACACTTACGACTGTTGCAGCATCCCCACAGTCACGAGAAGCCAGGCGAGGAGATGTGTGCCTTGATGTGAATGATATTGAGTTGGCCACACCCAGCCAATAACATGACCACCAAGCCATGTCCACCACCTAAGCCACGCCTACAGTACCGGTTGTTAAAATTTTTGAATCCCACCCCTGCCTGCAAGTCCAAGGCCCCTGAAGGGCAAGGAGCCTCTCCAAACTTCAAATGTACTCTTCCCAGGGAAGTACAGAACAATCCTTAAATTCAATTTTCTTCTACTGACAGCACCTCTGCCTTACCTGTATTTAATTTCCCATTTTTCTCCCTCCCCCACCCCGTTGATCTTAGGTAACATTCCCAGTTGTTAAATATTTCTTTAAAATTAGACTACAGGGACCAGTATAGCTGGTTGTCATCAGCATCCCAAGGGCACCCCACTCAGCACTCTAAATGATCTCACCCACTGGTTTCCTTTAGGTGCTAAACAGCATAGAGGGCAAGATAGAACCATATATAGGGCATCATAGGTTAGTGCCCTAGGTGTCAAACAATAGTCACCCAGCACCACCTCCTGGATGCTTCAAAAATAGATAAATATATATTTCAAAGAAACTATCTCTGCAGCTACTAGATCTGCAGAGCCATCTATTTATTTATTTAATTTATTTAATTAAACTTGTATGCTGCCCAACTCCCAAAGGACTCCGGGCGGCTATCTATAGTGGAAAGTCTGTAGATCTTTCAATTTTCTACCATGAATCACTCTCTTCCTGCCCAAACCTGGGGCAGTTTTACATAATGGTGATGCCATTCACATATTTTTATCCTGCTCTGTGATCCGGGCTAGGGGGAATGTCACAGTATATCAACAGGTTCATGCATTCTGAGTGCCTAGTTTATTCATACTGGCTTTGCTCCATCTCCTCGGAGACTTCTTTCACTTTGGTTTGGGAGTCACTTCAGGTTCTGGGGTTGAGAGATGGGTGGTTGAAGAAACGCTAACAAAGGGAAGAAGGTGTGGGTGTGGAAACAGTCCCACTCCGTTGGCCTGAGGTTCTACTCTCACTGTACCTGTTGATTCCTTTCCACAAGGATCTGTTGGCATTAGCTGGATTGACTGTCATCTGCTGGTGTTTTGGCTGCAGCTCTACCAGCAGGTGGCAAAAGAAAACTATCTTGTCTCTAACAAGGCAAGTGATGTACAACTTGGGCATTTAAATATTAAGAAAGGTATCCTTCTCCATTGCAAATATATATCAAAAATGTCCACTCTTCTGGCAAGGAGGAGCTACGCAGAATCTGCTCATTTGTCATCTCCCTGCCGCAATCTGCATGCAGGACTGGGGGGGGGAATGTTAATATATGGCTAACATCTCAACAGAATGAATGAATTAGCCATTCTTTTTTTTGGTTTGCAGTTTGATGGAAAATATAAATCAGATATTGAAGCTTTTCTCAATCTCATAACTTTTACTTCATATAAATAAGGCCATTCTTCTTTACCAACCTCTTGCAGTAACATCCCCCCCACCAACATTCAACTTCTGAATGTTGAGGTAGTTTGAAATTGAATGTTAGTGCCAGTTGACAAATTATTAATAAAATCAATTGAAAGCAAACTTTGAAAAAGCACCTCTCAACCCACATAGTTTGAGAATACATACAAAACATTTCTAATCTTTGGGGGAGATGCAAAAGTTTATATATCCATATGAATTTATTTATTTATTTGTATCCTGCCTAGGACATATGATGGGTAAATTGATCAGGATGTTGGGTTGACAAGCAGCAAGCCCGCATTCGAGACCCAAGTGCAGACGATGGGGCAGGGTGAGCTCATGTCCTTTGCTCCAGTTCCTGGCGGGGACATGAAAAGAGTTTGAAGTACTTCCTCTGAACCATTTTTGAAGTGCACAGCCCTAACAAACCACCCCCACTCACTTCAATTGAGAAGTCAGGAAGTCAGAATTCAGTAGTAATTCTGCAGTAAACACACTAAGTACTATATTGCCCCTTAAAACGGTACATAGTAATATTAATATAGATCTATGCTGGAGGTTACTAACATATTTCATGAAGAACTGATCACACAAACAGTCATGCAAGGGTCTCTGAACAGTGAAATGGGAGCATATAAATTTAATAAATAAAAACTAAAAATAAATATTGGTGTTCAGACTAATCTACCTCTGTCTTCTTAAGGAAGGATGTGTACAACTTAGATAAATCAGTACCATAGTTAACATGCACGATTAATGCAAAATTCCTCTGATTCACCAGATTAATTTTCCCTACCTACTGCCTAAAATCAAAAACTGGTAAAGATTCCTATTTCTCTTTAGAGGATTGCCTGATAGAGTAGGGTGCCTGATTTCTCCAAGGTTCCTTCAGGGTTTCCCAACCTGACTGCATTAATTGAGGGTGGTGATTTGTATTTCTGGATCCTTGCACACTATTGGTCTGAGGAAGGCTTCATGCCCTTAAAGAGAGATTTTTTTTTGCTGAGCTGTTTAAGAAACCCATTTATACCTCCTGAGGAAGCCAACTGCTTGTGGCTTGCCAGTCGAACCTGCCCTCCCACCAGCGCTCTCTGTATTTCTTCTTGGGACTTGGGTGAGCCCTTTGCATGTCTCTTACTCGTCTCTCTTTACCTTTAAGGGAGTAAAAGGAAAGAATAGAAGTGCTCTGGTGCTTAGATTAACAGTGTGTGCTTGGCTGAATGATAGGATCTAAAAGTGAGCATTGAATCAAAAAGCTACTCCCCATCATCTGCCAGGAAGCCCCATTTCTCCCCTAATCCCTACTTTTAACCTACACATTTTCATCTGACATTCTCCCCACTGTGTTTCTTGCTGCTCTCACTCCATTCAAGAATGCTGGTCTGTGGCACTTCAGAAGGGAAATGCTGACATATTTCTCCTCTGTTCTAACTCTCATACATTAAGTGAGAAAGTTGAACAAATATAAATTTGCATGCTGGCTACATTTACCTGGGTTTTTTTTCTTCATCCAGCCTTGTCAGATGAGGAAGCAATTTTTGCTTTGCCAAAAGAAGTTTTGGGGCAGAAAGAAATGGAATTGGTGCTCTGTTCAAGAAGCAGTTTGAGGCTGCAGGCAAAAAACACTAAAACTGCTTGTTCAAAGGGAACCAGGAAGTTATCACACTTCACATTTGCTGGTAAAAAATAAATTAGAAGGGAGAGATTGCTTTTCATTTCAGGGAGGCCAAGCTGTGCTGCTTTCCCAAGCTGTGGGCTGACATTTTTTGTCAAAGTTATTGTCGCTCATACTTTGGGCTCCTGTCGTTGTCACAGTGACTCCCTCACAACTTGTGTGGCTGGGATTGGAAAAGGCTACAATCCAAGGAGACAGCTGCAGTTCCTTACAAGCCATTTTTAGAAGCACTTTCTTCTCAGTTATGTGATAGGTCCTACACATTTTAAGGATAAGATTTCTTTTGGGAGACTTGCCACTGCCTTCTGAATGTCCTTGCTGGGCATCTTTTAACTGCTCATCTTATCACAACTCGAAAGGACATTGGTGGCGACTGAGGAGGCTAGGATAAAAAAGGACACCAGCAGCTTCACTAATAAGCTCATAAGCACTAATAATTATCATCCTGGTATCTTTGAAACACCAGTAATAGTTATGCACTGCACCAGTGAGCACACCATAATAATCAATATGCAAACATTGACCAATAATCCTTACAATAAATATGAGATGGTGGACTGAATCTCCCACCCCCGTTCAAAAATATCCACTGCCATAAAAAAAATGCTTGCAGTTGTTCAAGTAGACACTATTTCAAGGGAAAAAAAGGAATAAAGCTTGGGAACTTTCTGAAATGCTTGGTTGACCATGGTTTTCTCCAGCTATGATTAACAACACATTTGGCTGCTGTCCATAGATGTGGTAACTATTTATCCACTCAACAGAAGGAGAAGAGTTAGGGAGATAGTCTCACCCAATTTGTTTTCTGTTTAAAGCAGTGTCCAATAATAACTATTCTGAAGAATTCAGTTTTATTAAAAAGTTTATTCCTTCTGGTTTATTGCAGGGTCTCATCAACAAAACCAAGATGTCTTCAGAGTAAGTTGCTCTTTGTAATACAGATGTTTTTATGAACTAGAGATTCAAATATTTTAAATTGTCAATTAAAAAAAAAGAATGGTTTTCTATGTCCCAATCCACCTGAAGTTTAGGCATGTAAAAATGTTTTTTTGAGTCTTATCTTTAACTAGAGATGGGAGGTGCATTTGCAGTTATGGACTTCCTTCTCTGAACTTTTTCCTCTGCTTTCTTTGTTCCTTCCTTGTAACCTCTGGAAATATTTCATTAGTGTTGCCCTAAATGACCCATGGTTATTTTTTAGATAATGGTACTTATCAGCACATGGTACTTATTAGCACATGTCGATCGTCCTATTCGCTCCCACAGGAGGGGCCTCCTGGTGATTCCGTCGGTCAGACATTGTCAGCTGGTGGTTCCCAGGGCTAGGGCCTTCTCTGTGGGCGCCCCCGCCCTCTGGAACCATCTCCCCGTGGATCTCCGTTTGGCCCCTGACCTCCGCTCCTTCCGGGGGAAAGACTTGGTTATTTCAACAGGCCGCCTGGAATGACCCGGGATTTTTACTGTTTTTTTACTGTTTTAATTATTTTAATTAATTGTTTTAATGTTTTATTGTTATTTATTTGGACTTGTTATATTTAATGCTTGTTTTATGTAAATTTGGTCTTGTTTTATTGCTAGCTGCCCTGAGTCCTTAGGGAGAAGGGCGGCATACAAGTCGAATAAATTATTATTATTATTATTTCATTTTCAGACCTTCAAACTAACCATCTTTTTTTCTCCTCCCTCCCTCCCTTTCTTCTTGTGACCATCTTCTCATTCCCAACAGAGAAGAAGTAAGTTTTTTAAAATTCATTATTCTGGGGACTCTATATAGAATTAGAATACGATTAACTTGGTAATACCGTCGGCCTACCTAAATTTTTTCTTGGGCAGAAGAAGCAATGAATAGTTGATAGTTTTAACAGATTTTCTAGCTTCTTCATCTTTTCCTATAAATGCCAGTTCAATTCAGTTGTATTATATTGCTGTTGTTATTATTATTATTATCTTATATTAATAATATTATTAATATTATGTAGTATTATTATAGATTAGTAGATATCCTTTACACACACACACACACATACAATATATACTAATTTATTTATATCTGGAAAAAGCCAATCCTGCTGGATTGGGACATTGGTTTATACTGAAACATTCTATTTTTGGTCCAAAGTCCTGCTGAAATCGCTGATCTCAACATTGCATCACATATTCTTGGGTGATAAAGAAACAGAATCCAGGAAAACAATCTATGCAAATGAGGATGAAGGACTACATACACAAGATGAAGGCTTATGTTTGATAGCTAGATTAAAAGAGCTGGGTTGTAGATGAGACTGTTCCTAATATGAATGTTTGATCTTACTCCCAAAATTAAATAAAGTGCTGCCATTTTGGGGGAGATACTGTCATAGCAAGGCCTCCCTCCCATTTCTGATGCTAGACTGCATATCCTTTTTGAAAGATCCTGCAAAAGGGAACGTCATTTTCTAATGACTCCTTATTGTTAAGTACAATGAAATTGATATTTTAGGTGTCATTGTATCAAATGGGAAGCAGTTGTTGTCATTCTCTGGAGTGCATACTGCCCTCCAATATCATGCTTAGAGTAAGGCTCACACACTGGATCCAGGGTGGCTTTGCCATTCCTCTATGTTCTTGGGGGGTGAAGCTTTGGGGTGATCTGAAGAGCTATGAACAAACAAATCTTTGCTCTGAGGAGCCCCAAAGCAAAACTTTAAGAACTAGAGCAGGCCTGTTCTGCCCTACCATGCAAGAAAGCAGCTGGTGCGGCCCTCTAGGTATGCTTCAGGCAAAGATGGTTTGCTTTAAATCTTTTAATACCTCAGAATGCTGCACTCTCAAGACCCATTGGAAGCAGTGCATGTTGACTGCACAACATGCAGTGAAGGAACAACAGCTGTAGCAGTAAAGCAGGGGAAGAATGATGGGGTCCTTTCTCTTAAACAGCCACCTTGGACCACTCTACACTGCATGGACCAGATAACTTTACAGTTATATAAGTCATCCTGCCAAGCACAGCTTTCCTTATATAATAAAAAGATATTAAAGTAACTTAAAAAGCTTAAATAGACAATACCTCAAGGGTTCCTTCTCTCCTGGTGACGATCATGGCACTATAATAAGGCAATCTGTTTTCTTATAAATTGTGTGGGTAGCCCTGAAGGATTTGCAAAGTTGCTATCTGAAGAGCTATTAAAGGAGGATGTAGGATGAAATCAATTGCCAAGTTCATCTTTCCTTCTTTAAACTTCCATGTCTCTTGTCTTAATAAGAACTGACCCCCCTCCCAAAAAACCTATAAGCTTAAATCTGCAGATGGTTACAGGCCAAACTAAAAAGCTGCTAGAATATTTATAGCCTGCCCCTCCATGTTATGATTCTACAACTCCTTTTGCTATAACTGGAATCCTGTTTTCCAGAGCAAATTCTTAACTGCAGAAGAATTTGCTCTATCTGTAATTATATTTGTTCTCTTTATGTAATTGCTTTGTAAATTATTTGAAGAATTCTAGACCAACAACTTTTCTAAGCTCATGTATTACCAGGAAGGATTGAGTTGTTGAAGGAACATAAAAAGTCATGTTTAGTTTCTTTTTTCTTCCAAACCTTCTCACCTTGAATAGATTATACCAAATAGGAAGATGCATTCAAATATCCAGTTAAAACCAGTAAAGAAAACCAGTATGTTAACACAAACAAGCGAATAGATATTAATACTGCAATGCTTGGCTGCACTGGAAAATGCATTCATAGGAAAAATATAATTTTCACCAAGAGAATGCAGGTTGACAGAGTTTCATGATAGATTCAATTTTGTACGCATGTTCTTTAGCAATGACTGGAAAAGCCCTATCCTGAGAGTCATAACTCTTTGGTAGAGCACATGTATGCATGCAAAAACATCCTGGGATTCAGTTCTGGACATTTCCTTAAATCATTACTCCCTTTGGACCAAATTGTCAGAAAAATGTTCACTTCCAGAGTAGTGAAATTATGGTATAAAACTTAAATATATGATCAGCACAATTTATGGAAAATTATTTCTATTTCTGTATAACTTGAAACATACATGGGTACAAATATGCCAGAATTTATGGAAATCAAATTGGACCTAAATATTTCCTATCTAATGATTCAATCCTGGTCACTTCCTGATGAAATTGGAAATCCCCAATTGAAAACCTGACATTAACTCTGCTAAACTAGCTGGACCTGTGGTCCAGGTTGCATAAGCAAACTCTTTTTGTGTTCCAGGCTGAACATATTACACTGAGATCAAACTGAAGGAGTTCTCAATCTAATAATTCAGACAATATAATACAGTTCTTTTGTTCTGCATCTAATTAGCTCTCTTAATGTACAGAGTTTCTTTTTTCTTTTTAATAGTTTCAGAACTTCCATTCTATTTTGTTTAATCCAATCCGTACTGAATTGGATTATATGTATATAAGAACTGCTACACAATTGATTTCTGGAACAGCCACCTTAGTGCAAACATATAACTACAAATGATAGATTTGACAGAAAAAAAAAGGTTGAACTGAGTTTTTCAGAAGGGCAAATGCTGAGCTGAGGCTTTCCACATACTAAAGTGACCTTATCAGATTTCTTAAACATTCTTAACTTGGATAGGAGGCCCTTAAATGAATGTGCAACAAGCAGCACATGAAGCTATTCAAAACATGAGTAACTATTCCCATTATACCAAACCATTAGAGACAAAATAGATGGTTGCCTAGAGAAGTCAATTTGTAGAAGTTAAAGTTCTTAAGTTAATATAATTTAAGGACACATTTTGACATCTATATTAGCTAATTTGAAAAAAAGATAGCAGGAGTAGAAATAGGGCAATATTAATAGGAATCAAAATTTGACTTTAATATTTCCTGTCTTCAGAGTGTGGGGGGCTATTAATCCAATCTTTTCACCATTTTGAATTGTGAAAGGAAGCCCAAGAAAAGAAAATTTTGAATAGCAAATGGCAGGACAAAAGAGAAGTGGGTTTATCATCTACTTCAACTATGGATGTTATTCCTGTGACATTATCTTTTGTTTACATGAAAAGGGTGGTCAAATTTCAAGGAAATATGCAAGCAAAAATGTGAAGGTACTGTAAAAACTCAAAGTCTTCTTTTTCCTTTTTCTAATTTAGAAAAAGAAGAGGGCTATCACTGCCCGCCGGCAGCATCTCAAGGTATGTATATATATATATATATTTGTGGAGATCATTTTTTTAAAAAAAAGCAATGGTATTTTATTGTCTTGATGCCTTTCTCCCTAGAGAAGAAGGAAGGTAATTATAAAAAAATCCTATGCCATGCAGCATTCCTCTTCTGGAATGTCCAGCAAAATACTTCCCAAATGATGTCTGGGCATCTGCCAAGAATGAGACAGAAAAAAAAACTAGACTGGACTGAACATTTCAGATGTATACAGATACCTGCTGTCATTCATTAACAAAGAATGTTTGAGTTTAAGATTTCCATCCCATTTTCAAGTACAGGAGCTGCAGGTTAGCTGTGACAGTAACAATTCTGACAATACTTTAAATGCAAGTCTAGCCCAAGGGCTAGGGTGGATTTTCATTTTTCCCCCTTCCCTCCAAATTTAAAAGAAGAGGACACACAAGGAAAAAGTTTTATTTCCATACCTTCCATGAACCCCATTTCAACCATGCATTTTGCTCTTGAGGTCATTTCTGATATCAAATTAATTTCAGGAGGAAAATGCTCTGGAAAGAATCTACGATCAGTAACCTACTGGTGACTGGAAAAAGCTTCTTGCTTATGGGCAAATTCATTATGTTATTACTTTCATCCCATCTTTCTACATGATCGGGATAGTTCTTTCACTGAACTAAAGGACATTGTGCTTAACCTCTAGTAATGAAGAAAATAATTAATAATTACGAATCAGTACACTTTGAATTTTAAACACTTTCTATTGAGACTTGAGGATTGTGATTTGCTGAAAATCTGTTAGGGAATTCATGGTGTGGCCTCAACAGGAATGAACACTCTAGAAATAGGAATGGAGAAATGATGGCCTTCTTATTTTGTTGAACCAGAAATAGCAATCCAGCCAATTTGGCCAGTGCTTATGGCTTTTGGGAGCTGTAGTTTTTGGTAGCATCTGAAAGACCATAGATCTCCCATTTGTGTCCTACATTTTACTTCTTAGATAAAGGATCAGAGGTGGTATTCAGTAGGTTCTGACCAGTTCTGCAGAACCAGTAGCGGAAATTTTGAGTAGTTCGGAGAACCGGCAAATACTACCTCTGACTGGCCCCGGCCCCATCTATTCTCTGCCTCCCAAGTCCCAGCTGATCAGCTGGGTCTTCTTTTGTTGCCCTGCACAGGAGAACAGAGCTAGAAAGCAGGTTAGTGGGGTAGGGAGGGAATGGGATTTTGCAGTAACCTTCCCCCAGGAGTGGGGAGGGAATGAGGATTTTACAATATCTCTGCCATGCCCACCAAGCTACACCTACCAAGCCATGCCACGCACACCAAGCTATGCCCACAGAACTGGTAGTAAAAATTTTTTGAATCCCACCACTGTAAAGGACCACTATACTGACTGTTTTGTGCTACTCTCTAAGCCTTGCCCTTTATTTTGATGTTAGCAGAGATGATTGTTGTTTTGGGAATAACTATATACCTTACGATGCCTTCTCTTTCTCTCTTCCTTGACAAATACTTCTTCTGCTGATGTAATTTTGCTTCTTCCAATTATCTTCCAGAGTGTTATGCTCCAGACTGCTGCTACTGAACTTGAAAAAGAAGCTGCAGCTAAAGAACAAGAAAAAGCCAATTATCTTGCAGAACACTGTCCACCTCTGCACATGCCAAGTTCCATGCAAGAACTGCAGGTAATGAGTTCATCCTTTCCATCTCTTATGCGAGAACAGGAACATTTAACTTCATGTGTAAGGCATTAGTTGATTTGCTGATTTGATCTGACAATTAAGTTTCTTTCCACATTAGATTTTTGCAAACTATAAAGACCCATCATCCCCAAATATAAATATGTGTTCTTAATTTGGCTTATGTGATACTAGGCCTGACTGTCCATGGAGAGGAGACAAATGATTATTGCGCAAAGATTAAAACTTATATGCTTGTGTTAGGGGTCAGGACAGTAAGTATCTTAGGGCAGCATTTATGTGATAAGGTCAATATGCTAATATTGCATTTTGATCCCATTGCAGTTTGCTGAGGAAGCTGCTTAGCATAGGAGAACCAGTGATGAAGAATACTTTTAGCTAAAGATGTACAAAGCCCTTTTTGTCCATGAGCTGCAAACCAAAAACCTAACTCCAAAATATTGGTGGTGTTAGGACAAAACTAGATTTGAGAAATTAAACTTATATACAGGGGTGTCTGCAGGATGTGATTTAAAAGTATGTAGCACATAATAATAATGCAGCTCTTTGATCCCATCTTGTGGACACCATTTTAAAATTCATATCTTCATGGATACCTTTGTTTACATTAACTAGAATTAACATGAATATTCCAGATTTTGGAGATGTAGTGACATCCAAAGCTTTTGGAGGGGGTTGCTGTTTGAAGTTGTGTATTCTTATTTTAGACTATATCTCTATTATTGCTTATAGGTTACAGGTACAATTGGGTTACAGCACTTCATATTTTCAATGAATCATTTGCTCCCATTTCTTTCCTTGATTGAGGACTTCTGTTTTTAAAAAGAAGTTACATTCATTTCCCCAATGTCCTGTTGTGTTCATATCTCATATGGTTTTATTTATTTATTTATTTGGTGGTATCCGAATCTCAAAGTAATAGCAAAGGAATTTCTGAAAGACAGCTCCTCTTCTTCTTCTTCAGCCAAGCCAGCAGTTAAATGACCTTGAAAAAAAAACCCAAAGCAGTGACCACAAAGTAACAGGGAATCCATCATTTATTAATTGTATTTATGCCTTACTTTTCTTCATGGGAAGTTCATGCTATGTAAATATATCTGCTTTACACCTAAACATCTTTAGGCACCTAATTGTCTTGACAGTTAACTATGTCACATCATTTCAAAAAATGAATAGTTTAGGCTAAATGTTTATGTACCTGGGCTATACGGACATATACCTCATCCCTGAAGACACTGTTGGCTTGGTATACCTTAAGTTTTTCATTGTGATGCAGAACCAATTCACTTTATCTATTTCTTCATAATCATATTATTTTACTTGGCTTATGAAAGGTACTTTTGCTTAATTCCAAGAATAAAAAAAATAAAGATGTGGAACAGATTCAGTAATTCTGAAACTGCATATCTAGACATATCATCTATCAAAAACAAGCCTGCAGAAGAAGAATTAGAAAAGTTTTTTGGGGGGCGAAAGTTAAGTAAGTTTAAGCAACATCCTTTAATAATCACTTGTTGTTTCTCAACAGGAATTCTGCAAAAAACTTCATGCTAAGGTAGAGCAAGTTGATGAGGAAAGATATGACACAGAAGTTAAATTACAGAAAACTACCAAAGAGGTAATTATCTTAATTACAGAGCACATGTATGCAGGGGTGGGATTTGACAGGGTTGACTACCGGTTTGTGGTGATTTACGATGTTTGGTGATTTACGATGTGCTTCTCTGCACGCTGTGCACGCGCCTGTAAATTTTCATCAGCAGTGTTTGAAACAACATTTTTTTCCTGCTTTTCCACTGCAGCTGTGCCTCGCACGGCAGCTGAAGTTGAAAAAGCAGGAAATAAGGATCAGGTAACAGCCTAGGTGAACGGGTGGGCCAAAACAGCAGCAGACATAGAACCGGTTATATGTCTGTTGCTCTTCAGTACTACCGGTTCTACAGAGCCGGACAGAGCCAGTAGAAACCCACCCCTGTATGTATGGTACAGCATCCATACATATGCTCTGTTGATTGGCCGGGCAATTTCTAAGCATTTGTGTCCAAGTGGGTTGAAATTTTCATCTCATAAAGAAATACAACAAATTTGTATTTTATGAAGACCAGCATGCTGGAAGGTGGCCATGGGGAATCGGATTGAAAAAATAAATAAAATAGGTACAATCAAATGGTGCAATTAAAGCCACATCTCTTTTAATGTGTATTGTAATACACATACTGTACAAAAGGGGTGAGTCCGATCACATGGATTGGACTACCAACTTGACTTTTTAGATACTTTCCTTTGCTCAAAATAGTGTAGGCATTTGACATCACAGCTAAATGAAAAATTGAAGAGAGAAAAAAATAGCTGGACTGGTATTGCTAGATAAACTGTATCTTCACTGCTCACATTTTCTGTTTAGTAAACATTTAAGATGAATATTGTGTACATCTAGTAAATGTAAGTGGGATAGGAAAGCACTCAGAATATAGGCATCCACATCAATGGCAAAAAACAAAGTATGGTAGAAATGTGTTTGTTTACATATACACACACATATAAACATAAAATTCTAGTTATAAATATACACAGAAACAAAATGTTTAACCCAGAGAAAGAGCCAAGAGAAAACAGTCCAAGCCTTCTTATAATATGCAGATTAATTGTGAGCATATTTGAAGAGAATAATTAAATTCCAAGCACAGGATTATAAAGGAGATATTTGAGGTTAAGGTGCAAAGTCAGGGGCTCTGCATTTTATTTCAGCTGATGCAGAACTACCTGTGTGTGATTTTCTGTAACACTTCTAGCATTATTTTCCCTTTGTGTTCAGAAGCACCTTCTCTTATAGCTTCAATATACCTACCTTTAGTCAGATTCTCTTCTGACTATGGATTGGATTCCTCAGGCACCTCTTTGTTTACAATTTGATTTTGCCTTCCTTCGCCATTCTTGGCTTCGGTCTCATCTTTCGGGTATTTTCATCTCTTTCTGACCTTAGCTTGAAGATTTGAGCCAGAAACTGTTTGACCTGAGGGGCAAATTCAAGAGGCCACCCCTGCGTAGAGTCCGTATGTCTGCTGACGCTATGCTGAGGGCCCTTCTGGGTTCCAAACACAAGGTCTGCATGGATCTCAGAGCTAATCTGAAGCAAGTCAAGAAGGAAGACACTGAAAAGGTACCTAGATAGTTGAAAAGTAGTAGTTTCCGTGTTTTGGCTAAATGCCTCTGTCAAGAATTTCACTGCAACAACCAAGTATCTTGATGGCTTGAGTATGTTAAACCTATGCTTAGCCATCTATCATCCTCCATATTTGCCCTTAGTTGTTCAGTCTAATATTTGAGGAAACTGGGTCTGTAATAAAGACAAGGAATCAAAGTGATATGGTAGCTGTCTTTCAGTATTTGAGGGCTGTCACAGAGAAAAGTGGGGGGTGTTAACCTATTCTTCAAAGCACCTGTGGGCAGGACAAGAGGAAGATGATTAAAGAGAGGTCAAACCTAGAACTAAGGAGAAATTCCCTGACACTTAACTAATCAGTGTGACAGCTTGATTCCAGAAGCTGTGGGTACTCCATCACTGGAGGTTTTCAAGAAAAAACTGGACAGTCGTTTGTCCAGTAGTGTCTCATGTCATGAGCAGGGGATTGGACTAGAAAACCTCCAAGGTCCCTTTCAACCTTGTTATTCTATGTTCCAATACTGAAGGTGTACATTGTATGCTATATTTGGATATGCATGAGATTAGGGAAGTCTTTCAAATCAAGGTCAAAGTAGAATCCTATGCTGTCTAAGTAAGGCCAATCATGCTCACTAAGTATTTGACAATATTGGACTACCCTGCAAATAAAATGAAATACTTAATACACTAAATGACTTAAAATTTAAAATAGAGGTCATAGTTAATATAATCCTTTTTTAAAAAATTTCAACTCCTCCTCCTGCCTAATTGTCATTTATGGCTTCCTGCTAGAAGAATAATGTTATTAAAGTAAGTGAAATGCAAATTAAAATTAGATATTAAGAATTGTTTTATGTTCCATCAGAAATGATAGATCCTTCGTTCCAAGAAAGTCTCCACATGAGTTTTCCAGATTGTATCCAGGAAGCTTGTCATGCAGATTTCTAGAGTGGCAGCAGCCACAAATTGTGTCATAACATATTGAACACAAGGACACTAGATTATAGATGGACGTAGATGATAGATAGATAGATAGATAGATAGATAGATAGATAGATAGATAGATAGATGGATGGATGGATGGATGGATAGATAGATAGATTAGATAGATATCAAATATTTTTAAAAGACCTCTAATAGTGAAGATTTCAAAAATGGTGTTATAAGAGAACTGGAGGATGAGACATTCAGCTTGCAGCTTTACCACTATAATGAGTGAACTCAACCATTGTGAAATGTAAAGAATAATATATAGTTTAGTGCATTGTATGAACCATGGCAGTTCATTAAACAAACCATGACTTATTAAAGTTTGTAAATGCAGTTAGTGATGGTAAAAATGGGCTTCCTGACTGTAATATATCCAAAATACTATGGAGTTCTCAGCAGGGTAGGCAATTTTAATTTCTTTCCAATTTACTGTCTATTGAACATTTCACTCTTTGGAATGTGTTGGTAAGCTTCCAGCTTTCTTGATGAAAACTTGTGAACCACCACAATAAATATTAGCACACTTGGCAGTCATCTGCGAGTGAACAAAGGGTTTTTCTGTCCAGGGAGACATCATATCAATAAGACAAGGGTTTTGCCCCCTGCATGAGCCCTATTAAAGGCACTATCCAAGCATAACATTTTATCTCCTGTCTTTCCATAGGAGAAGGACCTGCGTGATGTGGGTGACTGGAGGAAAAACATTGAGGAAAAGTCTGGAATGGAGGGCAGGAAGAAGATGTTTGAAGGTGGCGAGTAATAAGATCTGCTCAACTCTATAATCCAGTCCTAATGCCTATCCAAATCTTCTGCAAACCTTTACAGCGCTGAGTTTGGGATGACTTTCCTCATGCCACAGTTGCATTCATAGTGCAGTCCATCATACAGAACCTACCTGCTGCCTGACCCCTTTTTATTTCTGGGTACTAGATCATGAGATCCTTAAATACATATTACAACAAAGGTAGTTGCATGAGCTTCATTAACTCTTGTCATTTGGTAGGATCTGGTGTTGCAACGTGAACTAAAACTGATGTAAATAAAGCTTTGAAAGTATGGCTGCTATCTTAAGATTTGGGAAATCAAGGCATGAAAGGGCTGTGTGTCACACATGGGCTTTGATTTCCTAATAGGGGAATTGTACATAAATTTCTGATAGATAAAAATTACCTTTGATGTTTAGGAAAGCAACATAAAGAATTTGTCAGGAAATTAACTGTAGCACTGAGAAATATTTCCAAAGCTGAATGCCATCAAATTTGCTGTTGCACTCAGATTTATTCTTGGACTAAATCTTTTGGCAAACTATCAAATATTTCTGAAACATGGAGGATAATTGTAGGTGTCAATGGGATGATCATAAAATGACAGGAATTGTTCATGAATGGGTGAATAGTTTCTCAGATGCATTCACATATTAATGGAACAATTCTTCTCCAATGGGAAGCAAGTCCATGGGAGTAGACTGAACAAGTGCCAGCACTGAGAATAGTCAGAACAAACTGGCACCTATTTTGCTGTGGCATTAGGATGATGATTGGTTGCTTCATTTCTCCATTCTTCTGGATCAGTTCAAAGGGTTTAACAAGGAGCAGCATGCTGGGTAATATCCCAATATTTCATTCAGCAATCATCTCTTGGGTAAATTTTCATGTGGTTCAGAGTGTGTATCTTTCAAATATCATTTCTTTCTATCATCTGGATAAAGAGAGATGTGAAGATGCCTGGATAAAGTGAGAATGCAGAGGTTTTAGCGCTAGATGAAGTCTGCAATATGTATATATGTGTATACACACACATACACAATGTATTTTGTGTAGGTTGTATTACTTTTTTTTTGAAAAAAGCTTTATTATTTTAGACAAACACAGAAAAAACATATGATATGCCAGTAGGTTAAAGCTCCTTGTACATCTTTTCCATTCTCATCTATTAATTATTTTTATATATTCTCACATACAAAATATTCCATATTTTTAGATTAATTTATCTTATAACACTTCATATTATCATCCCAGAACCATTCCCGACAAACAAATGCATACAGACAAATATAAAAACAAAAACAAAAATTCTTTTTTGAGAACAGTGTGTTACTGGACCCTCCCTTCTCCATGCGACTATAATTTCAATTATACACTCATTTTGTATATTCTATTCCATTTATCATAGCAAATTCCACTATTTTCCATAATTTCCCCCCTTTCTCTACTTCTATAGTCTTGCTTCAGGGCCTTGGTGGTGCAGGCTGTTAATAGCCTAGCACTTAGCTCCAGCTGCCTGTAATTATTGCAGGCTCGAATCCCACCAGGCTCAAGGTTGACTCAGCCTTCCATCCTCTCGGGGTAGGTAAAGTGAGGACCCAAGATTGTTGGGGGCAATAAGCTGACTTTGTAAAAAATGCCGCTTAGTAATAAGCAGGCATATACAATGGAATGAAGGCTATTGCTGAGCGCATTGGGTTGTATCCCAAAAACTGTAAGCCGCCCTGAGTCTCCGGAGAAGGGCGGGATATAAATACAAATAAAAATAAAAAATAAAAATTTTCATCATTCCATCATTTCATTACATTTCTTTTTCCAATTTTCAATATCTTGCCAGTCAATATTATTATACTTTTGTCTATCTTGTTTAGAATTTTATATTATCTTATAAAACATATTTTACCCTGTAATTACTACCCTAAAGGATAAGACCTCTATCTCTTCTAACCAATTATTGTTTTACTTTTATATTTCACCTTTACCATTATTACCTCTGTTACCCTCTATTTTATATCATCTAACCATTATTAATCAGATTCTGCTTGGTACATTCCTACAAATATCCATTAGATTCTTTACAAGAGAAAAAAAAAAGAAGATTATGCATACATATAACAATAATAATTAAAGTAATTATTTCTTTTCAAGTTCAATTCAGCCATTGTTAATATTTATCTCCTTCATTCATTTCTATTTAAGATATTTCTGTTTTATTACCATTTAATATCCATATCACTATATTTCATCATCAAGAAGAAAAACAGTATTAAAACGTTCCATACTTCTTATAATTTCCATACTTTCTCTTTAAATTGTTAGAGGCTTTATTCTCTTTCCTTCTTTACCTCCTTTACTTATTAACAGAAAAGAAAAAACTATACTAACTTCTTTCTAACTTAACCATATTTATCTCATGTACCCTTGCAGAATCCTCTCAGTAACTTAAATTAACCATTGTCTAACTGTTGGATTTTAATTTTTGTATTTTTCTTGCTGTTGCTCATCTTGGTTCAATTTTTACCACTTTCTCTTCTTATCAACTCCCCTCTTCTTCTCCTTCCCATTTTTCCCTTTTATGTCCAATTTCCCTTCTGAAATCCTACCTTATGGCTCCTTGCAGTATTATAACTATTTCCCATTTTATACTTTTTTTATTGTTGCCTCCAATCTTAGATTTTTAACTCTCTTTCCTCTTTTCCCCTTTTTTTCCCCTTTTTCTTAACCCATTTTGGAGTCATTTGATCATTGAAGATGGCTTCTTCTTCTTTGTCCCACCCTTCTTGTTCATCTGATGCTTTCTGTAATTTTCTATATTTCAGGATCTCCATTTCTATCATTTTTACCTCTTCTTTAATGTCTTTAAATAGTATTTTTAATTCTTCAAAAAGTGATGACATTCTGGTTGTATTACTTCTTAAGACAGCAGATCAACAGCTGGGAGCAGTTTCTAGACCCAGCTTTCTTGCCAGACAACCAGGTGGCCTCAGCAGTGTTAAATGCTTTTACTAATGTTGCCTGGTTTGTCAGGTTATAGCCAACTCTGGACAGGAATAATTTTGCAACAGTCATCCATGCTCTAATAATTTCCCAGCTGGTTTACTGCAGGATGCTCTCTGTGGGCCTTTTCTTGACAATGATTTGAAAATGTAAGAGTACGACTGCTGGAATTCTGGCAAGTATAATCAAATGCATCACCTTTGCAAGAACCTCATTTACTTCTTCTCCCTTGTGACTTCATTTCAAAGTATAAATATTATTTACCATTAATCCTAGTTTAACATTCAAATGCCTCTTCTCATACAGGTTTGTAAGATTGTCACCCAATTGGGTACATTAGAGGTCTCCAAACTTGGCAACTTAAAGACTTGTGGACTTCAGCTCTCAGAATTCTGAAAGTTGAAGTCCACAAGTCTTAAAGTTGCCAAGTTTGGGGACCCCTTGCCTACATTATCAGAAGGAAATTATTTAAAGACACAGGAGAGGGATGTTGTAACATCCAAACTATGATTTTGAAAGTCCTCCTTAAAGAAGATTGACTGGCACCTTCAGAGTAATAGTTGTAATTTATCCCAAATACATTTCAGGCTGTGGAATGGGTTCAATTGCTATATTGATTACAATAGTATAATTTGCATTACAATAGTCTTGCATCAATAAAACACATTTCTGAACACAGACCACTTTGCTTTGCCAAGACCAGCAAAGTGGAAAGATTCCACATATTAGAGTGGTTCTGATGTAATATTGGAAGCAAAATATGGTTTTATTACATAAGGGTCAATTACATAAGGGTCAATTGAACAGACCACATGAGTCTATCTTTCTGTCTGTCTGATCATACAATCATGGAGTTGGGGGGGGGGGACCACAAGCATTATCTAGTCCAACCCTCTGCAATTTGCAGGAAAACTAATTAAACTATCTATGAGAGGCAGTTGTCTAGTTTCTTCTTAAAAAATTTAAAAAAGAGATGGAGAATGAGCTACAGCCTTAATAGATAGACTCTTCCACTCCTGTGCAGACCTTAGCTTTAGACTGTTTTCCTTTATATTTAAACAAAACCCAGGTAGCTGCAATTTATACTCGTTAAGCCATTTTCTGGTCCTAGTTTTTTGAGGCAATGAAAACAGCTCCTAAACGTTTCTTCCTTTAACATATTTGAACCCTAATATATAGGTGGTTGGTATGTGGGTAAAGAGAGAGATAGAATATCTGAATATCCGAAAGGAGCAGGCAGTTGGGAAAAGATCAAGAACAGATTGTTTTATAAAAGATTTTGCAAAATTATTTGGGCACCTGTACATCCCCCAGCACTCGATCTAAAGGATAAAAGGAAGGAAGGAAGGAAGAAAAGAGATGAGAGAGTAGTGAAGAATGAAAATCAGAAAGAGAGATGGAAAAGAGGATGAGGATACATTGCTCATTTTAACTTTGCTCTTAACTACAGCTAGCATTGGTTCTGCCTACTGTCCAAATATGGACCTGATAGATTATTCCTGAAAGTCTGCAGTTTTATCAGGAAAAAAAAACCACCTAATTTTGTTTTATGGGTATATTCTAGAATTATAAGCAAAAAGGGGGAAACTATTCAGTAACAAATGCAGCAAAAAGAAATGGGGAGCCTTGGTAGCTCAGGCTGTTAAATGCCTGCTCTTAAGTTCCAGCTGCCTACAACTGCTGTAGGCTCGAATCCCACCAGGCTCAAGGTTGACTCAGCCTTCCATCCTCTCAGGGTAGGTAAATTGAGGACCCAAGATTGTTGGGGCAATAGCTGACCTTGTAAAATGCCACTTAGTAATAAGCAGGCATATACAATGGAAGGAAGGCTATTGCTGAGCACACTGGGTTGCATCCCAAAAATTGTAAGCTGCCCTGAGTCTTCGGAGAAGGGCGGCATATAAATGTAATTTAAAAAAAAATGGTGCACAGATCAAGAAAGGGACTGAAAAGCAACCCAACATGAGCAATAAAATAATCCCATGGTTGGTTTTGCTTCTTTTAGATCACCAATTATTATTATTATTATTATTATTGAAAAAACATAACTGGCAACTTAAATTTATACCCATTTCTTCTACAGATCCAATAGTTCCTTTGGAACTCTTTTCTACTCTTTGTTCTCCCATGTGATCATTTTTTATGGGAACTCAATTATCTGTCTGCCATTTCATATGGAGCCAAAGTGGCATTTCTCATGCACTTGGGGAATATCAGCAGGCTTGAGGAAAATTATATGGGGTAGGCAGGGGAGGCTGTAATGGAAGAGACCACCTTGGAAGAAGGCACAACTGTGTTATAGATACAGATGGTAATATTTTCTTGAAGATTTCACTTGCATATCATAAAACCAGATCCAGAACTGCCATGCGGGATCAGCTTTGTAATATATGAACAAGCACAGCAGAAAGAACTGGTGAAGATTAGTCTCCTGGGATGTTTTCTGCTTAGAAAGAGGTAATTTAGTATGCTGCTGAAAACAAACATTTCCAAATCTGACTACTTCCTTCTGCTTCACTGACAGCATTTGAAGAAAACATCCAGATACAGGATAATGAAACAAACCCTTTTCATGTTTAGGGATATGGAAGAATCAATTATAATGTTCTAAAACTAAAGGGTTCTTTGCCAACTTTTCAAACGTTGAGGACAGGAAATGCACATTTCTGAGGCTTTTCCTTATGACTGTGTTGACATTTTTTTTTTAATTACATTTATATGCCGCCCTTCTCCGAAGACTCAGGGCGGCTTACAATTTTGGGATGCAACCCAGTGTGCTCAGCAATAGCCTTCATTCCATTGTATATGCCTGCTTATTACTAAGCGGCATTTTTACAAGGTCAGCTAATTGCCCCCAACAATCTTGGGTCCTCAATTTACCTACCCCGAGAGGATGGAAGGCTGAGTCAACCTTGACCCTCTAGTCCTTGAACTGGGAGAAAATACGCTGGCACAAATTAAACTGCCCCAGCGCCTGAACCTTTTTATGCCTCAGTACTGAAACAGTGAGTGGAGCTGTCTTTATAGTTTTTAATGCAGGACAATTTAGGTGCAGTGATTGATGGGTTCCCCTGGATGAGTTTCCCCTCTCACTCTTTGGCACCAGCTGGTGGAAGATAAGTGGTGGAAGGAAGAACAGCCAACAACAGTGTCCTTGGTGTGTGTAAACATGCTTAGGGAGCAATCCAAAAAGCTACCTGAGATGGATAAGGATTGTATTGGAGGCTTTAGCTTTCTTTCAAGTTGCCTAAGTGATAGGTCATTGGTGTGAAGGTTCTCTGTACCAGTGACCTATCACTCAGACCATTTCAGAACACAGGTCTGGGGTTTTTTTTCTGGAAGAGTATTAAATCTATGTCCCAAAATAGTCCAGCTGACAAGTTTGGTGGTGGTGGGGGATACAGCACGAAGGTTCCTGGTTCATTAGACAAAACTCCCTTTATTTCATCTGACACCCCTTCTTTACTCCATCAATCTGTTAGCTAGGCTATTTGGAGGTATATATTTAATGATCTTCCAGAAGGGTGGTAGACCCTTGTTCAAAAATAACTAGCCTGGCAGATCACTGGAATGATGCAGAAGTAGCGAGAAGAATTTAGCGCCTCCTTCTGTGTCACCCCATCTCACTCTGTTTGGGACCTTCATGCGGGCTAAAAAAGGGAAACAGATAGAACTCTTTCCATTTTCCCACAGCTTCCATATCTCCTAAGCTGGTAAGTAGGCAAAATGGCATAGAAGGAGGCCAAAATGGCACCTCCCTACCCAAAATAATACAAACAGCAGACAGCACAACTGCTGCTAGCAAAAACAGCAGACATGTGTTATACACTCATTTTGGATAGAATCAGTAATGCAGAGCTGGGAGAACCTGACTTTCTTCCTGATTTAAAAATATCAACTCTTTGTGAAGCATAGGACTAACACAGAGGTGGTATTCAGCAGGTTCTGAAAGTTCTGAGGAACCGGTAGTGGAAATTTTGAGTAGTTTGGAGAACTGGCAAATACCACCTCTGACAGGCCCTACCCTCATCTATTCTCTGCCTCCTGAGTACCAGCTGATCAGCTGAGTCTTTTTTTGTTGCCCTGCACAGGATAATGAAGCTGGAAAGCAGGTTAGTGGGGTGGGGAGGGAATGGGATTTTACAGTAACCTTCCCTGCCATGCCCACCACGCCACACCACCAAGCCACCCCACCCTAACCAAGCCATGTCCACAGAACCGGTAGTAAAAAAAATTGAATCCCACCATTGACTTATAAAAAAACACCAAACCCATGTTAAAGCTGAGCACCAATCCATTGCACAGACAGGCAGGTGCTTCTGCAGAAAAAAAGTGTCTGATCGTTATCATATCCCAAACCCTAGAAGGCAATATCAGTCACTGGAGAGTAGACAGCTGTCTAATGTGGCTTATAGAAGTGACTGTATCATCAGCAAGATCATCAACAAAATGTCATTGATTTGCATGTAGCAAGGCTTGTCAGTTGAAAAAGGAAAATACTTTTACACTGGAACAGCTGAAGATGAACTTACGCTGCCTTCATGGTCAGCTGGGGATGAACACAAAAGCAGTATCAGCAGACAGGATCATTAAAAATGGCTACCAGAATATCTACATACCACAGCAAGTTCAAGGTTGACTCAGCCTTCCATCCTTCCGAGGTCAGTAAAATGAGGATCCAGATGGTTGGGGGTGATATGCTGACTCTGTAAACCACTTAGAGGGAGCTGTTACTTATTTAGCATATGGCACGTGTCAGCCAGGGATCACTAAGGTGGCTGCCTGCCTCTGTGAAAGGAATTTTTTGGGCAGTGTTATCTTTACCCGCGGGATGCCTGAATCCCGGTAGGCATTCAGAGGAGGCTCCTTTCTTGTCCCTATGGGGTTTATTTGCTGACGGGAATCGAACCACCGAGCTGCTGAACTCAGCAGTGTGCAAACCTAGCGTCTTGCCATATGAGCCACTGCGGCTCCTCTGAGAGGACTGTAAAGCACTGTGAAGCGGAATATAAGTCTAAGTGCTATTGTTATAATTAGGAGGATGCAGAGATGAGTCTTTGATGGTGTGGAGATTAATGTGGTGTGGAGATCTACTTTGCAATTTCTTAAGTTTACTTCCTCTGCAAATAGCACTTCTGTTTTTCTTTTTAAAAATAATAATACTATTAAATTACAATTAAAACTAATACATAGTAAAAAAAATAAACAATGAAAAGAAAAAACAGTGCAAAAAATAAAATATAGAAGAAAAAAATAGAAAAGAAAGAAAAAATAAAAGTGTAATAAATAAAAAGAAAATAAATATATAAAGAAATTACTTCTCTCTTTACCATAAGTGCAAACAATTTTAGTAACTTACCACAATCTCCTAAAATATAACAAATGTCTCTTCCAGAAGTGGTATTCAGCAGGTTCTGACCAGTTCTGGAGAACCAGTAGTGGAAATTTTAAGTAGTTCGAAGAACCGGAAAATACCACCTCTGACTGGAGATTTTACAGTATCCTTCCCCTGCCACGCCCACCAAGCCATGCCCACAGAACCAGTAGTAAAAGAATTTGAATCCCACCACTGATCTCTTCTCATATCTCATCACTTATCTGTAAACATATCCTTAAAGCCTCATCATTTAGTCCTGATCAGCAAAAGTCCATTAAGGGTTACCAGAGAAAATCTTACCTTTTACTTATTTTTGATCTTTAGTTCCTTCATATAATGTCCTGAAACTTGATTTCTTTTCATTTTTTTTCTTTTGTTTTTTTTCCACAAAATTCTTCAAAATTTTAGTAAGTCTCTTTTGTAAATCCAAAGAAGAAAAGTTATCTAGATCATACTTTGGGTCTATTATTTGAATATTCCTTTTAAATACAATATTAAGACATCATCCAGTTTCATGTATATATCCAGTGTAGCATCTTTTTCCATATCATTTTCATAATCTGTCATTTTTAAATCTACTTTTAAATCTACTTTCAGATTAATCTCAGTCTTGTCCAGTAAAGTGAGTTCCTCTTCCACATCTTTTAAACAGAGTTTCTCTATAGAGTCTGTCCATTTCTGTTAAAATTAAGTTCTGGGTCCATTGATCAAAAATATCCTTCAAAATTTCTAATGTTAAAATATTACATTCTATTCTGAACTAGGAAGTCAAATTTAAATGTTCTTCTCTTTAACTGTAAATGTTAGTTCCTTCTGATTCTTTTTAGCAACCAGTCTTCAAAGTTTCATCCTATCAAGAATTCAAAACAAAAGCATTTCACACAGGAAAGATTCTTATAATTAATTCCAAAATCTTATTTCAAATCCATCTGGACCCTTAATCTATTTGCAGCTTCCCAAAATAAAAATTCTAATCACTCATGCTGTTTATTACACCTTCTCTGTGGGAGCCCCCGCCCTCTGGAAACATCTCCCCATGGATCTCTGTTTGGCCCCTGACCTCCGCTCCTTCTGCCGGGACCTAAAGACTTGGTTATTTCAACAGGCCGGCCTGGAATGACCCGGGTGGGATTTTTTTACTGTTTTAATTATTTTAATTAATGTTTTAATGTTTTATTGTTATTTATTCGGACTTGTTATATTTAATGCTTGTTTTATGTAAACTTAGTCCTGTTTTATTGTTAGCCGCCCTGAGTCCTTAGGGAGAAGGGTGGCATACAAGTCGAATAAATAATAATAATAATAATAATAATAATAATAATATTATTATTATTATTATTACAACAAAAGAAAAAAAATTGTGCTAAAAGCTGTTCTTAAATATGTTTTTCACTAAGGTTTGGAGGAAACTCGCCCAGTATTGTAAAACATGTCAGTCCAGAGGTTCCTATTAGCTGAGTAGTTAACAAGCAATTTCCAAAAGTGATTAGAAAAGTATGCAAACCCAGTGTCTTTTGAAGGTGTCAACCACAGTTTCAGCAAGCTGAATACAAAAGAGAAGTAATTGAGAAGCGAATTGAAAATTGGAAAAGCAAAGCTATGCATGGCAAATACCTGAAAAGTAGTGAAGGCAAAGTTGACCAAAACTTGGAACTGGCTAAAATCAGGAATACTGAAAAAAGAAACTGAAAAGAAACTGAAGGCTTTATTTTGGCTGCTCAAGAACAAGCCTTAGCCACAAATTGCATGAAGGCAAAGATTCAGCATGTTACCACCAACAGCAAACGCCACCTCTGTAATGAGGAAGATGAAACAGTTGACCATTTAATCAGTGGATCAGCAAAATTTCACAAACTGACTACTTAGAATGCCATAACCGAGTTGCTAAAATCATTCACTGGAAACTATGCCAAAAATTTGGATTTGAGTATAGTAACAACTACTGGGAACATCAGGTTGAGAAGGTTCTGAAGAATGAAAAAGTCAAGATCTTGTAGGACTTCAGAATTCAGATGGACAGACATTTGGCCCACAACATGCCTGACATAACAATAATTGAGAAGAAAAGGATTTGGTTCATTGACATTGCAATACCTTGTGATGCACTAATTGTAGACACGCAGCAAGAAAAAAAATCACGAAGTATCAGGACTTAGAAATTGAAGTTGAGCGAGTTTGGAAAAAGAAATCGTGTGTTATCCCAATTGTAATTGGAGCCCTTGGAGCAATATCTAAAGGGCTGCCTCGCTATTTGGAAATCCTGAAATTATCAGACTTAAATACCCTGATTTTACAAAAAAACACCCTAATGGAACAGCTTATATCCTCCGACGCTACCTGAACAGTTCCTAGGTCCTTGGTTAGGACTCAAGCTGTTGAGCTATCAACCAGCCCCAAAAGCTGTGAATCTCACTAAAGATTTAATAATAATAATAATAATAATAATAATAATAATAATAATAATAACAACAACAACAACAACAACAACAACAACAACAACATATGGCTAAAGATATATCCAGAATGTGAAACAGGAACTAAAATCAAGGATTTTTCAGAGAATTTGTACCAAACTGTGAGACTTTGGCACTCTTATAACTGATTTATACTAAATATTTCTCCCATTGAATAATGAGCCATTTTGTGCCAAACAGAAGTTCTTATCAAGTACAAAGAATGTGTAGTTCAGCAAACTGTGCACTACAAGAATTGGAAAGCAGGTGGTAAATGTACATACTCAAAAGGGAAGGGTTGTGTGTAACCTCTACGACATAACTCTTAATGACGGGTACATAAATTGGAATTACACTTAAAGCTGTATAAGTGCTGCAGGTTTATTTTACTGTTATTAATTTATCTATCACAACACTGTACAAAATCTTGCCACTTATTCTCCATATCTTGGAGATAGAGAAACAGGGCTATCTTCAGCAGGTGGCAGCACCTGGCCAACTTGGTTTGGTCTTGGAAGCGAAGCATGGTCTGTCTGGGTAATTCTTAGATGGGAGAGACCTACAGAGAATTCCAGGGATACAGACATGACAGAGACATTTCAAAGATATGGTATGTCCTGGAAGAAGGCAATGAAACAGAAGAAGCCACTTCTGCTCTTGTCTATGCTCTTGTCAAGAAAACAATATGGCCATGTTTGCTTGAATCAAAAGACTTTGCCTATGGCTGTCCTTCTGTAAAACAAGAAATGGCCTGTTTAAGTAAACTTTAGTATGGGGGGGGTGAGGGGTGGGATTAGAAACACACCTCACATCTTCAGACCCTTTTATGGGGTTCCACAGACATTTAAAGACTTCTGGATTGGATGACATACAAAGGGCCTTGGTGGCTCAGGCTGTTAAATGCCTGCACTTAAGATCCAGCTGCCTGCAATTATTGTAGGCTCGAATCCCACCAGGCTCAAGGTTGACTCAGCCTTCCATCCTCTCAGGGTAGGTAAATTGAGGACCCAAGATTGTTGGGGGCAATAAGCTGACTTTGTAAAAATGCCGCTTAGTAATAAGCAGGCATATACAATGGAATGAAGGCTATTGCTGAGCACACTGGGTTGTATCCCAAAAAATTGTAAGCCGCCCTGAGTCTTTGTAGAAGGGCGGCATATAAATGTAATTTTTTTAAAAATTAAGTAAATAGCATAACATAACATGGGGGATAAATGAGCAGATTCAAGAGGATCATTGGTTTTGGAGAAATATTTGGTTGTGGAGAATCATTTAAAATGCTACCATTTGCTAACAGAACACAACATTTCTGCATTTATTCAGTGCTTCGGGCTGCAATCCTACACACAATAAACCAAGAATAATCGATTTCTCAATAGACATGTAAAATATGGGCTTCTTAACATTTTCTAAGCTTTCACATGCTTAATCTAATTAATTAAAGGATTCTTGCTGAAAGGCAATCTCTCTCTTTTCACTAACTTTGTTCAAGAAGGAATACATAGCTTTACAGTCTCAAACCACCCGAGGTACTGTAAATTGCATCGTTCGAGCTGTGTGTTAAAGGCCTTGCTTCATGTATGAACTTAGAAAAAAATGAGGAAGATATTGACACAAAGGAAAAAAAAGAAGACATCAAGAGGAAGTGGTAGAATGGTGAGCATGGTTGCATCATGCTCTTATTTCCTCTTCCATGGAGTTCTATCTGTGTACAAGCTGTTCCAATGCAGCAGTTTCATTTTCCCCACCCCATCTGCTTCTAACCACATTTCTTTCATTCTGAGCCCTGAATACTTTGGATGAGATGCTTATAAAATGCCTAAGGGACACAGATAAGCATTTACACATTTTGCATTAATAATCCATACGTTCACTTGTGCAAGCACTGAAAGAGCATTGATCAGTGCTTATACAACAGAGTACAATCAGTGAGTCTTAATAACAATGGTTCTTGTCTGCGCTTGGTATAATTAGACAAATATTTTTTTTACTGGACAATCCTAATATTTATTCAGAAATAAGTTCAGTTGAGTTCATATGGGGTTTCCCAGGTAAAAGGTTGTAGAAATGTGGTTAATGTGTTCCAGGTGGATTTTCAAATGTATTTTAGAAAATAATTGGGCTATTTTATCCCTTTAAAAACTGTTCAGTTTAAGTGCACTTTATACCACAGCTGCATTTATATTTCAATTGCTCATGACCTTGATAAAAGAATCAGCTAAGTTATTATATTGGAATGAAAGCAATTTGCATCCCTTTTAAGCAAAACATACAAACAGATTTATTAGAAGGGTTGAACATGAAACTCTTAATAAAACTAAATATTGTATTTCTCAAATTTTAACTTTATACATTTAACTTAGCAAGATAATGTGTACTTGCATTAGTGAAAAACATTGTGGAGAAATCCTATCCAGAAAGTCAAGGCATGCTGAGAATGCTAGTAATCTGCTTTTTTAAAAATCAAAATTACATTTTCTTACATCCAGGCTAATAATAGACCAAGCTTCCTCCATATTGCAAAGTTTTCTTTCTAACCTCTGCATTATCCTACCTAGGTTCACATGGAATATGTAATTCCTTGGTTGAAACATTTTTGTACAATAATATGGTAAAAAAGAAAAAAAACTTTTGAGGGAATTTGCTTTATCATGCTTAACAGTACATAATAACAGTTTTCAACAGTTAAGTCAAGATGGCAGCCATAGCCATGTGATCCAAATATCACATCCTAATGCAATGTATGGGATAGATTTGTCAGAAAGATGAGTAATTCCAAAGAGCAAGTGAAAGGTAGAAAATCTGTTATGATTTGACAGACATGCCTACACTTACGGAAGAAACCAGGATTCTAGTTTGAAAAACTGGAGAATTTGTTTAAGGTACAAAAACATTTTTGTGGCTTTTTTCCAATTAAACAGAAGCAATCTACATACAGGTTCACATGAGGAGAATAAAAAGTATTAAGGCCATAATTTTTAATAATGTAAGACAGCAATTCTATGCACAGTTTCCCAAAAGGATGTAGATCTCACCAAACTTATTAATAGGATTTATTTCTGATAAAAAGAACAAAACCAACAACTTTATTATTGCCTACAGTTCACTTTAGCAGATTTTGGAATAAAGTCCTATGAAAAGAATGCTATATATGTGGAGTCTTTCATGTTCTCTTGAGCTTGGTTGCTTCTTGTTTCATTGTGCACTGAAGATGTTACCTAGCTGAGTAATGAAAAGCTGGAAGCAAACAAACATTTCAGAGAGCATCAAAAACCCCACCTCTGACCTACAGATATTCTCTTTTATTAATATTATACATGCACAGAATTCTTGTGGGTTGGGGAGAAAGAAAAGAAGAAAACTCATTCCAAGATTTAACACCGTTGCTCATGGGTTAAATTAAGACTAAGGTTTCTTATCAGATTACATACTTTATCTAGCTATGTGGTGAAAGGTGAGAGATAGGATTGGTTTAGAACAGAGCAAGCAATAGGACTTAGATTTATATACTGCTTCACAGTGCTTTACAGCCCTCTCTAAGCAGTTTACAGAGTCAACCTATTGCCCACAACAAACTGGGTCCTCATTTTACCAACCTCAGAAGGATGGAAGGCTGAGTCAACCTTGACCCTTGTGAGATTCGATCTGCCAAATTGCAGGCAGCCGGCAGTCAGCAGAAGTAACCTGCAGTACTGCACTCTAACCAGTATCTGGCAATGCATTTACTGTAAGTTCTGGAGAACAATGAATAGGGGATCAGAATCCAGGAGGTCTCAAATTGCTCTCTTTTTCCCCGGTAGAAATAAGATGTTGCGGGGTGTGTGTTCTGTTTCGGGATTCTGAATGTTCCCAATGCCTAGAAATGTATGAATGTGGCATTCTGGATTACATGTGAAAGGTTCTATAAATACCAGGTCAGTAATAATAAAATCAAACTTGCACTCTTCTCATAAACTGGTTCATTCTCTTCTCTGAAAAAATCTGACTGGATCAATGGGTGGAAAATGACATATTTACATGGGAGTCCTCCAGGGGTGGGATTCAATTTTTTTTAATACCGGTTCTGTGGGCATGGCTTGGTGGGCATGGCAAGGGAAGGATACTGTAAAATCTCCAGTCAGAGGTGGTATTTGCTGGTTCTCCGAACTACTCAAAATTTCTACTACCGGTTCTCCAGAACTGGTCAGAATCTGCTGAAGTCCTCCATTCCTTCTCTTGAGTCAGCATATTCTCTTTACAATGCTCATTTCATTTTTAATCTTCTGAAGCATCTTGTCTTGGCCGTGTCTTCTTCTAAAAGTAAAAACACTAAAATAAAACCAAACAGTTAACCATGCATTGACCTATCAGGACACTGAAATTATCTGTCCTTTTAAGGAAGTAACTTGGCCCATTGGCAGAAAAGGACTGTTTCATGTGATTAGATGCATTATAGGTAGTTAGGGTTGCTTAATACTGATTAAACCCCCACCCATTAACTTGAACAATATCTCTTGCTGTCCTACGTGGCCCCTCTGGTCGGGTTTTTTTTCTTTTGCAAGACTGTGGATTTCTTGTTTCTTCCATCCCCTTCAAATATGCAGCTTGTAGATACTTGAAGTTGTGTTGCAACTGCCCAATCTCCCAACCTTGTTATTTGCTCTAAGGATCCTTACACAGACAAAACACAGATAAGGCTGGGAAGAAGAATGTGAAGTATCTCTAGTTGCCAGTACAGATGTGCTGCCGCTTTTGTGAGCTTGACTTAAACACCAAGATTGCTCTGTGAGCTGCAATTATGCTTTGTTCCCCTTATGGCCTGCATTAGTACTTGAGATTTTTTTGGGGGAGGAGGGATTAGTTTTCTTCTTTTAAGACTTTTTTTAAAAAAGAGAATGATTCTTTCTGATTAAAAAGTAAACTCACACCCCCAGTCCCACATGGTTTCCGGTGCATCTGGCTTTAGACTCAATACAGGAAGAGTGGTGAGGGAACAACTGCACTCTTATCATTCTTACAAAACAGTTTGGAGAGAAAAGTAACTCAACCCACAATCTTAACCCAGCAAAGAAAATGGCTGATGAGCAAGAATGTTTGAGAGACCTTGAGGGTGAAATCGGGGAACAGGAAGGTGCCGAAGGAGAGACCCAAAGGTAGGGAAGTTCAGCTTAATTGTTAATCACTTTTTCTTCTGATTTTTTCCCCTTTAAAGTAGATAAAATGAGACTCTTTAGAAAAAAAGGGGGAATGGCAAATCCAGCGGTATATCAGGTAAACAATTTGGGATCCAGGCTCCAGCTTCTTTGCTACTTTGGCCTTCTTGCCTGCTGTTAAGTTTGCAAGACACTTTTACAGGTAACTTATTCAATTAATCCAAATTCCTGGGTACACATGACCCACACATTAACCACTTGGTTTGGGTTTGTATAACAAGCTAGACAAAGATATGATTGGCTGATCTGTGTTTCATATGAATCCAGTTAGTAGTCCTTCCACAGTCTTAGATATTAAATTCTGGCTTTTAAAAACAAATTAGATGTCACAGCAGCAGACACCATAAGTTTAAACCTCAGGCATGAGGATTGTATGGGAGCTGGGAAATAAACCATCGCATTCCCCTGATACCATTTTTCTCTGAGCTAGATTCCATACTATGCAAACTACAATGTGCCGATGGGAAAGCAATAGGGAATACTATAGCTCCAGAGTGGACATTTTGGCCAGGAGATAGAATTTTCTGTACTCTGTGCTCCTCATATTGGCCTCTCACTTTCAACAAGACTGTGGAAGATCTATTTTTAAAAACCTGATGCCTGGTTTGAGTCTTATATTAATGGTTATAGGACATAGAGTGGCTATGCATCTTACATCATGGTGGAAGTTAATACAGCTACAAATCTTAAGCCTTTCAAATTCTTGATGTCAGCCTTGGCTTTCAGAAAATGCAATGACTATGAAGATGCTCATGATGTTATAGTCCCACTGGAGTCTTGGCCTTTCTTAAGTATGTGTGTGCATGTCTTCCCTAGTAGCATTGATTTAAATGCAGGAGAAATTGTATTTTCTCATCATCATTCTGAAAATTCAAATGCAACTCTATGCTTCTCTTGTTTGTGTGTGTTTGCATGTACTCATGGTTTTGGGCAGTGGTGGGATTCAAAAAATTTTACTACCAGTTCTGTGGGCATGGGACATGGCTTGGTGGGCATGGCAGGGGACGGATACTGCAAAATCCCTATTTCCACACCACTCCAGGGGAAGATCACTGCAAAATCCCATTCCCTTCCCACTCCATTAACCTGCTTTTCAGCTCCGTTCTCCTGTGCAGGGCAACAAAAGAAGACCCAGCCAATCAGCTGGGACTTGGGAGGCAGAGAATAGATGGGGGTGGGGCCAGTCAGAGGTGGTATTTACTGGTTCTCCAAACTACTCAAAATTTTCGCTACCGGTTCTCCGGAACTAGTCAGAACCTGCTGAATACCACCTCTGGTTTTGGGTGGGTAGATTTAAGGTAGCACCTATTGGATGGGCAAGAAGAAAATGATCAAGACTTGAATTGTTTTCACCATCTTCCCTCCATATTATACTCTTGATGAAAAGTTTCCACCACATTTACCACTCAGTTCCCATTTACCCTAAATGGGAATCTTCCTTGAAAACCAAGGGCTTAATGAGGAAGATATTTTTTGATTTCCTCTTACAAGTGTCTTTGTAACTGTAAGCATAGATTTAGTGGTATAGTAGTGTCCTACGAGCAAAGAAGCATCAAATAAAAACCACTGTGCAAATGAAAAGCTATAAATGTGAACTTTGGGCACCCATTAGTTTGTCATTTAACCAAGCTGGCATTCTTCAACAGCCTTGCTTCTTGAGTGGCCTTGGGAAACCCATTGCCTGGACCCTCCAGTATCACAGGCACAAGCCTTTGGTTTGGCCCCTCATCACAAATGAATGAAAAGTAACATTTTGGAGTAGAAGATTAGACTCAGTCACATGGCCTACTTTGCTTTAATGCTGTATATCTATAGGTTTTGCATGAAGTCAGTCACTTGGAGTAAGAAGCAAAAATGAATGTAGAACAACAGATCAATCATTTTGCTAACATTTTAAATACAGTTCTTGCAAAGTATTCATTAAATCACCCAATGGATAATTCACTTAATCTTGAGAACAGAGACAAAGATTGGAATCATAACAACAGTGAATTGATTCAAGTGTCCCTGGATTTTGCTTTTGATATTACGTTATTACCAATCTCCTCCCTTTAACATTCTAAAAAGCAATGTATGGTATTAGTAAAAGAAACCTGTTTTGCAGCACAAATATACTTAGGTGTTATCTGACAGAAAATCTCAAGGTCTTTGCAAAACTTCATCTTGATTTGCAAAGACTCTCTTCCAGTCAGTGCTGTTTCCTAACTACCAACTTCCCTTTTATGTTTTCAAAATGACAGGTACATGACTCAATAAATGTTGAGTTAAGGGAGGGTAGTATTTTTACTGAGGTATTCTTTTATGATTTTTTTCTGATTGTCATTCACTCAGAGCCTTTATGAGAAATATAAAAATCTGGCACTGTGAGTATGTAAGTTAATACATAAAATAGATGGAATTGGCTATGCAAGCAGATCCTATGTTTTTCTTTTCTTAAACTCAAATTTGTAGACATCAATCTTTCAGAGTAAGAGGCTAGCTTATGGTACTTTCTCTTTCCACTAAAAGTAGTTGTATTTAGTTGCATGAAGTTATTGATGGTATTAAGTGATTCTGCTTATTGTATTTGGGAGCTAGTTTTTCAGATTTTTCTTCTGGATGCATTGAAATTGTTTGGCACTAGTGAATAGCAAGCACTTTACAATTCCAGAGATAGTTTTGCCAACTAGCCAACATTTTAAAATTTAGCTATCTTGAAAAAATGGCGATCTGGAAGGATTTGAAGATTACAGTTTTAGAATTATCCATATTGATTGATATACCTGGGAAATAATTACACTGGTTCAAGACTAGGGATCTATTCCCTGTTCCCACTGAGGGAAGAGAGTTTATGAATGGGTACCCCTAGAAAAACTGAAATTATATTCAATCAAATAAACAAACGGCTCCGAAAGCAATTATGGCAGTCTATACTCTCTAATTTATTCGGAAATGCTTTTCAGCACCTTGCATGAATTCAGTTTCTCTCTGTGACAATTCCAGTAGCCGTGCTTTTTTAAAAAGAAAAAGAAAAAGAACAGCTGCTTTAATGCATTGATGATTAATGTGATTCTTAAAGCAGTTTGTAGAAGCTTAGCAATAAAAGAAGGCGGAGGAGGAAGAGAAAGAGAAAACCATGACTGTTTCAATGAATAGCAGATTTGAAACACTTCTGTGACTCATTTTCAAACCATACATAGTCCTAATTCATAACGTTCAAATGGACAATTTTCAAACTGTGGAGTAGCGGTTATCCGTCACCACATATTTTCTAACACATTCAACAAATCATCAGCACAAAGGCATGACTGACTACCTCTGAATCATGTGCAGACCTGCAGTGCTTCTTAGGGGAGGCCTGTAAGAAGGCCTCTGGTAATGAGAGAACAGTTGTATGATTTCTTGAGCCATGTTGGTGCATGTCTCTCCCATGCTGGTCAACTTGTTTCATTGGTGAAAGATCCTCACCTGGTAAAGATTTCCCACCAATTAGCTGGTGGGTATTGCTGGTGAATATAGCAAGTGAGTATTGATAGAACTCATGTAGACTTCATCCTTTGAGCCTGGATAGTGTTCTGACCCAGGCTTCGTCAAACACAAGCTGAATTTAAAAGTAAAACCTTTTTTAATGTGACACTGGGAATTCCTTGCATTCCCAGCCGAAACTCATTATACACAGTTTGTCCAGATAAGAGCATGCTTTTCAGTGCTGTTGAATGCTGCCAAGAAACAGACATCCAATTAAGGCTAACATAAACCAACCCAAAAACCTAGAAAAAACGACCAGAGTACAGAGCTTCACGAAGGACTCGGAGATCACTGATCTGCTTTGCTTCCTGCAAAGCTCTTCATCATTGAGGACTGACTTTTATCCCTTATGGGAGGGGGAATCAGCTCTCAGCCTTACTCTCGAGTCGCCTCTTCTGCTTCAGCTGCTCTCACCTTCTAGAGGCTCTGCACACACACACACACTGGGAGCAGGCTCCCCAGGGTCCTCTGCTTTGCTGCTGCCAGACTCCAAAAGCTCTGAAGGCAGCACCCCACTCTCAGATGGTCCTGCCCCATCCCTGCATCGGATGCAGAACCCCGTCCAAGTCCTCTCCAGACTCCCTGCCTGGTCCCCTTTCTTTCTCACTGTCCAATATGTCTGCCGTCCGCACCAGCTGCTGGCGAACCACAACACATAGATCATGTGAGCAGCATGCACTTAAGAGGTTATTTGCACATGGTTATTTGATTTTCAAAGAACACTGACAATTCTTCCATATTTTTGCATTTCCAGTAATCCCTTTGGATATCTAGAGCAAAAGCCACATACTATATATCTTCAAAATGTAAGGAGTGGACTTTTGGACAAAATTGCAGTTTTTCATAGTGAGAAAATGGGTACTTGCAAATCGATGTCCCCAACAGCTGCTGTCAAAAGTTTTGCGTGGGATTTTGATCTGTTTTCTTTCATAGGAAAAAAAGATGGAAGAAATGTTATAGAGAAACATGGGAAGGTTATGCTTATAGTGAAAATGATGGTGTCTGGATACCTTCCCTTCTGCAGAATTCCACAAATGGAGATGAAGGAAAATCAATGCATGATAAAAGTCTTGCTTGGAAACACCACATGAATAAAAGTTGCTTTAAGAAGCTCAAACTATAATCATGTGACTATCAAATCAGAACTAAGTTCTCCTTTATTTAGTGGGACATACCCCCAAGCAAACATATAAAAATTACAAGTGCATGCACTATAAACATTGTGTGTATGTGTGTACATACACACCCATGTGTGTTTTAATATATTTCCTTTGCATTTTCTTTGAATACTGGCTTAACCTGAGGTAATTATATCTGCTGTAGACAAGCAATGGTCTAAAAGAACTGCAAGAACCTGAAGTAGACTTCCCTTTCCTTAAGTCCAGCTCTTCAGCAAGAGGTATGAGCAAAAAGGGCTGAGTCAGAAATTCAAGAGAAGTGGGACCTACAACAAAACATTGCAGTAGGTTCCAGACTAACTGCATAGCCTTTTTCAGGATTTCTCCTTCCCCTTTTCCATTTTGGACATCTTCCCACAAAACAGTATTTTATACTCGCTGCACATGCTACATCCTCATAGTTGTCTTACTTCCTCTTTTTTTTCTAACTTTTAGAACTATTGTTTTGAAAATACAGGGAGTTTCCCCAAGGCTGAATACTTCAGTTGTATCTCAAAGGTTGAAGGAAAAACCAAGTCCAGTTGCCTTTTGAAAAAGCACTTTTGGGACAAGCATGATCTGGATGACCGAGAATCTCCATAAACATCTCAGTCTTATTCTCTTTGTTTATTTATAAATGATGCATTTTGGTTTATTTATGGATGGATGTGTGCAGAATGTATATCACCATACCATACCATACTGCACACCACACCACACTACACTACACCACACCACACCACATCATAAATATAATGCTATGTCTTTCCAATTTCCTTTAAGTTAAATAGCTTCAATTGTCTGGGTTTACTTCTGAGCTCTCAAATGCAACAACAGACACAACTTCCTTGGTAGCTCAGGCTGTTAAATGCCTGCTCTTAAGATCCAGCTGCCTACAATTATTGTAGGCTCGAAACTGACTCAGGTTGACTCAGCCTTCCATCCTCTCGGGTAGGTAAATTGAGGACCCAAGATTGTTGGGGGCAATAAGCTCAAAAATAGTAATATATACAATGGAATGAATATTGCTGAGCACACTGGGTTGTATCCCAGAATTGTGAGTCAAACTATATAAATGTACCTTCAAATTATATTAGTTAAACTGACAGTTTTGAGAATAAAGTAATGTCAATATTATACAAGTAGAATCTGGTGTGATATTGTGAGCAAACTAGGTACTATTATTACTATGAAGGTACAATAATATTTCAAAGATTTAGTACCAGTTTGTATGAGATCGGGAAATCTCTTATGATCATCCAAGGAAAAATAATGCCAAATCCTGTAAATCCTCCCCACCCCTTAACATCCAAACCATTGCTTAGGAGCACACAATAATGCCTTGGTTGGAAAATGGTCTTCTAAGTTATTTGAAATAACAAATGCAGCTGATAAAACATCAACAAAATATAACATTCTAAAAAGACAATGCCCAGCCTTCCCCCCCTTTTTTTTTTTAAATTCATATTTATATGCCGCCCTTCTCTGGAGACTCAGGGTGGCTTACAATGTTTGGAGCACAACCCAGTGCGCTCAGCAATAGCCTTCATTCCATTGTATATGCCTGCTTATTACTAAATGGCATTTTTACAAAGTCAGCTTATTGCCCCCAACAATCTTGGGTCCTCACTTTACCTACCCCAAGAGGATGGAAGGCTGAGTCAACCTTGAGCCTGGTGGGATTCGAACTATTCCCTAGTTGAATAATCTTCATGTATATTGGATTAGAACTCTCATAATCTGCAGCTAATATGGCCTACGTCCATCCTAAATGGATGAATGATTTTGAAATCTAACATACCTGGCTATTCCAATCCATTATTTTAATATTGATTACACTTATGCAACACATTCAGCCATAAAATAGCCAACACAGTTGAGCTAACTGTGTTGTGCATGTGTACTAGTATATTTAGTTAGTTTAAGGTTGCCACCTAGTGATGGTTTGGATTTAACAAATACAGTAGCCTTAACCCGATGAAGTTAACCATGTCTAAGCGTATCATATAAATACAGTTATAAAATCCTAGACTCTTAGCTAATCCAGCGCTTCCTGTTGTGAAAGGAAGATCTGCTGGCATAAACATACATTTTCTAGACTATTTTAGCTCTCTGTAAGGAACAGGGATAAAGCTATGCAAAATGTGATGTGAGGACTAACACAGGATTGGTACATTTAGAAAACTCTAGCATTTCCATCTTTATCTCTGTCTCCATTTCCTCTGTTCTCACTCACTGCTCATAATGGTTTTTTTGCTTGGATGATGGCACAGGATATGGTCACACACACACACACACACATATGATTACCAGGGTGTGTCTTTGCTATGGTTAGCTTGGCTGCAACTGGAGAAAAATGCTGGATGTCTTTAAAGAATGAGCTCATTGACTTCCACAAAAATCTTAAACTAGTATTCAAATGCTTCATGATAAAAATATAACATTAAGCCCAGACACCAGCTTCTGCATTTCTAGAAGAAGCAGAGGAATCTACATCAAAAACATTGAAAATAAAACTGAACAAAAATACTTCAATATTTTGACCTTTTGAAATAATTACAATGTGGAGCTAAGACATTTTGAACTGGGGGAATTGGTGCATGTTTATCTGAAGACTTTTTTTTTTTGAAACAAAACAGAGCAAGTGGGCAAGGCACCAGGCTAGAAAGAGGGAAACTGAATTCAAGTCCCACCTTAGCCTGCTGGGTAACCTTGGGCCAATCATTGTCTCTCAGCCCAATCCACCTCAAAGGGTTGCTGTGGAGAAAATAAGAGGAGGAAGGTGTGTTGGATACATTCATTGCCTTGAGCTATTTGTAAAAAACAATAAAGGCTAGACATGAATAAATAAATTGTTGCTGCTTAACATTTTTGGCCAGACTGTTCTCTAAAACTGGAGTGGCATTCCTGACTAACTCAGGACAAAATGCCCCATAGAAATAGAAAGGAGTTTTTGTTATCATTTGATTACCAACCTTCCCCTCCCTCTGAAGAAGTCCTTCATGCCTATCGTCCCTGTCCTATTGTTTCTTTTATTTTTCTTATATGTATTCATTTCATGTATTCACAACTATGTTTATCCTTATACTTATTATCTCGTAAGTGATTGACAAAATAAATAAAATAAAATAATAAATAAATAAATAAAATGTGCCTTCCCCTAAATTTCCAGTAATTCTCCTTCCCCAAAAGTCACCTTAAGATGGAAAATAAATGGACTGGCAAGAAGTGCAGATTTAAATAGTGCCTCCAACAAATATGATAACCAAGGGGGTTGTCCCAGCATGCGTGACAAATATTCTCTGCCATTAGTTTCAGTCTATAATTGAATTTATGCATTTTGCATAAATCAAAACTGAATGCAATTAGAGAGAATACAGATTGCAGGGAAGTGTGAGTGCAGCCCGGTGCGGTGTGAAGCAGTCTCACCATTTTTGTGGGTGGAGCTCAAATAGAAAATAGCTCCTTACAGACATGATTAGTTATGCCTGCCCAACCTTCAAGGTTGCCTCCTGCCTGGCTTCTTGTTCCCAATATCTGGAGGCTGCCCATATATGGCCATTGATTAAGACTTGCTTTGTGGGGCTAGTGAGCTACAGCCTTTCCTTTGCATGTTCATCTTCAGCTGTCCTGAATTCTCTAGATCTCTTAGAGGAGACTTGGAGAGTCCTAAGTCAATTACAGCAATTGCTAAGAATATCCAGCATTGGAAGGAGATTGTCTAAGAAAATTGATACCCAAGAAGGCATCTTTGGACTCCTCAGGACTGCATTCCATGGGGCAGAGAGAGAAGAGGCACTGCTCTATGTTTAACTCCAATGCCTGTGGCTGTGTTAAAGATGGTAAAAAGCAACACATTCTATTTTAGTGAATAGATCCCTTCCTGCACGTACTCTTTTTCTTGGCATGGATTACACAATTTATGATAATAGGTTTTAAGTAAACCAATTATTGGTGAGGTTGCCCTCCCTGTGGTCTTTCACATTCCAGTAATATATTGTAGATTTGTATTTAAAATGTTCTTCTGCCATCAAAATATACCATGGGTTCATAACTTCATTGGTAATACTTAGCACTATCAGAAAGGAGCGCCAAAATCTGAATGACCATGAAAGAGACACTCTTTGGAGGCATCAAACAAGAGAATCAGTCTAGGTGTATTTTATAAAACAGGACAAGGACTTTGGTGATCTCTTTAATCACAATTCAGAAGATTTACCTGAAAAACCAAAAAGATGAATTCTCATCATCAACTCAACCTCTCTGATAATACTTCTAGATAAAATGTTCTTTTGCTAAGCTTGATCTGATTCTTAGAAATGGTGTATTGTTCCAAGATTAAACAAGCTGAAGTGGTAGTTATAACTAATAAGAATGTGAATATATCAATGTGAAACCTTGATATATTTTTCTAATTTTATTCAGGGCTGCAATCCTAAACATGTTTAGTTCATTGGACATGTTTCTTTTTCTTTTTTTTCCAACAAATTTTTTATTTCAATCTACATATAACAATACATTAACAGTGTGGCATCAATATATCATACATCTCTTATTGCATTATATTCATATTAATTCATACTTCTTCAATATTTATTTTCAACCTTACTCTCTCCAAATGCCTACCACCATATCAATTAAACATACCTAATAATTCCATTATTCAATTTTCTCCCTATTTTCATTTCATTTTTTTAAATGTAAAATTCTCATTTGGCAAGCAGTGTGGTTCCAGATTTCACCTCTCAGTACAAACATGACCATAATTACCTATTCATTTTGTTTGTTTAATTTCATATTGCATCATCCTTGTCATTATTAAATATTAAGTTTATCTTATTCAATCCCAATTCATGTTCTCATATCTTATTTTACAATATTATCTAAAGTTCTTATCTCAATTCTGAGATCCCAAACTGTCTGTCTGTTTTGGGCAGCAGCATCTGTAACAAGCCATGATGACATCAAAATAAGTTGTGCATCATGACATCATTGTGCAAAGAATACAACCTATTGCTTTCATCATGACATCTGATATAAGTACATAAGGCACGTCTGTATCATGCCATCATGATGAACATGCCATCATGTGCCCTCCCATGAGATGCTTGTGCATGTAGTTTTTATGTTCTGCATGCCTTCATAGAATATCACATGAATCCTGTGAATGACACAACCCACAAAGATATTATTCCATATTACAATGAACAATGCATAAATATTTGTCCAAGGTGATGGTTAAGAGGATTGTTCACCATCTGAGAAGGTCTGAACCCTCTGTAACTTCAGCTGTTAGAAGGCTGTTCACATTTTCTAAAATGGATGGGTATGTGGGTATGTGGGTATATGTGTGTGGGTATATGCATTGGTGAGAACTAACTAAAATAATTAAACAGTAGAAAAGGTGAGCTGCTGGCGACCTTTAACCAAGACCAAAAGCACTGAGGTGAAGCACTCTGCAGAGGCCAGGCCAGCTCTCCCTTAAAACAGAATATCTCAAAGGGGCTTTTTAAAAGTCAACTGGACTTTCTTGATTTATTTCATTGAAAACATTTTGCTTCTCATCTAAGAACTGAAGAAGCTTCTTGAATGAGAAGTGAAATGTTTTAAAAACAAAACAAGAAAGTCTAGTTGTCTTTTGAAAAGCATCTTTGGGACAATGATGACCTGGATCATTGAGAATCTTAGACACTTAAAACAGAATGCTCAGACACTGAATGGTGAAGAATGCAGAATGGACACAACTGAACATTCCAATTGAGTTGATCTTGACTTTCTAAGTTTCAATTTTGCCCTCTGAAGGTTGTTATTCTGTTATCAGATTAGGTATAGTTGCTAATTTAATAAGCTTTTTGTATCACATGGCAATGGAAAAATGCCATGGTTTTGTGAGCAATAAAGTATGCATGTTCCTAGAAAACTAGTAAGAAACACTGAGAAACAAGAACTGGCATTTTTTCTTTATGCCCTAAATGCTTATGGTACTTTCTTGAGTATGAAGAAACAGTTTCTTGCTCCAAAGGGTTTACAGTCTAAAATTCAATATAGTGGAAGCATCAAAGAAGGTGAGGAAATGGGCCATATCAGATTATGTTTGTTTCAAATAAAGATTCTGCCTTAAAATGCAAGATCAAGCAGTAATTTTTCTGTGTGATATAGGATAATGACTAGACTAAATTTTATTAATATATGTTGGTATAAGCAATAATCCTCTGTTGAATGGCTCAGAGAATTTTCCAGGTTTTGTGACAGATACTATAAGTGCCATATATTGAGCACAAGACCAATAGAAACAATGTTTTTAGATTGTTTTCTGAGATCCTGGGATAAAAATGTTACCTCTACTATTTGCAGTAGTCTTTAGATGTAAAACATCATGCTTGGAATCTAATATATGCAGTTGATATGCTATATTGTTAAACCCAAGATCACATGCCCTATGGATACTTTCTTTGGAATGGGCTGGCAAGTTCTATGATGAAAGAACAAATTATTGCAGAGATGTTCAAATTGTGGTTTGACAAACCAGCAATTGGCTTGTACAAGTGACATTGAAGATGGACCAGCTGGAATGCAATACTGGACCACTGTTCTGTAAATAAGCCTAGAATTTTCTTGATGGATTTCTAGACAGAAGCAATCTATATCCTATGCTAAATATTAATATGTTACATTGAATATCAAATGGTCTGTGAATAAATGAGTGAACACAATAACCCCTCTCTTTGCATAAGATACCTTGCTACTAAGACTTAGTAGATTACAGATTTCTGATTAAGAGAGGAGATTGTTATGTATGTAGGTTTGAATGTCATTGGTTTAGTTTGAATTGTTCTTGTAAAATGTCAAATAGGATTGGTTTAAATAGTGTGGGAAAACCCTGCACTCTGATTGGCTGGCAACTACGGCTGCTGGCTATAAGAAGCAGCTATAGCCCAGCCAAGTCGGGTCCATTCGAGCTGTAGTCACTTAATAAACTCTTCACTGAAGCTCTTCGCGTCTGACTCTTCATGCAAACTTAACACTGGCGACGAAGGTGGGATTCCCCTGAAGAAGAGACGACGCGGAAGACAAGCAGAAGAGCGAGATGGCTGCACTGAACATCCCCCCAGCCCCGTTCGATCCGGCGGCAGAAGACTGGGAATCGTATGCGGATCATTTCCAAATGTATTTGGAAGGAAACGACCTCGCCGACATCCCCGAGAAGCGGAAGAGGGCAGTATTTCTCATGCACTGCGGTCCGGCAGTCTTCAAGATGGCGAAGGCATTGGCGAGAGCTGCAGACTTGAAGGTAATGGAATGGCCTGATTTAGAAAAGCTTTTAAGAGCCCATTATGCCCCACAAGTATCGTGCCTCATTAAGAGACACGAATTTTATCGTCGGGATCAAGGGAAAGCAAAATGTTAACGACTTCGTGGCAAGTTTAAGGGACATTGGGGTGCTTGTGAGTTTACCAACTTAGAAGAGGCCATGCATGATCGGTTTGTTCTAGGCCTTAAAGATAAGGTCTTACAGAGCAAATTACTAATGAAACCTAAGATCACGTTTAAGGAGGCCATAGAGGAAGCTGTTTCAGTGGAAGCAACCAAGTCCTCAGCAGCAGCCATGAAGAAAATTAACAAGGCCTCAAGCCATTCTGATGTGGAAAAGTCCACAACAACCCATTGCAAGCAAATAGATTCTGATTCAGACTGTAGTGAGGTGGAGGAAGGAATTTATAGACTCAGAATGGAGAAGAAAAGGAAAGACCTTGGAAAAAGAGGCAAGAATTTATTGCAGAGGCTGGGGGGCACCCCCACTGAATGCAAGTTTTTAGACACCATCTGCCTATGTTGTGAGAAAAGAGGTCACCTAGCAAGAGTCTGCAAATCATCCAGAACTCCACCTAGTAGGAAGAAATTTCCTGAGAAAGAATTCAAGCCCAACAACTTCAGTGAGAAAATGGGGCACAACTCAGAAGCAAATGGGAAGAATGAAACTCATCAAACAGTCACCATTGGTCATTCTTCACCCTTGAGAAGCAGAAAAGTACATGTGAAGGTATTCATTGAAGGAAGGCCTTGCCAAATGGAAGTGGACTCAGGCTCCTATTTATCTATGGTGTCATGGGACACTATTCACAGCTACTTCCCAACATTCAGAAGAAACATTTCCAGAAGCAAGCACTGACTCTTAAAGACTACCAAGGGAACAAGATTCCAGTAGTTGGAACAAGAGAATTCAACGTGAAGTTTAAAGGCCACACCAAACGTTTGCCCCTGACCATCGTGGACAAGGATTGCCCAAGCTTGCTGGGACTTGAGTGGTTCAATCCACTAGGCATCGAGGTGACTGGCATCAATCATGTGAGCAACTCTGAATGGGAGGAGGCCTTGAAGTCTGAGTTTCCAGAGGTCTTCAGCGAAGGATTGGGCAAGTATATGGGGACCCCTATCACTTTCAACCTAGACCCCAAGGTGCCCCCAATTCGTTTAAAGCCCAGAAGGGTCCCATTTGCTTTAAAGGAAAAAATTGATGCACAATTAGACAAATTAATAGCTCAAGGGTTTTAGAGCCCACTGACCACTCCAGATGGGAGACACCCATAGTCACACCAGTCAAGACTGATGGGTCAGTAAGAATCTGTGGAGACTATAAGGGGACACTGAACCATGCGCTGCAGCAGAGCGCATATCCAGTTCCAGTGGTGCATCATCTGTTACATTCACTTGGCAGGGGTACAGTCTTTGCCAAATTGGATCTGGCCCAGGCATATCAACAACTAACAGTTGATGATGCCACTGCAGAGGCCCAAACCATTGTGACTCATAGAGGTGCTTTCAAATGTAAAAGGTTACAATTTGGAGTAAGCGTGGCACCAGGCATCTTTCAAAGCCTTATGGAAAGAATGCTCCAAGGACTGCCAGGGGTAGTGCCTTACTTTGATGATGTGTTAATCTCTGCTGAAAATGACACTCAGTTACAAGAAAGACTCAGAGAAGTCCTTACCAGATTCAGGAAAGCGGGGTTAAGAGTCAAGGAAGAAAATGCACTCTTAAACTGACAAGGTTGAGTTCCTGGGCTACATGATTGACAAGCATGGCATCCACCCTACAGATGCCAAGGTTAAAGCAATCAAAGAAGCCCCTAGACCTAAATGCAAAACAGATTTGCAAGCTTTCCTTGGACTCATTAACTTTTATCACATGTTCCTACCTCAGAAGGCAACCATTGCTGAACCATTGCACAGATTACTTGATAAAAGTCTGTTTGGGTCTGGGGCAGGAAGGAACAATCAGCATTTAACAGTATTAAAAGACTAATCACGTCTGATGCTGTACTGATACAGTTCTCTGAGAATTTGCCTGTTGTACTGACTTGTGATGCATCCCCTTTTGGAGGGGGGTTTGAGCCACAGGCTTCCCAGTGGGAGAGAAGCCCCTATTGCATTTTACTCTCACACTTTGACCAAAGCAGAGAGGAATTACAGCCAATTGGACAAGGAGGCATTGGCAATTGTTGCAGCTGTTAAGAAATTTCATGAATATCTGTATGGGAGAACATTTACCATTGTTACAGATCACAAACCTTTGTTAGGCATTGTGGCAGGAGACAAGCCTACACCTACTATCCTGTCACCAAGAATGCTGAGGTGGACTGAATTTCTTGCTGCTTATTCATACAAACTTATCCACAAGCCTGGCAAGGACATTGGACATGCTGATGCACTGAGTTGTTGCCCACTTCCTTGCCACAAGGAGGACTTTGAACCTGAAACACACACCTTTTTCCTAGAAACAGTTGCCAAGCTTCCAGTTCATGCTGCTGAAATTGCCAGAGAGACTGCCAAAGACACTGTGTTGGCTCCTGTTATAGGCTGGATTAAGAAAGGTTGGCCTCTTCAAGATCTACCTCACCTTGCCCAATCTTTTAAGTCCAGGCAAACTGAATTATCTGTATTAAGAGGATGTATTTTGTGGGGTAACAGGGTGGTTATTCCTGCAAAACTGCAAAGAAAGGTTTTGGAAATGTTACATGAGGGTCATCCTGGTATTGTAAGGATGAAGGGATTGGCCAGGAGTTATGTATGGTGGCCAGGTATTGACAAAATGGTTGAAAACTGGATTGCATCTTGTCCCAACTGTCAGGTAGTCAGGCCTGCCCCACCTCTCCCCCCACACAGGAATGGGAATGTCCTAGGGGCCCATGGTCTAGGATTCACATTGATTTCTGCCCTACCAGAGGGCACACCTTTCTTATTATAGTAGATGCATATTCCAAATGGCTAGAGGTACTTCCCATGGCATCCACCACAACTGATGCTGTCATCAAGCAGCTCAGAAAACTTTTGTAACCCATGGGTTACTTGATGTTCTTGTCTCTGACAATGGCCCTCAATTTACATCCAACCTCTTTGAATCCTATTTAGCACAACAGGGTATCAACATGCCTTAGTGCCCCTGGGCACCTTGCTAACGGCCGACTGAACCATGGTACTTTTACCAAGGAGAAGCTTCAGCAACTGGGTCCTGGGGACATCACTGAGAAAGTTGAAAACTTCTTAGTGTTCAGCACATCACCCTAACCCATCTAATACTTATCCAGCAGAGTTTTGATGGTAGGAACTTAGGTTTCCCTGACCCCTTCATCCCAATTACGCACCCAACGCCACTAGATTCCACTTCCAAATTCACACATTCAGTGTGGGTGATTCTGTTTATGCTAAGAACCTTATAGGTGCCTTTGTGGATTCCTGTGAGATAACTCAGATCACAGGCTCCCTTTAGGGTGCAAACAGAGGATGGACTCCTCTGGAGCAGGCACATTGATCAATTAGATCAAGGTTCTCCTCAGGAACATCAAGCACTTGTTCCTCTCAGTTCCCTCACCTTGATGGCCTCAATTCTGGAATGGGGAGTAACAGGAGTTGAAAATCAGCAAGCAAGAATCAACCCTCATGTGTAAGAGATTAACCTAGGAACTTCCAAAACAGCTCAGCTCCATCCATCCTTATTTGTGGAAGATTGAACTACATCACCTACCTGACTCTGGGTGCTGACATTGGGCTTTTGGGAGGAGAATTAGATTCTAACAATCAAACAGGGTCTACAGGAAGTCCCAGTGGGGAAATGTCAGCAAAACTAGGCACTGAGAACGTTAAAACTAAGGAAGACCAATACATTCAAGAGCTCCACCTATAAAGAATACATAGATATTTAGTTGGGGTTTTATGGACTTACTTAAGAACCTAGTGGGGAGGGGTTTAGGTAAGTAGGTTTGAATGTCATTGGTTTAGTTGGAATTTTTTCTCTTCAATGTCAAATATATTGGTTAAATATAAGAAAACCCTGCACTCTGAGAGTGCAACTATGGCTGCTGGCTATAAAGCTAGCCAAAACATCGGGTCCATTCGGAGGACCAATTAATAAACTCTTCACCAACTTTCCCTGACCTTAATGGTTTTAGGCATTAAAAAGTGGATGAAGTCCTGGGAAAATGCAATAGAGTTAATCATCACTGCACAAGCAGGATAACACGAATGAAGCAGAATATTGCACAATAAGGATCGCTTAGGAAACATCCCCAGCCTTCTAAGCAATAAGGAGTCAGATGCATTTTCTTGCTTGCCCTCAAGGGGGCAGACTCTACTGTGTCATTTTCTAAAAGCGGCTGAAGAATGATGGTTACTACAACATTAGAGGCAATTCACTTTGCATTTTAATGAGATGCCACTTGATTTCCCCATTTCCTTCAGAGCAAAACACATTAGTCTTTGGGTGTTCTTCCTTTGCAATGTGATTTCAGGATTGAAAGCCATATTGGAGTTGTGTTTAAGGCACTAAGCTAGAAACCAAGAGACTGTGAGTCTCCTTCTGCATTAGGCACAAAACCAGCTGAGTGACCTTGGGCCTGTCAATTTCTTTCAGCCTAAGGAAGAAGGCAAAGGCAAACCAGTTTCCAAAATCTTGCCAAGAAAACTTTTTTTTAAATAATTTAAAATTTTTTATAGCAACAACAAAAATAAACAAATAAAACCTTCTTTCAGTTCATCAGTGTGTCAGTTGGATACACATTTCTTTGTGCACATAATACCATTATCATATATATTTTACTTATATATGTTTATAATCCTAATCTGTATTTTATATCACATATACCACTTATTATATTAGCCTTAATGTTATATTTATTGATTTTCAATGATATATTTCACATTCATTTTCTTACTCTGTCTAACTCATTCATTTATCAGTAATAGATATTATACTGTACTTACATATTTCAATTTCTTACTCTTCTATCTAGCCATTCATAAAATAAATTCCAAATTTTATAATAATCTTTTTCTTCTTGTTCTCTAATTGTCTGCACATTCCATTATTTTCTTAATTATTTCCTCATCCATCGGAGTTTTCTCATTTTTTCCAATTTTGTGCAAATACAATCCTAGCTGCTGTTAATACATTGATAACCAAGTATGCTAACTCTTTGTTGTAACCCTCAGGCAAAATTCCCAATAAAAATGTCTCTGGTTGTAAATCTATAGATTGTTTTTATCATTTTCTCCAGCCACATATGTATTCTAGTCCAATACTTTTTAGCTTCTGTGCATGTCCACCACATATGGTAATATGATCCTGGTAACTTCTGACATTTCCAGCACTTCGCCGACTTATCTTAAACATCTTTGCCAAGAAAACTTGAGGGTCTTTATCCAGGCAGTTTCCAGCAGTCAAGCCTGATTCAAGGGTGCCCCTGCCCTGCCCGACAGAGACACACACTTGCTTGAAAGATGTAAACAAAAATACATTTATTAGTGAAAATTATGTATCCACTTTGCATAGGATTCACTGAACTGTTCATCAAAATATACAGGTAGTCTTCAACTTACAACCACAACTGAGCCCAGAATTTGCTATATGAAAAATGTGTTAAGTGAGTTTTGGCCATTTTATTACTTTTCTTGCTACATTTGTTAAGTGAATCACTGCAGTTGTTAAATTAGTAACAACATTGTTAAGTGAGTCTGGTTTGCCCATTGACTTTGCTTGTCAGAAGATCACAAAAGAGTAAATCACGTGACCCCTGGGATGCTGCAACAGTCATAAGAATGAAAAATGGTCCTAAGTCACTTTTTTCAGTGCCATTGTAACTTTGAACAGTCACTAAATGAACTGTTGTCAGTCGAGAAGTGCCTGTATATCTTAAGAAAAAAAATCCGTGCAGATGACACTTTGATGAGGAACTGCTTTTAGAAAAATTTGAGATGAGAGAAGGTTCATCAATCCCAACCTTAATGCAAGCAGAAACATTGAGGGTTTTTTAAATACATATTTATATGCCGCCCTTCTCCGGAGACTGAGGGCGGCTTACAATTTTTGGAGCACAACCCAATGCACTCAGCAATAGCCTTCATTCCATTGTATATGCCTACTTATTACTAGGGCTTTTGGCCCCCTCAAGTGGCATTTTTACAAAGTCAGCTTATTGCCCCCAACAATCTTGGGTCCTCAATTTACCTACCCCAAGAGGATGGAAGGCTGAGTCAGCCTTGAGTCTGGTGGGATTCGAGCCTGCACTAATTGCAGGCAGCTGGAACTAAGTGCTAAGTGCTAAGTGCTAGGCGTTTAACAGCCTGCACCACCAAGGCTCTTGGAGATGAAAGTATATATGAAAGTACTTTGCAGGAAGTCTATGGAGATTCTCAGTCATCCAGGTCATGGTTGTCCCAAAGGTGTTTTGTCAAGAGGCAACCTCAGCTTTGAGCTGAAGAAGCTTCTTGGATGAGAAGCGAAACGTCTTCAAAGAAAAACCAGAAAATCCAGTTGCCGCTTGAAAAAGCGCCCTGCAGGAAATTGAAACACAGGTTCTCACACGCTCATGAGTATCAAAGAAGCCTTGCTTCCTTCATAGTTGACTGCCTTCTGGCTATACTTTTCATCAGCAGTGGCTCAACATTTGAATGGGCAGTTTCTAATATAAAAGAAGGACAAGATGACCTTGATCATCAATATTAAATGACTGCTAGACTGATATTAATTTGCTCATGTTATTTGTGTGAAATTCCGAGGAGGGTAGCTCCCAGAATACATTAAGCCTTAAATAGACTTTCTGTGATATGATGATACTGTAGAGGAGAGATAAAATGAGGAGGAAACAGAGGAGGATTAGAAATGGAAGACAAGGCTGTTTGGTGCAAGAAACCCCTCTTGAAGAATGATTATCTGGGAGTGGAAAATGCAATTTAAACTACAAGTACCAATTCTCTGAATTCTTAGAATTTCTTGTGTCATTGTTCATTGACGCAAAGATTCAGATTTCTTGTCTGTAATGTACAAAATCATCTTAAATGAAGACAGATCATCAGGAGTTCTGAGATGGTTTAGGTTCCCTGTTCAGTTTCCCTGCTGCGTTGGAACTTAAGTCTATTTTTCTCTTACATGAAAGGTTGGTTTTGTTCATGATTGTTTTCCACTTGAGATTTTGCGTCTAGTCACTGTTCTCAGTCCAGTAAATCTACCACAAAGCTGTGATTGTTCCCTTCACTTACGCCCGCCCCAGCCCAGGGGTTAAGCCTTTTCTTGCTTCAGATTGGAAGCAGACTTTCCTTGTCAGTATATCTGTCTTAATATGCTCCAGATGTGCCCGACACCCACTTCAGCATCTTAATCCTCATTTTCAATAGTTGGAGTTGTCTTTTTTGCAGCAAGGAAGACTGCTGATGGAGACATCTGGGAGATTTATGGCATTGAATATTGGGGCAGAAAGTTGAGCAGATCACTCCTCCCTTCCCACATGAAAAATGTGTGTTATTCTTCAAGATAATAGAAGCAAAATTATTATTTCATAAACCCCTTCTTGATGTTGAAGGTCCCTGACAAGAGCCGTATTCATAATTCCATCATTTCTCATTTTAAGGATGCAGTACAAAAAATAATAATAAAAAGGCATGCAGAAATATAAATGTTGGGGCCTCAGTGAACATACTAAGCACACTATCATGCATTAGAGAACTGTTGCAAATTTGAGCTCTTAATTGCACTCAGTTAGCAAATGAGCATTGTGTTCTTCTGCCCAATTCTCTAAATTGAGCCCTCAGAGTTGCTGTGTCTCCCTCCACCACCAATTATCCCACCACTTATTTTCAATAGATCCTGTGTAAACTGCATATGCAATCACATTTTACGTTCGCTTTCTACTACAGTAGTGAAGAATGTATTAACTGGAGGAGAACTGCATTTTCCCATAAAAGAACTTTGTAAAGTAGAAATCTGAGTGAAGCTGTGCCAAGGGCAAAACAAAATGAATGCAATAAACAGACGATACGATGGAGAGTTGTGGGCAATTAGAAGGTGCTTTCTTTGATTGTTCTTATCCTGTTGAGCACTTGGTATTTCTTCAGTGATTAATGAAAACAGCTGTCATTTCTGAAGCATTTTAAAGAATTGCGTGTGAACACGCACAACACACACATCTCTGTCTTAAGACATACACATGCACACAGAGGGATTGAATGGGGTTAATGTGTACAAAATGCCAGACAACAGCCAATGGTGATAATTTATTACTTTGGTGTCATCAAGGGAAAAAAAGTTATGTTTAATGGAAAATATAAGGAAGAATGGAAATCCAAATATCAGCACTGGCTAAAAACATTAAGCTGCCCAAAACAGAGCAATGCATAAGGGCATTTACCTGCAGATTAAAATGTATGCTATGTATCATTCACTAGCAATTTAAAAATGCAATTATAATCAATTAACTAACCAGTCACTCCCTGTTCTGTGGGATAACCCCAAATCAACTTATTTAAACTAGTGTCTCTGCCCAGGAGTAGGACTAATCCCACAGAATGTCACTGCTCTTTCTAACCCATAATCAGGGGTGGGCTTCAAAAATTTTAGCAACGGGTTTTCTGCCTAGTCGGCCTCCTACACCATGATGGGGGGGGGGTATTTTTGCCCTCCCCGGACTCCAGAGGCTTTCTTCGAGCCTCTGGGAGGACGAAAATGGCCTCCTCAGGCTCCAGAGATTCTCTGGAGGCCAGCAACGGGCCCATTTCCAACCTTCCTGAACTTCTGGGAGGCTCATCTTTTGCCCTCCCCAAGCCTCCACACACGACCTGCACTTAACTGCATCCAAAATGGGCTGCGTGGGGACTCCTGGGGTGGGTGGGGTGGAGTGGACGGGGCCAGCCAGGAGTGGGATTTGGGGGGGGTTCTCCAAATTTCACAGAATCTTAGCTAGAGGCATACCTCTGCAAACCCCCAGCAGCGCACCCATGTCCATAATATTAAAAAAAGAGAGAAACAATCTAGAACTAAGGAGAAATTTCCTGACAATTGGAACAATTAATCAGTGGAACAGCTTGCCTTCAGAAATTGTGAATGGTTACTCCATCACTGGAGGCTTTTAAGAAGAGAATGGAGAGCCATTTGGCTCCATCTAGGGTCTTCTGCTTGACCATAAGACCTCCAAGCTCCTTCCAACTCTGTTGTTCTTTTCTGTACTAATCTTTCCTGATCCTTTTAAAGATTAGGTGAGGGACCATTGTGTTCCAAAGACCCCTGAGGGCCAGATCTCTTGTGTGGGGAAGCTGTGTAGACACTCTAGTCCAGGGTGTCTGTGGGCCTACAGGTTCCACTCACCAAAGACAATTTAGATTGATAAGTTTCTGAAGCTCCAAGTGCCTTGCTTGGAAAGTCCTCAGGCACCGACACACAAACGTCTTGTGCCAGGGTACAAATAGCCTTAAAATCATTCATTTAATGACCATTCAACTTTACAGCAGCACTGAAAAAAGTGAGGACCAATCCTCACACTTATGACAATCACAGCATCCCCATGGTTATGTGATTAAAATTTGGGCACTTGGCAACTGGAATGTATTTACAATGGGTGTAGTGTCCCAGATGTCATGTGAGCACCATTCCCAGCCACCTACAGACATACAAAATCATTGGGGGAGGGAAGCTGGATTTGCTTAGTGACCACATGGTTTACTTAACGACTGTAGTAATTTGTTTAAAAACAATGGCAAAAAAGGTCATAAAATTGGGTGTGACTCACTTAACAACTGCCTTGCTTAGTAATGGAAATTCTGACCCCAAGCTTGGTCATAAATCAAGGACTATCTATATAGTCCTTGTGACCTCCTTCTCTGTAATGCTTTGCTACAGTGCCTTTTTACAGCTGGAGTCAAAGGGATCAGGAAGATTTACCACAAGAGACAGTAATTCCTGTTGTGCTACCACTAGCCATTTTGTTATGCAAGGAAACATCAAGGAATTTAACAATATCTACTCTGTGAATGCATAAAATTTAACCTCATCTTCACTTACTTGAATCTTGAGCATTATTATTATACCTAACCCTTTAGCCATTATTTTGGGCTGTTTCCTAGTGACAAAAAATGGAACAGTGTTTAAAAAATCAGTTTTAGAGGCTAGAAAAGATGATGGCAAGCACCAATACCTTTTACAATGACTGTTATTTTGAAGTAGAGCCTGAGGGTTAAACTATTATCATCTAAACTGTTGCAAGCTTTAAAAAATATGTTAAAATACACTTTGTGTATGTGTGTGTGTGTGTGTGTGTGTGTGTGTGTGTTACCAAGGTTGGACAAATCAACATCTTTTGTAAAGTGACATAGCTTCGATTTGCTCTTTTTTCCTTCAGAAAGGCCTGTTCATTTGTGCTACATAGAATCCCAAATGTCAAATTGATATTGTAACAAATAAAGGGACACTGATGGAAATGCTAAAAAATTTTTTTACCCCAAGCTTGTAACAAATTGCCAAGGCTTGCTACTAAATGCCCATAAAATGTGATTTCTGTGATCACACACCAGAATGAAATTGGACATTTCTTCCTGCTTGGAATGGGAGGGACCAGAGACAGCTTTTGTCCCACAGATGGAGTTTACATCACAAGCAGAGAATGTGATGGCTGCTTCTGCTTTTCTGTGGAAAAATAATAATTTACTGGGAGACCCTCCATAACGCAAATTTCTGACTCACTTGGAATGCTCAGTTCAGGAAATAGTATTTGAGATTACACTATTAGGCCTGCTGAGAAACAGTGTATGGTGTTTTTTTTTAAAGACTGTCTCATTCCACATCATTTGTATATGTTTTTTCATGTATTATTGAGGCTGAATGAATAAGAGTCATTAATGTGGTTTAACTAATTTTTAAGTTTTTAAGGACCTATTTCTTCAATTACATCTTCCAGACCATCACAATATTTTTAGATTTCCCCACTTATTCTTTTGAGGCATATTATATGAAATAATTCATACAATTAGATGTCACTCTCCATATGAATGGCCAAGGAAAGTCTCTCAAATTTAGTCTTACAGATAAACATCTCAATGTCTTCTTTGAAATCCTTTAAAGGAGATATATGGGGTGGGGGAACTATACTGGATTTGCCACTTTACATACTTTTCTCACTCCTGGGATGTGAATAAGAATGGATAACAAGGAAACATGGCTTAAAAGCTTATTTTTTGATATCTGCATCCAGCACAAAAGTGATTATCTGCAGCATCTGGCAATGCCTTTTATATTGCTTCCACTATGGAGTTTTTGAAAAAAGAGAAAGTAATGCTCAGTTGGAATGTGGGATTGGCATCTACTGGAAATGTTCTTTAAATATGCAGGAGTCGCATGTGTTTGAAGTAGTTACCTTCTGCCCTCCTGTCATTTGAATCTAATCTACCTTGGAAACATGTGATTGGAATGAATAACAGAACCGCGTGATATTTTTCTAAACCAAAAGCAGTAAAACATCTTAGGGGGGAAAAAGATGCCATGTGCTTCATAAATCAACATAGCAGGCTTGCCTCAAAGAACATACATTGAAAAGTCAGAATAATTTTTGCCTCCATGATTCGTGTTGGCATAGAAAGTGTGATTTAGGACAATGAATCAGGCTAGTTAGCTATGGATTTTATAACCTTAAAGAAAAGAACTGGGTTTCAGGAAGCAAGGTATGAGCCTTGCTACTTACACATGGCAGTTCTAGGTTTTACTTATAATTCATATGATCCAAAACAGTTTCTGTGCTGCTCTTACAACATGCTTTCCCCTTCATTTTCCAACTTATAAGATGGGTTAGACAAAGAGCATTTCCATAACAGTCCTAGGAAAACCCTTCTTATCACCTGCTGCAGTTTTGCCCCCCCCCAATGAAAGTTTTGATTGCTACTACAGTTGGTTTGTCACTTGTCACTTGTATCCTTACCATTTATATTGACTGTTTCCTAGTATGATGTGATTGCTTATTATGCCCTATGACTATCATTAAGTGTTCTACCTGATGATTCTTGACTCTTGATGAATGTATCTTTTCTTTTATGTATACAGAGAGTATTTGCACCAAGACAAATTCCTTGTATGTCCAATTGCACTTGGCCAATAAAGAATTCTATTCTATTGCCTGGATGAAGGCATAACAGAATAACAGAGTTGGTAAGGACCTTGTGGGTCTTCTAGTCCAATCCCCTGCTCAGGTAGAAAACTCTATGCCATTTCAGGCAAATGGTAGTCTAATCTCTTCTTTAAAACTTCCAGTGTTGGAGCATTTACAACTTCTGGAGGCAAGTTGTTCCACTGATTAATTGTTCTCACTGTTAGGAAATTTCTCCTTAGTTCTAGGTTGCTTCTCTCCTTGACTAGTTTCCATCCATTGCTTCTTGTCCTGCCCTCAGGTGCTCTGGAGAATAGGTTGACCTGTCTTTTTTGTGGCATCCCCTTAGATATTGGAGCACTGCTATCATGTCACCCTAGTCCTTCTTTTCATTAAACTAGACATACCCAATTCTAGCAACTGTTCTTTACATGTTTCAGCATATAAAGAAAAAAAAGTGAGAACTGAATGACTGTCCATATCTGGCCAATGGGAGATAAACTGATAGTCTACTCAACACACTCTTCCACTTATTTTCCTTTTGGAAAGAGAATTAGAAAAGCTATCTACTCAAATGACTGGGTAGATTGGGAAAACGAAAGTCCCAGGACAAAATGGGGATTCCTACCAACCGGAAACCATCTTGTCCACAGTTGCAGAGAGTTTAGGGTTAAGCCAAAACATTAGTCTGCTTCCCAAATCTAAGTTGGCCAGGCCAGGCCAGGCCAAGTGGGTCAAGAGAGACAAACAGGATAAGGCAACGGCAGGAAAGAGAGGCAGATACTCACTGGCAGCCCCTTCATTCCTCCCTTTTTCATTCTCCTGCTGGGATGGCTGGTTTGGAATCCAGCTTGTTTGGATTAGGACAAGGCGATGGCCAGGACCTCAGATGTCAGAGACCCTCTACTTGCCGGAGTCTGATAATACCAAGTAGCTTGGCTGTTCGGCACAGAAGGAGATTGGCCTGGGGGAGAGGGAACATATGCCCCTTTTCTCTACCCAAACTGGCATCCATTTTCACAGATTGCCCAGATTAACGTTAGTTGTTGGCACAAGGTCAGCACCAATTAGCCATGCTAGGAAGGACAAATTAATTGGTATCAACAACTTTGCCAAACATTTTATGTTCCCACAACCTTCCTTCACTTAGAATATAGAATAACGGGGCTAAAAAAATCAACGCCAATGTGGTATAACAGTTACGAGTCAGTTTATGATTGGGGAGACCCAAAATCAAGGCCTTACTGGGTTACTTTGAGCCAATTAGTGCCTTTCAGCAGGAGGAGGAGAGGAGAGAGGAGAAAATGCTGTCTGTTGAGTCCTTAAAGGGAAGGCAAAATAGGAAGAGAATGTATTCGGTACAATAGCCACCACTCCCAACCAGACTGGAAAATCTAAAGTTGAGTAAAACTTTTCATAGCACTTTTTGTTTGTTTAAAGTCTGCTCTTTCATTTTCTAAAGTCAAGGGAAGCCTATTAGAAGTCATTCAAATGAGCTGGTCAGAAATGAAATATAAAGTTGCCTCACAAATGAGGGGAGAAGATTGGCCTCAAAACATGAGGTCACTTTAGCATTCCAGTGTTGGATGCTGGACTTGAAGGTGTGGATGGCAGTAAAAAAATGGAAAAGAGGAAGGAAATGTCTGTGGAGCAAGAAATATTTGCCCTGAAATTACAATTCTCCACAGCTTCAGTTGCACAGGAGTGGTGGGGAACAAGCTGATTCTCGTCACCCTGGCCCCACAAAACTCTTCAGGCTTGCTGTGAAAATATTTACATTGAGTTTTCCTGATTGCTTGGGCAGTGGCTGCAGTTATGCTTCCCCCCCATCTTTAACTCACTTGCCACAGACCTGAACCAGACTCAATTGTAATAACTTGGCATCTGATACTGCATTTCCATTTTTTAACATTCTACATGTCAGAAAACCTTCGTGGTATCAGAGCATTTTCATAAACATTTTCTTAGGTTTCTTTTCTTCCATCCCTTACTTTTTATTTGCCTTCTCTGGGTTTTTCCAGAACCGTTCTTGAAGTAATAGCTAAACACAGGAGATTTTATAAGAGATAAACATGCAGTCCTAAGTATTGACATTATTCATGAAGACAACCCTAATCTCAGGAGTAGTTCTAACTATGCCTCTGCATCTAAGAGTTGTTAATATAATGGGCATGTCTTCAATTGGTTAAGAACACACATTTTCTACATATCTAAATTCTTACAGCCTACACCAAGACATTATATTCCATATATTTTATATTATAAAATATATGGAATATAATGTCTTGGTGTAGGCTGTAAGAATTTAGATATGTAGAAAATATATATGATATATGATATTTTGAATATGGATTCAAAAAGATGCAGGTGTTGTAAATTGTGGCAATGAGATATTACACCCAAGTTTTTTTTTTAATGTGGTTCAATAATTTGGAATTAATAATTAAACAGAATATTCTATGATCCTCTATGAAGCTCCTTAACTGCAATATCTCTTAAAACTTCTCATCACTAGTGATTTGTAGTAATGTTGGAATGGCTGACAATTATAGTTTCATCTTATCCCTAGTCATGATTTACTCAGTCATAGCCCATTGTTTGCCACACTGCCAAACTCAAAAGATGGAGAAGACATTCAGGACAATGCATCATAATTCTGACACTGATCTTTCTATCTTTATAACAGTGGTTTTGGAAAAGATTGCAGCAAGGAAAAAACTCTGTAAAACAGATCTTACTGAATTATTATTTTTAAGGTGGTCAGGGAAAAAACTGTTTGTCTTGCTAGATACCTATTCGGAATATCTTCCATTTCCTGGAGATCACTTAACGTAGATTCTGGATTTTAAGAATCAAACAATTTGAAATCCTATGAATCCTATAAATTATTAACACAATCACAAGAGCCACGGTGGTTCAGTGGTTAGAATGCAGTGTTGCAGGCTACTTCTGCTGGCTGCCGGTTGCCGGCTGCCTGTAGTTTGGCAGTTCAAATCCCACCAGGCTCAAGGTAGACTCAGCCTTCTATCCTTCTGAGGTGGGTAAAATGAGGGCCCAGATTGTTGGGGGTAATAGGCTGACTCTGTATACTACTTAGAGTGGGCTGTAAAAACATTGTGAAGCGATATATACGATATATAGTCCAAGTGCTATTGCTATAATATTCTCTTTCAGTCTTCTCTTCTTATAGCTAAATATTTACACTTCTTTCAATATCTCTTCATAGAATTTGGTTTTGATCATAATTGCTGCCTTTCTCTCAACCAGTTGAAATTTATCTGCATTATTCTTAAAATGTGTGGATATAATATTCAAGAGGAGACTGACCAAAGCACCCCTTGTGATTTGGAAATTAAGTTTTAACTGATGCAACCTAAATATGCATTTTTGTATGCATATCAGTCTGTTGACTAATATTCAGTTTTTCAGTCAGTAGTCAACTATTATTTCATATATTTTGTCATTAACACTATTGTCAAGCCAGATATATCCTTATCTATATTTGCACATTTGTATATTTCCTAAATGAAAAACATTACATTTGTCTCTATTAAATTTCATGCTGCTATTTCAGCCCATTTCTCTAACGTATCAAAATCATTTTGAATTTTATTTTGATATTCTAAGACATTAGCTACCTATCCAATTTTGTGTCATCTGTAAATATAATAAGTCATCCCTCATCCAAGACAGTAATTAAAAATGTTGAGGAAAAATAAGATCTTGGAATGAATGCTGCTAATTGGATGCTTTTAATTGTCATGCCAAACCATTCCTCATTTAATTAGCTTGCTAATCAGAAGGTTGCAAAATGTTATGTCAGATGCATTAGTCAAATTACATGAGGTCTTTTACATTCCCACAATCTACTAAAATTACTTGATGAGAGAGAAAGAGTGGGCCAGGGTAGGGGGAGGGAGAGAGAGAGAGAGATGGTTAGTGTGGAAATAATCGTTACTATCAAATCTATGCTAGTTACTGCATTTCGGGTAATTAATGGTTTTTTTTTCAAGATGGTCACAATTTTGCAATCTACTCTTACCTTGTAAGAGTAATACAGGTAATACAAGTAAGTAAGATTTGTATCATATTCATCAATTCAGTAGACTTTTAGTAATAGGTGTAGGACAAATTAGAAGTGTACAGTAACAAATCTTTACCTCTCCACTGGACGGGACTAGCATAGCACATTTTGGTTTACCATAGCATCATAAAAATATGCAACAACAATAATGGCCCTGGTTCATCACCTTAATCAAATCTGCATATGTTTTGTCACAACCACAGCATTCTCTTCTTGATAATCAATCACTTGTAATTGGATAACAACTTCCTCAAAATGATCTTCCAGTCTTTTTGCAAACTCCAGCCTCCATGAATGTTGAAATATGGTCACATAACCACTCTTTCCATTATCTAAACCAAGCTGAATTACCAGCTGCTCCATTGACTACATTTGAATTACGCACGAGAATGCTGTGGGAATGAAAATCAGTTTCAGGATCCCAAGGCATCTGTTTCAACTTTCGGTTTGGATATGAGCCTGTGTGCTATATCCTACAGTCTAAGCCTAAACAATTCAAATTATCATGGCACATTTCCAAGAAATTCTGGAATTGTAGTTTTGTGAGATCTCACTTAGCAATGCTTGAAATAGGTAGGGAAGAATACTCAAACACTGAATGATAAGCCTGAAATCCTATTATTTGAATATTACCAGTGAGGGGAGTGAAGGGAAGGGAAGGGAAGGAAAAGCCATTAAATTTCCTTATACTGATTTGTCCGGAGACCACATTTTGATCTTATTGATTAATAATACTTTCTATTATTCTTACTTGTTATAGGTTACTATTGTTTCCCAAGATCACAGGGAGTGTAATAAAAAGCACTGAAGGAGCAGGGACAAAATGATGGCCACTATTTTCAATCACAATATAGATAGCCCTCAACTTATGGCAGCAATTGAGGCTACAATTATGGTTGTAAGTCATGCCAGTTGTTAAATGGATCTTCATGTGACCATGCCCAATTTTATTATCAATTCTGCAGTAATTGTTAAGCAAACATGGTCATAAAGTGAACTCCACACTTTATTGTTGTTAAGACAATGCCACAATTGTTAAGTGAACCCACATAACTGTGGGACACTGCAAATGGCCATAAATGCAGATCAATTGTTGAGTGCCTCAAAAGCGATTATGTGACTTCAGCGGGTGGGGATGGAGTATAGCCATCAAAAAAACTTTGAATCCTGGTCATAAATACCTTTTGGGTCCATTGTAATTTTGAACAGTTACTAAACAACCTGTCACAAATCAAGGACTACCTGTATGTTAATTCTACTAGAAGCATAAGACATAATGTTTTTAGTTTTTGCATGCAGAAAACTGGGCCATTCAAAAACCAAGAACTTTCCACTGATTCCCCTGTATAATCTTTGAAGATCCTGGAAATTGAACAAATATGTCAGGATTGCTATATGCAGTTTAGAGGCTGTGGGTTCCTTACCTCCTGCTCAAACTCCTTGCTCCCTAATTTGGCAGCCATGAAATATATCTTTAATCCCAATATGAAGGAATAGATAAATACAACTCATAGGTAGCATACAAAATTAGAGAAGGTTGCTTCAGCTCCTATAATCCAAGCACTGTTTCTAAATTCCCTTGGGTTTTAACCGGAAGTTAGAATAACACAGTAAAACTGGTGAAAACCTTTCCCTCTCTCTAGTATAGCCATGTTGTCACTGAGGAGACGCCCCCTCAGTGTTTTTCCTCTGAAACCACATCTTCACATGACTGCTACTGATATTGCCTGAACAAACAAGCTCTTTTGGGTTGGTTCTCATTGTTTCCTGAGGTTTCAAGGCCAATTGATGCGGCTAACATTTACTATGCAGTTATTTTAATCACGTTCAACAACCCAGATTGCCATAAACTGGAAGTTGCCCTGATAATAACCTGGCATTACAGGCTTTCTTCACAAGCTCAGTCTATCATATAAAATGAATGCACTCTTTCAGGGTGTACATTTTCCTCCTCTGCACACTTATCTGACACCTAGGCAGCCTTACACAGGTATTACAGATTCAGTGATCACAGGAATACATTTCCCTTCAAAATGTCAACCAAACCACATGGAACAAAACATTTCTTTTCTTATTTTTTTAAAATTCAATTTATTAGAATTTTTTTTATCCCTCCTTTATTGCTTTATAAATAACTCAAGGCAGTGAACATACATAATATTCCCTCCTCCCCCTCCTCCCCCTTCAACAACAACCTAGTGAGGTAGATCGAGTAGAGAGGGAAGGACTGTCCCAGAGTTACCCAGCTGGCTTTCATGCCTAAGGTGGGATTAGAACTCAGGATCTCCTACTTTATATGTCAGCAACTTAACCACTATGCCAAACTAGTTCTTGTACTTCGAATTACAATTCTGATTACTTGCTAAAATGCTGAAGAAAGGTATTCAGCATACATTTGTAAAAAATGCTATAGTTTCTCCCTATCTATTTGCTAAGCTGATCCACTCATAAACTCCAGTGCTGTGATGGCGAACTTATGGCACTCATGCTACTGGTGGCACACAGAGTCATTTGTGCGGGCATGCGAGCCTCAGCCAAACTCACCTGCATTGCACATGTGTGCATCTCTCTCAACTGATTTTAAGCCCCTTTGAGGCCACTTTCACCCTTCTGAGGCTTGAGGGAAGCCTCTGTAGCCTTGGGAGGCCAAAAAAACCGGGAAATACTGTAAGTGCTGAAATGGGCCCGTTTTCAGCTTCCCAAGGCTCCAGAGGCCCTCTGGCGGCTGAAAACAGGCACTTCTGGTATTTCCGGAAGGTCCGTTTTTCGGCCTCCTGAGGCTGCAGAGGCTTCCCTTGAGCCTTGGGAGGGCAAAAATGGCCTCAAACAGGCCAAAAATCAACTGGGAGGTGCGCGCATGTGCAGTGCAGGTAAGGGGGCAGGGTGGGGGTGTTGTGCGTACATGTGCAGAGAGGCAGCGCACATTGCATTGTGGGTGCCAGCACGCACGCGCGCTTTCGGCATACCACAATGAAAAGGTTTGCCATCATTGCTCTGGTGAGTTTATTTTTCTCTTCTTCCTAAAATCCCAAATGTTCAGTTCGTTGTGGCATCACGGGTCTTCTTTGAGCTTGGTTGTTTTCTTGTGGACGTTTCATTACTCAAACTAGGTAACATCATCTGGTGAAGGGCCTTGGTGGTGCAGGCTATTAAACACCTAGCACTTAGTTCCAGCTGCCTGCAATTAGTGCAGGCTCAAATCCCACCAGGCTCAAGGTTGACTCAGCCTTCCATCCTCTCGGGGTAGGTAAATTGAGGACCCAAGATTGTTGGGGGCAATAAGCTGACTTTGTAAAAATGCCGCTTAGTAATAAGCAGGCATATACAATGGAATGAAGGCTATTGCTGAGCGCATTGGGTTGTGCTCCAAACATTGTAAGCCGCCCTGAGTCTCTGGAGAAGGGTGGCATATAAATATGAATTAAAAATAAATGTTTCAACCCTGAGCTACAGATATTCTCATTTATTGATTAGTTATTGAATTAGTTGTTACTATGAGCTACTGCTGTGCATTTAGTCTCATATTTTTAAACATTCCCTGAAATACTTGTTGCCAGAGGTGGTATTCATCAGGTTTTAACCAGTTCTGGAAAAACTGGTAGGGGAAATTTTGAGTAGTTTGGAGAACCAGCAAATACCACCTCTGACTGGAGATTTTACAGTATCCTTCCCCTGCCACGCCCACTAAGCCACGCCCACAGAAATTTTTTTTGAATTCCACCACTGCTTGTTGCTAGCATGTTTATCTCATTCCCTAACCTTTTCCTCTACCCTAAGTACAAACTAATCGGAGCTTGGTCTTCTATGCATCCCTTGTAGAATGTATAGCCTATCCTTTCTCTGTTTGTAATTAACAATGACTTTGTAGATTCAAATGAATATGTTAACATGTGGGGGTGCTGAAGGCTGTTTCTCAGCATGGAATAAATCAGATCAACCTTCAGTCTTTACAGTCCTGAGTTTATCTGAGCTGGTTTCTGGGATTATGTCCTTGATGAGTACAAGTTTGGAGTCTGTCCCAGTGCCAGGCTGTCCTATCTTACAACTGAAACAATACTGGGAAAAAGAGACTACCGAAGAAATAGAGCAACAGTCTCAAAGCTCCACTTCCAGAGATTTAATTAAGTTCTAGGCTCTTCAACTTAGTGAAAAGAATTGTATTACATTCAAAGTGTTGCCTAGAGTAGGACAAACATAATCATTTTTTTAAAAATTACATTTATATGCCGCCCTTCTCCGAAGACTCAGGGCGGCTTACAATTTCTGGGATACAACCCAGTGTGCTCAGCAATAGCCTTCATTCCATATATGCCTGCTTATTACTAAGCGGCATTTTTACAAGGTCAGCTAATTGCCCCCAACAATCTTGGGTCCTCAATTTACCTACCCTGAGAGGATGGAAGGCTGAGTCAACCTTGAGCCTGGTGGGATTCGAGCCTACAATAATTGTAGGCAGCTGGATCTTAAGAGCAGGCATTTAACAGCCTGAGCTACCAACCAATTCTTAGCGGGGAAAAGGATTATCGCCTTTACTTCTATAGGAAAGTTGATTTCAGTGAGGATGAGAAAGAAAGTTGTCAACTAGGCCAAAATCACTTGGCTGATTTGTAAGCAACTTATTACAAAGCATATCTCTATCTTAATTTGCTTTCAGAAGAACTAAATGTTTGCAAGATGTCGGGACAATCTTTAATTTGCTTTAATTTGCGTTCAGAAGAACTAAATGTTTGCAAGATGTCGGGACAATCTTTAATAAATTATCATAACCCTACTGTTTTCTACACCTAATGATAAGTGCAATCGCACTGGAATAGGAAGCTTCTTCATAATCTTCTCTATTTAACTTTTTTTGTTTCCCATTCCATGGCTGAAACAGAGCTAGTAGTATGGGCTCACATTTATTGATGGTGCTAGATAATGAAATATAGATTTAGCCAAAATATTAGTGATGTGTGTTACTACTTTAACCCACAGAGTCAGCCAGAAATTTCCGAGAGGAGAAAATAGTAAACAGGGAACTGATTAACAAAATAAATAGAAAATGCCCTTGAAAAGACAAAGGATGTGGAAAAGTCAGATAAGTTAAACATTTTTTTAAAAAAGTTTTGCTGTCAAAGACACAAAGAGAAACTCAATAAAAGCTATCTTTCTGCATTTCGGAAAAATTCTGGCTCTACTCCCAATAGCTTCTCAATTATTTTATTGCTTCCTGACTGTCATTAAATGATCAAATCTCTCTCACTCTCTCTCCATTATGTTGTACCCTATCCAATTCTCTCCCTTTTTGCTTTTTCTGAGCTGTGCTGACAATTTGGTAGAATCGGTGTGCTGATGCCTTACAGTGTGAAGACTTTAATTCACCCTGGAACTCCTCAGATTTCTTGGAGCAGAAATCCCATTATTCCCACCCAACATAACAAGGGGTGCTAGATAACCCTTGATTTTTACCTATCAGATTTCTAAAGATAAATGAAATGTTGCAGTCTTAGAAATACATTGACTTTTTTCTACTTATCAGTAACCAGCAAAAAGGTAATATAGAATTGTTAACTAAGAAGTGCCCTTAGAGTAGCTAAGGAAATATCTAAACAGAAACTTGGTACTTGTGGGAGATCCAGAGAAAACCCTGGACAGATTTATCAGCACCTGAGTTGGTAGTTGCTTTTGCTGCAACTTCCCTGTTAATACTGAAATACTGTATGTTTTTCAGAAAAAATATGAACTCCACATCTCTTACTTACATATAGCATTGCATTGGTAGTGACTTATTGGTTTTTATTCTTCAAATCCCTTCCCCTGAGGCAACATGTTGAAATTATGGTATATGTGGAAAAGTAGTTTAAGGTTCACAATGAAATGTGATAATTTCTTTACAAAAAACAAAAACCCATGAAGTTGATGACATTCCAATGTCTAAAAAAGCTTTTTCAAAGTTAGTCCAGCATGTTTTATTTTATAAATATGTTACACAGTTTTGAATTAATATGGCTTGGTGCCATGAATGTAATTTGGAATCCATGACTTCACTAACATATGATATTGGTTGGAAAGAACCTGTTACAAAAATACAAACATTTTTTAGCTTTCCTCATATCCTGAAAAGCTGGTATTTATCCAGTTGTACATGATGCCACTGGGAAAAACAATCGGATTTTATTTAAACATAAAACCATACCATTTATTTAGGTCCAATTCAAAAGTCAGTTAAGTCTTTTTCTTGTCTAACCATCCATAGTTATTCCAAGTTCTTCTTCCTTGTTTTTAATTTCCAATGTCAATTTGTCCATTTCTGCACTCCATTATTTTCTTTATAAGTTCCGCTTCTGTTGGAGTTTCAGTGTTTTTCCACTTCTGTGCAAAGGCCATCCTTGCTGTGATAATATGAATCATTAAATAAAAGATTTCCTTCGGTATGTCTCATTGGTGATTCCCAGTAAAAAAATTCTGGTTTAAAATTAAACTCTACATCACAAATTTCTCGTAAGCATTGATGTATTCCTTTCCAATACTCTTGGGCCTTTCCACAACTCCACCATATGTGATAGTATGTACCTCTTTCCTTATTGCACTTCCAACAAAGAGAGGAAAATTTATTGTTCATTTTAGATAGTCTTGCTGGTGTTATATGCCATCTGTAAAATAATTTATACAGGTTTTCTTTAAATGGAATTGCAAGAGTTATTTTTTATTTCTGGTCCAAATATTTTGCCAATCGTCAGGGCAATACTATGACCGAAATCTCTCATCCAGCGTATCATTGTTTCTTTAACAATTTCTTCTTCCAACTTAGTTTGTAGTAATACTTGATATGTTTTTAATCATTTTTACATCTGGCCCTAACAAGATTTCATCTAATTCCGTCCTAGTTTTACTAATACCCAATTCCTTTTTGTCTTCTGCATGTTTAGCTTGGAGTTGTAGATAGGCCCACCATTCCAATTCTATTCCCTGTTCATTCAACTGCTGTCTAGTTTGCAAATCTCCTTTTCATCTAACAGTTCTTCATAAGTAATGATTTTATCGTGTCTTAGCAAGTGTGGATGCATCAAAGCCTCTAATGTTGATATCCAGATTGGTATTTGAATATACATTTGTTTCTTAATTTTGAACCAGGTGTGTAGAAGTGTTTGTCTTACTTTGTGTTTCAAAACATAGCTGTGTCCCTTTAAACTATCTTGTCTAAGAAAAGAGTGCCATCCTGTCTGGAGATTATAGCCTTCTAATGTTAGTATCCTTGTATTTGTATGATTTATCCAGTCTTTTATCCAAGTCATAATTGCAGCACTATAATACAGCTCCCAATCCGGTAGACCAAATCCCCCTCTTTCAGTTGCATCTTGTAATAATTTTAATTTTATCCTTGGTCTCCTTCTTTGCCAAATAAAATTTGATGTCAGTCTATTTAATTCATCAAAAAAGGGTTTTTTTAATTTTATGGGAGCATTTTGAAAGAGAAATAGAATTTTTGGTAATATATTCATTTTGATCGTAGCTATCCTGCCCATAAAGGATAATTTTAAATTGTCCCATCTTATTAGATCTTCCCTTATTTGTTTAATAAGTGGGTCATAATTATCTTTCTTGAGTGTGCTATATCTAGGGGATATAATAATTCCTAAATATTTAATTTTTCGACAATTTCAATGCCCATTGTTAAGGTCAATATTTCTTTCTGTTTACTCATGTTTTTAGTGATCATTTTTGTTTTCTTTTTATTTATTTTTAATCCTGCTACTAAACCAAATTCATCCAATTTTTGTAAAAGTTTAGGCCCTGAAGATTGAGGTTCTTCCAAATGAAAAGAAGGTCATCTGCAAATGCCTGTAATTTAAATTCTTCCCTTTTTACCTTTTAGTCCTTTTATATCATTATCTTTTTGATTGTTCTAATTAAAGCCTCTAATGTCATAATGAACAACAGTGGTGACAATGGACAGCCTTGTCTCGTTCCTTTTGTATTTGAAACTTTTCTGTAAATTCCCGTTAATTAAGATTGTAGCATATTGTTTTTGATAGATAGCCTTGATTATATTAGAAAATTTGGGTCCTAACTTCAAATATTCACTCTGCTGTAAAATAAAGTCCCATTTCACATTATCAAATGCCTTTTGGGCATCTAAGAATAGCAATGCAGCTTGTTCTGCGCGATCCTCATAGTACTCTAGTATATCCAACGCTACTCTGATATTGTTTCTGAGATGTCTCTGAGGGAGAAAGCCATTTTGGTCCGGGATATGAGTTTATTGAGTATTTTTTAATCTCTCTGCCAGGATCGTCATAAAGATTTTGTAGTCTACATTAAGGAGAGAGATTGGCCTATAATTCCCTGGTTCTGTTAGATCGGAGCCTAATTTAGGGATGATGGATATTTTAGCTTCTTGCCATGATTGAGGACAATTCGCTTTATCTAAAACTTCATTGAAAATTTTACCATTTCTTTTCCTAAAATTTCTTGTTGTGTTTTATAGATCTCTGCTGGTAAGCCATCTGGACCTGGGACTTTATCTGTTTTTGTTTGTTAATTGCCACATAGATTTCTTGAAGGGTTATAGAATGGTTTAACGCTTTTTGATCTTCTTCTGAAATTTGTGTGAGATCTGCATTTTTAAGTATTCTAAAATTTGGTCTTCTGTAACATAACTTGTCTCTGTGTATAAATCTTTATAGTATTTTTGAATAATCTGCCTTTTATCCTCCTCTTTGTAACATATATCCCTTGTTCATTTCTTAATTTAGTAATCCATCTTTTTCATTCTGTTTTTAAGCTTAGAGGCTAACCAACGTCCTGGTTTATTTGCATTTTCAAATTGGTATTGTTTTGTCCTCTTTAGTTTCTGGGCTAGTTCTTCTTTCTCAGTTAAATTTATTTTGTGTTTAATCTTATTCAATTGAGATTTAATTTGCTCGTCTTGTGGGGTGGCTTAGTGCTCATTCATTCATCATATTCCTGCTGTAGTTTTATTTTCTTTTGTCTTTTTCTCTATTTTTCCTGGCCATATATTTAATAGACACTCCTCTCATCACTGCTTTAGCAGTGTCCCAATTGTTTTGAAGGGAGGTGTCATGAGGGTCATTTTCTTGAAAAAAAATTCTAATTCTCTTGTCAATATTTTATTAAAAACTTCATCTTTTAGAATCGATCTCTGGAGCATCCAATTGTTTGATTGTGGTTGTTGCCCTTCCCATCTAAGCCTAATCATATTATGGTCTGCTAGTGTAGTTGGTTCCATTGTTATGTCTAAAATTCCTGAGTTTAGTTTTTGGTCGCCCAAACCATGTCAAGTCTTGACCAGGACATGTGACGGTTAGAGTAATGAGTAAATTGTTTTTGTTCATGTTCCTCTCTCTCAGACATCACTAATATTAAATTCCTTCATGAGATCAAAGAATATTTTTGGTAATTTTTTTCTTTTCTAGATTGGTATTATTTCCTTTATAATCTAATAGTTTATTTACTGCATTAAAATCCCCTGTAATAAATAACTGTTGATATTGCAATTCTTTGAGTTTGTCATATAATTTCTGAAAGAAAGATTCTTGGGGGCCATTTGGAGCATAAATTACCACTAATAAACATTTAATTTGTCCAAGTTCAACTTCTACCATAAGTAACCTACCGTCTTTGTCAGAGTATATTAGTGAAGCAGGGATTTTATCTTTTATATAAAGTGCTACTCCTCTTTTTTTTTTTGATCTAAAGCCTAAAACATATTACCTAATTTTTTATTCTCTAATAGATGTTTCTGTTTTGGGTGATATGGACTTCTTGTAGTGCTATAATGTCTGCTTTTTGAGTTTGTAAGTGCTTAAAAACCTTTTTCCTTTTACTGGTGAGTTTAATCCATTTATATTCCAAGAGATCAGGTCAGATAGGTTTGCATTTTTATTGGATCCTATATTTAGCGCTTCTCGTAATTCTGATGTCCATGAGTTCTTCTGGGACTTCTGGATTTCTCTTGCTGTCATCTGTGCTATCAGTTATATTTACCTTTTTATATGTCTCCAATCCTTTCCTTTCACCTCTCCTAGCTTCCTCCCTGTCTTCATCTACTCCTTCCCTATTTAATTGTTGATCAAAAACATCTCTGCCTTTTCTATAGTATCGATTTTATATTTCTTGTCTTGCCAGGTTACCATTATACCTTCTGGGATTAACCATCTAAAGTTAATATTTTGTTTTATCAATTTGGTCGTTAGAAATTGATATGGTCTTCTTAAATCTCTTATTTTTTGGGGTTTGTTTAAGAATTATTATTGTTTTGTCGGCATATTGTAAAATATTGTCTCTGGATCTATATAGAATTTCATCTCTAAGTGATTTCTTGACAAATTTAACGTGTATCTCTCTCGGTAGATTAAATCTCCTAGCATAGTTGGTTTGGACTCTGTACAGTTCGTCAATTTCCCTCATTAGATCTCCTTTTGCATCTCTAATGTGCCAGCTAGAATGTCTGTCATGACCTCCCATAAATTTTCCTCCCTTTCTTCCTTCACGTTTTGGAATCTTAAATAGTGTGCAGCTTTTCTGACTCGAGATGGATAATTGCAGTTTCTAATTCTTTGTTCTCTCTTGTTAACTTTTCTGTCAACTCATCTACTCTCTTTTCCTCTTTAATCACCTTTGTTTCTATTTCTAGTATTTTTCCTGATTTTTCCTCATCTCCTGCTGAAATATTTCAAATTTTTCGTCTATCTTTTGTATCTTATCTTTCAAATCTACTTTAACCGATCCAATTTCCTCTTTCATCTCCTCATGATTTTTAACCATCATCTCCTGCATGCTTAGCAATAAACTTTGTAAATCCTTGGAGGAATTTGCACGTTCTTTAGGGAGCGTTTCCTCGATTGTCTTTTGTGCAGAGGGACTCTGCACTGTCATGGTGGTTGATAATTGGTTAGGAGCTTTCCTAACTGTGCCAGTCCTGAGGTATTACTAGTACTCGTCATTTTTTTTTTTTTCAAATTTCACTTGAAGTTTTTCACAATATCAATTAACTTCACTTTTCCCCTTATTTCTTTCCACCCAAATCAAGTTTATATCCCAATCTCCTCCCTCTTTTGTTTTAGTATAAACAGATTTATCTTAATACATATAACATAAATATACTTATTCAATATTTAATTATCCTTATCCAGTATCTCTTCTAAAATTCAGAGCATAAAAATAATTCTTTCCTAGGACAGCAATTCTAGTAAAACGCTTATCAATTATATAGTTATATGATTCAGTAATTTTAAGTAAATACTTATCTGGAATATTAAGATATTAAGAGAGTATTATCAAACTATTGGCAGTTATTTCTTAATATACAATAATAGTTAGGGAAAAAAAAGTAGAAAGGCAAAAGGTGAAAGTATGATTATAGAGAAATTTTCAAGTATGAGAAGGAGAAAGAGAAAGGAAAGAAAAGAAGAGAAACAAAGTCCGAGAAAGTATCTATCTAAAAGTTACAAGCTTAAAGTTTAGAAAGGGAAAGTAGTTCGAAAGACTCGTGTATCTAAAGTATCACTTTCACTTCCGCTCCTTCTTGTTGCAGCGTGACTCAGGGAGTTTCTTTTCTCTTCTGCTACTTCTTTCTTTGTTGTTAGCTGCAATCTTCAAAAGTTTTCTTAAAGAGGTCTGTGTAAATCTGTAAAATCCAAGTCCAAGTGTTTTTGTATTTTATTCAGTTGTCTCTTTTCGGCCTCAATCTTCCGTTAACAAGTTGGTTAATTTATAAAGAATCCACAGCATCCGTTTTCAATCAACTCTGCTGCTATCTTTAAGTTGAGATCTTTATGTCTTGTTTCAGCTCGATCCGAAGTTGTATATATATTTTGTATATTTAATTTTAATAATATGTACTTATTCAGTTTTATATATATTATTCTTAGTCTCCTTCTACCAGTTTAAATTTTTGTTTCTATTCTCTTCTTCCTCGTCACGAATCTCGCGCTTGGTCAGCTTTTTAAATTAGAGCTATAAATTTTTCTTCAGATATTTCCAAAATTGATTATTGGCATCTAAATTGTCTTAGCTTGTTTTTGCTTACTGGTTATTGCTTGGTCTCAAAGCCGTACCTTCGGTTCTGCTTGGTCACCGCTAGTGTAGTTGGCTGTCAGCATTGAAGGGTGGCCATTGCTAGCCTCCCGATCTTCCGCTTCGCTCGTTTGTTCGCTCTGGTTACCCCGATTCCGCCGCAGACTGCCGCCTGGGGTTTCTTTCCAGGGACCCCTCTCCTTCAGGAGCTCTCAAGCCCCTTTGAGCTCTATTTAGCCCCCACGAACGGTAAGTGAAGGATCGTGCTCCGCAGAGTCCTCTGCCCGCACGTCCCTTCTCTCTGACAGTCAACCGGAAATCCCAACAATCGGAACTTTAAGGGGAGAGACTTTATTACAATATTGAAAACATCTTATTATTTTACTTTTTTTCAGTTGGAGCCAAGGAAATGATATAAATACTTAGCTATTCTCTGAATGCCATGAAATATTGGATAGTCCACATAAATTAGACCATCTGTTGGTTTAGGGGTGTTTTTTTAATTTTTATACCACCTTTTTTCATGTACAACTCAAGGCAGTAAATATACAGTACCAATACACTTTCTTTCTCCTATTTTTTCTGCAACAATAATTCTGTGAAATGAGGTAGGCAGAGAAAGAGTGATGGGCTCAAAGACACTCAATCAGTTTTTCATGCCTAACATGGGACTAGAATTCACAGTTTCCTGATTTCTAGTCCAGTATCTTAACCACTGTATCAGACTGACTCTCTAACTCTAGCTGTTAGAATAAGGCATTCCAAGAATCACACTGTAACTTATTATGGATTGAGGAACCGTCATTCTGAAACCAAGATTAGCAATCTGGATATAACTTTGGACCAGCATTGTTTCTAAAATGTCCAGATGACTTTTACTATGTTTTAATTATTTGGGAATATAGACTAGAATTCTCACTTGACATATAACCCTTTATGGAAAGTATGAGAAAAGCATCATTTGATATATCCAAACAACTTATTTATCTAAATAAGTTATTCCTGAGCAGGGATGGAAGCAAAATTAATATGTAGTCATTTGTTTATGCAAGGATTATAACTGAAGATTTAATTTACTACATTAGCTCTCATAGCATTCACCCATTTTAAAAACTGGATCCTGGGAAAATGGATTGGTTATTTTTCTTGACCATCCATAATCGTACTATTGTGGTGAAGATATTTATTTGTTTAGGACTTGAATTTATTGTCTCAATCTTGTTTGCTCAATGACCACAGACAGTATTTGAGAAGGTTCTTGACTAAGTAGGCAGCAAAACAGGGGTGGGATTCAATTTTTTTTACTACCGGTTCTGTGGGCGTGGCTTAGTGGGCATGGCAGGGGAAGGATACTGTAAAATCTCCAGTCAGAGGAAGTATTTGCTGGTTTTCCAAACTACTCAAAATTTCCGCTACCGGTTCTCCAGAACTGGTCAGAACCTGCTGAATACCACCTCTGCAGCAAAATCTCATAACCCATACCACTTGTTTGCGGTGGTGTAGTATATACTGGCACTTCTGATACTATAGTATTGCATTTGTTTGAATGGGAAGTATGAAAGTCCTATGTGGATAGAATTGTACTGTGTATGTCCTTCCCTAAGGCCAGTCTGCTGCCTTATGAAATAGAGGAAGATACTTTCCATTGCCAGTGTTGAAATTAGATTTAACTTCTATATAAGAGTTTAGAGATGGAGTTATCTTGTCTTTCTCCTCAAGCATGTTTTTAGGTTTCACCAACCAAGTAAATTCCATTCATCACCACAGTCTGTTGGGATTACTTTGAATCTAAGTAAGGTTAAGGAGTTTAAAGTGTTTATTTATTTAGATTAGTGTCATCTATTTATTTCTTTAATGACTTGTATGGCACCAAATCTGTTAGACATATCTTGGTGTTACGACAGTATATAACACAATAAAACATTCATGGTAAAAAGCAATTTGGAAGATATGCATAGAGAAGGAAAAAAATGGCTTTTAAATCAGTGCATGAGGTTTTGGTTACTTAGGTGCCCTAAGAAAAACAAGAAAGAAAGAAAAAGAACTTTTTTTCTAGCTGATCTTTTCTGTTCTGTATTTTAGCAAACATAGGGAGTGTCTTCTTAATTATTTTTTCAAAAGCTAATGGCGATCCCCCTTCCCTATTTTCCTAGGGAACGCTCTGTCCCATTGACTGGAACCCATACATGTGGGTGTCTCTGAGAAAAGGCTGAGCTAGTGATGAGTTTCGCTTAGATATTTTAGTCTTCTTGCCAAACATGTTTTAGCTTTCTGATGATTTTGCAACCACCCTCACATAGCAAAAGGATTGTGTAATAGATGGAGGCTGGCGTTTCTTTCACTCTTGGGGACTTTCTCCCTACCACCACAAAGCCTGATTCACTTCCTCCCTTGAAGTTTCCCTTACCTTAAAACGCTTCCTTTTTTGTGGGGAGCAGATGAGTAATTCCCTGGTGTCTTCTTAGTATAGCTGTATATTTACTTGTAGGGGTTACCATGCAGAGTTCCTTCTCCCCAGTGTCCATTTCCTCACATTTTACAGCACATTAAAGTTTCCTGTAGCAATTGAAAAATACTTTATTTTGCAAGGCATCTGCAATGAATATTCATCTGTTTCTGCTATGAGCCATCCCGAAAACCTGTCCCCATTTCTTTTTGCAATTACAGGGAGAGTATAAAACCATTTCTGTCTTTTGCTTCTTCTAGCAGCAAAGATGGAGAGAATGACAGAAGAAGAATACCCTTTACCTTCGCCATAAGGACTGTTACCAATAGAGGGTCTGCTATAACTAATGGGCCAAGATAGTTTGCTATCTGAACAAACAAACAAACAAACAAACAAACAAACAAAAACAGAATAACAAAATTGGAAAGGATCTTGAAGATCTTCTAGACCAATTCCCTCCTCAAGCAGGAGTCCCTATATCATTTCAGACAAATGGCTGTCCAATCTCTTTTTAAAAGCCTGCAGTGATGGAACACCCATAATCCCAAATAACAAAATATATCCCAAAATAGTAGCCATCTCCCATCGTACAAAAACTCACCAGATTAGTTGTCACCTCTCGTTCCAATACCATCTACTTTTAATTTACCTCAGGGCAGCTTAGAGATTGCAAGGTGGTTTATATGGAGCACATACAGCTTTCACTTTGCTATTATTACCCTCCCATAGAATTCATGCCCTCCCATAGAATCTCGTTCTGCCTAAATGCAGAACCATCTCTAATCATCCTCCTTTACTGCAGTCTTGCTTGTCTTGGGTGCTGCCAGACTGACAGTGAATAAGAGGCAATCTTATCGAGTTTGCATGATTAGGGCTTAGTTTTGCTTCAACTGTATCAATGGTGAAGGGTTCTATGGCAGTATTATTGCTGTTGGAGTAATATTTCTCTCCATCGTGACAATACGGCATCATCTAAGTGCCCTGGTTTACCTAGGTGAGTCCTTCCCCCCATCTCATCCCATACAGGTGTATTAGCCCTCTTTATCACCAAACTGCACTGACCCATACTGTGTAAGAGTTATATACCATTTAATCTAGCACCTCCAGAAGGGACTAGAGCAGTGATGGCAAAATTTTTGTTGTGGTGTGCCAAAAGCGAGCACGTATGCTGGTGCCCACAATGCAATGCGCCCTGCTCCCCTGCGCACGCGCACGAGCACACAACACACACACACCCTGCTGCCCCCTTACCTGGACTGTGCATGCGTGAATCTCCCAGCTGTTTTTCAGCTGGTTTGAGGCCTTTTTTCGGCCTCCAAATACCGGAAGTAACGGAACCGGAAGTACCGGAAGTGGTGAAACAGTCCTGTATTTTGGCCTCCAAAGGCTGCAGAGGCTTCCCTCGAGCCTCTGGGAGGCTGAAAATCAGCTGGGAGGTGCACGCATGCGCAGTGCAGGTAAGTTTGGCTGGGGCTCACATGCTCACACAAATGGCTCTGCGTGCCACCTGTGGCATGCGTGCTGTAGGTTTGCCATCATGGGACTAGAGTGAGAAAGACCACCTTGGAAGCTTGTCTCATGTTGTATTAAATCTTTTTTTTCCTTGAAGAACTTCAGCAAGAAGTGAGGGTACACCTAGAAGAGCTTTGTTTAATCTGAGCTGAAATAGGGAGTAAAAGATCTGAACTGGAACTCTACATGTAAGTGAGAAAGAAGGGAAAAGGAGAAAAATAATGGCTAAGTGGGCTCATGTGCATTTCACCTCTTATGGAATTAATGTTTCCACTGATTTGTCTTCACTATCAACTCCCATTCCCAAAAGTCTATTGATTCCCCCCCCCCCAATCATAAATGTTCCATAAGCTTAGGGAATGCATGTGCTGGGAAAAACTGTTGGATATTTAGCTTCATACGCTGTCTAAAAATTGAGACTGGGGAATGATGTTCGAGTTGGAGGGGGTTGAAAGAAATATTTCTGTATTTTTAATGAAGAGTGCCCCCTCTTCAGCACCAGGATGATGGGATCAGGACATGATAGGATTAGCTCTCTACTCATCTCACCACATGGCACCTGGGAAGATTGAATCATCCAGCAGGATTCAACCAAACTTAGCACATAGACAACCGACAAAGCTAGCTGTGACCCCTGACAGCAACCAGTCAGGATACTCTTCCTGTACCCCAGGAAGTTCAAAGCCCAGAGAGGGCATAAAACCCAGAGACTCTCAGTATCTCTTCCCTTATTGCTCAGGAGCTCCAAGGCGTGTGATCCCGCCCATCAATAAACCATCTTTCCAAGCAATCACCATGTTTCCAGTGTAATTTTCCCCACTTGGAACTGAACCCAGATGGACATTTCTTCTAGCACTTGTTTATGTGATTCTAAATCATGGTTAGTTTATAGTTGGGTGAATTTACACAGTTTTGTTCAACTATGGGTTAGTGTTGTATGAACACAGCCCCAATCTCCACAGGCTACATTGACCCAGATTTCAACATATAGTGTTCTGCTCCTCAACACTCCTAGCTGTTGCAGTTATGATGCTATCAGTATAATTTGTGCTATCATTTTTTAAACTCAGTCCTCACCTCCTACCACAGACTTACCATGCTTACTATGACTATGCCATGTTTCAATACTTTTTCTTGTCACCGAAGTCAGCTTTCCACATTCCTCTCTGCCCCTCCTCAGTTTGCTATGAGTTCTGCTGCATACCAGTCTATAATAAGAGCATGGTGACTGTTGGACCATAGTTTCATTTCATTCCCATCTTTGCTGGTGATGGCTTGACACTCTGGTTTCAGCCTTTAAGTGGATAACTCCAGGGCAAATTTTTTGAAGCCAGTGGAATTGCTTCAGGCTATATTTTGAAAGTAAATTTAGATGTTATTTGTTACTCTCTTTGAGACTAAGGATAATACTTATTCTAACTCCAGGGAATGAGGCATGGACTGTTAACCCTTTGTAAAACATACTCATACTGATTTTCTGCCCCACTCAAATCTAGAATCTAGAATCTAAAGGATAAGTAGGCATATTGAGCCACAAATTAGCCAACTTGGCCATTTTGATCCAGTATGCTGTTTGAGCATAGTTCATTTTTTAATGATGTCATGCAAACCAAGAAAATTGGATTGGTTTGATGAAATTATTAATTTAAAAATCAAAAGTTTTTGGATTGTTAACAAAGTCACAGAAAATGATGGATTACTAGATTTGATGCAAATCTTTAAATACACAAATGTTCTTTGGCATGCAATTGGCTGTATTTGTCATTATTAGACTGAGAGGTGGTTGGGTCATAGCCCAAATTTTCAGATAGTCAATAAAATAAGCTGCTACAAAACTGAAAATTGGAAGTGTCAATCCTTTTACCACAGGAAATATTTGTGAAGATGAATTCTTCTTATAGCCATCAAATTAATTTTATGGCAAGGTTGCAGGAAAAAAAATCTTCTGTATTAACTTTTCATCACAAAATTAGGCTATTTGTCCATCTCAGAATAAAGAACTTGATTTCTCCGGATGTCTATGGAGATTCTCAATCATCCATTTTATTTCTCTAGCTGTTTCCTATGGGACAATCCTACAAATGTTTTTTTTTTACTACACCTACTTTGGAAGTTCACAGGGAGCAGTGGTTGCACGGATCACATCCATTCTACATAAGCACACATGTTAATTCATGGACCTGTTGAGCTTTTAAATTCTGCACAGAAGTGCTTCCTCTGGATAAATTAGGGAATGATGCCCAATAACCCCAATTTCAGTTGTATTGGCTTGGGTCAGACTAGAATCGTTTTCTATTAGTTTCAATCTTGGCCAAAGCTTCAGCAGTATCTAATGTAGTTGGACAGGCTTACACCAATTGGAAGAACTCTGCAGAACATCTTTACATGCTGGTTGGTTCTGCTTTTAAGAGAGTGTGTCTTTGATCCAGTTTTGCATTCTTAACAAGTAAACTTTGGATTTTGACAGGATGGAAGGAAAGGTATGTATCTTTGTCTTTGACAAAATTATGACTTCACAGTGTGTGTCTGTGTGTGTTTTAACGATCACATGGGAGCAAAATACTTCTTTGTCTCTTGCTGGCTTTCCAAAAAACCCTTTTCTTCCCTTAGATGTTTCTTCTAGTTTGAGAAGGAGGGCGTCGAGGTGAAAGAGGGGGCGTATTAGAGCGCGAGTGGGATAGCGGGCTTAGAGAAACAAAAGGAAACCAGCTGCAGAACTTCCTGAACTGGGGGGGGGAGAGTGAGACAGGGGAGGAGGGAAGGAGAGAGAGAGAGAGAGAGAGAGAGAGAGAGAGAGAGAGAGAGAGGCCAGTCCACAGTAACTAACAAGACACTTAAAAGCTGGGGAAGGGATTGGGGTGGGGGTGGGCAGAGAAGAAGGCGGGTTCGCAAGCAGGAGTTCCGTCCCTGCCCCGCATTCATTTTCGCTCACCATGACCAGTGCGATCTTGAGGCGGAATTCTAGCAAACAGGGCTTGCAGAATCTCATAAGGTAAGTCCTTACCTGTCCCTAGCGAAGAGGGGGGGGCGCCGACCGCTGTTTCTTTGTGTGGACGGAGGGACTGAATCCCTCACCTTCCCTCCGCACGCACGAGATTTTCTACGTTGGCCAAAAGGCTCCCCGGTATCTGAACTGGGGTCTAGGAAAGCGGCTCCATCGGTTTGCAAGGCGGCGATGTTCAGCCTGTGGCAAAGGCATTCCTGCAGGCAGGAAGGCTGGGCATCGGGGCGCGGCGAGAAGCGGGGAGCGGGAGAGAGATAAGACATTTAGGGATGGCTTTCCTTGAAACACCCCTAGAGAATCGTTGCTTGGCCTTGGCAATTTAACTGGCCCGGCGTTTGGAGCGAAAATGATGATGGGAGAAGGAAGATCGATCTCGCCCCCTAACGCATATATGAAGGGGGGACGTTGGGGAGCTGGAGCTGGTGGTTGATGGTGGCTATGCTCCACAAGGCAAATCCTTGGAAGAGGCAGTCTTTCATCCGTTTGAAAGACGGCGTTTTCATCCCTGGGGAACTCTTCTCGTCGTCAACCACGATCGATTTCCTTTCCAAGCGAGACAAGGTGAACTGGAGTTCCCTTCCCGAGACTTCCTTAGGGGCGGCCCGGCAGCCCTGAGCGCTGGGGAGGAAGTCCGAAGGAATGTAACGAGTTGCTCCTGAGCGCGCAAAGCTAATGCGCAGGGGGATTGCAGAGTGAATTTAAAAAGAGAAAAGAAAAGGGGCTGAACAACTGCCTCTTTACCTTCCATTGTAAAGAGAAGGGGTAACGAGGGGCAGTCCCCTGTACCTTCCTTTTTGGGACCAAGATGACTGATATATATTGCTGGATAGTGACCATTTGCTGACTAGTTTGTGGGCTTCTCTCTCCCTCTCTCGCTGCATGTTTGTATCTGTACACACGCAACTACACATATACACACACAGCCCCCCCCCACACCATTGTCTAAAACTAAGAGTGTATTTAAAAACCCCAACTAAACAACAGAGTTAACAAGCTTACTGCAGAGTGATTATCGGACAGATTTAACAGGGACTTTTAATAGAGAGTTCATTCATTTCTCATTGCTGGTTAGTTCCATTAATTAATGTTGACCCAGCAGGAAGTCCAAATATAAACGGGGCAAAAATTAATCAACTGGCCCCCGGACAGCAAAGAATAATGTCTGTCATGGGATTGCTTCCCCACCCTCCCCACCCACAGTCTCTCCCCCCCCCATCACACCACAGTTGGCTAAGAACACTGGGAATCACCACCCCAAACCATCTGAAGTGCACCAATTGGGGCAGGCTAATTAAAACAGTTTGGCCAGGCAGGGCACAGCAGATGGCCATCTATTGTATGGCAAATCACTGCTTAAGCATGTTTCATTTGAAAGTCAGCAGTTCTTTGGAAACATTGACAACATGGCGAACTTTTACATATTTATGGAAGTATGAGAAGTTTCCTGACCATGTGGGATGCCTTTGAGCAGTGACCATATGGTTAATGGCCTTTACACTCAGGTTCTCACACAATGCCTGGACACCACTGATCAGGCTGGTTCCAGGTTTTCATGTACTTACTGACTTACTCTACTTTAACATCTCTTTCAAAGAGTATCCAAAAAGAAATCTGTTTTTGTCAATGATGTCAGTGCTTCCCCCTCCTCCTCCTCCTATCATCATCATCATCATCATCATCATCATCATCATCATCATCATTGGTTTCTGTAGCCTCAGTGGCTTACAAAATGAAAAGTGTGCATCCTGGCCAGAAAAAAAAATTAAGTATGGTGCTGAGGGATGCAACTCTGAAAAAAAAAGGTTTATCTGAACTCATCCTCTATGTATTATTCCTCTCTGGATAGATTTTTTTGTCTGCCTACGTGTATAAAAACATAGTTCTTCATTTGTCTAGTTATGCAACCATTTGTTGAAAATAAGTAACCAACTGCAAAAGAAACCCAAGACATAAAATAAATACTTGTGATATTTATTAATCTACTTATTTTTTTCCCCTGAAACAAGTTTTAAGTTGTTCTAATATTTGCCAGAAGTTGGGTATGGATATGATTTTTTAAAAAAAGTTTAAGTTGCAGTTAAATCAGTGGGCATCTGTTTTAGAATGATCCTATTAGGAGCAATGGGCTTACTCAGACAAATGCATGTTTTAGCTTCTAACCAATGTTTAAGATTACACTCTTTGGAAGATTTATTCAAACATATGCTGAGTGGGGTTTATTCTTACATAAATATGTGTTGGGTTGCAGCCTACATTTCACTGGCATGTTAGCATTCTTCCTTTTGTCTGGACTGTGGCCAAGATTTTTTTTTAAATATTCATACAGGTTTAAAAGACTAATGTGAAAGAGAGTCATCCTTTTCTCTGTGTGAGACATAAAAACTACTAAATTGTACAGCATTTTATTTTAGAATAAAAAAAAGAATTACATCAGTGTTACCTGAACTATATGATACAGATAGTCATATGTATGGCTTTGCAGTACAATTCTGGCATTCCAGAAAAGCCAAAGCATCATTTGTGGAAAATTAAGCAGATCTCATTGGGTAGCAATACTAGTAAAAGGCTAACAGATTAAAGATGCTCTGCATGGATTTTTTAAAATCCACATTACAAAATAGCATACAGAGTTGAGAATAAGAAATTCTTTGCTCTCTTTACCTGCACCCCCCCAAATAAGAATATCCTTGGCTGGGCTAGTAATCTGGATGATTTGCATATATTTGTATGAACTGTCTCCATCCAAAAATAATTATCCATTATGAAGCAGTGTGAGCATCATTGTGGATTCTGAAAGGATGGAAAGAACTTATTCTAATTTCTTGTTCAAGGCTGAGACTTCAGCCAAGTGAAAATCCTTGATTGCTCTGTAGTTCTTCTTCTGTCTTTCTTCTTCTGGTAAAGATTAATCTAAAACAGTAATGACATCACTGGTCAACAGCTATAAACATGATATTCACACTGTGTCATAAGGCACAATTATTACTTTTAATGGAGGCAGTTCATACAAGCATATGCAAAGGAAGAATGAAATCACCAAATGATCTGTTCTCCCTTATCAAATAGCTCTTAATTAAAACAAATTGCTCAAGAAGCTAGGTGATGGATCAACTAGGTTGGTGAATAATGAACTTGGAAGGGTTGCATACATTCTTTGGAAAACTTCCAGATTTTCCCATCAGAATTCTGGTCAGCAAACAGCAGCACTAAAATTTCTCGATTCTTTAAGTTGAATGAATTCAATATTTATTTAGCTGCCCGTCTCTTATATGGCTACCCATCTCGCATCTCTGAGTGGCATGCAAACACAAAATGGTACATTAAAGTATCCACTTCCGTCAAAGAAATAGGGAAAACATACCCCAACGTTCATTCCCCCCCTATCTCTACAATACTGCATCAGTGCCTGTTAACACCTTCAGGATATAGTAACAACAACATGCCATCTCCAAGCTCACAGTTTTCCCAACATTTAACCAAGGTTAAAGTCTGTGACTGCCTTTTTCAAAATAACCACTTGACAATTCAGTGTTGTCTGGCTTGCAGACAACTGTATCCAATGGCCCAGTTAGGCCCCCTTTTTTCCCAGTTTAGGTTCATACTCATTCAACTGGGAGCCCCATCTGGAGGGAGGTGAAGTAAGCAAAGGATAGGCTCGGAAGAGAAGTGAGGGAGAACTCCCATCCTCTCTCTAGCATCTTTCTTTTGTCCTTTGTTTTTACCATGCTATTTTATAAACTCTGTTTTATTGGTCTCATCTGCAGGCAGCAACACTCTTATGGCATTTTAAAGACACACATTTATTGTTATGATCAGGATGGGAAGCAAAGTGTTGACAACAAATGCCTTGATGGAATATGTCTAGACTCTTCTGATATCGCTTTTTTAAAAAGCAAGTCTTTAGAAACATACTTCTGAATTGAAATGCATCTAATGCAATTTATAAAACGTGACAATCAGATATTTTCCAAACAAGAGCAGTTTTTCCACATGAGCTTTTGTAATGTTGCCAGCATTACCCTTCTCTTCAACCAGTTGAGTGTAGCATCCTTATGCCACATTCGTATGCTACTGAATACAAATCAGTGGAAATGTTTTTATCTGTAATAAGAATACTATAGTGATCATACATAACCCATCATTCCTTTTTTGGGGGGGGGGGGGAGAAGTCAGCAAAAGTTTGCAAAACACAAAAAAGAATGAAAAGCTGATGGGCAAAAGAATTTGAAAGCAGGAAATAAGAGGAAAGGAACTATAGCTACACCTAGTTTACACAAGGTCAATTCTTGCAAGCTGTTCTTGCTCTCACCGTGTCCCTCTATAGTTTATGCATTGCCTTTTGTTTTTTCTTAAATGCCTCCATGGCAAGGGCTATCTTTGACAAGGTAAAAAGAACAAACCCTTCAACCCTTTTCCAATCTTCATTTTGCTCATAGAAAACTTTGACCTTTCTTCTCTAACAACTGGCCTGATCAGCTGAGCATGGAGTATTTAGAAGCATCTATCTCCTTCCCGTAATTTTGTAGAACAGATATCATACTCTTTCTTTCTTCTTGCTATACTTTGTTGCCATAGCATGCACTTGATCAGCTAACTATCTGGATGTCACATTGCATCCCTTCTTACAACAGCCTTGGGAAACACCTCCTTGGCATTTATAACTGGCCTACCATGCCTCAGGGGTTTGGATGCTGTTCTGATGATAGTTGATCTCTTTTCATTCACTTTCGTGGCCTCTCCTCCATCCCTGAAGCAGTTTGCCTGTTCATTCAGCAAGTTTTTCAGATCTACAAAGGAACCAATCTCTCATTTGTAAGAGAGTCCCATATGCATGGCATATTTTTGGAATTTATTTTAGCAGTTGGGTGCAATCTTCCATGCATCTTGTCCCCATCACCCATAGTCAGATAGAGAATTTGAAATCTTAAAACAATAGCCTTATTACTACATAAACTACCATCAAAATAGTTGGCCTGATGTACGGCTGAGTTCACTTATAATAACTCGACTTGTAGCAATAACAATAGCACTTAGACTTATATACCACTTCATAGTGCTTTACAGCCCTCTCTAAGCAGATTACAGAGTCAGCCTATTGCCCCCAGCAATTTGGGTCCTCATTTTACCCACCTCGGAAGGATGGAAGGCTGAGTCAACCTTGAGCCTGGTGGGATTCGATCTGCCAAATTGTAGTAGGAGTAGCTTGCAGTACTGCACTCTAACCACTGTGCCACCGAGGCTCCCTACTTAGATGTTACTGTTTACGCTCCTACTTAGATGTCACTGTTTCAGACCACTTATGACCACCACCTATTTCTGCTGCTCAACACTTACCAGCTCTCCCCTGTTCTAAAGGCCCCTTGTTTTCTCCAGAAACTTCAAGCCTTTCAGCATCTCCTTAAGGATGAACTGGAATACACAAAGGGTTTCTACCAATAAGTATAAGTAATTACTTATACACAGGGATAAATGCTCTCTTGAGCATCATTTTCAAGGAGGCCCTGCCATCACTGTTGGAGATCCTGTTCAGCTTTCTACCAGGTTTCTTCCATCCAGTTAACATTAACCAAAAAGATGGAAGATGAGAACCAAATTCAGAAATGGAGAAGGAGAAAATAGGAAAAGAAGTTGTATAAGAGCTGAATCGGGTATATTTGGAGTGCAAGATTCATTGCCAAAATCTTATTTAAAGTTTGTCATCTTGAGATATGCATCAACTTCATTTTACCACAATATTTTCTGTCTTCCTCTTCTTACTGACCCTTTTACTCTTTCTTCATGTATTTGTTTTGCAGTTGGTCCTCATTCATTCTACCAAACAATCTCAATGTACTGTATAATGGAATCATTAATGGAAAAGGGTGGGGAGAATTATTTTGATAGAAAAAAATGCATACATATACCCATCCGGTGGCTTTTATTCATATTTTTAAAGACAGTGTTCAATTAGTTTAGAGATCTTGATGAATAAGGGAAAATATTAAAAGGCTACCAAAAGCAAAAAAAAAAGTTGTTACTGTATTTTATTCGCAAAGAGAACTCTGAATGCACGACCAATATAGCAGCTAAACTGATTAGAAGAACACCTTGAAGTATATTCAGAATTAATAGTTAGAACTATTTTTACTTTTCCAGTTTACAATTTTGAAATTTGAAAAGTTATATTGGCCAGAATGTAATTTATATTGAATTTTTCAAATGGTGCTTCTATATTAAATCTAACAATCAAAGCCATTAAAAATGGTACAAAAAGTTTTTCTGGCTTGTTTAAAATATTACAAGTCAAATAAATCTGGCCTTAATACAGTTTCTTATATGGATAAGAAGGTTGAAAACATATATACAGTATATATATATATATATACCATGCCTGTAGATAATACAAAAGTTGGGGAAGTTATTTCTATCATGAATACAATAAATCATACTGAAGCATAGAATGGAAGGGATGCACCCCTCTTCCATTTATATAATGTAAAAGATACTATGTAGACTAACTGAATATATGACTTTGGCATCAAACTTTGCAAATGGGAAATTGGCAAAAATCATAGGATGGGTGGCTAATGCAACCAAACCAGATCTGAAGTAGGGGCTGGCTCTAAGAGTAAAGTCAAATGCCATGTTTGATTCATGGTATATGAATGACAAAAAAAGAATTCTAACATTTTATAAAACTGGCCAAGAAACTTGACCAAAGATCTAGTCAGGTTCAGCTGATAGCTTGGCTTTAAAGATGAATAATACCAAAGCTGAGAACTTAGAATTTAGCCTTAGGCTAACCATGATCATTATTCAATTTAACCTGCTTTTATAAAAAGAAACTTCATTTCTTCTTGCCTATGCCTTCTTGATTCAGCAAAGGGTGTAAGTTTTGAATTCCTTACCTTGGAGTAATCTTGGTTATTTAAAGACCTTCACTCCAGACTGGTGACATTAGAAATAATTGGAGTTGTTTGTGGGAGAAGGATATTCAAATCTGCAGCTTTGATAGGCAAAATAACAAGTGGTATTATCGTGGAGAAAAGATAAACAAAATGAGGTTGGTTGCATAAAACTGAACAAGACCAAAGCCAAACACACTTTTGTCAGTCTCCAAGCTGAGACAGGGAAAATTTATTAAAGAGAAACTTGGACAGTATTTCAATAGTGTCCAGTGCCACAGAAGTGCCAGGCATTGTTGCCATTGTTTACTTATACACAGGGATAAAGCGATTCAAAGCAATTCACCACCAAACAAAGGCTCTGTTTGACAACCCTGGCAGAGTCTGGAAGGGAAGGAGAGAGAGAGAGAGAGACAGATAAGATGGTAATTGTCCATTCTTTCCAAAGTCATTCCTAGTTAATTACACTGTCACTGGCAATAAAGTCTCCAAGGAATTGCACTGTGTACTCGGGCTTCCTTAGCTGGACTAGCAGTTCTCAAATGCTCAGCTTTTCAGCTGTAAATGGCATCTTCTAGCAAGTGTTTCCATGCAAAGCTATGCTTGCTCTCCCTTTTCAAAGGTCAGAAAGAAAGGATACAAGCCCTATCTAAAGCATCATGTTTACAGCCACTTCCCATATTGAGAGGAAAAAATGGGATTTTTTCCTTATGTCACATAGGTTCTTTGTTTTGTTGGTTGGTCCAATGACATTAACTTGTAAACAACTGCCTTCAGCTTTTGTAGAATCATAGAACGATAGAAGTATAGATTTCAAGAGGTCAAAGATCATATGTTCTACCCAATCAATTCTGGATCCACTACAGCATTGATTGATTGATGACCATCCAACTTCTGTTTAAAGATCTCCAGAGAAGGAGAACTCACCACTTCATGTGGTAGTCTGCTCCACTGACTGACAGCTAATATGTTTTTTTATGCCCCTCAAATCTTTTGGGCTATAAAATATACTTCATCAGCTTTTAACTACCTTCAGGGTGATGAGAAAGTAATTTAACAATCTATGATGCAAAAGTAGACTGACAGACAACCTGGACTTCAAACTTATGTATGCCAGCAATTTCTTGCCAAGCATGATGACCTCCTGACAAATGATCACCACATAAATTTAAACTAAAAAGAACCAGTGATAGATGAAGCCAAAGAGATGTGTGGTTTAATGATGGACATCATAGTGATCACTAAGATGCTTATAAAAAGGTAAAGTCTAGTCATGTCTGACTCTAGGGGGTGGTGCTCATGTCCATTTCTTAGCTGAGGCAGCCAGTGTTGTCTGAAGATGTTTCCAAGGTCATGTGGCTGGCATGACTATATGCCGAAGTGCATGGAACACTGTTGCCTTCCCACCAAAGTGGTACCTGTTTACAAGGGTGAGCTTCAAATTTTTTAGCAAGGGGCTCTCTGCCCTAATGACTGGCTGGGTGGGTGTGGCTGGATGGTCATGTGACTGGGTGGGTGTGGCCAACTCAACATCACTTCTTTGCCTTAATTACCTAAAAAAAGATATATACCAAAAAGATGTTTATTATTTTGTGCATTTAATACTTAAACAAAAGACTGGGTGAAACCAGGCTTAATGACAGTGACTGTGAGAGGGATCTTGGAGTCTTAGTGGAGTTTCTGGTGAGTTATGTGATTCTTATTATTTGGGAATTAATCCCCTTGGAGGCTAGTGGTTATGTTATCTGATTTTCTCAATGGCTCAAGTGCTGAGTGGATTGTTTATCTAGCTTGCAACACTTTTATGAGGTGTGAAATGCTCTTGGCTGAATGCCCAGAAGTTCAATTAAGCCTGTTAAGAGCTTTCCCTTGCTGCTTGTCTTTCTGAGGTTGTTGGGGGCTCTCTGAGCCCCACAGAGTCTTAGCTAGGGGCTCTCCTGAGCCCCTGCGAGCCCACAGCAGCCCACTTCTACCTGTTTATCTACTTATCATTTACTTGCTTCCAGACTGCTAGGTAGACAGGAGCTGGGGCAAGGACAGGAGCTCACCTTGTTGCACAGTGCTTGGGTCTTGAACTGCCAGACTTCTGGTTGATGAGTCCATCATCTTAATCACTAGGCCCATAGGAATCCACAATATGGTCATGGTGACAATAACTTCATTGTTTCCAGGGACTGATATTTGAGATTCTGGAGTTAACATTTATAGCAGCTTTATAGCAGCCCACAACTCCTCAAGGAAAGAGGTCAGGGTTGTTCTGCTGTTGAGTTATCTAAGTGTTTTCTGTGAGGTTCATAACTAAGACTATTTGAATGACAATTAGAAAGATTTTAAACTCATTTGATTGGCCCAAAATTGTGTAAACTGGGTTTAGTGTGCATGCTAACCTTTCTTAGAAATTTCAATGCTTAGACAACTGCGGTGTTCATGGTTTGGGGAGATGAAGTTTACCAGTTAAAATTTCTAACGAAGACCAACTATAGCTGCTATACCTTCCAGTTTTAATGCACTAAATCAGCGCCAATGCCAGAAATGGAACAAAGAGCCTGATTTTCACACAAAGAACTGGTTCACAGCTGGAAGAATTAGCAAGCAATAGCAAATCAATGAAATGATGGTATGTACATTTAATGAAGAGTAGATTGGGTGCTTCCAGCGATTCTTTTAATATGCAATCATTCTGCCTCGCTCATGTTATTTTGCAAGGATCCCAGATGATGCTCACTTCTGTTTACAATCCTCTTGTGTTTTCCCACCATGCCTTTTCTTATTAAGAAAAGATTTATTAAAGAGATAATTTTTGTAGCACTGCTAGTCCTAGGAACCATTTCTTTGGGAAAACCCTAAATTATAGATCATCCTAAAAAAAGAGTTAAAGTCCCTATCTGTTTTTTTTTGTTCTGCTTTAAATTATCTTCAGCAAGTAAGCTATATTTTATGACTTTTTTGTGTGTGTCCACCAAAACCTTTTAGACTTGATAAAAGTCCATTACTGCAGATAAATCCTCAGTACTACCTTTGTCTGAGGAGAGGAAAATGGAAAATGTCTTGATCATCCTTATTTTAAGCTAATACTTGAATACCATTTTGCTGCCCATGAGACATTCATTCCATTTTTAATGCTCATCTGTTCTTTGGAAGCCTGCTGGCTCATTCATTCTTTAACAATGTAAGAATAAGTGAGCATGTATATTGCATGTTGTCATTCCCATAATTTCCTGTCACAAGTTCTGCAGCTGCCTGAGTCCAGCTCATTATAGTAATCAATATCTAGGTTCTTATTTTGACAGGCTCAGTTAAAAGTAACCAAATGACTGTACCTGAATATTAAACAGCTATTCAGTGGATACAGGGCTTCTTATGTATGTGTGGGAAGTATTAGACATTCGAGGATGAAAGATAGTGTTGTGAAAGATGGCTACAACAGAATATGGAAACTGAGCGTGGTCCACACTTGCAGCTGAAGGTATGGTAGAATGGAATTTGCTACTTGCAACTATGGATCAAGGATAGTAATTCTGAATGATTCTCAACATAACTCTTCCTCCAAAGGAAATTTCCATCTTGAATGAAACTGTTCCTGGTTTTGAAAATAAATAAATATTAGTCTTTTAGTGTGTGGAATGATGATTGCAGAGAAGAACTATATGGTGACAGGGGGACATAGTGACTTTTGAGAATGTTAATCATTAAGAATTGTCTTGCCTTAAATCCATTGCTTCTTGGAGGATTAATAACTTAGTACTCAGGAATTATTGGTTATACTTTTGGAATATATTATTTTGGGTATCATAGAACTTTGTTATATTCCACCATACTACTTAATATTTCAATGAAAGTGCTCAGTGTGTTACCAATATCACACCCTTGCTCTTTTCTTTTTTACTGAATTCAACTATGGAAGCCTATTTTCTAATCAGTTCCTGTAGATGATAATGCATGGTAATAATCTGTGAAAGTCAATAAACTTAGCTCAGTCCAGACAAGGTGAGAGTAGGTGATTTATTAATCCAGATTAGTAAGAAAGTGCTTTGAAAATGCTTTCTGCCCAGAGAAGTGGACTACATACTGTAAAATAAATTAATATCAATGAGAATCAATAGGAAAATATGTGGTGGAAGAAAATGAAATTTACCTCATGTTCTAAATGTAAAAAGAAGTTTTATTGCATCATTTAAGAGAATTAGGTATCGATGGTATTTGTCACAGGAAAAATGGTTTAGAATGCATCAAGGTACTTTGAATCTTTTCTGGAAATGTGAAGCACTTGGACATTTTATCATATTAGGTCGATGTTTAAAAAAGCCAAACAAATTTGGATAGCATTGTATTGATTCAGAAGATTTTAAAAACTAAAGTACAATTGAAACTAGCTGCTTTTCTTTTGGGACTAATAGAAAGGAAACTAAGAAAAAAGTCATGAAACTTTGCTTTTATATATGACAACTGCAGTGAGGTTGTTATATATTCAACAATGGAAAGAGTCAACCCTTTTCACAATAGTGGAATATGGTAGTTGGTGACGATGATGGAACTTGCAAAGATGGCTAAATTAACTTATTTGATTATAGAAAATGTTATGTATGTAGGTTTGAATGTTATTGGTTTATTTGAACTGTTCTTGTAAAATGTCAAATGGTATTGGTTTAAATAGTGCGGGAAGAAACCCTGCACTCCCATTGGCTGGCAACTACGGCTGCAGGCTATAAGAGGCAGCCGTAGCCCAGCCAACTCGGGTCCATTCGAGCTGTAGTCACTGAATAAACTCTTTGCTGGAACTCTTCGCGTCTGACTCTTCATGCAGACTTAACAGAAAAGACGAATCTAAATATACGGACGCTTTTTTGCATGAAATAGAAAAAATGCAATTATGACTTGTGGTTTTGATGATTAGAAAAAATTGATGATAGAACACTGCTTCTTTTTGTAATAAAAGAGTAAGAGATAATTTTGTAATCATACTTACATCTGCTGCAGAAGAAATTGGAAGCTTCTTCTTTGTTTCTTTTCATCCTTTCTCCTTATACTTTTTCTTTCTTTCCTTCCTCCCTTCCCTTTCCATCTTTTGAATTAGTTCATTTTAACTTTTAATAAAATTAATTAATTAATAAAATTCACATAAAATATATTAAATTTACATTTAAAATGGTACCTCCACTTGAATTTGAAATGATGCGGTTCCTTTTACAATTTCTCTCCTTAATTTTGCTACACATGCCAACAAGCCCATATCTTTAAATCTCAAATCACATCTGAATCTTATCATATGAAAAGATTGTATGAATTTGCAAATCTCTTTTGGCCTGATATCAATAATACAAAGCCTCACAAGGTTAGTTTCATTGAAATATGAACAGACTTTCATTTAGGTGAAAATCATTGGCTGCCTGAAAAAGCCCAGGAATCAATATGCTATGAACTGAGGATTCTGCTGAGATTCTACCATAAGAAACACATGGAATGAGAACTAAAAACAAATAAACCCAACCCAAAATAATTCTTTTGCAATCCACATAATCTGTTTTTAATAATTGATGCAACTTCTAAGACAAAAACAAAACAAAACAAATGATGGCATATATGAATATAGCTTCTTGGTGTTGCAACCCAAATCCTTGCATCCTGAGATTGAAGACAAGTCTATAAAATATCCTTGCCATGTGCCAAATAAATAAATAAATCTGATACCCCGGTGTACATTTAATCATTGGCATCCTGCTGCCCCCTCTCCCACTGGCATATATGGGTCCGAATCTATTAAAATATGTGAGAACTTCCTTTTCCCCTTTGTAGTGGCCTTTGCATAATAACGGAATTTGCCATATTTTCAGATGAATTACTGCACGTGTCCTTCTATCAGCTTTTGGTCATCTCATCCCTGGAATATTCACAAGCCAAGAACTCCTTTCCTTAGATTGTCAAAGTGATTGTGCCCGCAATCTCATTCAGCTGGGTAGTCTATGAAAATTCCTTCCCTGAACTCGACTCTTAATATTCCTGTTTTACATTCTGAGCTAAGTCTCTTCTTGCCTTTCATGCTTTTGGAATGAATAAATCATCTGTTTCAAACTGTCACTGCAAATGTTTTTGCTAAATGACAGTTTCTCTTTCAGAATGTAATGATCTGCAAATGACTTTCAGTTGTCCTGGGTTTTGTTGACTTTTTAAAAAAATAGCATCATTTGGTATGACATTTTCCGCTGAATTCAATTTCCCAAGTAGTTTGTCTTGAGGTGTGATATTACTTGTCTGATATAATCCCTAGATGAGAAACTGATATTCATGATTCTTCCATTCAACAGCCAGTGAGAAACAGAAAAAACACAATTTCTAAGGTAATTGATGCCAATATAAACTGAAAAGTATGATGAAGTTTCTGATGATAGAATTTTGGTTAGAAATACCAGGTGTGTATTGCAAAACTCCAGATGATCACTAGATGGCAAAAAGAGATTTTAAAAAGGGGGAACTCTTTGCTGCCATCTATTGGCTGTCTGAATTTTGACAATCCAGATCTTGGAGCCATAAATCTGGCAGATGGCTAGTGCTCTACTACTGCAGAAGAAGGGAAACCAGACTGGTTTGTGATTAATTAAGGTATTGAGCACTGAGGAATAGATTTTTGGGGAAAAATGCAGTGAAGAATAGTACCCAATCCACTGGTTGGTTTTAAAGAAATCAACTTACTCCTTTAATAATTTCAACAAAGTTAGGAACCTGATAAACCTGTCCTTTCTTTCTTTAAGGTTAAAAGATTCTTCTCCCTCTTTTATTTTTTTTAAGATACACTAATTCAATTAGAAACACTTACCCAAATTCATCCCCATTATATCTATCTGTACCTATCTATCCATCCCTCTACTGAATTTAAAGTCAATTCAGACTTTATCCAAAAGCTAAGAATCCTATAGCTTTCTATAACACCTGAGACTTCATAGTTGAGGAGAAAGCTTTCACCAGTCTAATCCCTAATCTCTATCTTAAATCCCAATATTTTATAATGTTTCCAGGTCTTTTAGAGATACTCAGCTGTCATTTGATATCATTTTTCATCATCTGCTGTGCCATCTATCATGTTATATTCTGGTTGTCTAGAAATATTATCATTTCCCAACTCTTGATCTACCAGGTCTGCTTACAGCTTGTAATATTCACAAGTAGTTCACTTTCTACCTGGCTCATGCTTTATCTCCATGTCTCTGGACCCAGTATTTTCATTTAAAGTAGTGGTTAGTTAGGATGTTTGTGCCTCCAATCTGTCCTCAGTCTCCTTTCTTTCTCCTTTCAATAATTCATTTCTTTGTCAACAGAATATTAGCTCATCAAGAGGACAATATCTGGCTCCAAAACATACTTCAGTTGATCCTACTGTCTGAAATATCCATGAAAACACTGATGGCCTGTTCTCATTAGTGATCCTTAGCAAAACGAGCTTTGGCTAAGGGGATAGATAGAACAGTCGTGAGACATTTTTGCCTAACACTTTTCTTCCTTCTGGGTTTTGTGGCAGGGATATTTAGTAATAAAGAGAATAGCAGGACACATCTAATGAATCATGGATTGATGAGACCAAGGATATGGCAGTGGAAAGCAACATTGAAGTTAAGTGTGTATCATGCCCACAGTTTCAGCTCTACTTGTATTTTCTTACCTTTTTGTCAAGAATGTGAGAAGGAAAGATAGTAAGTGGAGATGATGGGTGATGGGAAGAATCATGGTGTCAGAAAGAGTACAGATAGTCCTTGACTTATGGCTGTCATAGAGTGACCATTTGGAATTACAATGAATGCCTCCCCCTCCTCCACAGACACATGACTGAACTTCAGGTGCTTGACAACAACAACCACATTTATGGCCGTTTGTAGTGTCCCACAGCCATGTGACCATATTTTATAACAGCTTTGCTGAAAACCAACACTTACTTCCAGGTTTTGGCTAAACCCCTGCCCATAGCAAACAATTGGTTCACCAACTGCCATGTTGAAATCGGGCATGTGACTGATCTTTTTTTGTGACCATCAAGACTGAGATCCATGATGAGCAGGCTCCATTACAGTCATAAGTTGAGGACTACCTGCAATTGTTGTTTTGGCAATTTTCTTACTTATAGCTGGACAGATTGGATAATCGCTGAGCAGAGAAAGTTCTGGAGGGTGACCTATTTCATCAGGTGACTGTCACCTAAGGGCTGGAGGCATAGAAAGAAAAAGGCAATGTATAAGGACCTTTTGATGGCTAAACCGTCAAAAGAGCCTTGGTGGCTCAGGCTGTTAAATGCCTGCACTTAAGTTCCAGCTGCCTACAATTACTGTAGGCTCGAGTCCCACCAGGCTCAAGGTTGACTCAGCCTTCCATCCTCTCGGGGTAGGTAAATTGAGGACCCAAGATTGTTGGGGGCAATAAGCTGACTTTGTAAAAATGCCGCTTAGTAATAAGCAGGCATATACAATGGAATGAAGGCTATTGCTGAGCACACTGGGTTGTATCCAAAAAATTGTAAGCCGCCCTGAGTCTTGGGAGAAGGGCGGCATATAAATGTAATTAAAAAAATAATAATAATATGCAGAAAAAGACCTGAGCAGTAGCTAGTGCTGTCAATGCCCTGAAGTGCTTTTAAAGGCACAAACACTGGCCTAAATGAATGGACACAGTGCAGGCCCCATGAAACACAAAGCTGTGCCTTCTCACAATGCTCATTTCTTGGTCTTCAGCATCTGCTTCTGGAGCTCACTTTTCCAAAGGTAGGGCAGCCCTTACATAGCACTCTGAAGTGTTCAACTAATAATGCTAGGTATTGTGTGCTTCCAAAAGCAGAGAGGCATCTACTCAATTCGATTTTGAGTACTTTGTGCACTTTTGTTTGTTTTGGCCATGAGACCCCAAAGGGCAGCATGGCTGCATCTGGTGATTGTCACCCATGTAGCACCACCCAGGGAGCACGTGTAGTTTAAGGACATGGGTGACTATGCTCTCCTGTCTGGTACCCTAGAAGGACATGGGCAACTTCAGAGGCAATTGCTTGGATAGCTGAATTGGACATCCATTTATTATGCCACTGTGATACCCCCAGAAAAGTTTTACTTTAAGTGAGGACTGTGTATATACATTCTCTTCTGTCATGTTGCCATCATACTCTAAATAATCCTACTCAATCACCTGAAGGCAAGTCCTATGCATTTTGTATGCAATCCATAGGTGGAACTGAACTGAATTTTCATTAAATATAAAAAGGTTATTTTTCAATAAAACCTCAAAACATTAACACTAAAAAACTCAGTGCAGAACTCTATTAGAAAAATGCATTTACTGTCCAACTGCCCTTTGTAATAGTCACTCTGAGACATCTTATCTCTGAGCAAAGTCGTATGTCACTTTCCTGAAGGATGTTGAGCAGCATTGGGAACCCATATTTCTACATGGGGTGGTGGTTTGGTGCTTTTGAGGAAAGCTAGAACTGCTGATATCGTTGAGGAGGTTACCAAGTCACAGTTTCTCCCCCAAAGTTGAAAACCAAAATGCCTCAGTCATTCATTTCAATAATGGAAGCCTTGTTGTGCAGTGCTATGGAAATAATCCAGTGTTTTGAGACATGCAGCATGTGAATAGTGTCCAAACTGAATTTTTTTATGGTAGCTATATCTTTTTTGCAGGATGGCTTGACTTCCCTCTGTAACTGCCATGCAATCTTAGGACAGACACAGCTTCTTTTAAAAAGCTGATCATGAGTGGCTCTGAGCCACTGTTGAGGAATCAAATCTGAACAACCTTAAGAAGTACATTTCCTTTTATTTATTAAATTAACAGGGGGGGCGGGGAATGCTGGCCAAATACTGTAAAATACTTGAAGGCAGGTGGCATGTACTTCAAGATCCAGTTCCCAGGAGGCCAGCTGGATGACGGAAACCATGGGCTATATTTTTAGAAGGGTTTTGTGGTGCTACTGTTACACATAGAATAACTGGCCTTCAATTACGTTCCATGAAGTCAGGACAAAGAAAAAGCAACAGATTGTGAGCTTGTGAGATCATGGAGTGAGACCATTAGTTACATCCAACTAAAACAAAAGGAGTAGCTGAAGGAATGGCAACATCTCAATGAGAAGGCTTGTTTCATGTACCAAATAGACTTGTAGCTCCAGGAGGAAAATGAGGACTGCAGTAATTCTCTCTGGAAATTTTACCCCCCCAAAAAAAGGCCGAACAACAATAATGAAATTTTATGTAATTTGGGAAAAGCAAGTAAGCAAAAACAACTTTCCTTTCTTGTTGGAAAGGAAGAAGCAAGTTGGAACACTTTGGGCTTAGAGCATTTCTGACTTGGAGCCTTTATTATAGATTTTTCACAGACACTGGGAGCTGGAGAGAGGTCATGATTACAGGGCGTAGAGTGAATGATTTCATCTAGATTCTATTTCACTTTTCAAAAAGAGTACAACACCTTGGCTTTCTTCCAGATCCCAGGCAAGACTGTCCAAGGAAACCATGGGGAAAAAAACACAGCAAATTTGGGTGCAGATGGTATAAAGAAAGTGGTTTTTCAGGTTTTGTTTCTGATGGTTTCATCTTCTTTGTTCCTTGCTCTTTTTGAGCTCAAAAGGAGGATGAAATCATGAAACAGAATGGGAAGATAGAGAATGAGAGAAAGAAGGTACCAGGAAATGTCTCTGTGTGTGTCTATGTGAAAAGCTCCATAGTGAGAAAAAAATGCATGATGTCATCTAAGTAGAAAAGGAGTAATCTGTATACTTTTAGGCTTCACTTTTAAAATTCTGCTAAAATGTCTTGGTTATACCTTCTGGGAGTCCAAAGAAACATTTGAATTTCACCCTTGTCAGCTTATTTGAAAAAGAAAAAGTTGGCATGGAATCCCAACCCTCCAAAAAGAGTGGTCCCAAACTGTTCATGTGCCACATAGATGCGCTCACATCTCTAACAATCTTCCAAATGTAATCAAATTAGAAAAGGTTGTAAGCAAATGTGGCACCATCAATCTCAAATATATGACAGATATGTTTCTGAATCTAAAACAGAAGGAACCATTCTTAAGTGCATGGAAATGAACTGTTCCTTTTTTTTTAATTGGCAGAGGGCACAAAGCACCCAATATTTACTTTGCTTTTATTGCAATATCATTCCTGCATCTCATTCTGTTAAGTTTGCATGAAGAGACAGATGCGGAGTGCTTCAAGCTCTTTGTTTATTAGTGACTACAGCTCAGAACGAACCCACTTTGGCTGGGCTGTGGCTGCTACTTATAGCCAGCAGCCGCAGTTGCCAGCCAATCAGAGTGCAGGGTTTTCCCGCACTTTTTAAACCAATCATTTCTTACATTTTACCAGAACAGTTCAAACTAAACCAATGACTTTAAACCTGCATACATAACACATTCCATCTCATTTATGGGAACTGAAAAGTCTTAAAAATAAAGGAAGCAAAAAGATAATATTTGATCAGTATAAAATGTCTGCAATAGAAAGGAAAAATCATCAGGGGTGCTTGGTGTCTCTGAGCTTGATTGTCTAGCACTGATGATGTTACCTAGTTTGGATAATGAAACCAAGCTCAGAGAGCACCATTTCAACTGTGAGCTACAAATATTCTCTTTTATTGGAAAAGTCATTCCTGGTACTAGAATCTATTAGTGGTAGATTTCTCCCAAGCCGTTAATGGAGAAAGGGTCTAGAGAGCGGGTGGAGGTCGACCCGCTCCGAATCTGACCGAGCCCAGTGGAGAGCCTATATCAGGACCTATCTGGTAGCTGTGAGAGCGGCGAGAAGGGTTTATTTCTCCGCTCTCATAGCATCTGCAGGAAACCCCAGCTGCCCTCTTTGGGGTCGCCCGGCCCCTCCTCCATCCGGGGGCTGCGGCGGATTCCCTGCGGGGTCGAGCTGAGGAATTTGGCCAGTTCCTGCAGGATAAGATCGCTCGGATTCAGGGGGGGGCTGAACTCCAATTTGCCGTGGTCTGATGCCGAGGGTGCAAGTGGTCTAGCTAATGTAATCTGGATTGAGTTCGATCCTGTTTCTGAGGATGAAGTGGACAGGATTATGTGACAACTGAGTTCCACCACATGTTTGTTGGACCCATGCCCTTCCTGGTTGGTTTATGCCTCCAGGGAGGTGACATGCGGCTGGCTCCGGGCAGTGGTCAATGCTTCTCTGGGGGAGGGTACCTTTCCCGCTGCCTTGAAGGAGGTGGTGGTGAGGCCTCTTCTGAAGAAGCCTGCCCTGGACCCAGCCAAATTGAACAACTTTCGTCTGGTCTCCAACCTTCCCTTTCTAGCGAAGGTTGTTGAGAGTGTGGTGGCTCAGCAATTTCCACTTTTCCTGGATGAAATGGACTACCTGGATCCGTACCAATTGGGCTTTTGACCCGGGTATAGCACGGAGACGGCATTGGTTGCACTGATGGATGATCTCCTGAGGGCTTGGGACAGGGGTTTTTCCTCTGTCCTGGTCCTGTTAGATCTCTCAGCGGCTTTCGATACCATCGACCATGGTATCTTATTTCGGCGTCTCGAGGGGTTGGGAGTGGGAGGCACTGTGTTGCAGTGGTTCGCCTCCTTCCTCTCGGGACGCTTGCAATCAGTGTTGGCAGGGGGGAGAGGTCGACTCCAAGGGCTCTCACTTGTGGGGTCCCTCAGGGGTCTGTCCTCTCACCCCTTCTGTTCAACATTTATATGAAACCGCTGGGTGAGATCATCCGCGGCTTTGGGGTGAAGTATCATCAGTATGCTGATGATACGCAGTTATACATCTCCACCCAGGCCACATCAGTGATGCCCTCTCTGTGATGTCCCATTGTTTGGATGTGGTACGGATCTGGATGGACAGTAACATGTTTCGGCTCAATCCAGCTAAGACAGAGTGGCTGTGCATACAGACATCCCGACCCAGTCAGGAGATTCCATCTTTGGTCATGGGGGGAGAGGTGTTGCCCCCCATGGATAGGGCACGGAACCTGGGGGTCCTCCTGGACTCACAGCTCAGGCTGGAGGAGCAGGTGGGAGCCGTGGCCAGGGGGGCCTTTGCCCAGGTCCAGCTGGTTTGCCAGTTACGCCCATATCTGGACCGGGATGCCCTGCACACAGTCACTCAGGCACTTGTCACCTCGCGGCTCGACTACTGCAACGCTCTCTATCTAGGACTGCCCTTGCATACCATCCGGAGGCTTCAGCTGGTGCAAAGTGCTGCCGCGCGGGTTGTGATGGGAACTTCCCGGTTCTCCCATTTTATGCCCCTCCTGTGTGGTTTGCATTGGTTGCCGGTTGCCCTCCGAATGAGATTCAAGGTTTTGGTATTGACATTCAAAGTCCTACGAGACATGTGTCCGGGCTATCTACGGGAACGTCTACTGCCGGCATCGACTACCAACCACCCTGTACGAGCGCACAGGCAGGGACTCCTCGGCGTGCCGTCTGCGACTCAATGTCGCTTGGCGGTGACGGGGAGGGCCTACTCTGTGGTGGCTCCTGCCCTATGGAATCAGCTACCTCTGGGGCTCTGCCTGGCCCCTGACCTTTGCACCTTCTGCCATGACCTGAAAACTTGGCTTTTTGAGCAGGCTGCTCTGTGCTGACTCCTCTTGGGGGGGGGGTTGTTTTATAATCTTGTTTTAGTAATTTGGCTTGTTGGGTTTAATTTATTTTAGGTAATTATTTATTGTGTTGGTTTTAATTGTGAGCCGCCCCGAGTCCGTTTGGGAGAGGGGTGGCATACAAGTCAAATAAATAAATAAATAAATAAATAAATAAATAAATAAATAAATAAATGAAATAATTAATTGAAATATGGAAATATTCATTAGGAAGGGCCACAATTTCCCTGTATATGGGTTGATTAATATTGCATTGAACAGAACTGAGAAAGAGAATTCTCCCCAGGTGGGTCCAAGGGGTGATGACATCATTGGGGTGATGACATCTCCCTCATGCAACATCATTGCATGAGGGAGAAAGGTGGGTGGCTTTACAAGAGGTTCACTCACTCCTGAAGAAATCTTTCCAGCATCCAGAAGATCTTTGGAGGCACAGTGGTTAGAGTGCAGTACTGCAGGCTACTTCTGCTGTAGCCAGCTGCCTGAAATTTGGCAGATCGAATTTCACACAGGCTCAAGGTTGACTCAGCCTTCCATCCTTTCAAGGTTGATAAAATGAGGACCCAGGATGTTGGGGGCAATATGCTGACTCTGTAAACCACTTAGAGTGGTCTATAAAGCACAATATAAATCTATTGCTATTGCTATTTTGCTGGCAGTTCCCTAATTATAATACTCTTTCTGGAGGAGGAATCTTGAGACAAGCTTTCTTATTACTTTTACACATTTTCAGTTGGGTGTAGGTCTGCTTTAGGGCAGAATCTGTCATAGTCACGCTGATAGATGACCTCTTGTCTAGATTATGTTATGTGAATTTTAAACAGCTTTGAGAATCATGATCCCTGGTGGTCTACAGAATTCTTTCAGGCACAGTCTGCCTCTATTATCTGAAAGAAATGTAGAGTAATTATGCCTCTACTCAAATGCTATGAGGTACTATCAGGCACTATTTAGTCCCTAGTGTTATTTAACTATCATATGGAATATCTGGAGTTTTTTATCAAACTATTTGCAACTGGATGTCACTGACATGCAGACAATATTGAGTTCTACCTTTTTGATAATAATATAAACCAGGAAAGATTGTGTATCTGGATACAGAGTTGGGGTAGATGAGGTCCAATAAGTGATAATAACCTCACAAAGAGAGAGGCCTACTGGTTGTGTACCAAAAATTACTAAACACCCTCTGGTAAGTGCTTGTGAATGGACCTTCTCTATTGTAGTTTACATACTCTGTAATGCTCTTCCTTCTAAAAGTTGGAAGACATCTATTGTAACATATTTTAGGTGCCACTTGAAATTATATTTATTTATTCATTCAATTTATATTGTCACCCATTTCACCTTAAATGAGTTTGGGTGGCTTAAATAATTAAAAATGATTAGGAGTAAAAACAAAATAAAAGCCATAAAATACAGTTAATTAAAGCAATAAAAATGAATTTGTGGCAGAGTACAATAAATTACTAACAACCATCAGACTTTGTATTACCACTTGGCTCCCAGGCATGATGATAAACCAAGCCTTAAGGGGTCTTCTGGAAAGCCAGCAGGTTGAAGTCTTTCCTTTCCACCCAGCTTTCATAATATGAATGCTGGCAGATTTTATTTTTCTCTTTTCCACCACCATTTTAAGTATGCGTTACTGAATATTGCATTCTATGTTTTATATTGTGAAGCATTGCTTTATTATGTATTATATTGGTCTTTTTTGTTGTAAACTATTTTGAGAAAGCATATGTCAATTGGCATAGGAATGAGGTATATAAATCATCATCTTCAACTTTTGCATTCCTAAGTGAAAAATAACCAGGATTGAATATGTAAAATGAGTTAGTAGAGTTTTAAAATTAAAGCTGAATGCTGACAATACAATAAAAGCTATTAATATTTAAACTGTCTTTGGAATATGCTACATAACAGGTATTGTTGATTTGACACAGGTGGAACTAGATGCTTTAAACTGTAGAACCCAAAAGGTTATGGCAATAAATCATGCCTTACACTCAAAAAATGAAATAGATCATTTGCTATTTACAAAGGAAAATCGTTTGTTTTACTTCGTTGCAAATGAAATAGCTAGTGAAGGACAAAATCGAAGTCCAAATGATTATATAAAAGCAAACAAAGAGAAGATACTAAAAATGTCAACAAGGAAAATATTTTAATCATAGCAGAATCAAAGATGACATACAAAACTGAACAATTACAACAGTAAATGAAAAACTGGAAACATAAATCTCTACACAGTCAATACTAGAAAAAGTCAAGATATTTATTTGTTTATTCATTTATTTATGAAAATTTATATGGCTGCCCAACTCATTGTCAGTGATTCTGTGATATAATCAGACAGCAAAAATGAATTTTGCAAATAGTGCAAAAAACATGGATCTGATGCCCCCAAATATTGTTAAAACCATAAGATTAATATTAGAAAAGTTTTCCAGAATGATCATGTAAAAACATTTGTAGGGTTTCAGATTCAAACTGTCAAACCTGCCAAATACTTAAATCTCTAAGTAGAAACACTTCTTGGCCCCACTTGTTGAGAAAGGTATACTTTCATTAGAAGTTAAGCGCATTGCAGTAGTGCCTAGAGTTAGATTTGCATGAAGAGTCAGACGCAGAGTGCTTCAGTGAAGAGTTTATTAGTGACTACAGCTCATAACAGACCCGACTTGGCTGGTCTATGGCTGCTATTTATAGCCAGCAGCCGCAGTTGCCAGCCAATCAGAGTGCAGGGTTTTCCCGCACTTTTTAAACCAATCATTTCTGACATTTTACAAGAACAGTTCAAACTTAACCAATGACATTCAAACCTGCATACATAACACCCCTCCCCACTAGGTTCAGTCCATATTCAAACCCCAACCTATCTAATGTATTCTTTTAAATAGGTGGGGCTCTTACGTGCTTGAGACCTTCGTGGTTCAGAGGTTTTAACATTCTCACCCAGTGAGAGGGGAAATGTGTCTGTTGACATTTCCCTAGTTGGACTTCCTGTGAAAGAAGACCCTGTTTGATTGTTAGAATCTGGTCTCTCCTCCCAACCCATCTCCAGCCCAATGTCAGCACCCAAGTCAGGTAGTGATGTGCAATCTTCTGCTTGCAAGGATGGATTTTGGCATTGTGACAGGTTTTGGGATGGTTCCTGTCATAATGGCTCATTACACATGGGGTTTATTCTTGTTTGCTGATTATCCTCATGTTCCTCCCCTCCCCCTAGAAAAGCATTAGGTATGGGAACTAGAGAGGAACAATTGCGATGTTCCTGAGGTAATCTGGATCTAAGCTGATCAATGTGCCTGCTCCAGAGGACTCCATCCTCTGTTTGTACCCTGTAAGAACGAGGGCCTGTGATTTGAGTTATTTCAGCAGGAATCCATGAAGTCTCACCCATAAGGTTCTTAGCATAAGCAGAATCACCCACACTGAACGTGCGAACTTTGCTAGTGGAATCTAGTGGAGCGTTGGGTGCGTAATTGGGATGAAGGCGGTCAAGGGAAGACCTAAGTTTCCTACCCATCAACAACTCTGCTGGGGATAAGTTAGTTGACGGGTTAGGAGTGATGTGCTGAACACTAAGAAGTTTTTCAACTTTCTAAGTGATGTCCCCAGGACCCAACTGCTGAAGCTTTTCCTTGGTAAAACGTACCATTCGTTCAGCCCGCTGTTAGCGAAGGGTGCCAAGGGGCTGTCAGGGCATGTCTGATACCCAGTTGTGCTAGATAGGATTCAAAGGGTTGGATGTAAATTGAGGGCCATTGTCAGAGACAAGAACATCAGGTAACCCGTGGGTTACAAAAAGCTTTTTAAGCTGCTTGATGACAGCTTCAGTTGTGGTGGATGCCATAGGGATTACCTCTAGCCATTTGGAATATGCATCTACTATAATAAGGAAGGTGTGCCCTCTGGTAGGGCCAGCGAAATCAATGTGACCATGGGCCCCTAGGACATTCCCATTCCTGTTTGAGGGTGAGAGGTGAGGCAGGCCTGACTACCTTTCAGTTGGGACAAGATGCAACCCAGTTTTCAACCATTTTGTCAATACCTGGCCACCATACATAACTCCTGTCCAATCCCTTCATCCTTACAATCCCAGGATGACCCTCATGTAACATTTCCAAAACCTCTCTTTGCAGTTTTGCAGGAATAACCACCCTGTTACCCCACAAAATACATCCTCTTAATACAGATAATTCAGTTTGCCTGGATTTAAAAGGTTGGGCAAGGTGAGGTAGATCTTGAAGAGGCCAACCTTTCTTAATCCAGCTTATAATAGGAGCCAATAAAGTGTCTTTGGCAGTCTCTCTGGCAATTTCAGCAGCGTGTACTGGAAGCTTGGCAACAGTTTCTAGGAAAAAGGTGTGTGCCTCAGGTTCAAAGTCCTCCTTGTGATAAGGAAGTGGGCAACGACTCAAGGCATCAGCATGTCCAATGTCCTTGCCAGGCTTGTGGATAAGGTTGTATGAATAAGCAGCAAGAAATTCAGTCCACCTCAGCATTCTTGGTGACAGGATAATGGGTGTAGGTTTGTCTCCTGCCACAATGCCTAACAAAGGTTTGTGATCTGTGACAATGGTAAATGTTCTCCCATATAAATACTCATGAAATTTCTTGATAGCTGCAACAATTGCCAATGCTTCCTTGTCCAATTGGCTGTAATTCCTCTCTGCTTTGGTCAAGGTGCCAGAGTAAAATGCAATAGGGGCTTCCCTCCCGCTGGGAAGCCTGTGGCTCAAAAACTGCCCCACTCCAAAGGGGGATGCATCACAGGTAAATTCTCAGAGAACTGTATGAGTACAGCATCAGACGTGATTAGTCTTTTAATACTGTTAAATGCTGATTGTTCTTTCCTGCCCCAGACCCAAACAGACTTTTTGTCAAGCAATCTGTGTAATGGTTCTGCAATGGTTGCCTTCTGAAGTAGGAACATGTGGTAAAAGTTAATAAGTCCAAGGAAGGCTTGCAAATCTGTTTTGCATTTTGGTCTAGGGGCTTCTTTGATTGCTTGAACCTTGGCATCTGTAGGGTGGATGCCATGCTTGTCAATCATATAGCCCAAGAACTCAACCTTGTCAGTTCTAAGAGTGCATTTTTCTTCCTTGACTTTTAACCCCGCTTTCTTGAATCTGGTAAGGACTTCTCTGAGTCTCTCTTGTAATTGAGTGTCATTTTCAGCAGAGATTAACACATCATCAAAGTAAGGCACTACCCTGGCAGTCCTTGGAGCATCCTTTCCATAAGGCTTTGAAAGATGCCTGGTGCCACGCTTACTCCAAATTGTAACCTTTTACATTTGAAAGCACCTCTATGAGTCACAATGGTTTGGGCTCTGCAGTGGCATCATCAACTGTTAATTGTTGATATGCCTGGGCCAGATCCAATTTGGCAAAGACTGTACCCCTGCCAAGTGAATGTAATAAATGATGCACCACTGAAACTGGATATGCGCTCTGTTGAAGCGCATGGTTCAATGTCCCCTTATAGTCCCCACAGATTCTCACTGACCCATCAGTCTTGACTGGTGTGACTATGGGTGTCTCCCATCGTGAGTGGTCAGTGGGCTGTAAAACTCCTTGAGCTATTAGTTTATCTAATTGTGCATCAATTTTTTCCTTTAAGGCAAATGGGACCCTTCTTGGCTTTAAGCGAATTGGGATCTAGGTTGAAATTGATAGGGGTCCCCATATACTTGCCCAATCCGGCGCTGAAGACCTCTGGAAACTCAGACTTCAGGGCCTCCTCCCATTCAGTGTTGCTCACATGATTGATGCCAGTCACCTCGATGCCTAGTGGACTGAACCACTCAAGTCCCAGCAAGCTTGGGCGGTCCTTGTCCACGATGGTCAGGGGCAAATGTTTGGTGTGGCCTTTGAACTTCACGATGAATTCTCTTGTTCCAACTACTGGAATCTTGTTCCCTTGGTAGTCTTTAAGAGTCAGTGCTTGCTTCTGGAATTGCTTCTTCTGAATGTTGGGAAGTAGCCTGTGAATAGTGTCCCATGACACCATAGATAAACAGGAGCCTGAGTCCACTTCCATTTGGCAAGGCCTTCCTTCAATTAGTACCTTCACATGTACTTTTCTGCTTCTTAAGGGTGAAGAATGACCAATGGTGACTGTTTGATGAGTTTCATTCTTCCCATTTGCTTCTGTGTTGCACCCCATTTTCTCACTGAATTTGTTAGGCTTGAAATCTTTGTCAAGAAACTTCTTTCTGCTTGGTGGAGTTCTGGATGATTTGCAGACTCTTGCTAGGTGACCTCTTTTTCACAACGGAGGCAGATGGTATCAAGAAACTTGCATTCAGTGCGGGGGTGGCCCCCCCACAACCTCTGCAATAAAAGTCTTGCCTCTTTCTTCCAAGGTCTTTTCTTTTCTTCTCCATTCTGAGTCTAAATTCCTTCCTCCACCTCACTACAGTCTGAATCAGAATCTATTTGCTCGCAATGGGTTGTTGTGGATTTTTCCACATCAGGATGGCTTGCGGCCTTGTTAATTTTTTTCATGGCTGCTGCTGAGGACTTGGTAGCTTCCGCTGAAAAAGCTTCTTCTATGGCCTCCTTAAGCGTGATCTTAGGTTTCATTAATAATTTGCTCTGCAAAACCTTGTCTTTTAGGCCTAGAACAAATCGATCGCGCATGGCCTCTTCTAAGTTGATAAATTCACATGCACCCCCAATGTCCCTTAAACTTGCCACGAAGTCATTAACGTTTTCGCTTTCCCCTTGATCCCGACGGTAGAATTCGTGTCTCTTAATGAGGCACGATACTTGTGTCGTGTAATGGGCTCTTAATAACTTTTCTAAATTGGGCCAGTCCATTACCTTCACGTCTGCAGCTCCCACCAATGCCTTCGCCATCTTGAAAACGGCCGGACCGCAGTGGGTAAGAAAGACCGCCCTCTTCTGCTTGTCGAAATGTCGGCGAGATCATTTCCCTCAAATACATTTGGAAATGATCCGCATACGAGTCCCAGTCTTCTACCGTCGGATCGAACGGGGCTGGGGGGGTGTTCAGCACAGCCATCTCTCTCGGCTTCTTCTCCGCGTTGTCTTCTCTTGGGAAGGATCCCACCTTCGTCGCCAGTGTTAGATTTGCATGAAGGGTCAGACGCGGAGTGCTTCAGTGAAGAGTTTATTAGTGACTACAGCTCATAACAGACCCGACTTGGCTGGTCTGTGGCTGCTACTTATAGCCAGCAGCCGCAGTTGCCAGCCAATCAGAGTGCAGGGTTTTCCCGCACTTTTTAAACCAATCATTTCTGACATTTTACAAGAACAGTTCAAACTTAACCAATGACATTCAAACCTGCATACATAACAACTTCAAATATAAGTTGGTATGCAGCTGCATTCTTCTCCCAGCCGAGGGACCTTGAAGCAGCATCTTGGGGAGATACAGCAGTTAATTTCATTTTCCTCCAAGCATCTCCCCTCCCATCTCCCCTTCCCAGAGTTCATGGCAGATTGTCACCTCATGGCAACAAAGCACACAAGCCAGTGTACAGTGGCAGCTGACACAAATTGACAAACATCTAGAACTTAAAATGCACCAAGGATACATCATTTTATTAAAAAATACTTTTACTTCAACTCTATAGGTCTTGTCCCAGTGACCCACAGTTTCCCCATGGATCCATCTGTATATTATGAATAACAATTGATAGCTCATTTTACCATACAATCCCTAACTTGTTTATCTAGTTTCAAATCTCAATACAAATTTATAAATTTTTGCAATTATATCTTCATAATTTGTACATAAATCATTTTCAAATTCCATTTTATAATTTTCAATTCCAATTGCCTTTTTGTATATAGTAAATCTTACTTTCAGTGGTGTATATGAAAAACTATGTCCCTCTCCAGCCAATTGTTCTTTTGGCTTAATCTTAATTTCTCCATCTTCCTGTATTAATAGATCTTGACAGCTTATGATTTTTCTGTTGTTTCTCTTTTATAAAAGTTGTTTTGGGGCACAATTCTGGGTTTGAATTTATTCCATTTTCTTAATATTACACTTCCCACATAATGATTTTAAAAACTATATTAACTCTATCATACTCTAAAACACTTTGTCAACCAAACCTCAAGTTATGTTTTCCTAATTCTATCATTCTTCTATTTCTCACCAACACCCATTCTCTCTTACAAACTAAATAGCAGGCTGCAAAATACAATTTAAAGTAAGGTAAACCTAGACTTCCTCTAGATCTTTCATTTTTTTATCACAAAGATTCTACCAAACATCACTACAACCTTAGCAACTGAAATATAGCGTTTAGAAAACAATCCAGCCAAGGTTTTCCCTATAATTATTAGAACATCTAGAAATATAATAATGCAATTGGCATTATTAGAACTATTTGACCTCAGATTTTGTTTATAAACAACTTTATTCAGAAGCACAATAGCACATACATATTACAGCAAAGAAAAAAAAACAGCCTGCTGCTAAAAGAGGAGATAAATTATTCTGGCTCTAGATATCCTAACTTAATCCATTTTGGAAGATTACAAAATTACTGTTACAATGTTCTCTCTTTTGGATTCTGTCAAGGAATTGCTTATCTGGTACCTAGGAGATTATGGAAAGAGCTGTGTCAGGCTTTTAATCTTATGTATCATGGAAGGAAAACCTGTAGTAAAATAGTACATGGTGTCCTTCTCAAACTGTATCTGTTTTATTTGTAACAAAACAATTCCTTTCTAATATTCCAGTTAAAACACAATGCTTCGGAAAAAAAACCCTGCTGAAATCATCTATTGTTCAGAATAGCCTTTTCCAGAGATCCAGTGAAGGCTTTAGTTGTTGTTACTGATGATGTCATTATTTAAACTGATATCTTACTTTTCTCCTTAGCAAATAGTTTACTGATTTTATTCCCCAGAAGAGCTACCTTATGAGAAAGACTGGGTTTAGCAAAAAATTACTGGCCCAAACATCCAGTGAGATGTCATAGTTAAAAGCTGATTATTTTCTTTGCCTTTTATTGCCTTTTTTGAATTATTCCAAATTTTAAACATTTATTCAAAAGTATAGCATAGCACGAATGACCTAATCAGTTCCTGCATCTTCGGTGCTTTGACAGATTTTTCTCTTCAATCTTAAGGCAATATACACAAAAGATGTTGGATGGCCTGAATTACTTCTCAAATTTTGGCTCTATCTCTGCAGCTCTTTTAACTTTTCTCCTTCTAATAGAAAAGAATGTATGTAGCTCAGGGTTGAGCTATGGAATCACTAGTGCTGTCTGAGGTTGGTTGTTTTCTTGCAGACATTTCATAAATCTAGTAAGCAACAGCATCAATGCTCATGAATGAAGGGTTTACTGCCTGTTTATATACCATAGCCTGCCCTGCCAATGTTGGTAGGAGGTGTAATTTTCTCTTTAGTAAGCCCTTGATTAGAGTATTGTTTACTGCTTGATTGTTTGCCTGGTGTTAATTTCAGAGATTTTCTCCTTCTGTGTAGATTAACATTGGTTTACAATGGTTCATTTAATGACCATTCAAAGTTACAAAGGCATGGAAAAAGTGACTTATGATCGTTTTTCACACTTACGGTGGTTGAAGCATCCCTTCAGTGGTGGGATTCAAATTTTTTTACTACTGGTTCTGTGGGTGTGGTTTGGTGGGCATGGCAGGGGAAGGATACTGTAAAATCTCCAGTCAGAGGTGGTATTTGCGGGTTCTCTGGACTACTCAAAATTTCCACTACTGGCTCTCCAGAACTGGTCAGAACCTGCTGAATACCATCTCTGGTCCCCATGGTCACATGATCAAAATTCAGACGTTTGGCAACCAGATGTTTTGTGACCATCTGACAAGCAAAGTCAATGGGGAATCCAGATTCTCTTAACAACCATGTTACTAACTTAACAAATGCAATGATTCACTTAATAACCATGATAAGAAAAGTCGTAAAATGGGCCAAACTCACTGGCAAATGTTTCCCTTAGCAACACAAATTTGGGGCTCAGTTTTGGTCGCAACTCGATGACTACCTGTAGTAGAGTTAGCACTACACACAATGGGATTTTGGATTCCCCCCAGCCTCCCACCATGCCAACTGGAATCTCAGCTTGACCTTTGCCACTGCTTAAAGGGTAGTGGTGGGGAACATGGGGATATTTGCAGCAGTTCTTATTGAACCGATGAGCCTTGGTGGCGCAGTGGTTAGAGTGCAGTACTGCAAACTACTTCTGCTGACAGCCAGCTGCCTGCAATTTGGCAGATCGAATCCCACCAGGCTCAAGGTTGACTCAGCCTTCCATCCTTCCGAGGTGGGTAAAATGAGGACCCAGATTGTTGGGGGCAATATCCTGACTCTGTAAACTGCTTAGAGAGGGCTGTAAAGCACTATGAATGGTGTATAAGCCTAAGTGTTATTGCTTATTAATATCAAATGTTTCCTAACAGAGTAATTTTCTTCTGGTGCCCCTTGTTTCTGGTGAGGATTTGGAAACAGAAATATTAGCAAATACTAAGTACGTATCCCTGGGTTTTCTCTCTGACCGGTAGGCTGACAGCTCAATGGAGTGTGGAGGATGAGGAGGAAGCTGCAAGGGAGCGACGTCGAAGGGAACGTGAGAGACAACTGAGATCCCAGGCAGAGGAAGGCCTCAACAGTACCTCTGAAGTGGCAGTACAAGAAAGCAGGTAAGTTGGTGCATGGCATATCAACGGAGCAATGAGAGTCAGGCTGAACTACTGTAATGCTTTACAGCAGGGGTGTCAAACTCGATTTCCTTGAGGGCTGCATCAGGGTTGTGTTAGACCTTGGGGGGGTGAGGTGGCGTGGCCAGGGTAGGCATGGCAAAGTCAACATCACTCATGGCGGGGATGTTTGTGGTGTCCCAAGTGCTCTGCCAGTGAAAACAGGCTCTTGAGCTCCGTTTTCAGCTGCGACGGCCTCCTGCAGCCCTCTGCCAGTGAAAATGGAGCTTGGGAGGGCTGCCTGCTGCCTACAGCCCTCCTGTGCTCTATTTTCGCTGACAGAGGCACTGTGGGCCAGTCCTTCACTGTTTCCAGGGTGGCCCCATGGGCCAGATCTAAGCACCCCTGTGGGTGGCCCCCAGCCCCTGAGTTTGACACCCCTGCTTTAAAGGAAGTTAAGAAATTTCAGTTAATGCAGAACTGAGTCTTCTCACTAGGTGTTGGTTCATAGGATACTTAATATTGTCAACACTCAACTGAAAGTCTGATTCAGTTGGGGAAAAGTCTAGTTTTCTGAAGGACTATCCCTGTCAATCTGACTTTTATATCAGTAAAAGTAGCTTATCTTAGTCCGCTGTCTCTGAGAACAGGCAGTTGTCAGGTGTGAGGCACAGATATTTATCTGCAATGGCTCCAGATTTTTGAAACTCATAGTCAACTGATGTTCATCTACTTCTATTAGTATAAGCCTTTAAGAAACTCCTCAGAGTTTCAGTCTTATCTTTACCTGTATGGATGCAGGGAGTGCAGTATTTTATTTATATATTATTGGAAGATACGGATGCTTAATTAACAATACCATGGTCATTGGGATTAATTTGTGCATTTATTGTTGGCAGAGATTTGCCTTCCAGTTGCTTTGAGGGGGCCTAAAAAGCAATGTAAAACATAAAATTGCCCATCAACTATCATCAGCTATACATGAACGTGTGGCTGATAAAGAAATATGTAGGCACCTTACTAGGAATAAATTAATTTGATACACATAATCACACATACAACAGTTTCATACTGAGAAACAGGAATAGATGATCAGTGTGTTATGCCCAGAGCTGGTATTCAGTAGGTTCTGGCCAGTTCTGGAGAACTGGTAGCGGAAAGTTTGAGTAGTTCGGAGAACCAGCAAATACCACCTCTGACTGGCCTCACCCCATCTATTCTCTGCCTCCTGAGTCCCAGCTGATTGGCTGGGTCTTCTCTTGATGCCCTGCACAGGAGAGCAGAGCTGGAAAGCAGGTTAGTGGGGTGGGGAGGGAATGGGATTTTGCAGTAGCCTTCCCCCAAGAGTGGGAAGGGAATGGAGATTTTACAGTATCCTTCTCCAGCCACACCCACAAAGCTACGCCCACCAAGCCACACCATGCCCACCAAGTCACACCCACAGAACCGGTAATAAAATTCTTTGAATCCCACCACACAGAACACACCAAATGTATCAACTTCCTGGCTTGCAGGTTAAGTACTGCACTGTGGATGCAGTAATCTAAAGGAATATCATGGACTTTCTCTAAATTTGGCTTGCCAAATCTAGTGAAGGCTTTTCCAGATATAAGGGATTTTACCTTCCGACACTGTTGTTGCAACAGTGTAACTGGAGCACATCAGGTTGGGGAAGGGCTGCTCTGTGTGATAAGTCAAAAAGCAGCCATCAACCAGACAGTCAGTATGAATGGGCTTAATACTGTGATGGCGAACCTATGGCACGTGTGGCACAGGTGGCACGCAGAGCCATTTGTGCGGGCACACAAGCCCCAGGCAAACTTATCTCACTGCACATCTGCATACCTCCCAGCTGATTTTCAGCTGGTTTGAGGTCTTTTTCTTCCTCCCAGAGGCTCAAGAGAAGCTTGTGCAGCCTTTGAAGGCTGAAAAAAAGGCCCCTTTCATCACTTCCTGTATTACCGGAAGTGACGAAACAGGCCTTTTTTTCGGCCTCCAAAGGCTGCAGAGGCTTCCCTTGAGCCTCTGGGAGGCCGAAAAAGGCCTCAAACCAGCTGATAATCAGTTGGGAGGCACAGTGCAAGTAAAAAGGCAGCGGGGGGATCGCGCACACATGTGCAGGGGGCGGGGGTTTGCGCACATTGCCTTCTTGGTGCTGGCACGCAAGTGCGTGTATGCAAGTGCATGCACAATCTTTGGCACAGGAGCCCAAAAAGGTTAGCCAGCACTGGCTTAATAGGTACAGGTTGTCCTTGACTTACAACAGTTCATTTAATGACCATTCAAAGTTACAACATCACTGAAAAAAGTGACTTATGACCATTTTTCACACTTACAACCCATTACAGCATCCCCATGGTCATGTGATCAAAGTTCAGATGCTTGGCAATGGACTCAGACTTATGATGGCTGCCATGTCCTGGGGTCATGTGATCACCTTTTGCAACCTTCTGACAAGCAAAGTCAATGGAAAAGCCAGATTCACTTAACCATCATGTTATTAATTTAACAAGTGCACCGATTCACTTAAACTGTGGCAAGGAAGGTTGTAAAATGGGGCAAAACTCGCTTAACAAATGTATCACTTAGCAACAAACATTTTGGGCTGAGTCATGGTCGTAAGTCGAGGACTACCTGTATCATATTTTGTGGTTTTCCATGCAAATGCTTTAGAATGCACTGCATTAATTCATGTACCAGGTGGGTCCTCTTGATGGGTTGATAGGTCTTCAAATTTGGTTCAGAGCAGCTATTCCCTGGACAATCTGTGCTGGAATCCTTGTGGTAGCTGTTATGTGCACAGCCATACATTCTCAGTTATTTACAAATTGTAAATACTTGTACGATATAAATATTTACATGTAAGATGTCTGAGAAAAGCAATATGTTTTGTTGCTGAAAAGACAGTGAGTGATTTTCAGGCAGGCCTCTTTAGGGAGGATATTTCACAGCAGGTCACAAATCAGTCCTCTGTCTTGTAGCCACTGGCTGAAGTTCATTTGATAGTGGCACTTGAAGGAACTCTGTCCTGCAGCTCAAACCAGCAAATGAGGATCCTAGCACCAAAGATCCCAGCTATACTTTGGAGAGGGCGTATGAATGAACCCTCACTGCACACTCGTCATTTTATTCTTTTCCTTCAGCTTCAGAAATGCCAATACTCTTAGATATTTCAGCTGCTTGAAATGCAGAGCTGCTTGAAATGCAGAGCTCCTACTTGAGGCTTAGGATGCAGTGACAGCCTTCTCCAAAAGCTGCCCAGAGTGATTGCTTCAAAAGTGGTTGTGAGACAGCAGTAGGAGAATGGAGGACAAGCCACAAAGCATCTTCTCTATCGTTCCTCAGCATCTTCCATTTTGGACAGCTACATCAGTGTGCATGATATAAAAACGAATCTTAATAAAGTATCTCTTTATTAGTTGTTTCTAATTATGAAAGTGTCTATTGTACATTTGCTGGTAGAAATGATAGACAAACCTATGTAACTAAACTAAACTTTACTTAACTAAATTTATGGAGATTCTTTGCCAGAATAGAATAGAATAGAATAGAATAGAATAGAATAGAATAGAATAGAATAGAATAGAATAGAATAGAATAGAATTCTTTATTGGCCAAATGTGATTGGACACACAAGGAATTTGTCTTGGTGCAAATGCTCTCAGTATACATAAAAGAAAAGATACATTCATCAAGAATCAAGAATTGTAAGGTACTTTGTGAATAGTTGGACAGTGTTGAGGGAATTATTTGTTTAGCAGAGTGATGGCGTTCGGGAAAAAACTGTCCTTGTGTCTAGATGTTTATTTATTTATATTTATTTATATTTGAACTTATATGCCGCCCCATCTCCGAAGACTCAGGGTGGCTTACAACTAAAACAGGAACAATAAATACTTAAAAAACGATTAAATTAGATTATAAGTCCAAACATTATAAAACCTTAAACCATCCCTCCCCAAGGGGGTCACAGCCGGTTGGTCAAACAACCAGGTCTTTAACTCACGGCAAAAGGTGCGGAGGTCAGGGGCCAGGCGGAGCTCCAGAGGCAGTTGATTCCAGAGGTCAGGGGCCACGACAGAAAAGGCTCGTCGTCGGGGAACCGCCAGCGGCATTGGCCCGCCGACGGGACCCCGAGGAGTCCTTGCCTATGGGCTCGCACAGGGGACCGGTATTTGATATTGGAAGAAGCGCTCCCTTAAATATTGAGGACCCATGTCGTGAAGGACTTTGTATGTTAACACCAAAACCTTGAATCTCACCCGGGCGCAACCGGCAACCAATGCAGGCCGCAGGGGGGGGTCATATGGGAGAACGGGTAACTCCCATCACCACCAGCGCCGCCGCATTCTGCACCAGCTGCAATCTCCGGATGGTATGCAAGGGCAGTCCCAAATAGAGAGCGTTGCAGTAGTCGAGCCTAGAGGTAACAAGGGCATGAGTGACCATGCGCAGGGCGTCGGTCCAGAAAAGGGGTTGTCGAACAAGGCGGAGCTGGGCAAAGGCCCCCTGGCAACGGCCCACCTGATCCTCCAACGAGCCGTACATCCAGGAGGACCCCAGATTCCACGCCCTATCCACAGGGGTAACACCTCCCCCTATGGCCAAAGATGGATAATCTAGACTGGGCGGGGCGCCGATATGCACAGCCACTCAGTCTTGGCGGGTTGAGTGAAGCATGTTCCGCTCATCCAGTTCGTACCGCATCCAAACACCGAGTCATCAGGGAGAGGGCATCACTGATCTGGTCTGGGGTGGAAATGTACAGCTGAGTATCATCAGCGTACTGATGGAATTTCACCCCAAAACCACGGATGATCTCACCCAGCGGCTTCATGTAGATGTTAAATAAAAGGGAAAGGACCGACCCTGAGGGACCCCACAAGAGAGCACCCTAGGGGCGACCTAACCCCCGCCAACACCGATTGCGACCGCCCGAGAGGTAGGAGGAGAACCACCGAAAACGGTGCCCCCACTCCCAACCCCTCAAGGCGACGCAAAGGATACCATGGTCGATGGTATCGAAAGCCGATGAGAGGTCTAATAGGACCAGGACAGAGGAAAAACCCTATCCCGAGCCCTCCAGAGATCATCCATCAGCGACCAATGCCGTCTCCGTGCTGTAACTGGGTCAAAGCCCTTGATACGGATCTAGGTAGTCCGCTTCATCCAGGAAAAGCGGAACCTGCTGAGCCACCACACTCTCAACAACCTTCGCCAAAAACGAGGTTGGACTGGCGAAAGTTGTCTAACACAGTCGGGTCCAGGGCAGGCTTCTTCAGGAGGGGAAACAAAGCCCAGACTCCCTGCCCCCTTCCTCAGACCACTGCAAATCGGAGGACAACCCGTCCGAATACGAGCAATCTTATCCGACAGATATTGAACAAATTCCTCAGCCTTACCCGCAATGGGTCCGGCCCCCCTCTGAATGAAGTAGAGGCAGTAACCCGAGAACAGGCGGCGGCGATTATCTCTTGACGCTATGAGAGTGGAGAGATAAGATCTTCTCGCCTCTCTCATAGCTACCAGGTAAGTCCTAATAAAGGCTCTTAGCTGGGCTCGGTCGGACTGGGAGCGGGTAGACCTCCACCTGCTCTCTAAACCCCTTCGGCGCTTCATCCCCGGGCTCCTCAGTATACCAAGGAGCAAACCGGGATCCACGGCGCGTAAGAGGGACATGGGGACAACCCTGTCGAGGGCCTCTGGCGCAGCCCGTTGCCAGGCTATTGCCAGATCCTCGGCAGAGCTGTGGGCAAGGGAGGAAGGAAAAAACCCCAGTTCTGCCTGGAACCTCTCAGGGTCCATCAGGCCTGGGGGAACCATCTAAGTGGCTCCTCATCCCAGCAGTGGGGGCGGCCTGTTGGAAGACCAGCCGTAGGAGATAGTGATCAGACCATGGAACAGGCAAAGTCATGATAGCGACCTGCCCTCTGTCACTCCGCCACTGTTCAGAGACAAAAACTAGGTCAAGAGTATTTCCCCTCCATGAGTAGGGCCTTGAATCAATTGGGTCAGGCCCATGGCCTCCATAGAAGCCATGAATTCCTGGGCCAAACCCGACCCCCAGGGAAGGCAGGTTGAAGTCTCCCAGGACCATAAGGTCCGGGGCTCCACCGCCACCCGGAGAGGAGATCGAGAAGCCCAGGCAGGGCGCTGCCACACAGCTGGGGAAAGGTATGCTAGCAGCAAGCCCACCCGCCCATTAGGCCCCCATCTCAGGAGGAGAATCTCACTCCCACCTATCTCTGCAACAGAGACCTCCCTTGGAAACAAGGTCTCCCGAATAACCACGGCCACCCAACCACCCCTACCCTGGGCCCGTGGCGGTGCAAAACCGAAAACCTGGTGGGCATAAATCAACCAGAGGGACACCCCTCTGGGCCCAACCAGGTCTCAGTGATGCAGGCCAGGTCCGCAGCCTCCTCAATGGTCTCCCGGAGGAGGGAGGGCTTATTAGCCACAGACCTGGCATTAAAATACACCAACCTAAGCCCAGGGATCCTAATTCCATTGCCCCTGGGAGGAGGTCATAGGGTCGGGCAGCGCAACCGGCCTTAAGTGTCGTGCGCGCTCCTCTAACCTGATATGGCCCTATGCCTCGTCGTCCTCTTCCAATCCCGACCACCCTGGGAATCGCGGCCCTCATCCCCGGGCCCGGAGCCCCGCCGGCCCCCAACTGGTGTGCAGTGCTCTATAGTGTTGTTTTGAGGGTAGGAGTTGAAACAGTTTATGTCTGGGATGTGAGGGGTCTGTAAATATTTTCACAGCCCTCTTTTTGACTCGTGCAGTATACAGGTCCTCGATTGAAGGCAGGCTGCTAGTAATTGTTTTTTCCGCAGTCCTAATTATCCTCTGAAGTCTGTGTCTGTCTTGTTGGGTTGCAGAACCAAAGACAGTTATAGAAGAACAGATGACAGACTCAATAAAGCTTCCAGAGCAGAAAATAACAAGCAACAAACACTGTGAAAACCAATATCCCACTAGGTCAGTGGGAAAACCAAACTCCCACTAGGTCAGTGGGCGATGGCCCAATTTCATTTTTACAAAGCCCTTTACAAAGCCCTATATCAGTCAAAGCAATTGCTTTTTCTAACAAATCCTTTTGCTGGTAGAGGTTTTTTTTCCTGAATGCATAAGCCTAGGGTTGGTTCTGACTACTGCATGTGTCAGCTTTACTTTTGTTCTTCTGAAGTGGAGACGCCAGTTGAAGTATAATTGGAGCAAAGTGCCCCTTTTAAATTTTGCACAGCTTTATATCCCATTTATTGTGGGAGCTTCATTTATGGAGATACTCCATGTTTTCAACTAGAAGGCAAGCACTTGGAAGGGAAGGAAACTGATTGAAGAGATGGAGGATAGAAGGGAACATTTCTGCTTTGATTTGCCTGCCAGTTATTCCCTGCAAACATTTCACCAACCTAGCTGGCCCAGGAGAGACAACAATGGCAGAAGGAAACTGAATGGTATATGTCAGTACTGGTTCACAGTTTTCAGTCCATCACTTGAAGGGCTTCTTTCACTCCTAACTTTTCATTGGTTAGGACTAAGCCATATATTTGCTGAGACAACATTCAATTGGAAAAATGAAGCCTTAGTGCAGGGCTGTCAAACTCCCAGCCCGCGAGCTGGATGCATCACGCTCTGGCCATGCTCACGCTCGGTTTAGTGAAGGGAAAAAAAGTCATGTGATGACAACATGAGTTTGACGACCCTGCCTTAGCGATATCTAGCGGCAATGGGAGTGGTTCTGGAAAGGTTAAATAAAAAAGAAATACACATAAGGAATTATTTCAGGAAAAAAACCCATGTTTCTTTTTCTTTTCCAATGAAGTTGATGGCTTCATTCTTCTCCCTAGCTATTTCTGCAGCTGTGATTCTGGCTACAAAAGCCAGGATGCTAATATAGATTTTTTACCCTTCAGTAAACTCAACTCCTCCTTTCAGTGACTCATCTACTTCTGGTAAGCTATGTTGCTGTGCATAGCCCCTTCTAAAACACAGCTATCATAACTTGCCTGTAGGTCCAGATTACCTTTGCTTGACATCCCTTACTTAGTTTCTTACTCCAAAGCAGCCATTCCAAACCAGATGTTCTCCAGATGTTTTGGAACAACTTCCCTAGCTAAAGACAACAGCCTTAACAGTCAAGGTTGATGGGAGTGGTAGATCCCCAAATCCGGCAGACGTGGAGCTGTGGGAGACTGTACTGATGTCCATGTTTAGAAGTTAATCACTTCTGAGTATTGTAACTAATGTTTGGGACATAAGTAAGGGAGTGTGTATTATAACCATTCCCATGGTTTCCTGAGCACCTGGCTGATTACATTAAGGAGGGAAAAAAAGCTTCACTAAATTTCTATTCAGACTTAAAATTTTAATAAAAATCCTCTTTAGAACAGATTCTAAATCTCTTCAAAATTTAGACATCTCTTCATGATTTTGCTCACATGAAATGACAGTTTCAATTCCTTTTTCCAAGCTGGCCCCTCCCAACAGATTTCAAATTAATTTATATTCTTTGGTAGGGGAAAAAATAGATCTTTTGAGTAATTTTCCAAATTTTGCTTCTCTCAATCCAATCTACCTCACAAGGGGGCTGTGAGAACTAAATACAATGAGGGAATGTTCTGTGTGCTGCCTCCTAAATCAAAGGTGGGCTATAAATAAAATAAATCATTAAAAGTGTCTTTCTAATTGTAAAATTTAATTCTCTCATGGATATTGATAAGAATATCAAGGGATGCTGAAACATCCCTTTGAAACATCCCAAAAAACTTATTTGCTTTACCTTGTCAGAAAAGAAGGGTCACTCTTTATTTCTTCCAACATCAAAAAAATCAGTGTTTTAAAATCCTATTGATTAAACTGGTGGTGAAGGCGATTTTTTTCTTTTAAAAAATCCATACTACTCAACTGCCTGGAAGAAATTGGTATATATAATAAAATGTGGCAAGCTGTTTTTAAGACTCTCCTGTCTAATTGAATTTTAAAAAAAGAGGTAGGTAATATTTTATGGCCCATGAGGCACATTTGTGAGCTGTAGCTGCAATGTTAACTTTTTTCCTAGCAAAAGACTGCGATTGTGAACATGCCATGATTTCCCCCATTGAACAGAAAGAAAATAGGGTATGTTACTTCTAGAAAGGCCTCTCTAGCCCTCATCCCATTTTCTCTATCATTCTATCTAGATTGTTTTTGCCTTGTTTTCCGGACGGGTAGACATTGTTTCATATTAAGAGCAACTGCGTTCTCTTTGCTGGTGTAAAGCTATTCAACCACAGAAAATACTGCTACCCTTCAAAAAGACCTCGATTATGTATCAGAATGGTCAAACAAAGGGCAACTTCAAATCTCAACAAATAAATGCTCTGTCTTACATATTGGCAAAAAAAATCAGAAAATGAAATACAAGCTGAATAGTCAAGACCTTGTTGATGATCCAAACTCTGTCAAGGACCTTGGAGTACTCATCTCAAATGATCTAAGTGCTAGAGCCCACTGTAACTACATAGCCAAAAAGGCATTAAGAGTTGTTAACCTAATCCTACATAGCTTTTTCTCTGGTAATATCACACTACTAACTAGAGCATATAAAACATTTGCTAGACCAATACTTGAAAACAGCTCATCAGTCTGGAACCCACATTATCTGATACTAACACAGTTGAGAAAGTCCAGAAATATTTCACAAGAAGAGTTCTCAACTCCTCTACTCATTGCAGAATACCTTATGCCACCAGACTCAAAATTCTAGACCTAGAAGACCTAGAACTACAACGCCTTCGGTCCGATCTAAATATAGTATATAAAATCATATATTGCAATGTCCTACCTGTCAATTAATACTTCAGCTTCAACCATAACAATACAAGAGCACACAATAGATACAAACTCAAAGTTAACCGCACCAAACTTGATTGCAGGAAATACGACTTCAGCAACAGAGTGGTCAATGTCTGGAATACTCTACCTGACTCTGTGGTTTCTTCCCCAAACCCCAAAAACTTTAACCTTAGACTGTCTACTATTGACCTTACCCCTTTCCTAAGAGGTCTGTAGGGGGCATGCATAAGCGCACCAACGTGCCTACCATCCCTGTCCTATTGCTTCTTTTTATTTTTCTTATACAGGTGAAACTCGAAAAATTAGAATATCATGCAAAAGTTCATTTATTTCAGTAATGCAACTTAAAAGGTGAAACTAATATATGAGATAGATTCATTACATGCAAAGCAAGATAGTTCAAGCTGTGATTTGCCATAATTGTGATGATTATGGCTTACAGCTCATGAAAACCCCAAATCCACAATCTCAGAAAATTAGAATATTGTGAAAAGGTGCAATATTCTAGGCTCAAAGTGTCCCACTCTAATCAGCTAATTAAGCCATAACACCTGAGCCTTTAAATGGTCTCTCAGTCTGGTTCAGTAGGAATCACAATCATGGGAAAGACTGCTGACCTGACAGTTGTGCAGAAAACCATCGACACCCTCCATAAGGAGGGAAAGCCTCAAAAGGTAATTGCAAAAGAAGTTGGATGTCCCCAAAGTGCTGTATCAAAGCACATTAATAGAAAGTTATGTGGAAGGGAAAAGTGTGGAAGAAAAAGGTGCACAAGCAGCAGGGATGACCGCAGCCTGGAGAGGATTGTCAGGAAAAGGCCATTCAAAAGTGTTGGGGACTTTCACAAGGAGTAGACTGAGGCTGAAGTCAGTGCATCAAGAGCCACCACACACAAACGGATCCTGGACATGGGCTTCAAATGTCATCAGAAGCGTCTTACCTGGGCTAAAGAAAAACAGACCTGGTCTGTTGCTCAGTGGTCCAAAGTCCTCTTTTCTGATGAGAGCAACTTTTGCATCTCATTTGGAAACCAAGGACCCAGAGTCTGGAGGAAGAATGGAGAAGCACAGACTGCAAAATGCTTGAAGTCCAGTGTGAAGTTTCCACAGTCTGTGTTGATTTGGGGAGCCATGTCATCTGCTGGTGTTGGTCCACTGTGCTTCATTAAGTCCAGGGTCAATGCAGCCATCTACCAGGAGATTTTGGAGCACTTCATGCTTCCTTCTGCAGACGAGTTTTATGGGGATGCTGACTTCATTTTCCAGCAGGACTTGGCACCTGTCCACACTTCCAAAAGCACCAAAACCTGGTTCAATGACCGTGGGATTACTGTGCTTGATCGACCAGCAAACTCGCCTGACCTGAACCCCATAGAGAATCTATGGGGCATTGCAAAGAGAAAGATGAGAGACATGAGACCGAACAATGCAGAAGAGCTGAAGGTCGCTATTGAAGCATCCTGGTCTTCCATAACACCTCAGCAGTGCCACAGGCTGATAGCTTCCATGCCACGCCACATTGAGGCAGTAATTGCTGCAAAAGGGGCCCAAACCAAGTACTGAGTACATATGCATGCTTATACTTTTCAGAGGTCCGATATTGTTCTATGTACAATCCTTGTTTTATTGATTGCATGTAATACTCTAATTTTCTGAGATTGTGGATTTGGGGTTTTCATGAGCTGTAAGCCATAATCATCACAATTATGGCAAATCACAGCTTGAACTATCTTGCTTTGCATGTAATGAATCTATCTCATATATTAGTTTCACCTTTTAAGTTGCATTACTGAAATAAATGAACTTTTGCACGATATTCTAATTTTTTAGTTTCACCTGTATGTATCCATTTCATGTATTCATAACTATGTTTATACTTAAACCTATTATCAAATAAAAAAAAGTTACACCCCACAGAGTGAATATTTGGTGGTTTAATCTTCTACGAAAGCCCAATGGTGTTTCTTTGGGGTTTTGAGGTTTGTCTAGGCACAAAGAATCAGGAACATAATGTTAAGGTCCAGTCAAGAAGATTTATTGCTGAAGCCTATACACAAGATTCTAGTCCAGCCGTGGGCAAACTACTGCCCGGGGGCTGGATCCGGCCCATTCGGCTGGTCTATCCAGCCCGCGGAGCCGAAAGAGCGGAGGGTTCTCTTGCTCTCCCAGAAGGCTACGTGAAGTAATCTAACTTTGAATTTATATTAGTTCACACAAACATCCATCCATGCTTTTGTTCCGGCCCTCCGGTCCAGTTTAAGAACCCATTGTGGCCCTCGAGTCAAAAAGTTTGCCCACCCCTGTTCTAATCAATTAATGCTCGGTGCTAAATTGACAGTAGATAAGGGTCAATGGAATTCAAGAGGGATTGTACTTAGACTGTTTGTGGGAATGTAATAACTCCAGAGTGATACTTGGTTAACTTTGGACCCTGGCTCGGCCAGTTTTTCTCCTATAGATTTTTTGCTTAAACACAGGCAATGCTGTGTGTTGGTATTTAATCTTTGTAGGATGCCAGTTTCTTATTTATTAATTTTTAATTAAAATAATCTTTTAAAACATATGCCAGGGAGTCAAATGAGGGCTAAGACTTGAATTATTCTTTAGCTAGGTCATCTTGAGCACCTGAGAACAAAATAACCACTAACTGATTCCCTTTCATTTCTCCCTTTGTTTTCCTCCACCATCGTACAAGTGTATTTATATTTAGAAATATAACATTTGTATGGTATCCTTAATAAAACTGGGTTCAGGTTAGAGGGGCCCAGTCCTCTGCTCCATAGGGACAAGGAAACTTCAGTGTTAAAAAGGAAAGGAAATCAGAAAAAGAATAAAGCAATGCTCCCTTCCATTGCCTTTTAATCCATACTGGGATCTCCCTTTTAGTTAACATTGTTCTAGAGGCGTGTGCATCTCTGTATTGAATTGCAATGGATCATGAGTTTGGAATGCAGTCTGTATATTTTGAAGGCCCATTGCTGGACTCTGGCCAGTTGTGTTTAAGTGCTTCTTTCCTCTCTTCCTTTATTAATGAATGGAAGAGAAGAGTCATTCTTTATCTTTCTCCCTCCAATCATCTCCCTCTCCTTCTCTCTCTCTCTCCCACCCTCTCTCCCTCCCTCCCTCCCTCTCTCACACACACACACACAATAACAAAACATGCATTTCAGCTCTAGTGAGCTCCTGCAAATGTATCAAGTGCTTTGCTTGCTTCAATTTGAATTCTCTATGTGAATTAGTATTTAGTGGTGGGAAATTTTCTGGTGACCTTGCTAGGGAGCACACAGAAGTCAGGCTGTTTGTTGGTAAGTTTTAAGGTCAGAATTTGGACCAGTTTGTTATTTCAGAGCAAACTTTTCAGCCTGAGGCAAATTTTAAAATGAGCTAGTGTCTTTTTGCGCTCTCAATCCAGTTCTTGCTGATATTATTCAAATATCAATCTTAAAAGTACCCTCCCCAATACAATTATTTCACTTCCATGCCAAGCTTTATTGCCATCAATCTGTTTTATATCACACAGTTCCCACAGCCCCAGAACCTTTAGTCTTTGTTCTTTGCTCTTCCTATGCATTTGAGCAAGTCCAGCTTCTAAGAGGTTGTTCTGCACTGAACCATCCCTGCTGTTAGAAATCCAGCCTCAAAGTTTGTGACATCTTTGTCTTCTGAAACCTTCTATCTGAGATTTAGTTCACACACTAAATCATGGTTTGTTTAACCAAGAGATGCCAAATATATTACACTTAATTGATTTAAATGTTATACAACACTGTAAGCCATGTTTTACTGATCAGAAGGGCTCACAAAATATGCTAGAAAATAAATGGGTTTCACCATGCCTTTCCCTTGCTTTTAATTCTGAATGATATGTAGAAGTGACAATGCATCAGGTATCCTTAATTCATTAATTGCCTCTTCTTTGGTCCCAGTACCATTGTGAGGGAATAGAAATAGGTCAGAATGGAGGATGGTCTTCTTTCTGAATCTTTGCATTTTCCTTGTGCTTCAGGTGACTGTACAGGAGGGAAAATGGTGGAACATGTGTGATGTTGTCATGCCAGGGGTGTCAATCTTGCGGCATCACATTTTCATCATGTGACGTATTGCAACTTTCCCCCATTTGCTAAACCAGGGGTGGGCGTGGCCAATGCATGACGCATCTTACCCGCAGGCCGCAAGGTTTGACATCCCTGTGTCATGCAAATGCCAATTCATATGTACCCATATCAGATGTTGGGATGCAAATATAATTGCTGTATTTGTGATGATGTTGTCACACCTGTTTTCATTTTGGTGTCCTTCCTAAGATTCCTCCATAGATACCTCCCTAAATCCTTGGTGGCTCAGGCTGTTAAATGCCTGCTCTTAAGATCCAGCTACCTGCAATTAGTGCAGGCTCGAATCCCACCAGGCTCAAGGTTGACTCAGCCTTCCATCCTCTTGGGGTAGGTAAACTGAGGACCCAAGATTGTTGGCTGACTTTGTAAAAATGCCGCTTAGTAATAAGCAGGCATATACAATGGAATGAAGGCTATTGCTGAGCGCATTGGGTTGTGCTCCAAAAATTGTAAGCCGCCCTGAGTCTTCGGAGAAGGGCGGCATATAAATGTAATTAAAAAAAAAATCCCAATGTTTCTAAAAGAAACCAAGTTGTGATAGTGATAGAATGATAGTGGCAATAATAAAGCAGGTGTCCTAGTATGATGTATGGACTTAACTTATGCAATAGATCACCAACATACATTTTGGGACTAAATAATAAAATCAAACATTAGGAAGAACAATATTTTGGAAGAGAGCAAGGGAGAGGAATTGATGAAGGTATGTGGCAGCATCAAGAGGCAAGCTCTGCCCCTTGTGTATTTGCAGACAACATTGTAATTCAAGAACAACATGGCAGTGCTCGTCATGATGCCACCATGCACATTTGAGCATCACTATGGTTAGGAACAGAAATCTACACTTTGCACATAAACAGAACAAATGTTCATAAATTTCTATATGAACCTGGTAGTGTTCAACATTCTTTTTTTCCTCATCTTTCAGAATTGATGGGAAGCCTCCTGGAACCTTAGAACTGGAAGAAGATGAGGGCTTTAGTGACTGGTCCCAGAAACTTGAGCAGCTCAAGCAGCGATCGGGAGCAGAGGGAGTGCAAGAAAGAGACCAAATTCTCCAAAGGGAATGCAGAGAAGCCCAAGAACCAGACCCTATACAGTGTGAAGAAAGGTAGGGAATCTTTGCTTGAAAGGAAGTAGTAACTAAACAAGAGTCAACCAGAAAAGCTGGAAAAAACATAGCAGATTCCTTGAACTTTGAAGTAAGATCCGCTGAATTTGCTTCAGATATGGCATGACTGAATGCATAATCCAAACATATAATATACTGCAAGCCAGGCAGATTTCTATTTGACATTCATGTTAGCTTGGTCAAATAGAGTCTAGCTTGACTGTCATGCCATGGCTGTAGTCACCTGTCAACCTTAACTTGGTTAATTTTCATATGGTTAGTCTATTAAACCCACTTTGCTGGTTTTGTACAACATGTTTAACCATAACCTAAATAACTTGATTTGTGGTATTTGTTTAGTATATTGTGGAGATACATAGACAACAGTATGGTGGCTAATTTGTAGTTTGGTATGTTCTGCAAACATAGCCAAAGAAATTGCCTGAAACAATGAACCAGCCTGATTGCTTCTGTGTTATTATCAAATTTATATATTATCAAATTTATTTGTCCCCCATCTCACAGTTTGAAGCAACTCTGAGCAGCATATTGTAACAATTGGTTTGTTTTGCTTAAATGGTTCTTAACTGAAGCCCTTTACCTTTAAAAACTTCATGACTAGGCAGAACACTAATCAAATTGTAATTAAAGATTTAAGTCACTTGGGGAGCTTCCTTTCCCAGTGGTATAAACATAGAGCATTTGCCAGGGAAGAAGATGCAAACCCAGGCTTAAGGTAGGCTAAATGGATCTTACATGACTATATTTGTTCTTATATCAGCATTAAATTACTAGCTTCATAAACAAGAAAAATCTCCATATATTACTAAAGTCAGCTTCCACTAATCTTAGCCATATAGTTGCCTTAAAAATTCCAGGTCTCTAAAAAGTTACTTCCTTTACTATGTAAGTCATTTTTTCCAAAATTATTGCCTCTACTTAACTGCTAAATGTACAAAAACTTATCTTTTGCTCTAGGGTCAACCTAAGTGCTTCTCAGCAATTAGGCAAGGAGCTTTTGGAATAGCAAAAAAAAAAGTCTTAGCCCTTGTGATCTGCAAACTTTGTCTTGGTATGTTGTGTGAATGTAGTCAATTGTAGTTTATTCCATAACCTGTGGTTCATCATAAAATGCACTTCAACTGTTAGTGCTTCTCAAATGATTATCTGTGGAACTAATTTGTAGCATGTATGTTTGTGAATTACTTGCATGACTTTGCAGGCATTGAATAATTTTGCCATGCCATCCTTTTGTAAAAAAAAAAAAAGTCTCATACAAACATGTGTTTGAACTGGCAAATTATTTCAACTGATAGAAAAAAAAATATACAACACCTGCCACAACTCAGAGCAAAGGAGGGGAAAGGATGTTACCAACTTTAACCGAGGGAAATACATTTAGGAAGGATAAACCTGAAATGTTCTACTTTGTGGACTCAACTGAAATGGAAGTGGATTTCTAGCAGTGTGTTTTCTAAATTGTAATTCTATTTCAAGGCCTTTAGTGAGATACCTTCAGTTTTATCACCCCCGTTTCTCAAGCTCATGGTTCAGAGTTTCTGAAAAAACGTTCTGTAGTTTCAAATGTTAAAGCAAGAGGGTTTAAATCTCTAATGTTGGCACATAGCTTGGAAGATTTTTCCTTTGGAAAACTTAATTCATTATGCTTAAGTTTATTTTGGGGTCCCTCCTCCTCCATTTCCTCCCTCTATAATGGTGAGCTCTTCCAGGTCCAGGAAGATTTATTGTGAAATTGAGTGCATTAACAAAATTTCTCTTTTGCACAATAGAAGTGCAAATTCAATCATCTGTTCCTCCAAACTTCTCTGCTTAGCTCATTTTCTTCAGCAAGGACAGAACTGCATAAAAACATCCTTTTTTCTCTGTGTTGCAGGCACTGGTTTTATTTTTAGATTTCTTTTCAATATCTTCAATTTTACTTCAGTGAAACTGTGCAAGCAATCATTTTTAGAGAGGTTGGCGCATTTGCACTAACCTAAGAATACCACACACACAACGGAGTGCTGAGAAAAAGGAGGCGGAAAGATTCAGGAAGCAATTATTTGAAGCAGCTGTTTCAGCTGTTTGGATAAGGGCGAGGAGAGAATTAAAAGAAGCTGCTTGCTTCTGCTGAGGAAGATAGAGCAGAAACTGACAAGTTTTTAGATTTGCAGATGGATACCCCTTGAAGAAATTCCTTTAATGAAATAAAGCAATGATTCTGAAATTAAAATTCTTGTGGAGAATTGGAGAACCATGTTGGGCAAACAGTATCCTATTCCACTCTGTTCCCAATATGGTATTTGTGAGTGTGACTCTGTCCTTTTTCATTACAAAATGAAATGTTACACAGCAAAATATTTCCATGAATTTTGGAACTAAGAAACTTTCTTAAAGATGATAGACTTCAGTCCTTTACTTGGTTTGGATTGGTTTGGGTCTATGTACCCTTCACTTTAGAAATTTGAATGTCCTTTTCACTACCTTGGCAAATGAAATCAGCTTTTCAAATTGTATTGCTGAATTGGGTGAATGAAAATATATCTAAAGGAATGATTTGGAATCAATCATAGATGTTCTTTTCACGGAGTAAGTGTGATATAGTGGTTAAGGCACCATGCTAGAAACTTGGAGACTGTGAGTTCGAAGTCAGCTGGTTTATCACTCTCAGCCAGAGGAAGCAAGCAATGGCAAATCACTTCTGAAAAGTTTGCCAAGAAAACTGCAGGGGCCTATATAGGCAGTCACCAGGGGTCAATGCTAACTCAAAGGCACCAAAGGGGAAAAATATTGTAACGTCAATGACTCAAAACAGACCAGGTGTCTCATAAATATAGTGACATAATTTGTCTTTTTTCTCAGTAGAATTCTTTTTTGCTTAAGAGATCTGTGACTGGATGTAATGGTCTTCTTCAGACTATGCTTTGTAGGTTGTAAATAGTTTCCTCCCCATTTTTGTTAACCCAGTCCATAATTCATGTGGGTTTTGCTTTTGGTCTAAGTGAAAGGTAGTCAAAACTAACTAACATCTAAGATATAACTAGCATTCAATAGAATAATTTGGCAGGTGTATTTGTTTTGCGTGTTCTCTTGCAGTAATATGCTGCTCTTTGAAATAGTTCAAAGGAATTATATAAATATAGTATAACTTTTTGTACTACCTACATGCATGCCCAGATGTTCCTGGTATGGGTATTATGAGTCAGATGCAGGTTAAGTCAACTTCTATTTAGTTTTTACATGCAAAAGTAATTATATAAGCAAGCTCCAAGCAATAGGACTTAGGTTTAGGAAATGGAAATAGGAAATGATTTGAGGGACAAATTATATGTGATGTTTGACATTTTCCTTGATAAATTGTAGCACTATTCCATGAGGCTCACTTTACCTCTAGATGTCTTAAATGAGCTTGAACTCTTATCTTACAAAGTAGAAAACTGGTAGTGAATTTTCTACTGTAATGAACAGCTTATGCCTTCTGTGCCCTTGAAAATCATAAAGTAGGATTTGGAATGCATTGTGCAGGCCACATGTGTATTAGCTGAACCTATTCTGGTTCATAAACTTCTAATTATTTTAAATGCATTAGTACAGGCTTCGAGGGGAAGCTTGTGTGACTTTCAAGTATAGCTTATCTTTCAGAACTGCAGTAGTTTGGAGTGGAACAAGTAAGCTTGCTATTAATATTGGCTGATGCGGAGCTAATTGCTATAGAGAACTACTGTGTAAAATGTCTTTGAATAAGACTATTTCAGTTACTCAAATAATATTGTAAACCAGGTTTGTATTAAATGCTAGGTTTATGCCTAAGTCTGAAATATTTTGGAGTAGCAATTATAACCTCCTTACCTATCGAAGAGGGCAATTCCTGCTTGTTTTACAATAGTACAACTTTTTTTTTTCATTAATTTTTTTTCAAAATTTAAAAACATAAAACTTTATACATCATTATATCAACATCAAGACATCTTTTACATTTCCTTATCATCTTTCTATATACACATTTCTTTCATTATACAATTTCAACTTAATATATAAATAAATATATACAGATATGAATATAGATATAAGTATTTATATAGTTTCTTATTCTTTACCTAATTGTCATTTTGATTTCTTTTTATTCTTAAACCATTCATACCAGGCATCCCAGACATTATAATATATTGACTCTTCTTTGTCTCTTAATTTCATTGTTAGTCTGTCCATCTCTGCACAGCCTAAAATTTTTTTATAGCAACATCTTCTGATGGTTCATTTTCCTGCTTCCAAAATTGTGCATAGGAAATCCTAGCGGCTGTTATTATGCCTAATAGAAATAGTTCTGGTTTGGGTTCAATTTTCTGTTTTGCTATTTCTTCTAGCCATAATCAAATTATATTCCAATGTTTCTTGACCTCTGGGCAGGTCCACCACATATGAAAATATGTGCTTTTTCCTTATAGTACAACTTTCTTATTAATGTATGAATGTAGATTTAAATTGGAAGACAAATGTGGAGTTTTGCTCCAAGCTAGCATGGGGTAAGGTGGGGCATTAAATTATGTTCATGTTTTTAGACTTAAATTTTTAAGAGTTCTTAAGCCAGAGCCCATTTGCAGTGAAATGGCGTTTCCTTTCCTAGTGCTTTACATAGAATGGGCTTTTAGAGGGAGCTTTTATTTTAAACATGGAATGTGGCCTTTCTCCAGTGAAGTACAATCCAAGGGTCACATGACAGCTTGGTTTCATTGAGTGGGTATTGATTTATTCTTCAGAAAGTCTAGAATGTGACTGGATGATTCTAACGGTAATCAGAAGCAAGCTTGAGATTCTCAGCAGTAAACTTCTGCTTATGCTGATCTCCATCTTAAACCAGGGTGCATTTTTGTTCCTTTGGCTGAAGGCTCTACTCTACCTTTGAGCGGTATGCTGCAGGCTACTCTCCCCCAAAGCAGTGGGTTGGAATTGGCTTAAAAGCAAAGTGATAATTATCATGGTAATCAACATTAATTATAATAAATAGGTTCAGTCATGTTTTAATGTCTCCTTTCTACCATATTAATTATTATAATTGAATTACCCTTTTTAGAGGGCACAGTAAAGCCAGTGAATGTAAATTCCCCATTGGAAACAAATTTGTAACATTTATATTTTTGCGCAGTGAAGAAAGACATTTGGATACTCTCCTTTGGATGTCCAGGTGATTATGTTATACCTGGGAATTAGAGTCTATTACGTGAAGGATGCCACTGCTCCACATAAACATTTCCAAAATCCTTTTTCACTATGTATGAATAATTGCCTTGGCTCTAAAGGGAATATTATAATAGTCCGTCTTCACAGATATCTATCACTTCACCAAGAAATTGCTTTCCTTAAGATCAAACTGGCAGAAATTATTATTTTTTAAATTAGTAGAGTAAGCTTGTTTGTGACCTTAAAAATGTTAAAAATGGCACTTCTTTCTTAAAAGGAAAAGGTCACTTGTCCTTTCTTCTCTTATTTTTTTCCCCACTTGCCAATTCTCAGTCCTAGGTCACCAAGGCACTCCTATGAGGAAGAAGACAGCAATCTGAAGGAAGCAGAAGTAATGCTGGAGCAAGTCAATCTGGATCAGGAGACTCCCACCTTCATCCGATTTGAAACCGGACCATCCAATTTCCTCAAGTTTGTTTCTACTTCAACTTCAGAAGATCAGCCTGAAGCAGAGCTGGAGCAGCAGCAGCAGCAACAGCTTAGGGAAACCTTGGAGCTTGGAGAAGAGAATCAGCATGCTGAGGACAAGCTCCAAGAGAATGTTACAGAAGAGGATACGCCTGAGGAAGAGGAAGTAAAACAAGAGGTCAGAAAAAATACTGTTTATTTTTTTCCTCCTCCTCCTTTGTATCTGAGTTTGAGAGGCCATAAAATGAGAGATGCATTTCTAATAAGGTATCTTTCAAGGATCCCTAATACTTTTTCCAAATTGAAATTGTCCTGTTAAATAGGAGGAACAAAGACACATAATTTTAGCTGAAGATGGCCATTCTTCTATTATGCCTGAGAATGAAGGGGCTAAAATGAAAAGAGAGTAGCTGGACAATACAGTAAATGGTCAAAAGAAGGCTACGAGAAAGCCAAACTCTAAACACATGCACTCTACTGCTATTAAATAGTGAAAATTATAAAATTATAAAAGCAGGTTGAAGATTACCAATCCTTGTCAGAAAGAATAAAACAGGGATAAGGTTCAGAATGATTCTTAATTTTGGCCCAATTCTCAGTCTGGTCATTAACCGAGGACTACCTATAGTGCAAATCCAGCCATTGTAACTTATAAATAATTGTATATATCTCAGCACAACATGACTTAGAGTGATACATATATCCAAGTATTTTACCTTGATAAAACTCGGGTTTTTTTAAAAATAAAAATAAAAATCAAGTTCGATGGGAGAGACTATTTATTGAGAGAAATGGCATAGTATGGAAAATATATCTGGCTCTGCAATATACATGTGAAAATTGGTTGTGGATCTAGCAGCATATATTTGAAAATAAAAAAGGAACAGGAAAATGTGATTTTAGATTGCATTGATAGGAACATGGCTTTCTTAAAATGTACTGATGACATATAACAGAAGTAATACAAAGATTTTAAATTAAAATATTGATTAAAATGAACTAAAAACTATATTCCTATAGCATATTATTAAATGTAGCAACACAGAGCTCCATCTTCTGTTAGAATATTTTCTAAAGTCATTTAAAAATTGATGAATAATACAACTCGAGTCTTGAAGCTACTCTTCAACATCAGAGAGTGCCATTTCCCCCCCACACCTACATATGTATGTATTTGTTGAACTCTTGCTTTGATAAAGCCAAAGTTCTTCATAAAATTTGATAAAAGAAGTGCTCTGAACGTTGCACAAAAACAACAGACATTTTTGCTGTTACTTAGAAAATATTTCCTCTCCAGGGTTCTGTGCTAGCTTGGAAAAATGTGGCTGGGCTGTTTTGAATGTGTTTGTGGCACAGATTTTGTGCTTGTGCACATTCCAAACCATTTTCCTGATGCTTAGCCCTACTAGGAATAGCTGAACATTGAAGTCCTTAGTGCAGGAGAATCAGAGGTTCTGTCTCCCATCTCCCCCTCAAATCTTCAAACCCTGCATACAAGTTGCTACCACAGATACTTCAGATTTAGTTTTCCAAGAAAGCAACTGGACTAGAAAACCTACATGACTTCCTCCAACTTCATACTAGATCAGATAATAGTCTAAACTGACTTTTCTAAACTCCAGGATTTTTTTTATCTAAGTCAAAAGTGGCTGCAACTACAAGAAAGAGTGAGCTATAAACCATGTATAGACAAAGCCACAGAACTTACTTCACGTTTGTCAAACTTAACTACGTGCTGATTTCCCATGACACACTGTATGCTGCGGTGGGTTCCCCTTAGCATGTTGTTGCTTTGTTGTGTTGTCCGAGAAGAGAGGAATTGATTGCATTTGAGCAAATGCTGCCCTTCTACACATTTCTTCAGGGCAAGAAAAGAAGGCTAGATGAGGAAGAAGAGGTCCCAGAAAAACAACAGAGGGCCCCAAGTACTTCCAGTCAGGAAGACGAGTATCAAGCTCCTTTAAGCCCAACATTAAAGGTATGTGTTGAGTTGCCTAGAAAGGCATTGGAAATGCTAACTAACAGATCAGTTTACAACTACAAGCCCAAAGCCTTACAGAAGTGATTAAAGTAGAGGAAAACCCCATTTTTTTTCTTTCTATTAGTCTCCAGTCAAGCTCAACAAGGTTTGTCATTTCAGGACTTTTTGAATGGTAGCTGAGAAGAGAGTTTCAAGAGTTTTAAGGGATGGAATAAGTACTTTAAGCATATCTGTTTTCCTCTCAATTCCCTGACAGCATAAGAAAGGGAGCCAAATCTTGGCCATACCCATTCTTCTTTTTTGGAAAGGAAGTTGGCACCAACCAGGACTTTGTATCTTTCCTTGAGACCACTGTCCAAACGAAGCCTGTTGTTTCTGTTTTTTAGATCACTGACAGAACTGAGTCTCTCAACCGATCTGTGCAGAAAAGGTAACTTCTGATGAAATAATGAATGTTCCAAGCCATGTGTCCTTTCAGGAGCTGTCTTTTAAGTAATTTTATTTGTACACTGTTTTTCTGGATACAATCTTCCCAAGTAACTAAAGACAGCGGTAAAATCTGTTATAACAACATGAGGCCCAGTCCAGCAGTATACATTAAATAAAATGAAATTAAAGGCAGAAACTTTTAAAATGCCACTTCAAATGCCAAATATAGGGTACAAGCATGTGGATAACATTTAGAAGAAAGTTCAAGAGTTATGATGCCACCTATTGAAAGAGCTTTGCTCTGAGCTCTGCAAATAATTCAAGACTGATGCTTTGTTCATGATCACTGTGTGTCTGAAAAATCATTTTTAATGTGTTGAGCTGCAGAAAATACTTCCTGTTAAGGCAATTTCTCCATCTCTCCAGTATTCTATTATGCATTCCTTCTAGGCAGTCAGAATTTATCGAGCAGGTTAAAATATTCATTGAATTTATGGATTCCTAATCAGGGTTCAGTCAACAAATCTCTGAATTCTTGCTCTTGTTCTTCTAGTGTATGTTTATATAACTTGCTAAGCTGTGGTTTGCTTAACTAAAGGCTACTAAAAAAACTCCATTTGATACAGATAACCATGAATCATGATTTACAAATCATCCTGACTGGGTTCATACAAAAACTAAGCCATAAATAAATAAGCTACATTCCCATTTAGTGTACTATGTGATCTATGCAAATTGTGGAAATCACTGATCTGAATAAATGGTGATTAGGCTCTGAAATGTTGGGTCTATGGTAAGCATCCTTTCTACCTTCTTCTCTCTTTCTAGTAACAGTATGAAGAAGACCCAAGCACCACTTCCAGTTTCCAAGATTGATGATAAACTTGAGCAATACACTCAAGCCATTGAGGTGAGCTTAAAATCACTGATTTTGACAAGCTTTTCCAAGAGGTACTTTGGGAGTCTCCTTAAGAAGTGTGTCCTAGCAAGCCCATTCAAAAGCCTAATTCCATTGATTTTCATTCCTTGGCAAGTTAACTGAGCACTACTGTCACCCATGCAAGATTTTAGCTTTTGATGTGTGTCTGCAGATGTCCTCCTTTTTGTGGCAGCCAAAAAGTAGAGTTGTATTATAATTTTTTGTTTGGCAGTTAATTCCCAATGGGCTTAAATCCAACTTCCTCTGGTACTCTAACTCTTGTTTATGGGTGCTGAACCTGGCTGATGGCATTCTCCTTTCTCTTATCTGATGTAACTGATTTATGTCTATGAAATGAAGGCAATGTGTGTGCCACAGGTGTTTTGAGTTTTCTTGCATTGTTTTTCTCTGCATTACCATTGATGGGAGATTAGAGCCATGGTGGTGCAGAGGTTAGAATGTAGTACTGCAGGTTACCCTTCCCACAGCAGAGTTCGATCCTGACCAGCTCAAAGTTGCCTCAGCCTTCCATCCTTCCGAGATCGGTAAAGTGAGGATCCAGATTGTTGGGGGGGGAAATATGCTGACATTGTAAACTACCCAGAGAGGGATGTAAAGCACCATGGTATGGCATATAAGTCTCAGCACTATTGCTATTATATTGGCACAAAGGCTATACAGGAGAAGACATTTTCTGATCAGTTGCTGAATTGGATAGCTACCATAATGCTGATTCTGCCTAATAGGAGCATCAACTCAATGGTTCATAAAGATGTTTGACTCCAAGAGAGAAGTTGTTTTAAACTGGAAAACCAGTTCACCCTTATATTATTTTGCAGATCTCCAGCAAAACTCCGAAGCCAGCGCGCCAAGCTTCCATTGATCTTCCTACCAATAGTGCTGCAGTGGCCAGCACAAAAAGCCTCTGGGAAACTGGGGAAGTCACCCAGTCTACAAAATCAGTGCCCTGCAAGGTAACTTCTTTTTTTAAAAAAATGTGGTCAAATTCCTGTTATTGGATTTCTTCTACAGATACTGATCTTGTGACGAAAATGTCAAAAGGTATAAATGTCACCAACCAAATAGTACCAATATAGACTCTAGATTTGACTTGAGTTGCAAACCGTAAGACTTTTGTTCACAGAGGGCACTTCAAACATCTCTCATCATGTCTGTGTTCTTCCTAGGACATTGTGGCTGGAGACATTGTGAACATAAGAAGCCTTTGGGAGCAAAAGGAGAACCCCCAAACAGATGCAAATTCTAAGGTGGGGATTGTTGCTTCCTTTGGGAGAAATGCAATGATGAAGCTTAATTTTTCTGTATAATTGGCCAAGTGTGTTAGGCCTGATGAGGCTTTGCTGGAAGATGGTCTGGAAGTGATGCAAAATGAAACATCACAGCAGCTTCGTTTCACTCTTCCTAATGTAGCTACTTCACATAAAGCGTTGTCAAATTAAAGTACCCTTCAAAGACTTCTGTAGCCATCCTGTGACTATTAAAAGGAAGATTTTTCCATCATTGTGTCTGTATGCAGTTGGATCTTGCTCAGCTCATGGATTGCAAGCTCTTCTGTTCATGATATTAAAGGAAAATGGTCCCACTGTATCAAGTGAAATATGTATTCAATTCAGTGTTTTATTTTGCCAGAAGCACAGTACCTGCCTGAGGAAGCCCACAACCAGGTCAGGAGTGTGATAGCATCTTCCTGCTTGCACTTCTTAACAAATGACATATACAAGCATATTGCCTCTACCTATGGAGCTAAAAACAAATGTTTACATTGATTAATCCTGGGTCACATATTCCTGCCCAGTTCCTCCACAAAATCAGGATTCTATGTTCTTCATTGTTATCATCTTTTTGGATGGTGTGAATGCCTCCATCCAAAAAGGGGATAGAAAGGAGTTGAACAGAGAGAAGGAAAATGTGCAAAAATATTTTTGGGGGTGGGGAAATGTATGCAACTGCGTATCTTATATAAATAATTCTGAATGACGAACAACCAGTTCATAAGAAAAACAATGCAATATAAAAAATAAATATCATTTAAAGCAGCGTCCTCAACCCCTCTGGCCCCTGGAGCGATGGTGGCCAGAGAGGGAGGGGGAGAGGATGGTTTCCCATGATTGGCTCCTACTTTCAGGGCTTGTTTCCCAATGGGGTGCAGACTGGTACCCATCCATGGACTGGGAATTGGGGACCTCTGATTTAAAGTGTAGGAGCTTCTGGAATAACTATTCAGCAGATTTTCTCATTAACTTTTGAGCTATTTTTCTGCAGATGTTTGAGGTGATTTTGGGTTTTTTTGACATAGAGGTTCAGGTTTTCCTGGTATCGAATAATGAACTGTAGTTTAAACTTCCAGACCAAAGAAAAAGGAACAGAAGCACTGTGCATCAAATGGTAGCTAATAGTCAAACTGGGGTTTTCCAAAGCACTTCAAAAAGGGTGGAAGAGTAGTAAGGATTTGGGTTTTAACCACTGAAATTGCAATTTTTCAACCTCATTTTAGGTCAAGATTCCTGGCAAGAAATATAAGTATGTGGCAGTTGGACATGGACAGTACAAAAGGGTGCCAATAGAAGATGATGGCATGATGGAAAAATAGCTGTGCTGGTACCAAACTCACAGGTAAAGGTAGGCTGATGTACTAAACAGCATTTGCAGATTCTTTTTGCACATATAAAGTAGATAATATTCACCAAGTGCTGACTGGCTTTGCTATCTGAAGTGCTCCTTTATAAAGTGATTCTTTGTCATGTTCCTCCCTTACTAAGATAATTGACAATTCAAACATGGACCTTTATTGGTACATGTCACATTTTAAGCTCAAAGGATTGGATTTGGAGTATTTAAGGAATGATTTAGGTGCTGTATCTTAAAGGGATGTATGGGAGAGCATGCCTTTACTTAAAAGTAGCATTTCTTAATTCTCAACTAGTAATGAGAATCCATTTTTTTCATAGAAACATTTTATTCAATCTACATATTCAGTGTTTATAAAATAGTTCTTGAGTCAGGATTTCATATGAACTGCCTTTAAAACATGTGGGTCTATACTGTGAAAAGAATTATTTCAATGTTGGTGTAACGACAAGCATCCTAGCACTTATTCATAAGTTCAGAAAAAGCCCAGAGCATCTTTTGCTTCCATCATATCTCTCTGTTCCTTTTCTTACTGTATATCTGTTTCTCTTAGGAACCAAACGTTTCTATTTCCTCATTGCTCAGCATACCTTCTGCATCTTATACTATCATCTCAAAACATGGCACTTACTCTACCAGACATTTGAAACCTTAGTGTGATTTGTTTACTCTTTCTTTACTTAGAATTCTCTCCCGACCTAACCAAGTTTGGCTAAAAAAACAGGTCTGAAGATGTCTGAAACTGAACTTGGCTTTTATAACCATTTAAAAGAACAAGGCAGCTTAATCAGTCCAGGACATCTTTGTCTTCTACTATATTGCCCTTAAAGTTAGGACAAAAGACCTTAACGTTACTTTGCTTTACTTGCCTGACCTTTATGCAATACAGCATGGGATACCCTTAGATTCTTACCTATACGTAAATTTTAAGACACTGCTAATATAAATAATGAGTAGAGCACATCAATTAAAAGTGACTCGGTTTGGTAAATGGTTAGTAGGAAACCAGTTTTCCTGCCTGCTGCAAAATTCAACATTTTGATTCTTAGCCCTGAGGTACTGCTAAAGATATATATAGGAAAGTGGCTAGGAAGTTCTGGTGTACCATATTTTTGCACTAAAGGACATTGAGCTCCATATCTTTCATGCCCATTTGAGATTTCTTGAAGCAACAGGCACAAAAATCTGTTTCCCAATGATCTGATCAAAATGATCATTGATCAGATCATTGATCATTTTGATCAGATCATTCCCAATGATATGATCTACTGCTGCATGGCATATGATGAGAGTGTAAATAGTGGAATAACTGAAAAGAAGTCAGGGATTCCTGTCTATCCCTTCTGTGTTGGCATTTTTGGAATTGTATATTTGCTCTCATTCTTCTGAAAAAAAAACAACAGATCATGAGGAGATGATAGTCCTCTGTTCTATGATATAAAACAGAGGACTTGCAAAAGAACTATAGTAGCCTAAAAATCTGCTATGCACATCACACTTTTCAAAGTATCAATGCTGGAGTAAAAACTAGGCATACAGCTACCGGTATATATAACAAAACTCAACTCATACTAATACCCTTTCTAGACAACCTGAACATGAAGGATGTATGCCTTTTTCACAGTCTAGAAGGATTGAGTGGCACTCCTCCTTATCCACAACATTGTGGAATGGGATGGTTGAGCATTCATTGAGGTGGTTAAACAAGCAAGACATAAGAGATTAACTGTACAGTCTCTCAGGCAGATGCTATTTTAACCAACTCCCATTTCTCAGTTCATCCATTCTCAGTTGTGATGGTGTAGAGAAATAGAGATGTGAGATTAGGTGATACATGGAGAAAACAATAGCTGGATCATCTTTATTCGTATTATAAATCACTGTGTAGCATATGCATACACAATTTGGCTTTATGAGGGAAGAGTGTCAAGGACTCCTAAATTCACCTTGAGTCCAGTTGGATAGTCAAGACCTTATCTGGATTTTGGAAGATAGGCTTTTCCCTAAATCTTCCCAATTTTGCTTTTGATAGCTGATACTCATGATTTGCAACTACCAATGGGAAATGGCCAAAGATCCATGCTACTAATCCCCAAACTACCCAATTTGATAAGGTATAAAATACCAAGTCCATGGCTATTTCTCTGCTACATCAGTAGCCATTGGCTACTTTGTTTTGCAGTTATTTTAGCACTTGCCAGCTTGGCAATAGCGTGTCTGTAATTAAAATGCCAGCTTAGCTATAGCAAGTTTGTAATATCTTTCCATGAAACAGTGATATGAATGTTTGACTTTTTTGCATTCTTGCAGTATCTCAATGGAAAACATTCTAGATGGCTTAGCTTAAAAGCATTACTCTTTTATGAGTCCCTGGCTAGTGATGGTGGTAAAAATGATAACAATAGTCCTTTTTTCTAGCCTCCCTCCATGAATCAATTTTCTGGAGCTGATTGCTTCACGTATTGGCAATTGCCTGACATTTAAAAGCTAGGTTCAGTGTGGTAAATTGATATCTGCACAGGGTTTTCACTTTTTTTGATATGTAAAATTGGTCTCCAGCTGCTTTCTGGGGGAAAATAGCCTTGACAGGGTCATGCTATATTCTGTTGTGGTTTAAATTGATTTCACTGTAGTTAAGAGAAGCACAGAATTGTCCAGATTCCACAATTCACGTTTCTGTTGAGGTGGGCCCAAGAAAAAATATTGTCCTGACTCTTGTGCAATCAACACCTCTTGCCCTTTTTCTCAATTCAGTATTTATCTTGGGATTCTGCAAATGGCCTGGCTATCAGACTACCTTAAGGAAAACCTCTCTTTATTAACGTATTTATTCATCTGGCAAAGGTTCTACTCTAGGAAGGTGCATCTATGAGTTACTAAAGAGCAGGATTCTTTTGATGGAGAAACTGAAATTTTGTTTCTAAACAGGCCTGCAAGACAACTTTCTATGGTCATGTGAGCTAAGCCAAACAGTTTAATTTTTTTAATGTCATATTTTTAGAACCTGAAGCCATCTTGAACCTTTTTCTTGTATAACTGTTGATTTCAAATTGCAATTTTGTGTGAATTGTTAGTATTACAATTTAAATACAGGCTGTGTATGAGAAACATTCATTTTTCCTGCCAAAAACATGAAAGTAGCTTGTGAAAACAACCATTGCTCCTACTATAACCCTACTCAATTTGTCCTTTAACCAAATGGCCTAAACCTCTGGACAGCATTTGACCCCAAAGGGGGATAGGGCGAGAGACTCTGAACATGTGTGTACCATGATACGGGATGATTGTTTGGCTCTATTTGAAATGCTTTTGACTGGATATGGAAGAAAAGCCAAGAACTTTGGCATTATTTTAGAATAAAAGGTAGGCTTGGTGGAGCAAGCCCATTTCTATCCCATCTTATATTTATTTCAGAAGATGTTTTAACTTCTTTCTTTTATATAGGCTGTTATTCTAAAAAAATAAGATTCTCTCTCTTCTCAAGCCCCATGTTAAAACTGAGTAAAACAGGTCCCAAAGGTGCTTTTTTCAAGAGACAACAGGGCTTTCTGGTTTTTCTTTGAAGACGTTTCACTTCTCATCCAAGAAGCTGTTTCAGCTCTTCAAAGAAAAACCAGAAAGTCCAGTTGCCTCTTGAAAAAAGCACCTTTGGGACAACCATGAACTGGATGACTGAGAATCTCCACAGATATTGAGTGAAACAGGCATATTCATCTTTTGGTATATAGACAGTAACGCTGTATGAAGGATTTTATTTTATTTTCCCCCTCTCAATTGCTGCTTTAGTAAAATCTGGATTTATTTCAGATTCTCTCAGCCCACTGATTATCTTCTCAAGGAAACATCTATTCCTCACTTTCCTTCACCTGCCACCTAGATGCCATCCTATTACATCCCATCTGTGTTTCTTCAGGTGGTTGGCGTTGGATGCGACGCACATCAAACAGAGTAGTGATCTTTGTCATGGGTTTAGAAGCCAGCTCTTTAAGTTTCCGGGCGTCAAAGCGTGGCCTGTGGAGAAGCAGGGGTAAACGTCGCCGGAATGAAAACATTCCCTCTTTTCTTATTTCCTTTTCTTCCTCAGCTTGTGGCTTTTTTTCCTTGCTGATTGTCATCTGGTACAAGATGGCATCCCACATCTTGATGGCTTTTGACTTGGTTCCTTTTTTCTCCTGACCTGGATCCACTTCCAAGATTTCAGCTATTGGCTTTTCTCTCCCTTGCTCTGGCTCAGATTCTGACACTGGGAACTGAGGAACGTCAGATTCCACTACTAAGTGTTTTTTGAGACGGGACCAGCCACTAAGTTTGCTTTTGGGGGGCACTGCTGGCTTTGATTTGGGTGACGAGCTGGCAGGACTTTGGGAGACAGATGATGGTGGGGGCGGTGGTGGGGGCAGTGGTGGTGATACAGCCTGCTGGTTTATCTTTCCTGGCAAGAACTCCTGCTTACTGACAGTGGACGGTGCAGGAAGTATAGTTTCTGGCTCCATGTATTGTGATGTGTTGGAGCCTGACTGTCTCTGGACTTCAGTATGTGTTTCAGGGCTTTTGCTGCTTCTTGGAGTTACAGGCCTGACCAGCTGATGAGTTGGGGATGTAATCACGGTGTTCTGCCTAGGGATATGGAGTATGTCAGCTTTCATTTTCCTGACGGGTGGTTCAGGGGGTGCAGAAACAACTAACTTGGGGGTAAGTGACCTGGGATGCTGTACGAAAGATGTGTCATATGTCTGGCTTGATAGTGAAGCTGCATAGTTGGTTTGCAAATGAACACGACTTGGATATTCCTCTGGCTGTCCTATTAGTGGAGACTTAACCCTTGGTGCTTGCACGCTATGAAAAGAGGAATGCGTTTCAGCCACATGAGTGACCATGACTGGACTCTCCACTTGAGGAATGGAGGAAATGGGATGTTCATGAGAAACAAAGGCAGGGGACAAGGGAGTAGTGGGACGTGAAGGGAACTCTGTGGATTGCCTTGGTGACTCGGGAGTTGTCGGTCTGTAATGCGGAGATATGGCAGGGGAGACTGTTAGTTTGAGATGCTCTGAAAGACTCCTCTGTTCTGTAACTGTGAATGCGAAGGGTCTTGCTTTAGGAAAAGGAGAAGGAACATGATGGATGATGGGCTTGACTGAAAAACGAGGTGGAAGATTGATAGCAAGGCGGGCTTCAGTTTCTGGTGGCTTGAGTGGGGAAGAGCGTTCATTGTGCTCCAAATCTGGACTAGCTTCACTTACAGGAGACAGATTAGACCGGAATGATGTGGTTGATTGTGCTGATAAGGTGGCCTTCTTCTTTGCTGTTTTTTTCAGAAGCTTCTGTAGCCTAAGGTTGTCGGTTCCTGGTTTTGGTAGAATAGGTGGAGGTGGGGCCTGTGACTGGAGAGTGATAGGTTCATAGGGTGGCGTCACCGTTATCAGCATTTTGATCCCCTAAATCAAAACAGAAAAATTGATTTTTTAATAAGTTAGTTCAGGTTTCTAGCCTCCAAAACATATAGGGTTATTGATATGAACATTTTGTTCAGGAAACATTAAATCCATTAACCAGATACCTGTAAGAAATGAACCAGGATAGACGGTTTCCAGGCTGGGCAGAACCATTATATCAACATTCAGCAGATGACTTCTATTCTCAAGGCAGTGACTGGCCCAATTTTTATTGAAAATTTAAATTCTGAAACCCAGATACTTATTTCTGTGTGCATATGCCTTCTATCTTGTCTTCAGCAAGAAAACTTATTTAGCCATGTTGTTTTTGCTGTAAGCAAGACTCTCAAATGCAGGATTGCGTGTCTGCAGAGTAGAAATTTATTGCTGCGTTTGGCATGAAGCCTGAAATTACCGTTTTCAAATAATTAAAGATAAAAATGCATAAAAATGCTAAAACCTCTTGAGGAGACATCAAATTGCTATCAATAAGAAAAATGTGGGGATTGGGCTATGATGTCTCTTTATCACATTGGAAAACCCCATTTCATATACTTCACAAAAATTAGTCATACTACCTCAGAGCCGATGCTTTTCAGTGGCTGGCTGGAAAAAAAAATCAGCTCCTTGATCAGTGGTTTTAACCATCAAATGTAGATTGAAAATACTAAATGAACAATGACAAGTTTTTATTATTCTGATTGAGCTGCCTTCCAATGTGTGAATCATGCTCAAACATTCTGAGACAGAAAGAAGAATCTATTTCAAGAAAGAAGAATTTTTCTACCTCAGGATGAATAGTTGTTCACCATAAAAAAGGAAGTCCTTATGTGTTGGATTCTAGCTTTTCACAAAAATCTGTATAAATACTCCATCTTCCTTGGAATCTGAAATGCACAGAGCCAGTGCAAGCAGTCTTCTCTTGTTCAGATACTCTCAAACAATATAGGGCAGGGGTGGGATTCAAATTTTGTAACAACTGGTTCTGTGGGCATGGCTAGATGGGAGTGGCCATGTGACTGGGTGGTCATGGCTTCTTCTTTTTTTGCAGCACCCTCCCCTGTTTTTGGGCCCTTCTGGGCCTCAGGTGAGCCTCCTGGGGTGGCGTTTTGGCTTCTTTCAGGAAGGAAAAAACTGAGCAGGGGGGGGCATATAGCACACCCCTGCACTCTGTTTTGGGGCCTTCTGGGCCTCAGGAAGCCTCCTGGGTGAAGCAGTAAGACAGCAAGGGGAATCCCGGCACAGCTGAACATAGGAACAGCTGATTGTCAGGAGGGGGAAAAGAAATATCTTAAGGAGTGAATAGGTGGGGAAGAACAGAGTCAGCAATGTCAGATATGAGCGCAATATTGTGCATGCATGATAAGGACTGACTGGCAGGGAGGGAAGGGCAGAGAGGGGCGGGGCCAGCCAGGGGCAGTTCTCCAAACTGCACAGAATCATAACTGGTTCTATAGAACCGGTCCAAACTGGTAGAATCCCACCCCTGATATAGGGACATTAGAAAAAAGCTGGTGGCAACGGTGTCACACAATTTTAAGAGATGATTCTATGGCTACAATCATTAACATTCAAGGTGTTAGAGTTGTTAAATCACTGAGAAACTCATTACCAATATGTTTTATTCTCTGTGTGATCTTCAGACTTTCTTACCTATTTGCCCCAAATGGTAGAATTGTACTTGGCTGGCAGAAAAGCCCTTGAGAGAACAAAATGCAGGGCAGAGGAAGAAAATAGGCAAGTTTTCCTCACTTCTGACTTTTTAAAGTCCTCTCTGTATGTCTCCCCCCATCAATCAATGTGTTTCAGGAGGTAAGCCAGTAACAATATGCAAAGGTTAGATTCGATTGTATTTGAGGCATGATATTCATTCTTGGAAACAAGTTTTTCTTTTTGCATGCTGACAGCCCCACTTCTGCTACAATATCAACCAAGGGTCAGCAAACTGTGAAATGTGAAACATGAGAGTCAAGAAGCTCATGCACTCAATTGAATTTTAGCTCCTGGCAAGAAATAGTATTGAGTTTCACTTGCAAAAGTTCATGAAGTCTGTCCTTCATGCTTCTCCTTGGTGATCTGACCACAACTGATTTCAGCTGCTATGGTTTGCAAGCCAAAACCCATGGCTCAAATGATAGCTGGTCCTTTGGGAAGGAGCTGAGCATGTACAGGAATGGAAAAGCCCTGTGTTTAGTGCTCACTTCTCATGTGGAGAACAAATATTTCCAACTGGCTCAAACAGCATTTGCTTAACCCTGACTTTAAGCGTAAACTGACTTTAAGCACAAACTCATTACCCTTCTGGATAGATGAATTTCTGATCTGAGTAAAGAGGCCCAAAGTGCACCTTTTTCAGGGTTGCTGTAATTTCCAAATCTCATTTTTATATGCAATACATTGGCTTGAAAGTGATTAGAAACACAGTTCTGGAATCCAATCCACATAGCAAACAATCCATGGGAGGATAGCTCCCGGTCTTCCCAATAAATTAGAAGATGTGATTACAAATGCCAAAAAGATTGCTAAAAATTGCAGCTGCTCATGGATGGCTTGCAATACACAGCAGTTGCCAAATTTAGTCACCATTTTGATCATGGGTGTCAAACTCGCAGCGTCACATTGCTGTCATGTTGACATTTTGTGACATTTTCCCCATTTGCGGAGCTGGGATGGGCGTGGCCTGCACATGTTGCATCCGGCCCGCAGGCCACCAGTTTTACACCTGATGAGATGTAACCAGGGGGATGTAGGCTGCACATTGCTTCTATAGCTTTCCAATAGTAATGTGTATATTTTCCTTTTATTTGGGCCAATGTGGGTCCTCTCAGTGAAAGAAAACAGCCTTGAATCAGCTTGTAAGAAAAGAATGACCCCTTTTTCAACCACATGTTAAATAATGAATTTAAGAAACAAAATCCCCTGTGCTTCTTGTATCTAGCTTCTTGAGTATTGGCTGTATGAAAATGCATAACAAAACCCATGCTGTTGGAAATGCAAGGAGAAATTTGGCACATATTTTCATTTATGGTGGACTTGTCCCGAGACGAAGAAATATTGGTTAAAAATAAAAGTGTGGATAGAAGAAATCATAGAGTGTGGGCTGGAGTGGAAACCGGAACTGTTCTTGTTGGGAATGATTAAAGGGGATTATTCCCCTAAAGTAAGATATCTAATCATCCACTTACTAACAGCGGCATGGATTTCATTAGCACAATATTGGAAGAAACCGAATATACCATCAATACATGTTGCTATTCAAAAAACTTATGAGTGTGCCCAATTGGAGAGACCCATGCTCAAAATTAATGGGAAGGAGGATACAGATTACTATCAGATATGGGATAAATGGTGTAAATGGGTAGATCATAAAGGAGAAAAATACGTAAACTAAATGAACCTAAGAAACATATTATGCTCTGCTGTCTATATGAAATGTATAAAAATAACAAAGGTCTTAAACCTTTTCTCTTACATTATTATTATCTATCTATTATGTTACTTCATCTATTATTTAAATAATATGAATGCATTATTAATTGAATAATAGTTATAAACCAACGAGGAGATTAGTAGAGTACCGTGAGTTATTTAGTGTTTAGGATGTGATATAAATGATGTGACAAGTATTAGTACTGACTATTGGGATTTATCAAATTCGATATCAAACGTAAAGAGTATTGTGTCATTTACACATTAGTGTTTTTTTATTTTTTGAATTTGTGTGTTTTTAATTCTTGTAAATAGTTTTTTTTAAAAAATGCATAACACAACACAGCAAACAGAGACTAACTACTTGACATTTGTCCATACTTTAAGCAGCCACATTTTGTATCCGCAAGATAATGTGATAACAATCTCTTTTAAAGGCAACACACATAGACTCAGGGGTGGGCTTCAAAAATTTTAGCAACAGGTTCTTTGCCCAGTTGCTGGGTGGGCATGGCCATGGTGGGTGTGGCCTAGTCAGACTCCTGCACCATGGTGAGGGGGGCATTTTTGCCCTCCCCAGGTTTGGAAGGCTTTTCTCAAGCCTCCGGGAGGGCAAAAATGGGCTCCCTGGGCTCTGGAGGGTCTCTGGAAGCCAGAAACAATTTCTGGCCTTCCTGAACTTTCAGGAGGCCCAATTTTTGCCCTCCCTGAGCCTGTGTGTGCGCCCTGCACTTACCTGCATCCAAAATGGGCCGTGTGGGAACTCCTGGCAGGGACAGGGCAGGGTGGGCGGAGCCAGCCAGGAGTGGGATTTGGGGGTTCTCCAAACTGCACAGAACCTTACCTAGGGGCTCTGCCAAACCCCTGCAAATCTCCAGCAGCCCACCCCTGCATAGACTATATTAAAGCAATATGGATGCTAAACATACAAGCTGCCATTTCCAGATACTATTGCAATTGACATAACAACCTAAGCTGATAAAAATGTTTCTGGTGATTACCACTATTAAATTTCTTCTGAGAATAAAGACTATTTCTGAAGTCTTAGTGAAGTATTTGACAGAATGTAGGAACACAATTAGTTTGCACATACAGGCTCACTTTAATTGCCTAAATATCAGTATATTCCGAGCTCCACTATTTGTATTTGCTTGATTCTAAACACAGCCTGGAATACAAACAAACCCAACACTATTTAGCTCCCTGAAAGGACAGTCAACAGAATTGAAAGAGTGCAATGTTGCCCACATATCGATCACACCTCTGCATTAATATTTAGAAGATTTCATTTTCAATACATTTTTTGTTGTTTTAAGCCACTGGTAGGTAAAGTCATTCAGTTTTGCTTAAAGTTGGGATTTCAAATTTGCATGTCCTATGCAGCTGACTAGGCCATGGTTTCATATTGATACCTGTGAGGAGTTTGAAACTGTTGATCTTGAGGAAATGTGTACTTGGCATGGTTGGTTAAACTATCCATATTTTAGATCCTTTCTCTTCCTCCTTGTTTAAATCCTCAAAGGAGGGGGCAGGTGAGTGAATTCATGCAGTGATTTTTTTTCAAAGGGTGGGTGGTGGTATCACAGACTCTGACAGAGGTGCTGTGTGCCTTCTCCTTAAGAAACCTTTTTGGAACCAATAAATTGGGACAATTTTCACCTGGCCTCTAAATTTTCCTTTCTAGAATCAGATCAGGATACAGTACCAGAAATCTTGGTGTACTTGTTGATAAGCTTCAATGGGTGTGGGATTGGGAAGTACATCCTGGTTCTCCGTGATTCTCAATAGCCTTCAATGCCATTGATCAGTTCCTTTCTGGATTGGCCCAGAAGGTTGGGACAGGAAGGCACAGTATTATGGTGACTTTTCTTTCTCCAAGGCCCATTCTATTGGTGTTGAGTGCTATTTTCTAGCATGCCTCAGGGTTCTACACTCCCTGCTGCTTTTTGGCATCTAAATAAAACCACTGAGGGAAGTCATTCATCTACATGGAATGCTATATGTGAGTTTGGGCACAGCCTGAGAATCATGGACTCTCAACTCTCATTTGAAGGTCAAAATGGCAGCTTTGGCCAGGAGGGCTTTTGGGCAACTTTATCTAGTGTGCCAATTCTACTCATTCCTAAATGGGAACATCCTGTTTGCAGTCATTCATGTTCTAGTCACCTCCTGGCAGGCCTTCAGGAAGGCAGTAAAAACTTCACTTTTTCAGAATGCCTTGAGGCCAGGATAATTGGAACTTCTTTCTGGGTGGGCTATGAATGTGAATTACTGGTCACTATTAACTCCTTTGTCTTGATTTTCATAGGCCACTAAGAGTTGAAATGCTGCAGCTGAGTAACCATATACATTCTTAAATAAAATTAAATGAATAAATGTAGACATTTGGCAACTTTGAAATCATTCCTGAACTAGCTATGAAGGAGGAAAGAATTTGTCACTTTGGGCCAGACATCATCTTTCAGTTCCCCTTACCTCCCACTTAGATATAAGTGCATGCCAAATAAAAATATTAAGCCTCCAAATTCTTTTCCAGTTTTGATTCTGTGGCCCTGTTGTATACCTATAAGACACTCAAGACATCTTTGGCCCAGCTTCTAAAACTCCACTGCCTATCTCTTCAGTTTAATGCATTTTTGGCAGATTTCAATCTTTTAAATGTTTACTGCGGTCATTCCAAGAATGTGTATATTTCACTGCTAAACTGTCAGCTGTAAATCTGTTGGACTAGATGTTTTTGGTTTCAGATTTCTGTTAATGTCAATTTTTATGTTTTGAGCCAGATTTGGTGGAAGTTTGTTAACTTTCCTGTGAGTGTGTGTGACACGCTTGGAAGATAGTTGTGTTCCTCATTTCTCCCCCATTCTCTAGGTCTTCTCTGAATTCTTCACATACCTGAATTATAAAATACATTTTGCAGGGTCCCATTCAATACAGCCATTTTACAACTGATCTCAGCTGTGTAGTTATTCTTTTTATATACATATAAAAAAACCCTAAATATTTTAGCGATTCTCAAACTGAAAGGTAACTACAATAAAGCCAGGAAAGCATGGGAAGGTCAGAGATTAACAAGCATTTAATTTAACCCAATGCCAAATTTTAAGGAGCCGTTCTATTCTACTTTATGTCAGCTGTTTATCACTGGCTCCAAGAAAGCAACCAGTCAGAGAGGGAATAGTTCATGAGATGGAAAAGTTATTTGCAATCTGTGAGCCAAATGGAGACCCAGCTGTTCAGCTTTGAGAGAAGAGTGAGTTATGAAGAAACTGGATCCTAGCGTCGTTGGAGCTGAACGGCTAAAGTAAAATTGGAATCCCCTCTAATTTTTTCTGTTGTCATTAGACTTGATGGAAAGAAGAATCAAATGCATCTGTTACAAGCACGATATGTGCAACAGATGAGAGTCTCTCTCTCTTTTTTAACATGATGGTTCTTGATGTAATGGGTGGGGAGAAAGAAGTTTTAACTTCACTGATTATTGCCACAACTTGGGAAGAATGGAATTGTGTTAAATTAACAAGAGATAAGGTGAAAGGCATTGATCTTAGCCTCTCCTATAAGAACAACCAACTAAATAGAAAGCTGATCACTATTGAAAGTAACCTTTGTGGAAGATTTCTCTTTGATTTGCAAAATGAAATATTAATTCGCTGACCTCTCTAAAAAAAACAGTCTGACCATTTTCTAGAGTACTGTTTCTCAACCTTAGTAACTTTAAGATGTATGACATGGGCTGTTGGAGAATTCTGGGAGTTAAAGCCTACACACTTTAAAGTTGCTGAGGTTGAAACATACTGCTTTAGAGCCGGGGTCTTCAAACTTGGCAGCTTTAAGACTTGTGGACTTCAACTCCCAGAATTCCTCCTCCAGTCATGTCAGCTCAGGAATTCTGGGAGCTGAAGTCCACAAGTCTTAAACTTACCAAGTTTGAAGACTCTTGCTTTAGAGCAGAGGTCTCCAAACTTGGCAACTTTAAGATTTGTGGATTTCAACTCCCAGAATTTTCCAGCCATAGAAAAACATACAGCTCAAAGAAGCTGTAAAACTGTCTGAAGTGGAAGCGAGTGTCTGGCCCTGTGACAGACAGAATTTGCTGCAGGCAGAGATCAGATGCTACTGGCAGCTGTGAAGATAGAAAATAGCTCTTCTGAGGCTCTGTCTCTACTGCTGCTTGTTCAGCACCAAGTGATGAGAAGAACAAAAAGAGGCTCCCAGCACAAACTTTTAGCCACATACTGGATGCCCTAGCTACTGCAGGTTGCTAGAGGTTACCAGCAAGTTTCCACTGTCCAAAAATCAGACAATGAGAACCAACATTACTCTTTTCTATCAAACATACATATTCTGCAGGGAATACATTAGAGAGAAGCCATGTGAAATTCTTGGGCTTAAAGCATTACATGGATACCAATGAAAGAGAATATTTGTAGCTTAGGGTTGAAATGAGGGGTCCTTGATTCTCTCGAGTTGGTTGTTTTCTTGCAGATGTTTCATTACCCTAACTAGGTAACACCATCAGCACTGATATTACCTAGTTAGGCAATAAAACATTTGCAAGAAAACAAGCAAGCTCAAAGAGCACCAAGGACCCCTCATTACATGGATGTTAGACTGTGAAATGAAATTTGGTTTCAATAAGTTTGGCTTTTAAGCTTTCTTGGCTATTGAAGAATAGAACAACTATATTTTGATAGAGCGCCTTGACCTCTTTGCTTCTCCATCCTTAACTAGCTTGCATGAACAATTTATCCTCCTCCCCACACAATGGTTTATGTTTGATTGGGTATGTGTGTGCAAATGTAAGAGTAATAGGCTAGTGACAACAGTTGTTAAGCAGAAATTCTACTTCAGAGATTTTACCCTCTTAACTTCCTTAATCAAAACCAGTTTCTTCCAAGCAAGAAATTCGGAAATCTCATTAGCAGGATTTATTAATAGGAAAATAACAATGATTCAAAAATTCCAGCAAATGAGCTGTTTTAGGATGAGGATTAATAATAGAAGCGTAGAGTTGAAAGATCTTGGAGGTGTTGAGTTTAACCACTAACCAGGGCAGCAATGCTCAGGTCCAAAGCCTGTCCAAATTTGTTTAAAAGCTTCTAGTGATAGAATACCTACAACTCAGTGGTGGGATTCAATTTTTTTTTACTACCAGTTCTGTGGGTGTGGTTTGGTGGGCATGGCAGGGGAAGGATAGTGTAAAATCTCCAGTCAGAGATGGTATTTGCTGGTTCTATGAACTACTCAAAATTTCCCATTCTGGTTCTCCAGAACTGGTCAGAACCTGTTGAATACCACCTCTTCTATAACTCCAGAAGGCTGGCTATTCCACTGTTTAATAGCTTTCACAGTCAAGATACAAATTCTTATTTTCTGTTGGATCTCTTTTTTGTAGATCTTCCACCTGTTGGCTGTTGTTTTATCTTCAGCACTATGGATAATAAATTGATACCCTCTTCCCTCTAACAGCTTTTCAAGTATTGTATAACTACTGTAACATTTTCAATTCCCCTTTCTTCCCTCTTCCCTCTAACAGCTTTTCAAGTATTGTATAACTACTGTAATATTTTCCCAGGTTAGACATACCCAGTTACTTTAATAATGCTTCATAGAATTTTTCCTTAGCCCCTCACCCTCTTTGTCATTCTTCTCTGCATTCTTTCCAGTTCCTCAGCATCCCTCTTGTTGTCAATGAAGATTTTATTCAGGATTTCTGACCATACAGCCTAAGCTATCCCTTCTCATGATGTCAACACAATGTTAATGTTGGTGCAGTCCAACATTGCATTGGTTTCTTTGTGAACTACAACACACTACTGCAAGGGTCTTCAAACTTGGCGAGTTTAAGACTTGAGGAGTTCAACTCCCAGAATCCTGAGCTAACGTGACTAAGAAGGAATTCTGGGATTTGAAGTCCACAAGTCTTAAAGCTATCAAGTTTAAAGACCCTTGCATTACTGGCTCACACTTAATTTGTGGTCTACTAGGAGCCCAAATCCTTATTATAAGAACTGCTAAATTAGGTGCTATTAACCTAAATGTGTAAATCTGTTTTTTCTTAAGTGCAGAACCTTACCTTTCTCCCTACTGAACAACATTTTGCTGGATAGCATCCATTGTTGAAATCTATCCAGATTTTTTTTTTTAGCTTGAAGCCCATTTTTAAGATGTTAACAATCTGTTGAAGTAGTAAGGTTATAGTGGAATCATCCCTCTCACTTTATCAAGAAAAACTTTATCAAATGCCTCACTATAGTTGAGGTATATTATAGCGATAGCTTCCCTTTGGTCCACTCTGTCATAATTTGTGGGCATTTTAAGCAACCCATGATGGCTTCTAGTAATCACTTTTTACCTTTCAAAATGCAAGCAAGCCTACTGCTTGTGATTCAGCAGTTCAACCTTCTATTGTCCTTCAATATCTTGTCATCAAGTAGCAGGCCAAATTTTTCCTTAGCTTTCCTCTTTTCTACACATACCAAAGAATCCTTTTCTGGTATTTTTAGCTTCATTGCAAGCCTCGATTTATTCCGAAGCCAAGTTTTGCATGCAGGTTTGGGCTATTTGTTGATATTTTTGCTTCTGTTGAATATCCTTCTTACCATTTTTTTAAGCATGTCCTTTTTGTTTTTTAGTTTATGAGAACATTCTCTACAACCACACTGGGCTCATCAAGTGTCTCCCAACTTTCTGTTTGGACCTTAATGATCTTTCCCTTCCAGCCTTCCTGAACTGTTTTTCATTTCAGGATATCGGTCTATTATGGAATCCTTCAAATACTTTTCTCCTTAATAAACTCAGCTTTCATGAAATTAGTGCTCCTCACCTAGAACACCAATATCACTAGTCACTCTCTCCCAAGGTTCTTACATTTCTTCATCTTTTTTTTCCTTACTAGAAAATATTAATTCTGGTATAGCTGAATTTCAGGAAAGAAAAGATGTACTGGAAAGAGGGCTAAAATCTAATCTAAAAAAAAAGGTCTCTGCATCTATGGGTTGGTTTCAGAATGGTTGCTTGAATTCTTATCCTTTTATCCAGCTAAAGCAGTATTTGATACTGGCAAAGTGCTACTTGTCAGTACAGAACAGGAATCTGTATTATTCTGCAGAATGAATGTTGGTTATACTGAGGCTGGTGGGATTGGAAGTAGCCAATGGTACAGATAAAACTGGATTAGATGGGCCAGTGATATACTTTGATGTATGACAGCTTTCAAAACATTTTCTCCTTACCACTTGTGCTTAGTAGGAGTGCATGTCAGGTCCTAACTGCTATACACACAGTAATTAATGCATGCATTTATTCAGCTTGGTATGGCTATGACTAAAGGCTTTTAACAGTTTACAAGAGAAAGCAATTTAAATGTGAGTATGAACAATTGCTAACATAGAAATTAAATAGGTAAATTAAATATAATTCATGGTGAGAATTGACAGAATCAGCAGTTAAAAGGCTCTATAAAAAGATGTGTTTTAAGGGCCACCTTAAAAGCTGATAATGAGATTAGGCCCGCTCAATGTCATTTTTAAGAGCAGCTGCAGCAGCAGAGAAAGAATTTGAGTCCTCACCAGATGAACTCCTAGCAATTTTAGATAAACTTCTGAAATGATCTTATTAAGAGTGAATATTTTTCTGGATGGAGGTCTAAACTATAGAGGGCCTTCAAGATAACAACCCTTTTGGCTGGAAATGTACTTTTGGCTAGAAATGAATTGGTAGCTTTGACACAGAAAAGAAAGCATCTGTGGAATATATAGGAAAAAAGTCATAGCCAAACAAAACTATTTATTTGAAGGTAGAGGGTTCCCATCCCATTTGTCAATCATTAAATGCAATATTGACAATAAAGAAAACGTGTCATCAAAGACAGCACAATCTGTGGAGAAATGCATTCATACCAATGATTGATAATGCTATTATATTTTTAGCTGAGAAAAGAAGTTCTTACTTTGCTTGGTTACAAGGCTACTTCCTTCTTAGGCTAACAATTGTGTCTAATCCTACCGTGTTTTCCCGAAAATAAGACCTACCCCGAAAATAAGACCTACCCCGAAAATAAGACCTAGTGTGTTTTGGGAGCCAAAAAAAATATAAGACAGTGTCTTATTTTCGGGGAAACACGGTATGTTCTGATAGTTTGCTTCCTTCAATCATGAAAGTATACAGGCTAGTTACAATTAGCATTTGCATTAATAAATTCTTATGTTACTGGGCATCTCCTTGGGAAATTCATTTTAATTACAAGTATGCGATGCCATTTTGATGTATTTTTTTTTCTCTTTGCATTCCAGCTTGGAAACCCGAAGCAATACTTCATGCAACGCTGATGTTTCCCCGGCTATAAGGGAACTATAGTGAAAGGATTTCTTCCTTCCTAGCTCAAACTGGCAATCTGCTTTAAAACCAGCTATTGATTTCTTCACAGATGGAAGCATTTCTCCAAGCTGACTTCATTTGAACTTGGACTTGGCATCAACTCAAGAAGCAATATTGCATTCGAAACCCTTTCTAGATCAGATCTTTATTCTGAGAAATTTAACTTGTGTGCTGTATTGAACTCTTCTCAATTTTTTTTTGAACTGAATTCCTAGCCTTGACTTCAAGAAAAAGGTGAAATCCACCCCCCCACCTTTCTCTTTAAACCTTTGGTAAGAAGGGAGGAATCTTCAGCCTCAAGCTAGCTAGAATAGATTTCTGAGATCCCAGAATGAAAACAAAAGTAAATATAGAATTAACATTGAGGGTTAAGCAGTATAGCTGATGCTAATGATTCTTGTACTATTCAAGCATATCAAATGGCAAGAGATACCGGAATGTCTATTCTTGACCATAAGATGATGTTTTGCAGGTGGAAACATAATTTCTTAATACCATTCTTAATACCACAGAATACAGCAGAATTTTAAACTGAGGACTGTTTTGGTGCCACTATTTAAATACTGCCCTTAGTGTTCTTTTTGAATGAAGATTTCTCTAAGATGACTTTTGTGGTGAGACTTTGTTTCAGTTATGGTTATCTGGCTTAAATGCACTTCAGGAAATACCTTCTCCCAAAGTGCCTATCCTAACCACAAAGTAAAAGCCATCTTGGCTTGCTTTGCTTATTTTTTTCTTCCGATGACTGATTCATGTGAACATACTAGAGCCTTTATTCCCTTCAGATCTATACTCCTCTCAGATGTAGATATTGAAACTGGAACCTTGCACTGTTTCTTGAAATATTTTCTGACAAAACAACAACTGGAAAGAAAATGCAGGACATTATCCTGAGCATGAGTGGAGATCCAATGTACCATTTCACCTTTGTCTCCCTTATCTAAATAATTCTTGCCTTGAAGGAGACATGGGGCACTTGAGGTGCAGTTCTTATTGTGGTGCATTTAACAAGATGAATGGTAGCTCCTGAGGACCAGTCAAATTACAGGACAATCCTTCACCTGCTCCCCCAAAGGCTGCTGGTACCTTTTGACCTAGTTGAATAGATCCATTCCTGGAAATATAAATGCATCTCTTTGCCTCTCTATTACAAATAGTATTTGCCACCCTGTAGGTAAAAAAAAAGCCATTATATCCTGCTTCTCCTAAGACTTACATTTAGAAAACAATTCTTTTCTGTATCTTACATTTTTCTTCTGCTTTCATCTGTTAACTTTTTGTGTGATCTGGTATGTTTCCTAACAATTTAATAAAAATTCTGTGCAACAAAAATGAGTCCTGTAATGTCAGTTACGTTGAGTCTAAACATGAGGGGCTGGGGTTTAATTGATTTATTGAATTAAAAAAACCAGAGGCTGAATTCTTTCGCCTAAAGAATTGTAAACCTAAATCGTGGTTTACAAATAATTGGCTTACAAATAATCATACAATATGCTACTGTAATTCAGAAATCAAATTAATCATAGTATGGGGTGGGTCACCATGTCTTATTAAGCCATTATCTTCAAATCTTTGACAAATCTCAATTTGCTCAATTGTGAACTTGAAGTAAATTCCAAATTAGTATAAAGATGTTTATTAGAAGCAAAAAACTTTGCATGCTTATTTAAGGGGACAGAACAAATCTAAATATATTTGGATCTCTCCTGATCTATGCATTTGTTGCTTTTGAGATCTTCAAACATTTAAAGAAATATTAAAAGTTAAGTTGATTTCCAAGTGACTGAATGTATTGATCTTTCTGGTCTATATTTAAATAATACAGCTAGTCCTAGATTTATGACCACAGCTCGGCCCAAAACTTCTGTTGCTAAGCAAGACAATTGAGCTTTGCTTCATTTTACGACCTTTCTTGTCACAGTTAAGTTAATCACTGCAGTTGTTAATTGAATCATGTCATTAAGTGAATCTGTCTTCATTGACTTTGCTTGTCGGAAGCCAGCTGGGAAAGTTACAAATGGTGATAACATGACTCAGGGACAATGCAACTGTCATAAAACACATGCCAGTTGCCAAGTGCCTGACTTTTGATCAAATCACCATGGAGATGCTCCAATCCTTGTAAATGTGAAAATCAGCCATAAGTCATTTTTTTCAGTGCTGTTGTGACTTTGAGCAGTCACTAAATGAATGGTTGTAAGTCTAGGACTACTTCTATACACAATGATTCTATGAAGAACCTAATTATGCATAATTAACAAAATGTGGGTGGTTGTTTTTTTAAACTAAGTTTATCTCAAATTTCTCTTGGCTTAAAATAGTATTTTTCACCCACCCAGATCAGCTTGAAAATCCCCCCCCCCAAAAAAAAATTCCAAGAAGATCGAAATGACACCCAATGTCTAAAAAGATTGGAAAGAATTACAGCCTACACTGGAGTAAAGGCTTCTCAATCTTGGTATGAGGTTTATATCTGCAAAATGTCATTCAAATTGCCAGATTTCAATTAACTACTGTACTTAACATACTTGGAAATCAACTACATTAATTTTTCAGTTGAACCCTCCATAAAGTTGTTTTATCTATTACTTGGGAATTACCATAATCCAATTTACAATGTGTACACTTCTGAGGACCATAACCAATGTCAATGTTTTATTTTACATTGTTAAATATATTTAATGTTTGACAAGGTTGGAAAACTCTGGTAGCTTTGAAAATGAGTGCTGATAAAAAATCTGATTTATAGACCTGAAAAAGCTAAATAAGGTTGGTAAAATCTTCTGCTATGGAATTAATATATATTTAAGTGAAGGGGCTGATTTCATGCTATAGCTTATGCAGGTTTTTAACATTTTTGAAATCCAATTCAAATTGTACTGATCTCATTTCTCAGTTATTTAGCTTTCTCACAATATTCTGCAAATCTCTCTTCTCAAGATCTCAATCTAGTTTAGGAAGAATCCATATTTCCAAACGTATCAGGAATATCTCCCTTTGAATCATTCTTCAACACTTGGACAAATACTGTGTAGCCAATTACAGTTCTTTGGGAGAACTTCAACTAACATAATTCTTACAACCATTTTGAAGCTGAATAAAAGATGTTAATTGCAATCAAATACAATATTACATATCCAATTATTTTACTTTTACTGATTGGGGATGTTCTGGGTAGTACTTTTAAGGCTGCTACCTGTAAATTGAAGGTAATGAACTAAGATGAAAAACTATGTGGACTTATACTGAACACATATAAATGATTGAAATGTACTTGAATATTAGTAGCTCAGGTTGGTAGCTGGGGTGTTGGTTTGAGCTCTGAGTTTGGCAATTTGGTTGCAAACGTCACCATTCGAGGAGACATCGTCAGTGCGCTTTGAATTGTGCTCGTCTGTTCAAGCACTGGCTTTTAAATACCATTTTATGTGATGCATTCACCAATTTGCATCACATAAATAGGTATTTAAAGGCCAGTGCTTGGACAGAGGAGCACAATTCAAAGTGTGTTGATGATATCTACTTGAATATTGACCAAATGTTTGCAACCAAATTGCCAAGCTCAGACCAACAGTCCCACATATGACTTCCTACCCATAAAACACTCGCTTTGTTCAATATGTCTATAAAACAGATAGTTTACTAGACACTGTTTCTCATTTGGCCTGACTTGGGAAGGTATCTTTATCATTTTCAGAACAAGCCAGGATATAAATGAAACTTTAGATAACTCTTATTTGTACCAGCTTTCCATAACTTCCCAAATGGGAAATACTGCTAATGTAGTAGCCTTTTTGCTCAAGGAGGGAAGAATTCTGTATCAGGGTAAATAGTTTGTTCACCATCAAACATATTAATTCAAAATGATAATCTGAATATAAAATGTAAAGGTAAAGATTTCCCCTGTCCTGTCATGGGTGGTGCTCATCTTTGTTTTCTTAGCCAAGGGTAGAAAGATATTTTTCATGGTCATGTGGCTGGCATGACTATATGCCAACAGAACAGAACGCTTACATTCCTATTGAAGTGGTACCTTTATATCTACTCACATTTACATGCTGCTAGGTGGGCAGAAGTTGGAGCAATTAAAGGGAGCTCACCCCATTGCATGGCTTTGAACCTGGTCTGCCAGTTGACAAACCCAACATTTTTAACCGCTGAACCCCAAATCTGAATATACTAGAACTCTAAAACTAAAAATCATGACATTTGCCAAAAGGCCCAAGAGCTATTCCTGGAGCACAGATGGCCACAAGATTGAACAGGTCTCCTGCCTGAAATACCTGAGGGTAGCCCTTCATTCTGGTGGCAGTAGGAAAATTCACAGGAATTACACTGCTGAAAATGCACAGAGGAGCACATCTGCCACCCTGAAGACAAGAGGTGGCCCCTGTATATCTGCAGCACTCAAATTATTTGAAGCTAAGCCAATAGCTTTTTGGCTCTTTAGAACTTGCACAACACAAAGTTCTAAAACCAGCCCTTCAGGTCTCAAATTGTGCCTGTCTCTAATGATACTCTGCAACCAGAAAGAGGCTTCAGGAAAGTAGAGGCTAAAGGGTAGATGACCATATTCACCTATTGGCCCAGACTATTATTCCCCCTCCCCCTTTGATCTTGCTTCATTAAGTGGAGTAATTATTTTCAATCTACATGGAAAGAAGCAATCTCACCCCTGGACTTCTTTCCAACCTGGGACATGGTCAGGCCAAAGTACTCATTAAACTGTGCTGCAAGCACAGAGTGCCAATTGTACTGCTTTTATTGCCAATGAATGCAACAGGTATTCTGCCTCCTCTATATTAGTTAGCATACCAATTTCTTAAACACAAGAGGATCTCTGTTCTGGCATGATGCCATGATATCAGCTGTCCTTGAAGCTGATACAGGGAGATTCCCTACCCAGAGAAACAATGCCCCTGTGACTCTGGACACACAGATACAACAGAACATATGCTTCTCCAGTGCCTGCACTACGGAAACATTTGTTCTAACCTCTTCCCATTACAGCATAAATGCCCAAGGCACTCAGGACAGTTCCATATCTCCTTGCTGCTTTCAAAATACCAGCCCTGCTCCAGCATACAGGGTTGCTAGCATCTGCACAGCAGCACTTAAAATTCATCAGATGACCTATCCCATTAATTAGACTTAATGAACACCTAGTACATCATATTAGAGTGCTCTGATTTGATAGTCTTGATAGTCTTTGATATACTAACCTTTTATGCTGCCCTATAACCTCTAATAACCCCTTCTTTCAGATGTTTACAGACTTTTATGTATGCTTTCTTTTTTTACTATCTTCTAGTTTTCCATTTTTTGTATTTATTTAGCCTCTAGTATGCTTTTTAATTGAGTGTACTCCATCCTCCTTATGCTGGTTTTGATTGTAATAAAGATTTGATTTGAGCTGAATGCCCTCAGTACTATATCTCAATCATTGCCTTTTCTCTGGAATATGAGACAACAAGGGGCCATTTTTAATGTTTCTCATTACAATAAAATGAAACAAAAATTAAAGCACACTTTTTTGTAGCCAATGGCAACTGAAAGATGTAAGAGAGAAGTTAATTCAATTTTGTTGCTGCTGTTGCTAAACCCTCAGAGACATACATTTCAAGGAGAAGCTATAAATTAAGTAACAATAGCATGAAATGTTTCTGCAGTGTATAGTTTTTAAGGACATAATAAATAGATTGATACTGCAGTTGCATTATATATATATATTTAAAATGCACAAAGCAACTCTTAAAAATCAGGCTGAGCTAGCATAGCTACAGTTGGAATGCAACTAAATGAGAACAAGGTTTTTTTCATCAACAAATAAATTATTCAAAGATAGAAATTCCAGATAAAATGGGTAATAACTGAAACCTGATATAATTTAATTGAAATTTATTAATATACTGTGAAGTGATTGGGAAGGATTAGACCTCCACCTAGATTCTGCATTTTTTTGAGGTGAAAACTTCAGAGACCCAAATGTGATGCTGTTGCAACTATCATGATAAGCAGAGAATTTGAATTAATTGGCTTTCCTAATTGACTTGCCTTGTAAGAAATGAGTTACTGATAGAACAACTGAGTAACAATTGGCTCACATCTAATTGTGAAGGATAAATTTTGTGGACTTCAACATTGCCAGATTTTTACTTGTCATCCTTTCCTGAGGAAGAACCACATGAATTGGAACTTATCTATTATTTGCCCATCTATTCACGAAGGTCCAAGTTGGTAAGAGAATCACTGCAGTTGTTAAGTAAGTAACATGGTTGTTAAGTGAAATTGGCTTTCCCATTGATTTTGCTGGTCAGAAGGTCACCAAAGAAGATCACATGACCCTGGGCCACTGCAACCATCATAAATATGAGTCAGTTGCCATGTGCCCAATTTCTGATCATGTCATCATGGGGATTCTGCAACCTTCACAAGAGTGAAAACCAGTCATGAGTCCCATTTTTCAGTGCAGTTGTAACTTTGAATGGTTGCTAAATGAATTGTTTTAAGTCGAGGATTACCTGTACTTGGTTTTCCTGATGTTACAAGCACAACACTTTATTTATTTTTAAAGAATACCTTGTTGACTGGAAGAGAAAGTTGTTTCTGAACAAGTAGCCAATAGATTTCCTCAATACGAGTGCATGGAGCTCAAATATGGTACCACTATGACTCTATTCAAACCTGGCTGTACAAAAGAACAGAATGGGATCTTTTAAGCTTAATGGGAGCTTAAAATTTTCATGGAATAGATCAGTGACCCTCAACCTTTTGGGCACCAGGGACTGGTTCTGTGGAGAGTGTGTCTCTGGAGATTCTCAGTCATTCAAGTAAGTCATGGTTGTCCCAAAGATGCCTTTTCAAGTGGCAATTGGATTTTCTGGAAAAACCAGTTCAGTGGTAGGATTCAAATTTTTTTGCTACCGGTTCTGTGGGCATGGCTTGGTGGGCATGGCAGGGGAAGGATACTGGAAAATCTCCAGTCAGAGGTGGAATTTGCCAATTCTCCAAACTACTCAAATTCCACTACCAGTTCTCCAGAATTGGTCAGAACCTGCTGAATACCACCTCTGGTCCAGTTGGCTCTTGAAAAAGCACCTTTGAGACATCCATGGAGAGAGGATTTTCAAAGGACTGGAGGTGATTTCACATGCTGCCTGCATCCCACAGATGGGACTTCAATTATTTGTGTGACCCAGCCTGGTGTCAGTCCATTCCAGATCCCTGGAATCAATCCAAACTGATCTATACTGATTGCTGTCTGCTCTTCTGATAATTTCAACATACTTGTACTTAATGGGACAATCATAAAGTGATACAGTTAATTAAAGAAATGCAGTAATTTGTCAAGCTTCAATTAGATTTCCTAGAAACATCAGCCACTCCTTTGCAGATGATACAACAGTGATTGGTCTCATTCGAGACAATGATAAATCTGCGTAGACAGGCGGTTGAACAACTAGCCTTGTGGTGCAACCAGACCAATCTCGAACTAAATACACTCAAAACCGTAGAAATGGTGGTAGATTTTAGGAGAAACCCTCCTATACAATCACCTCTTACAATACTAGACAACACAGTATCAACAGACGAGACCTTCAAGTTCCTATGTTCTATCATATCTCATGGACATCTAACATCAAAAAGTCATCAAAAAAGCAGAATAAAGAATGTACTTTCTGCGCCAACTTAGAAAGCTCAAACTGCCCAAAGAGCTGCTGATTCAGTTCTACAGAGGAATTATTGAGTCTGTCATCTGCACCTCTATAACTGTCTGGTTTGGCTCTGCAACCCAACAAGACAGACACAGACTTCAGAGAGTAATTAGGACTGCAGAAAAAAACAATTACTACCAACCTGCCTTCCACTGAGGACCTGTATACTGCACAAGTCAGAGGGTGAAAATATCTACAGATTCCTCACATCCTGGACCTAAATTGTTTCAACTCCTACCCTCAAAATGATGCTATTGGGCACTGCACAACAGAACAACTAGACTCACAGACATTTTTTTCCTGAATGCCATCATTCTGCTAAACAACTAATTCCCACAACACTGTCAAATTATTTACTAAGATTGTATTACTATTATTCTTCTCATCCTTCCTAGTACCTATCTCTTCCCACTTATGACTATAGCCGTGTTGCTTGTATCTTTACCGTTCATATTGTTTTATTTGTTTCCTAATATGGTTTGATTGCTCATTAGTAACCTATGACTATCACTAACTGTTGTATCTTATGATTCTTGATGAATTTATTTTATTTTTTCTTTATGTAGACTGAGAGCTTATGCACCAAAGACAGATTCCTTGTGTGTCCAATCACACTTGGCCAATAAAGAATTCTGTTTATCTATCTATCTATCTATCTATCTATCTATCTATCTATCTATCTATCTATCTATCTATCTATCTATCTATCTACCTACCTACCATCTACCTACCTACCTACTATCTATCTATCATCTATCTATCTATCTATCTCTATCTTATCTCCTACCACCATCTACCTACCTACCTACATCTATCTATCTATCATCTCTACTATCTACTTATCTACCTACCTTCTATCTATCTACCTACATCACTAATCTTCTATCTAATCTATCTATCTTCTCTCTATCACTATCTATCTACCTACCTACCTACCTACCTACCGATCTATCTATCTACCTACCTACCTACCTACCACTACTATCTATACCTCTATCTATCTATCTATCTGCTATCTATCTATCCTATATCCTATCATCTATCTCTATCTATCTATCTATCTATCCTATCTATCTATCTATCTATCTATCTATCTATCATCTATCTATTTTGCATTCCTGGAAATGTCTTAACCCCTGGCTAATGCCCAGCTAATTTTATAGGTAATGCAGTGAGTTTTCCTCCTGTCATTTCTTAGATCCACACATATGTTTTGCTCTTATTTGCATCTTTGTTTCCCAGTCCAGGATTGGGAAGACTGCTGAATTTACATAATCTCCCTCTGATTTTATCTACAGGTAATCCTTGACATACAATCACAATTGAGCTCAAAATTTCTGTGGCTAAGTGAAACATTTGTTGACTGTGTTTTGCCCCATTGTAGATCTTTCCTGATATAGTTGTTAGGTGAATCATTGCAGTTGTTAAGTTAGTAACACGGTTGCTAAGTGAATCTGGCTTTCCCATTGACTTTGCTTGTCAAAAGCTGATGACATGACCCTGGGACACTGCAGCCGTCATAAATAAACCAGTTGCCAAGTATCCAAATTTTGATCATGTGATTAAGGGGATGCTGCAATGGTTATGATTGTGAAAAACAGTCATAAATCACTTTTTTAGTGTTGTAACTTTGAATGGGCACTAAATGAACTGTTATAAGTTGAGGATTGCCTATATTTGGATTAAAAAATGTTATGTAACAGTCTTGTCGTAGAAATCAAAAATTATATTTGCCCTGTTTATGCAGATACTCTTGTCTATTAGTTTCCCGTTCTGCTCTTGGAGTGTCTCCAGATATTCAAATTTTGCTGATTTGAGTCATCCTTGACAGGTTACAAGAAAAGATAACAGTCTTTTGAAAAAGAAATCTGGTGGAGCAGAAATTCCATTTCATTGCATACCCTGAAAGACATGCTTCCTCAGAAATATAATTGAGCTGATAGACTCATATGAACTGCAGCACAAAAAAGAATCAAAACTAGCACCTCTGTGACAATCTGAAAGTGGTATAGTCGGATTAATCTTTTAGACTGGGTGACATGATAGGCCTCTTCCAAGTTAGCTTGTTTTAAACAAGGCAAATAGCAATAGCACTTAGACTTACAGTATATATTGCCCCATAGTGCCTTATAGCACTCTGTGAGTGGTTTACCCCCAACTATCTGGGTCCTCATTTTACTGACCTCAGAAGGATAGAAGGCTGAGTCATCCTTAATCTGGTCAGGATCAAACCCCAGGCTCTGGGTAGAGTTTACCTGCAATACTGCACTTAACCATTGCGCCACCAATAAACTGGAACTCAATTCTTGCTTCTGTAAAATTTCATAAAATCACTTCCTTTTTTCTTAAATAGTAATAAGATGCAACAAGCATTGGAACACATGAATTCAGGTGTGTGAATTAGTCTACTCTTTTGCTGTATATTTAAGCAAAATACAGCACAATTCAGTTTCAAATCCTCTCTCTTTGTGGGGTGTGGGTGTGAAGGGAATCTTAATGTTCTATATGCCTGCACCTTTTACTTTTGCACTGAGTCAGGAAAAATAAAACCAACTAAATGCTTTTGGCTTTTGGCAAAAACATTTCATTAGCTTGAAACAGAACTTGGAAATCTGGAATATATTAGGAATTCAAACAGGTAAGAGGTTTTATCCCTTTTAAAAATAATGTGAGTCCATAAACTTATGTGTTATTACTATTAAGTTCTCCCTGATTAGTTATCCTAGGATGTAAAATAAGAAACCAAAAAGACAATCAAGGAATACCAGGCATTATGAGTCAGATCTTTTAGTGGAAGTAGATTCTTACACCTCAACTAACTTAATGGAGCTTCTTTACTGTAGAAGTCACTGTAAAACAAAATATCTGGGATTGTCTGAATATTGGCTTATCAACTTCGTATTGTGTGTTTGGGCTATTGGTGGCTCTCCAAAAGTTAGCAATCCTTCCATGTCTACTACCTGAATGTTTTAACCAGAGATTCCAGGGAATCATTTGATATGAAAGCATTAGCAGCATCAGCTCCACCTTTCATTCTGAACAGTTAGTCAACATTAGATCAGTCAATCAGGTTAGCATTGATGATGTTACCTAATTTGGGTAATGAAATATCTGCAAGAAAACAACCAAGCTCAGAAAGCACCAAGGACCCCTCATTTCAATCCCGAGCTACAAATATTCTCCTTTATTGGGAGTTAGTCAACAGCCTGTGATCATTTGGGCTCACTATTAAAATGTAAATCAGGTATCGTTGAGGTTTTGAATTTGTCTTCTGCTCAAATGTTGCAGGACCCTCCATACAAGATCTTTATTAAGCAGCTACTTACAATGGCTACCCAGACCTTGAAAGTGACCTTCATGGAAGGCACAGTATCACTCAGACTGAGACTCTTTTACATTTAGCACTGATCTAAAAGCAGCTCAGCAGCTGTGGGCAGGGTCCAATTAATTTCTGGCTCTGATTCCATGCATCCAAAATCATATAAAGGGCAATGTTTCCATCTGGAGTGTTGAAAGTTCTAGAGAGCTTGTAAGCTCTCATTGGGTGGAACTTGTTTCAACCCATCTTCAAGTTTCTTCAACTTTCAAGTGACCATCCCTTCTTTTCAAATAGGTGGGATCTTTCAAAGTCAAGAAAGGGATGGGACCTTGGAGGCAACTCTGTGTCTCTCTATTCAGTAACTGTTATCTTTTTTGGAGGGGAAGGGGGTGGTGGGGAACATAACAGGCTCAGGCCAAACAATGCATTCTAAAAAAACATTAAGGTGGGGCAGAGTTTTGTCAGTCTCTGGGTCTTCCTATCAGATAGAGGGAGAAAAAGAACTGGTTGGTTCCTACTATTTTTTCCACATGCTGAGATTAGTAGTAAAGAACACAGCCACATAATGAAACCATTTTTTTAATACTGGAAAGTAGAAATGATGAAGCTGTGAAATTGCCCTGATTGCAACAGAATTTCAGAAGATGACATTCAGAAGATGAAATTCAGGATTAGCATTTTTTTAAAAATGCTGCATTCCTGCATTTTGGAGACAATAACAACGGAAGAGGAATAATAAACCTAACAGAATAGATAACGTGACAACAAGAAGCCGGAAATGATTTCATTGGGAATCACCAGAAAAGGTGAATGATTATTCCCTGAAACAGCCTCACATAAACATTGCAGAAACTGACTGGAGATCATGGGACCTGCAGGCTGATTTAACTGGAGATCACTAAGTTTGGGGTGATACTTCCATTTTAAAAAATACAATACAAAGGTGATATTTGGGAATTAACTACTAAGAATACTGCAACATATTTCATGGCTTCATTCATTATTGTAGCAGAGATGGAATTTCTCTTGAGATGACATCTTCCTGGTTATCTTAATTTAGTAAAGTGCCAAAGGGCTTTCTCCTTTCTTCACTTCTTTTTACTATGAAGCCACTGGGGTGGCACAGGGTTCAGCAGCAATGAAATATGGATAATACCCAGTTACACATTTTGTCCCTAGGTCAGACTGTGGGTGTTGTGGCAATGTTGACCCACTACTTGACGCTATTAGAGACTGGATGGGAAGGAAGAGACCCCAATTCATAACCAGGATTATTCCAGGGAAATTCCATCTTTGAGTTATGAAAGGACTGCACTATCCCGCTCAGAATTGGTCTACAATTGGGGAGTTCTCCTAGATTCATAGTTCTGCTTCGGGAACAGGTAGCAGCTAAACCCTTGCAGGGCATCTTATGTACCAATTTCAACCTTTCTTGGGGCTGGAATACCCTCTTCACAGTAATTCATGCCCTAATCTTCTTCAGTTGGATTACTGTAATGTGCTCTGTGTAGAACTGCCCTTCTAGAAACACCCAAGAACTACAGAATATGATGGCTTGGGTAGTAAAAGACTATGGAAACTTAAGAAATACATCAATAATGTTTTAAAAAATGGAAAGGAATGAAAAGGGGACTCTGTGGGAAGAAAATACCTCAGTTTAACCCTGTGTTCTCCAGTTTCATTGGATTAAGCTGACCAGGACATTTAGCATGCCAGTGCTGTGTTTGTTAATCTCTAATGTAATCTCTAAACAGTGGTTTGAAGCCAGGCCAAGATCATCTTTAGTTTGTTAACCTTGAGATTCCGGAATTTCTATAGTGCCTGGACTTTTAGAGGAGGGAAAGATAAAAGTTGCTGGAAGATTAAAAAAACCTAATAGTTGTTTTTAATCCAGGCTGTCTGGTGGTTTTTTTTTTAAATTTAATGCTGTATTTGGGAAGCAGCCCAGAGTCCACTGGACTAGGTGGCTATGTTAAATCTAATTGATAATCATAATAAGCAATGGAACATTAGTACATGTAAGAATTAGTTGAGAAATAAATTAAGAAATATTTATGATTACTAGAATTGTTGCTTATATCCCAGGTAATAATGTGAGGAAATTCATTCTATGAAAATAGTAGGAAGCAATGAATATAAGGCCTGTGATGCTGAACAAAGAAGTAACACATATATGTTTATTTGTTTGCTTGAAAGCTTTGAAAGGCAGAAACAAAGAGACAGCACTTTGCATATTGCATAAGTCAGCTAAGATTCTGCCTTGGGAAATTATGTGAAACAACACATAGAACGTACCTAAAAAACTGACAGCTCATCTGTCCATGAGACCTGGAATCCACCAGATCAATGTTTCTTGACCTTGGCAGCTTTAAATGAGTGGATTTCAACTCTGAGAATTTTCCAGTCAGCAAACTAGCTTGGGAATTCTGGGAGTTGAAGTCCACCCATCTTAAAGCTGCCAAGGTTGAGAAACAATGCATCAGAGGCATGGCCTTTAAAACCCATCACCTCCACTCGCTTTCCCATTGATTAAGAATAATGTGAGCTATCATTTAATGCTTCCTGAAGACATTAGTTTTGGGTAGACTATAATAGACTCATGAATAAATATTGGCCTAGTAAATGAATCATGAATAATATTCTAAATGAACCTTTGAATTTGGTTGATGATATAAAAGCATGACTACATGTCAAGAGGGGGAATGGAGGGACAATGCCAGTTTACCAAATTTCGAAGTATCTATTTTCTCATTTCAAATGTTCTCTCCTCTTTAGATCCAGGAATAAAATTACTCATCCACATTACTGGGTAGGGTACATACTCCACTTCATTTTATGTCATGCATGTTCTCACAAAGATAATCCTCAACATATCATACAGGTCTATAAGACACCCCCAAAGAGTCAAGCACGTAGCAGAACTATCAATCGGAAGATAAGAATAGTAAGAGTCTCACTAACACCATCTAGCAAGGCACCTCAATTTTATCCTTGGCTGCCGGTGGTAAATTTGGCTGCCAACTGAAACTCGAATCATGAATACATATGGGAAGCAGGCAATCCATGCATAAGGAATGAAATGAAATGCACAACACTGAAGTACTGTGTAAGAACAAAACTAGCCCATTCCCGTTGGAATGAAGAGTGCATTTCTCCTTGCAGTATAGAAGTGGCCTGAACAGGTGAATGCATTTCTCTTCAATACTGGAAACAGGAGGGCCTTATCCACTGCATCTGAAGGCAGTTGATTATTTGAGAAGGTGCAGGATAAGTGACACAACATGCCTCCCAAGTTCTTGCCACCATATCCCAATCCCGAGCACCTGCCAGGTGAAACTGTTCTTGCAACAAGTGGTAGGACTGTCCCTAAGTCAAAGGTGGTCAGTAAGCTAATCATTTTAACCGAGGCAGGTTCATAGGGATTAATCTTTTAAACAGGCACTAGAAGGGATGTTTTTTGTTTCTTTGGGGCAACAAATGATACTATCCCGCAGATATCTCTTTTTCAGCCCAAGGGCCTTTTAAAAAGTACAGAGTGCAAACTAGTATGGATATTCATCCCATATTATTTCAAACAGATTCTTAGTTGTCTCTTCCAACCTTTAAAATGAAGCTTACAGTACTAGATGATTATGATGATGATTATATAGGGTACCTTTAAAAAATTGTATCTAAAGGTAGTCAGATGTTCAAGCATTTTGTAAGTAAGATGCTATCTTCCTTCATATAGTCAATATGTTATCTCTGCTGCAAGCTTCAAAAAGTTTCCTTATACCTTTTCTAACTTTTTTTGAAGTCCAGCATCCTGATAAGAAGCCAGGTCTTTCCCTGAACTGCCCAAAGTACAAATCCTGGCTCGGGGACAGAGCAAGTTACCTGGGTTCCAATACAAGAGAAAATTTGTAACTCAGGGTTGAACTAAGGACTGGGAGTCTTTGGTGCTCTCTGAGCTTGGTTGTTTGCTTGCAGACATTTCATTACCTGACGAGGTAACCTCATCAGGGCAAGCCAGCAGCCAAGCAAACATTGCATTGGGCGATACCTCGCCAGCCACTGACCAAGCTGAATAACAAGTATTTTAGTTTGTCTTCCTCAAACTCCGCAAGCAACACAGTACCGAAGGGCCTGATCGACAATTTGTTTGCACAGGAAAGCCATCTGCTTAGGCAGAGTTTAAAAAGGCTGGCGCAGGCGAGCATTGCGCACGAATGAGCAGGCTACCTGCACTCTTACTCAAGATCCCGAAGTTTCAAATCTAAGACGAAGCAACTCCCTACCCCACCCCTCTCTCTTAATGTGTCTTCCCTGCCCCCTCCCGGTATTTTGTTCCCTTTTACAGAGCGAGATTTTGATACAGTTGAAAGCTTTGCCTCGCCGGCAGAACCTGGCTCCGGGCTGCCCCTTCAACTGAGAGAGAAAGGGTTGCTTTCTAACAACCGCCAAAGAAACGCCCGACTTTGCTTTGCTCTGCATTTACTATACCTGGTGAACAGCGCCGGAGGTTTAAAGGCTGCAGCTTGCCGCGCTCCGCTCCGCGGGTTTCAAACCCTGTCGGGCACATCCTTGCTTGGACTCTTCCTTTCCAAGCCAGGGGAGGGGGGAGGCAGACTGATGCCCAAAATAAAACCTGCCCCCTCAAGCTCTTTATCGAAGGGACTTCCCCCTTCTCACAGGCTGGAAGAAAGAGGCTGGCGGAGGGATCGACCCCTCTGAGGAGCGGAAGGCTCCCCAGCAAGGGAAAGTTGCCAAATCGGGTGTGGGTATGGGGGGAGGGGAGGGAGGGGTGGACGAGCAAGCTGCCCCTTCAACTGAGAGAAAGGGTTGCTTTCTAACAACCCGCCAAAGAACGCCCGACTTTGCTTTTGAACTCTGCATTTACTATACCTTAAAGGCCGGAGGTTTAAAGGCTGCCGCTTGCCGCCTCCGCCCTGTCGGCACGGGTCCTTCAAACCCTGTCTTGGACCTTGCTTGGACTCTTCCAAGCCAAGCCAGGGAGGGGGGCAGACTGATGCCCAAAATAAAACCTGCCCCCTCAAGCTCTTTATCGAAGGGACTTCTCCCTTCTCACAGGCTGGAAGAAAGAGGCTGGCGGAGGGATCGACCCCTCTGAGGCAGCGGAAGGCTCCCCAGCAAGGGAAAGTTGCCAAATCGGGTGTGGGTATGGGGGGAGGGGAGGGGAGGGGTGGACGAGCAAGGCACCAGGGTAGACAGGCGCAATATTTTGGAAACGCGGAGGCCACGGAGGGGCGCTTATAGCTGAAACCCGTGGGCCCCCTAGAGGCAGAAAGAGATAAAACTTCCTCGTGCTGACTCTTTCTTGCGGGTTGAAGCGACTTCGAACATTCAGCTTCCCGCTCCGCTTCGTGACTTTTGGGTGATTGGTTCATGCCAAAGCAACCCAGCCTTTCAGACTGGTATTACGAAATCCATCCTTCGCCGTTTCCATCCCTCAATTTAAAAGCGCCTCTTTCCAAGCGAGGATCTTCGAAATGTTCTTCAAAAGGGCAGCAGTTCCTTAAGAGATCTTCCAACCACAGCTTGCAAATATTTAAGGGCGTGCCCGGGTGTTTCAGATCCGTCCAATGCCAGGGGTATAGCCTGTCACAAACCATCAAGTATTGCATTGCACTGAATGTGTTGTTATTCTTATATATCAATTACGCATCTCGTGTTGTTGGAGGCTGCTTTATATCAGAGGAGGATGCTTTATGATTACCAAGCTTCTCTCAGGGTAATCTTTTAATTTCTCTTTTAACTTTTTGGAGTGGCAAGGCCAAGCCGATTCCCACTGTTGCCAGCCACTCCACTAAGTAAGTGGCAGACCTAAATCCCCTCTTAGCTGCTCCGAAGAAGCCAATTGCAGTTCAGACTGGGCCTCCCCTTAGTTTTTCTCTGCTTACTCCAGGAAAACCTTCTGCCCCATTGCCTTCTCTGCCAGCATTACAATTACAGCACATGTGTGCTGTTGGGGTTAGAACAATTCTGCAAACAGACAGGCTTTAAAATAACACAGGCAACTGATTGCCATGCTCATCCCGGCATATATGACAAGGTCTGGTTCCTTTGAACTGATTGTCCTTTAAATTTCGCTGGCCTGATGGGATTTTAAATATAGAAACCTAAGCTATATGGGTGTTTTATTTTTCACTCTCACCAAACATGTCCCTCCCATCTTGATCTAGGGCAGCTCCTTCAGCTGCTCCTATACTTGGGCTGACCTTTTCCCACCCCTCTTTCTTCCATGGCTCTTTCCCTCCTTACCCTTGTGAGCCTGGTGGCCAATGAGCTTCTCTAGAAGATCAGATGTCACTATAACAGGAGGACTTAATTGCCGGCTGGAGTTGGCAGAGCCTGCAGCCTGATCCATTCGGCAGAAAGCTCCTTGCTTCTCTCAGCTCCCCCTGTCAGGTAAGAAAGAGATTCAAGTGAGACATATATCGGTAAAGTATAGAGAGAAGAGAAGGAAAAAGCATGTCCAAAGTTGTCTTAGTCAGTTTAGGGTGGAATGCAAAACAGGAAGGCAGAGGTTCTTGGGCCTACAATAAAAGTAGGTTTCTAGATCCTACTTGAGAGGGTTTGCTTCAAGCTAGTAACAATAAGCGGTAGCACCTGTCCATTAAAAAAAAGGAAGGCAATCCATCAAACAGGTATCTGTATGTGAGAAGTATATGGTCCTGTGACCTGTGGTCAAAAATGATATGTATCGCATACACAAAACACTCAAAAATTTTCCAAAGTCAACTGAAATACAACCTAAATGGTTGAATCCCCACAGAAAGGGACTGGGTGGAGGGACTTTGACGATTTCTTAAATTCATTGGGAGGTCCATTGAATAGAAGCATTTCTCAGGTTATTGCAGAAATAAAGCACTTGAATACAATGGATAATGTGTACATTTCTAAAAGAAAAAAGCATAGTTCAGTAGTGTGTTAGATTATTTCAGCACCATTGGTAAAATAAAGGACTGCGGTGACTATTTTTCCGTTGAGGTTATTTCAGTTGTGAACTTAAAAATCAGCTTGTTGAGTAGTCACTAAGTTCAGGCAAGGAAAAGGTTAGAAGTAGTAATAATTAGTTATCATGTATTGTAGCTATTGAGCTTTGTTTGACTTGCACTAAAAATATTGTCCCATGGGGATGATTTAACCCCAGCTAGATACTGTATATCTTAGTTAGATATTCAATCCTGAGGATTGTTCCCAGTTCTTATGAATATTGAAAACTACTGATTTCCTTGTAAATTATACATTTTGTGTTGAGCTATACGAAAGGGAGAGACAAGGGTATGGGCATTGTTTGATTCTGAACTGAAAGCGGCACATGTGAGTTAGGCCTTTAAATTATTGTAAGATGCAAGTATTAAAAGCATATATCTATCTTAGCTCTTTAGACAGGCTGGACCTATAAAATCTGCAAAAGGATTAACTTTTAACTGTAATTGGCTGAAATATGGTTGTCTTCTTGGAAACAGGTGGCAGAGATGAAGTGGTCCATGGTAAATAGAAATAGTCAGGAATCAGTGTTAGATATTTTCTTAACAGAATCTTCTCAATGGTGTATAGAAACATAGAAAATTGATAGCAGGAAAAAGACCTAGTGGTCCATGAAATCTTGCCTTTTGAATTTTTTTGTTTGTTTTTGTTTTCTTTTTAATTAATTTTCAATTATTTATTTATTTATTGTTAGATGATACTTTCTGACGATGAGTGAATCACTTGGGTAAAATTCTGTGAATCATCACAACTATTGCATCTGAGTAACGTACCCCTTATTATATAATGGCATATTCTGTTATGTCTCCATACATGAAAGTACTTTGATGCTTCTAAAAAAGGGAAGATGAAAAGCTGACTATCTGTTCCTGAATTCTGCTCCTGATTGGATATGGCTGAGATATGACCTAGGGCTATAACTAATGTACCTTCTGTGTCCTGTACGGCAGCTGTCCCATATCAGAAACCATTTGTATATGGTAGGGCAGATTGGATACTTTTCTGCTCATCATGGCAGATTTTTTTTTTGATTGGGGAACTATGGAGGCAATCACCACACAAAGATTGCCACATATGTTAGATTCCAACATATGCACCAGTTCTTAGTCTGACTTGCTGGATTTCTAGGTAATCTTTTATTGGCCAATTACTTTACTTTACTCACGTTTAAGTTCATGGAGGTGTAGCAGATTTTGTGGCCTTCTACTTGCATCTCACCCCCATTCCCAATTTCTTATGGTGTTTGTGTGTTTTTGTCTTTTTTACAAAATATATAAATAAATCCCATTAAGGAGAATAATACCCATATTTTATCGGTAATTCTGCTTCACCTTGCCACATAGAACATTTCCTTTGTTTTCTCTCTAATAAAATAGGACAGCATGAAAAGCTCTAATGCCTCATCCTTAAAATTTTCCTCATTCTGAAGTGCCCTAGTTCCAGCTGAGTATGGCTACCATGTTTCGATTTGAACCTGATAAGCAGACATTTTTTTCTTAGACTCATAGAATGGTAGAGCTAGAAGGGACCACAATAATTATCTAACAATGTATAGGAAATCCAATTTAATAATAGAATTAAATAATAGATAAACAGATAGATAAATAATAGAAGGTATTCTTTTTATTCTAATGATATATTCTGGCACTTTTCTAATAACATAATGTTACCATGAGTTTGCCTATGTTTGGATTGTTTTGCAGGCAAGGCTTTTGCTTCTAAGAAGAGAAAGGTTACCGGGCTATATAGGTATCCATATGTCCAGCTATTTTAATGCAACACTGTTGACTATAAAGTTTTTCCTGCTCCCAAAATTCTTTGCAATTACCTATCCATCCATGATGTTTTGTAATAAAATAACCACATCAACATTTGGCATAAAAGCATTTATAACTAGCTTTATCAAGGCAAATTTTTTGTTTAGAAGCAGGTCTTTAATGCTGTACCCAGTCTCTTGAAGAACCCTTCTAGAACTTGAGTAGAAATGTCATAAGCCTACACAGCTATGTGAAAAAGGATCAGAGAGTTTGTTTTCTTCTTGAGACTCTCTTCTTAGTGAACTCAATTCTTTGGAGACAGATTGGGCCTAAAGATTGAGCATAAGGTCTGGACAAATGGGTGGGGTTAAAAATGAACCTCTTAGGCTTCCTTTTTTTTTAAAGCTCCAGCTGCTGGTTTCTTGAACCACATATAGAATGGTATTGTGGCCCAGCTAAAGTGCCAAGAAGAATTTTTGAGACAGGGAAAAACAAATGGAGAGCACACAGCAAAACACATGCTGGAGACATTAGATTGATTAAATATTCTGCCAGGAGAATGGCTTCATCTGCCAAATGGGTCCATGAACCAATTTTTCCCTTCTGATATCCAACTAGGCCTGTCAAGTCTGTTGTTTAGTACCTCCAGCTTTCCTTTTCATTCTTCTCCCTATAATCTTCCTGCTTCACCTTGTATGGCCAAGGAGAGAGAGAATGATTGATGGGAGGACAGCTATTTTCATCAATAGTCCTCCGAGATGAGAGGGAGTGAATTCAATCTATCAAGGGGAAGATGGGTACATTCTCAGCTGTTAAGAAGCTCCTCAAGAGATGGGGTATGGGTGTTTTCAGCCAAGAACTGGAAGAGATTTCAGCCAAACGGCACATATAGTTCAGAGCAGGAAGGAGAAATTGGTTGGGATTTATGTGACAGAATTATGATCCACCTTCCCTGCTGCAGCATCAGGCATTTATTTATTACATTTGCACTTTGGTCAGAGCCTGTCTGATTTATCTGAGTTGAATTTGTCTTTTTTTTAAAAAAAGAAATGAGTTGGTTCACTGGTATAAACACATACGATATGCAATTGAATCAACAGTATATTTTTTAGAACTGATTTATAAATGTCTCAGGGATTGAGAAGTCAGGTCTGTAGGTTTGTTTGTTTTTTTAACCTTGAAGGAGTTACTGTGAACTCTGATTTGATGACAACAGAGCTGGAAGAGAAAGGATTGCTTTTAAAAAACACACACACAATTTCCTTAGTTTAGCTGGAATCTGTACATAATACAGGGAGAATCTGTACATAATACAGGGGGAATCTGTACATAATATAAATGATCCCCTCCTCTCCACCCCTCTATGTTTGCTTGTAGTGGTGGACAGGTGGATGGATAGGTAGTTAGAAAGAATTTTGAGAGCCCACAAAATGTGCGAAAACGGATGGAGAAAATCAAATAAGATGAAAGAGATGATTTTGAAGTTTTAAAATCAACTGCTTTAAGATTTGATCTTCAAGCAAAGGACCAATGTCAGTATTTACCCGTATGTCACCAGACTGGTCTCCATATTGTATTGATTTATCAAGAGCAGCAGATTATCATGGGATGTATTTTGGATATTCAGTGCCAAATATGTAATTTTAGGATAAAGTAGATAAAATAGTGGTTATATTTTAATAAAGGCTTCTCTAGGCTTAAATTTCAATCACTGAAACTGATTTCCTCAAAAAGCCCTGATGATGGGCTAGAGATGACCCCAAAAAATACCATAAGCATCATTTGCAGATAATTACAATAAATGATCATCCTGGATCTGAAAACTATTTTGGGACAACACTGGGAAGGACATTTGGATTTATCTGTTTCATTGGCAACTCTACATTGCTTGAGTTCCTTGTTCCTTCACTGAGCCTTGACATGAGAATATTTTGGGGGGGATCCTAGCCTTTCACAAAGACAATATTTAAAAACTTGTTTTGCTTTATCAAGCTAAAAGAATATTATGCACCATAAAGAAACCACCATGAGGCAAACAAGGAAAAATATCAAATTCCTATTTTGATGCTATATATAAAAACATAAGTGGAGCACAGACTGGTTAAGGACACTTAAAAAATAATTCACAAAGGTTCAGGGTTTACATAATATCAGTTTATAAACAGGTAGAATATTTCAACAAAGAGCATAGATGTGACCTGGAACCAGTGTTCAGTGCTAGAATTCAGCTGACGTTTTTGCAATTGTACTAAGAAGGAAATTAATGCTTCTAAAGAATGTCTCTATCTAGGGTACATCTGTTGCACTTTTAGTTAACCACAATATCACTGGAGGATAAGGAGAAAGGACATACTTACAGTTCTAATGTTTATCAAAGGATCCTAGTTTTCCTGATATTTTTATCAGCATGATTTCTCAAACAAAATAATGTATGCCTTATGTGTCATCCTGCTCTAGATAATCTAGATTATGATGGCTTGTTGTGGACAAGGATTTCTCTGAAGGGAAAGAAAGGACAATACCTCGTTGGAGTCAATACAATTCATTGAGACAAAAACTCGTATCTGTGTGAGATTGAATTGAGTAGGATTGAGCTGGGCACCCAAGGATCTTCATCCAGTTCAATCTCCTTCATTTTACTGCATACTATAAATATAGAAATAAGGAAAACTTCACAACACATGACACTTGCATGCCATCTAACTTACTTGTCAAGTCAGAAATGGCTAAGGGTAATAATATTAAGAGAAACTTTAGAAATATTAAATCTGTTAATCTATTAAAAGCCACTTTAGTATGCATATAAGGCTTTCTTGAGACAGAAGCTGAATGAAGCTTCTTTGGAGATGCAACTAAATGAATAATCATTTTTAACCCCAGCTGTATATTTTTCTAGTGAAACACCAACTTTGTATGAGCTGTGCATGCAGCACAGTCTTATATTACATACATATATCTGAGATAGTGATTATCTGTACCATCTGAATAACCCCAGGTCATTTGGCTATAACCTGTGATTTTATTAGCTTGTGTGGCAGTTCTGTGTTTTGGATTGTTATATTTCCAAGGCTTATCACAGCTAAGTCTTTTACAAAGTATAATGATGCTCATAGAATGGCCAAGAGTTGGACATGAATGAATGATCATCATCATCATCATCATCATCATCATCATCATCCTAACTATATCATTGACCAAAAACACCCCACTGAATGTTGAAATATTATTTGAACTATGTGAAGATAAAACATTTGTTTTTTTAAACTTTCACTAAAACATACTGGATTTTATATTGTTAATGGTTTCAAAAAGAGAAACAACCACAGAAAGAAACAAGTGAAATCAGGATAGATTGCCTTTCCTTTCCATCTAAAAAGGAAAGGAAAGGAAAAAAAGCAGTGGCTTAATAACAATGATTGAGCCACACACTGGGTTCACACAACATACTGAACCATCAATTACCCAGAGAACTATGTTTGCATAAGAAATAATACTAAAATGAAGTAAGAAAGCTATATGGGTCAGAAAAACAAAATCTTTTTGCTACTATCTAGAGGCAGATTGGATATGGGCAGTTGTACAAAGTCAGCTTGCTGAACACTATGGAGAACAAGTTGTCTAGAAAAGAAGCCAGACTAGACCTGAATTGAAATATTTCCTAAGGATACTTTTTTTTCCTTTGGAAACTCAGGTTGGCGACTTATTTCAGTTCAGATGATTTACTGCTTTAACATGTGAAACGTTAGCTTGTGCTGGCTTTCAGTTAACATGAAACTGAGAAATATTTTCATCTAATTAAATATGATTGACTGTGTGATGATATTACTGGGATGGACAGCTATTTTCCATCAGAATCAGCAAAATGATGTCAGTATGGCAGGCAGGCAGCCATACTGCCATAATGTTAGAGATTGGCAATTCACCTGACTTGAAATCAGAAGATTAATCTCCTTTCAGATGTATTTTGTATTGTCAGAGTAAAACATGTTTATGAAGTCCATATGGTCAATTTTACCATTAGACAGACTGCATCTTTAGGCAGCTAATTTAGGTAGGAAATTCTTCATTACTGACGCTGTTACTGTATTTTCACTGCTCTGGAGGATTGTCTATGGGATTTTCATCTTTAGAAGCTGAAAAGCTGAGGCTTGTATGAATTTGGACTTGAAAGCAAGGTGAAAAGGCATTTGACTATAGCAGGAAAGTGTCTTGAACTGACCCTACACTTTTATAGGCCAGTTCTTGCTATTTTCTCCATGACAACAACACAGTGAAGTGAGTTGGGCTGAGAAAGATTGGCTGTCCCAAAGTCAACCCAGCTGGTTTTCCTTTGGTTTTTAGACTGGTGCCTTAACCATTAGACCAAAGTGCCCCTCATTCATTATGTGTGAATGGAATATTTTTCAATGAGAACAGAAAATTCTCTGGAGTCTGTCTTTCTCACATCATGTGGCAGTGCTGTGGTCATGTATACCTTCAGCAATTTAATAAGTTTAAGAAAATGGCATTATGACCTAGGCATATTAACAGTGGCTGAATCAGGAGGCTTCTTTTAAAACTAATATTTATTAGGCATTTGAATTCTGGTTTGGTATGTTGAAGTTGGTTAATGACCATCTGCTAGCCCCTTCCCCACCAGATTAGAACATCTTGGCTAATTTAGCTGGATTCTGCTGGGAGCCTCTGCAGGGGCTATTATGTGAGGCAATAACAAGGTGCAATAAACCAGCTTTCCGCAGTTATCTTGAACTTCAGCTACCAAGCTGATGGAAGGGGAAAAGCAGCACACAATTTTGGAGGGTGTTTATTAAACAGAAGAAAAGCCATACAAGTTAGCAGTAATGTAACAGAAAATTTTCTGTACCCTTTTGCTTGTCTCAGAACCTTACAAATCCACATGAGCATTTTTAGAGCATAATAAAAAGTTGAGATATTTTGGACTGGGACATTCATGCCTCTTAAAAATGAGATTATGCCCTTGCTGTCATAATTTTTATTCTCAGGAACTTCCAATTGAAGATCTGTGACATCTGGAGCAGTGGTGGGATTCAAATTTTTTTACTACCAGTTCTGTCAGTGTGGCTTGGTGGGCGTGTCTGGGGAAGGATACTGTAAAATCTCCAGTCAGAGGTGGTATTTGCCGGTTCTCCGAACTACTCAAAATTTCCTCTACTGGTTTTCCAGAACTGGTCAGAACCTGCTGAATACCACCTCTGGTGCTGGCCCCACCCCCACCCGGTTTAACGAAGGGGAAAAAAGTCCCGATATATCATGTGACGATACTGTGACGATGCAAGTTGACACCCCTGCTTTAGATATTGTCATGAAGAGAAGATATAGGAGTCTAATACAAACCACTATGACAAAAATAAACAAAAAAGACACAGACAGAACATGCGTTTTGACATTATGATGCACGTTTTGTTTCTGCCTCTACTTTGCACACAAACCTACAAGGGATAATATAATCTTAAAGTGATTTGTCTTGCTGACTTAGCATCTGGAAGGTTGTGAACATGAGCCCACAATCCACAAGTGATCAGCCTATGATTCCTAGGCCACGTGTGACTTCTGAAAGCCTTAAATGTGACCCAAGAGACCCTAAATTTATTATGTTAATATTATAGAGGGGTAGTTTAAATCACTAAATATTAGAAGAATATTTCTTTCAGTATTAGTACAGTTTAAATGTAAATGAAATATCATTAATATTAGATTTCAGCTTGACCTTGTGCTCCTCCACAGTGTGAGCAAGAAAGATTTGCACCACTGTATTATTCTAGTAATAACAGCAAGTTGACACAAATTATTGGCCAATTTTTAATATTGAGCCAACATTAGTAGCAATCACAGCTTTCTTTCAGCTATCTAAAGTACCTTTCAGGTTCTATACATTTACATCAGTATGTTTGGATAGCTTCATGTGTTAATTTAGACATGGATTCAAACTGATTTGAATAAGTTGATATGTTTTGGAGTACCTAATTCAATTTGGAAAATAAATTTGATCCATGGATTTGATCAAAGTGGCTTCAGATCTCCAAATAAAGTCTGTTCAACATCTTCCCTGATATGAATCCACCAGGAAAATTTGAAGAATACTGTATGGAATAAAAAGTATTAGTTGCTCTTTTGATTTTTTAAAATTATTTTCTGCCCTGTCCTCTTAAACTAAAATAATACCTTCCTTGACTATTCTAGTTATTTACGATTGGAACACTTGGAACTTCAACTTGTACAAACCCCCCCCACAAATAAGCACACAGCCTTTTTGGTGTTTACAGTATATTGTACTATTACATTTTGTCACTTGGAGTCATGTACTATCCCTTATATGGCAGGGCGATTGCCTCCAGGAATCTTTGATCTTTTAAAATAGAAACCTTGTAAGCTGCAGATGTTCTTCGGGACATCCATCCATCTGCTGCTCCTTCAAGAGTCCTCTCAAGTATCAGCTGAGTAATTAAGTTAAGACCAGGCTTCAGTTTCTTTGGGAGCAGCTTTATGTTTTCTAATTAAAGCTTCGTCCCTCAAGGACTTCAGTGGGTATCAGAAGAAATATTCCTTTAAAACCTACCAGTGACCTCCTTGAGGTTTTTGAACTCTTCAGAAATTATTCTGCAAATTACTTATGTCTCCCAGGAAATTCAGCTTTTGTGGTTTCCATCCTCATCTAAAATGCAAAAATTTGCTTTGCACAAAGCAGACAAGAATTCCTGTTCTTTCAGGTAAAACATAAGCCAAAAGGGTCTAGCATTTAGTTTCTTAAGCAAAGAGAAGGCATTTTGCTTGTCATTGTGAAATAAAGCCATATTCTGTAGATAATCTATGCTATTAATGAGAGTAAAAATTCCTCCTGATTTTCACACCTTGTGGTATGAAAGTTGACTGTTGTAAATATAAGGACCTGTGGGATAATATTACCTAAATAGCCTTGTAATTTCTGGCATTTTTTCATCATAAGTACAGATGCAGCTGATCTGGTCGTATTTGTCTTGGTATGAATACGAGCCTGGTAACCATAACAACTGCTCTGTGTATGGGAAACTGAGGGTGTGTCTCGGCATGGTATATACATACTTTATGCATACTTTGCCTGTGCGACCTAGTTAGTAAAATACTGTATTTAAGCCTGGGATAAAAAGTCAAATCAATCCCACCAACTTGCAGTTTCAATTCTCAGGAAGATAAATACAGGTAGTCCTTTACTTAAGACCACAATGGGGTCCAAAATTTATGTTGTTAGGTGAGACAATTGTTAAGTGAGCTTTGCCCCATTTTATGATCTTTCTTGCCACAGTTGCTAAATGAATTACTGCAGCTGATAAGTTAGTAACCTCTTTTTTAAGTGAATCTGGTTTCCCCATTGACTCTGCTTGTCAGAAGGTCACAAAAGGTGATCACATGACCTTGGGACACAGCAACGGTCATAAATATGAGTCAGTCGCCAAGCATCTGAATTTTGATCATGTGATTATGGGGAGGCTGCAACGGTGATGACTGAAAAACAGTCGTAAGTCACTTTTTTCAGTGCCGTTATAAAACTTTGAACGGTCACTTAAACAAACTGTTGTAAATTGAGGATTAACTGTAAGGGGGAGGGAACTATGAAGCTATATAGTATTGTGTATCACAAGGGGCCGCTCTGTGAGTGAGATAAATTTGATAAATAAGTAAATAAATAAATTACAAACCACCTCTATGAACATGGATGCTCCTAGAAAACTGTCTTGTTGCATTCACACAAATTTATGAGGGTTCAATCATTTGCAACCCTTCCATAACTATTTTTTATTTTACTTCATGGGAGAAAAAGTTAAGAAAAAAGTAAGGAACTAGCTCCCCAATGTCTTTTGTTTGGTAGCATTAGGAATAATCAACCCTGATACTTATTAATAAGAAGATAATGTGTGGTTAATTAAATAATACTAGACTGTTTTCTTGTTGCTAGAGTTGGCGTAGTAGCTCAGGTCTAAAGCACCAATTTTCAGCCTGCATTCTAGGGGTTGGATTCCAGGTTTATTTGGAATGTTCCTAATTCTCAATCAAACTAGCCATTGGATATAGTTGTTGAGAATTATTGAAGTCATAATCAAGCACATCTGGAGGATACCAGATGGCAGAAGGCTTGTCTGATGGAATGTTCCGCTTTATGGATCATCACTTTGGCATGATTTAAGAGGCTGTTTATGCATAGGGCATGTTGTAGGATGAATTTTTTCCCACTGAACCTAATAATATCAGTTTGAGTTTGAATCCAATTGGGTGAGCTTGATGGGGAGAGTTTTTGGTATTTTATCTTGACCGGGAAATCAACGTTATAAAATTTAGAGGAATAAGAATTAAGGTTCTGCTTCAAACTAGCTTCGTGCTTTGTAGAATATTTAAAGTGTATGAATGTACTATTTTTTTAAAGTGTTTTAAATTAACTAAACTGCCATCTTTGTATAAATAAATTATTCTAAGTGCATGCGCTGAGACTGACTCTGGACTTTATTTGTTTTTTTCATCCAGAAATCTTCTGCCAAAATGTCTGACACCGAAGAAGTGTAAGTAGAAACAGACTTGATTGTTAATTCATTTATAAGGGTCCTTGCTGGTTGGCATTTTTTGGTAGAGCCAAACTACCAGATTGTTGAAGGATCAAAATTCTGTTCCAAAGACAATGACCCAAGGTGTTGAATAATCAAATAAATTAATATATCACAGTTGCTTGATTCAAATGTCCAAAAAGAAAAAAAAGCATTTAGCCTTCTATCAAATGTAATTTTATTAAAGTATAGAATATATATTTATTGCTTATATAAGTGCAGAATATAACTTCTTAACAGTGTGTATTGTAATTATGAAAGAGACAATATGATTATGTAAATATAATTTTGTATATCCGAATAGATAGATAGGAATAGATATGGATATCTGTATATCTATATTATATATAATACAGATTATACATACACACATGTATGTATGCATGTATGCATAACTGTATATAAAAAAGCAGATGAAAAGCATTCTAATTTTACCTGATCATATGCAAAGTGAGAATGCACCCTTGTGTCCTTAGTAAGTGTTTTATTAACAAGTCTTCCAACAACCAAAACAATGTGGACTTTACCAGGTGGGTGACGGAGATTTCAAATTGACCATTTTATTTGTGCAAAAAAGGTGAAAAAGCGTATAACAGCAAAAACATGGCAAGAGGCTGATTATGGAACAGATCACAAACTGTTCATGTGCAAGTTCCAAATCAAGCTAAAGTAGAAGAAGAAAACCAAACTATTTCCATTGTATGATCTTGACCCATCGGTTTAAGGAGAACATTGGGAATTGCTTTGAACTCCCCTGAAAGAGAACCACAGAAAAACTGTGGCATGAAATACAAAAAATTGTGAAGGATGAATGTGAAAAAAAAACCCTTCCAAATACTAAGAAAAAGAAGAAACAAACTGAATGTCAGCAGAAATGGTGGAAATTGCCAAGAAGAAAAGAGAAGGCAAAGTCAACAAAGGCAATGATCTCCTGAAGGAACTTAATAAAAAAATTTCAGAAGAGACAAGAAAAAATTTATAGTGTCATCTGTAAAGATGTTGCTGATGGAAACAAAACGGAGAAGTTTTTCAAAGCATCTCCAAACACAGAAGATGGTTTCAACCTCAAATCAGTATGCTAAAAATGCCAATGGACAAATAGCAACTAATTCAAAGACATGAAACAACGATATAAGAAATACATTGAAATTCCGCGCAGCAGAGATATCAATTTCCAAGATACCTTAAAAGGTATTTCCTACTTACAAAAACCATTAAGTGAAGTCAGATCAGTCCTCTGGTCATTACTAAGTTGTAAGGATATTGGGAATGGAATATCTATAGAAATATGACAAACAACTGAAGAAGAATCAGTAAAGGTTTTAAACAAATTAGCAAACCTGACTCAGTGGCCATCAGATTGGTAAAGGTCACATGACCATGGTAAAATTATAGTATCTCAGATCATCTTGAAAAGTCTATAATGTGGGAAATGTGGAAGAAAAGAGAAAAAAAAGAAGATGAGCAGCAAAGTGAATGGATTCACTTACTGTAGTAATGGACACACAGAGAGAAGATCAAATGATCACATGAGGATAGATCCTCTTGCAAAGAATAAATCTCTTTATGTGATTGCTGGGAGTTAACACTCCCACATAATATCTAAAACAGGACGTTAAAGGAGGATGTAATCTAATTTAATCGAATATAAAATAACATGACATGAGCTAATCAGGAAACGTGCACCTATTAAAACATGCTTTTAACTCAATAATTGCAAAATTTATTTACGTTTGTTTTCAGTTATTTTTCTTAATTCTTAGTATTTCTAAGGGCTTCGACTCCTGGTACTGCAGATAAAATGGAATCTACTGAAGTTCCATTCTTATAAATAACAAGAACAAGGAACAAAGACAACTCTGTAACTATGAAAGCACTATTGATGTAGCTCAGGAACTTTGATTGACTTACAACTTTGATTGACTTTGATTGAAGAAAACAATTTCGTAGAGTCTAACCTTGGTAGCTGAAGTGATGTTATCTAAGAGAGCCACAGATTAGTTAATGGTAGAGGGATAATGAAGGTGAAGGTGGAACTGGCTCACAAAATTAGATTTTGGAGAGAAAAGCCTGAAATATCTTAACAAAATGAGCTCAGAATAATGATTCTGATTTCTTTTCTCTTTCTTTCTTTCTTTCTTTGTTTCTTTCTTTCTTTCTTTCAGGGAACAAGTAGAGGGTGAGTAATTACTTATATGTATATGTTGTAAAATAGCTCATTGTTCCAATAAGTTAATAAAGTTTGACTAGTTTGATGTACTTTAGTTTTTAATTGAGCTGTCATGATTTATACCATGGAGATCATTTTAAAAAATTAAACAGATCTCTCATGCTCCCTTATTCCACCTGTTGTCCCACTGAGTTTGAGATCACTGAGAAATAAGAACCATTTAATACAAAAAAGGATATTCAGGAAACAGTCACAGCCTGTTCTTCATCTGTCTTTTGTGGCTTTGTTCCACAATCTCTCTTACTAGTTGTCTAAGATAAGCCTTATCAGGTTACCTAGTTCAGGTCCAACGGCCTCTAAAAGTAAACATTCCTTTCCATGCTTGGGAGGGAAAATATGGAAATTGAGCCCTCTTTCTCCCTGCCTTGAAAGGCATCGTATATGGTACTTGTATGCTTAAAAAAAGAATTTCCAATTGCCTTGAGCTTCAAGGTCTCTTAATTTTGAAGCCAGAGGTATGAATGTGCTTGTGTGTGTGTGTTTTAGAAATATTTCTGATTCTGTGTTCAGCAGATACAACATAAAATTGTGGTTAGTCTGCAGTTTTGTAGCAGCATTTTCACAGATGAACAAACCTCTGGCTTGTATTGAATTTACCACAAAATCAATATCTGATTGGGTTTCCAGACGGTAGACATCTTATCCTATTCCATCTTTGCCCTGCCCTTGTTATTTTTTTATCTTCCCGCTTTGTTGTTATAAAGCTTCTGCTGCCATCTGTTGGTGACCCATTAAAGAAGGAAGGAGCCTTTTAAAATGTGTTTGTGGCATAGCAGATTAGTCACGATTACTAGGTACTGCTTAGTTTTGTGCCTGCCTTCCTTGAGCAAGATTCATGGACTAAATACATTCATCATTTCCATTACACATTTTATGTCTGCGTCTTGCATTTGTGTATAATGTGTTTAGAAACAGACTTTGTTGTATTGCAAACAAAAGTAAAAGGATTTTTTAATTAGCTTTGGATTTTATTAATTCTTTTACTATCTTTGGATCAGAAATAAATAACATTCATTTTTAAAAGTCTTTTGCCCAAATTGATGCTATTTATGGCATATTGAAATCACAAAACTCTTTTGCTTGAACACATCTGAGGACACATATAGAATGAACTTTTGTATTGAGGAAGGATCTGAAACAAACATCTTTGACAACTCATGTAACAGAGAAATTCCCCACTCTGCAGGGCTCCAGAGATACTGAACTCCAGTCCCCACAATCACTTGATAGCACAGCATGGTACATAAGGGTAGAGGGTTAGAAAAAGCTATAATGGAATGCCAAATTTCTAAAACTCTTATCCTAGGCAGATTTACCTGGCTGGTGCTGAGCCCCTATAGGTTTTTTTCTTGAAGAGTTTTTTTTGGGTGGAGGAGTGGAGGCTCTGTGTGTATTCCTTCTAATGGTCAGAATATTTATTTTTGCTTTTACTTAACTTTTTTTAAATTACATTTATATGCCGCCCTTCTCCGAAGACTCAGGGCGACTTACAATTTTTGGGATACAACCCAATGTGCTCAGCAATAGCCTTCATTCCATTGTATATGCCTGCTTATTACTAAGCGGCATTTTTAAAAGTCAGCTTATTGCCCCCAACAATCTTGGGTCCTCAATTTACCTACCCCGAGAGGATGGAAGGCTGAGTCAACCTTGAGCCTGGTGGGATTCGAGCCTGCACTAATTGCAGGCAGCTGGAACTAAGTGCTAGGCATTTAACAGCTTGCCCCACCAAGGCTTTTTATTTTTATTTTATAAAATAAGCTGCTCAGAGTTATCAGGAGTTGAGCAGCCTCTATAGATACAAACAAATAAAATAAATTCCCAAGGATTTCAACTGAATGGGTTATTTTCTGCTTAATATGATTACAATTTCAGTTGGAGAGCCAGTCTTTAATTGCCCTCAGTGGAAAGTTGATTTATTTAACTGGTCCTTAAAAGAAGATCAACCTGAACATATATAATATAGCTTAGCTGGGTGAATTTTTCCTGACTTCATTTGTCATCAATGATTGTATATGGTATATTAAAGTTAACTTACAATTTAAAGCATAACTTGTGTGAACAAAAGAAACATATACAGTAACTATATTTTTACTGTAATAGTATTTCCTCATCTTTTCTTTGCTCCCAGTGAGTTTTCATGACCAGAAATAATTCTAGGGAAGAAAAATGGCTGGGTAAAGGCAAATTCAGTACCCCTTTCCCATATTTTTAAATCATATTACTTCCATGACTTTGTCATAAGTTTTTCCTGATACATGAATTGTGCTCATGTATTGTCTTATTGTCCCTCAGCTGAGTTCTAGTCAAGAAGTAGTGTAAGTGCTCAATAATGACTTTGATGGCATTGCATAAGATGATTACCTCATACAGATGCCTTTTTCTCTGCTTTGGTCAGAGGTCACTCACCAGAATCTCCCTAACGAAATCTTGAGATGAAGTTTTATCTCAGCTTGAACATTTGAGAGGAATAGATTTGAAGAGTGAGTCTGTTCATGAAATATCAGCATGGAATCTTAGCTTTTAAGCAGTCATCATGTGATTCTATCATATCAGAACAAAAATATATTGTTACCATTATTCATTCCATGCCTGTAGGTGTGCAAGAAATAATAATGCAGTGTATATGGAGAATTCCTGTTAATATGACAACCACAACAGCAGCAATATTTATTCATAAGAGCTCTAGATTGATGAAACAGTAGATCACTAGAATATTTTCAGTGATCCTATCCACAGAAAAAATTCCACTGATTTTAACATGTGAACAATGTTAATTAAGGGGAAAAAATCATGAAGAAACTGCATTATCAATTTATTTACTAATCAAACTTATAGGGCAGCCCATTGAAGGAAGGTGATTCTGGGCAGCATACAATAATAAAACAGTCATTCAGTCATTCCCCCTAGTCACTAAAGCTTCAATGTGGTTCAGATATAAGCATAATCAATTTACTTTTCAGATTGAAAACAAAGCCTTTTCAAGTTTTGCATGTTTAATGATTTTATAGGCAAAGCTTAATCTAATGAATTTAGTTAAAACTAAATTCCTTGTATCAGAGTAGTGTTGAGCAGGAAATAAGGACTTCCACCAGGATGGGGCTTCAATTGTGTGGTTGCAGCAACTATTTTGATTTTTTTGACCCATCCTGCATATGTCCCAGATCAGCCATTGAATTTCTTCTTTCAAACGGTATATATATTTACTTTGCAGAAATAAAAGCTGTCATTTTAGTGGGATTCTTAATATCTTGCAATCTTAGATCTGAATCTAAAGTTTCTTCTGCAAACTCTTATTCAAATCTCTCATTCTTACATGGACCAAATGTATCATTATTATTTGTTGTTTGCATTTAATTGGCCTCTGGTCCTGATTTCTTTTATGATTATAAGTGGTGGTTTTTTGTCTTCTGTCCTTTAATAAGAAAGGTTGGTTTTATTTTACCCTCAGCAAGCGTTTATCTTCAATGTCAGTCTTTGTGTTGCACCATGCCATGCTAAGCCATGTTTTTGATCCTGCTGCTTTTCTTGTTTCCTTTTTTGTTTTTGTTTTCTCTCAATGCAGAGGAATATGAAGAAGAAGGTAACAGAAACTTACCCTGGAATGAACCTTTTCTTTCTCTGATGATCCATTGATCATCAGTTCTTTCACTGCCTGTTCATCCATCTATCTCTTTGCTACTGCCTGTGAAAGACGATCTAAAAGCCTGGGGAAAAAGCAAACCCAATTATTATGAATTGGCCTCTGTTTTTAATTCTAAAGGCTTAAGATCAGAGTGTGACAATGCAGTGAGTAATCTTGACCACGTAGTTATAAGATTGCTCTTTTGTGCAGTCAACTGAATTTATTTTGTAGCCATTGTTAATTACAAATTTTAGTAGTAGAAACTCCAATTATAATATTTCAGCTTGATAATCTACTAAATTAAACGTTCATGTAGATACAATTAATTGGAAAATGACTATCAGTTTTAGTTGATTCATGAATTGATATGTTTCTGCATAGCAATTCTTTGGAAGAAGGAGTTCAGAAGATTTGCTTTCTCAGAGGCTCACCATTTCTAAGTTTATTATTTTCCAGAATTTGACCCATGAATCCTCTTAAATGAAGTTTTTAAGATAGGAATACAAAACTGTTTATGATACTGTTACTAAATCATAGAAGTGCTGATAGGATTTCTAATCTAATGTCATCAAGTTAATATCATTTGCTGTGCACTAAGTACAAAATGTGAAGACAGTTGGAGGTGGGGAATACTTGCAATGCCTTGGCCTTTGTTGCTAAAACACTATTCTCAGTTTATAAAACAAGGAGAATATTTTTCCCCTAAAAGAAATCCAGCGGTATTGAGTGGAAAGATCAAATCATCATGGATTTCTTCATGGCAAGAAGTCACTTTCTACAGTATGTTCATTTGTAAAACAAGAAGTTGGTCTTTTGTCTAGAGTTGTTCCTCAGGCACAGTGGGCCTCAGTAGTGTCCCATTTACTATAAACCACTATAACTCCCCAGCATGTTGGCTGGGGAATTCTGGGAGTGGAAGCCCACACATCTTAAAGGTTGAAAAAAAAATGCTCTACAGGGTTGAAATGTTCAGTCCATATGAAAAAAGCAAGGATGTTTTCAGCAGTGCATTACTGTTTACTTTTATGGTGCAATATGGAGAACAAAACTGGAACTGAGGTGGGAATTCTGTGTGGGATTCCCACACAGGGAAATTATAGTCTTTCTTGGAGCTAAACAAGACCACACATAACTCAATATAAAAACCATATTAAAAACACCATAAACATGAATGATAAAAGATTATTATTATTAATAATTCCCCTGCATGGTTGCTGTAGATCAGGGTGTCAAACTCCTGGCCTAAGGGCCGAATGCGTCACCTGCTGGTGACGCCCATGCCTGGTTTAGCAAAGGGGAAAAGTCCCATACATCACATGACACCACCGTTATATGAGTTTGACATCCCTGCTCTAGATCAAGAAAAACCCAGTGCTTGCTAAATGAACGAAGCACCTTTTGAACTCCATCTTCAGCACTTTATTACAGTTACAAGGAGATAATCAAGGATGCTAACCTGATACAGGCAACTTCTCCCACTGAAGGGCTTTCTTTTCTTCCTAATTCTTTTCCCCCCTCTTTTCTTAAATATATTCTCTTGACTAGATGGCTCTATAATATGCATGCCTCTTTTCCTGGAGGGTATTTCCTTTATATCTTTTGGTTGCTGGTTTTACATCTTTGCCTGACCTGTATCTGTCTTCTTCTATGGTGGTCACTTCCAGGGTATATGTTCTCTAACCTTACATTTCTCTAGTCTTAACTCACAACTATTAATGCTCTATTAAGTGTATTAATCTTTTTATCTTTGCCTCTTGTTCCATTATGTCCCATCAGAAGAAGCCCAGGAAGAAGGTATGTAATAGCTTCTATATTTCTTTCTCTTCCTTTTTTAGAAGAGTGCATGTTTGTTTATACAAAGGAATCCTGAAATGACAGAAGGCACACGAGGAAAGGGACAGGGAAAAGTACGCATGAGAATCAAAGTTCATTCATGTTGTGGCTTTCAATGTCCAAATGTTCTCTTAGCGTCATTGCTCTGCAAGAAGATAGGAGTGTGTGTGTGTGTGTGTGTGTGTGTGTATAAAGCATACACATTTCAGAGCAGTGTATTGCAAAGGCATGGGGTATTTGGTGTAAAGCTTTTTTCCTGGATAGTTCCCCCCTCAGTCTGCTGAGGTGGAAGAATCCAAAATATTCCTTTGAATATTGTTTTTCAAAAGTTGATACACTGAGGACTTACCCAAGACCATCTCACTTGGATAATACTCTTCCTCAATACTTTCTTTTGAATTCAGCATTTGAGAGACACTATATTAATGTATAAACTAAACAATGAATTATGGAAACCTTTTTTGAGCCTTGATTACCAATATGCCTTTCCCACCTCACCTTTTCTTCCTATCCAAGTAAAAGAGCCAAATAGTCAACATTTCAGCTCACCATCTTCATGGACTTGTTTTATCTATTCTACAATATTTTAATTATTCTAAATCCTCTCCCTTTATTTTCCTCATGCAGTTAGAAGCATTTTAATTTTATGCTTCTTGTTTTCAACCCTGTGGAAGTGGGTTACTAATAAAAAAATGTGGGTTACTAATCAAATAAACAAATACTGTACGATAATATTGTTTTCTTCTGTTGTTTCTCTCTTTATTTTTTAACAATGCTTCCCACCTGAAGAAGCTCAAGAAGAAGGTATGTGTTGATGCTGCTCAGTTCTCAGCATTTAAAGGGAGATGATAGGAAACTATTACGGAAGAAGGGAGGGTTAAATTTAGTATCCCTACTAATTAAATGAAAAGGAAACTGAAGTAGCTGTAATTTTCATAAGGCATAATTTATGGATCTGCTGGATTATAATTCCTGTCCAAACTCTGTGACCAGTGGGCTTGTTGGCTAGTGAGGACAGGAGAGAAAGTCACTTTCATTCAGTGACTGATTTTATGATTTTTCGGCTAACATATGTCTGGAGTAAAAGAAGTGACATTCTGTATCAATTAGTTAGATAAATAGATGGTCCTTCCTCTGAACAAACAGTTCTTACCATTGATTTATATGGCTGCTAATTACAATATAATTTTCTTCCTTCCATGCATGATAGCTTTCATTTATGTATTCATGGTTGAAAATTATATTGCCACAATGAGCTTTTGAGATGTATCAGTTATATAAGTAGCTGCTTTCTGGAAGTCCTGCGTGGATTTCTGGCAAAGTGTAGTTCAAAGCATGAGCTTGTGAACTGATCTAGATGGCCACGTTATCTTGCTTGCAGCTACTTGGTAATCTATATGTTTCTGAAAAAAAAATGAAGGAAGAATGTACAAGCAGGGTCAACATTATGCAAAGACATAATATAGTTGGCTGGTTTTAACTTAGTGTATTATGTGAATTCAGGCATTGTGGTTTGTAATCTTGAGCAGTGATTTAAAAAAAAGTTTTGCTAGCCTAGCTAGCCGGTTGATTTAACTAATCATAGTTGAACAAACTACAATTTTGCACAAGATTTGAATCTATTAGATATGAGATTTGAAAAAGGTGGTAAATGGATTCCCGCTGTACCTTTTTCAATTCATCTTCCTATCAAATTAGCCCTGCATTTTTAACGTAGCTGGATCTTCTGTGCTTTTAAAGCTACATGTTTACATATATATAACTTCAAACCTATAGACCTGTAAAGTCTGGTGTTTGCAACTCTAATTCAAGTTTTAGTAGAAGGAGGAGTTATTCTCTGTGTGTACTCTTGCTTCTTCCTGGATCACCTGTAGATTGGCTTTATTTTGCTGTGTCTCCCAACAATCCCACAAAATGGCCATAGGGACTGGACAATTAAAGCCCCACCCTTTTTATCATGACTTATGCATAAAAAAGTGGTGAGATTTTGATCACCCACTTGTGCCTATCATTTGAAAGCCAATGGTGCTCACTGCAGATGCCTTGTCTTCAGATATGTAGATGATGGTCTGTTTTGCAGATAAGGAATATTTGTATCAATATTGCTGCTAGAAACAATACTGTGATGGTCTGATGGCACAAGAGATCTTGGGATTCTAGGAACTTCATTATTTTCATCTTCTTCTTTTGTTGGGATGATTCAAGAAGTTGAATCATCTTGAAGCTGGTCTACACCAAATAATCAACTTGAAGCTGGTCTACACCAAATAATGAAAACAAATAACTGGTCCCTAGAATTTTCAAACAATAAAACCAATTCCAGATAGGTAACTGTGTTAGTGTGATAGAGCAAATATTAAAAAATTATCATCACATTGTGTGATTATACGCCTGGAAACTTAGCTGACTATAATTTACTGGTTTTGTGCAAATTTTGATATTTATGTTTTTCTAAGCTGCATTTGCATGCTCTGCATTTCAATAAAGTATTTTCTAATATTCATACTATAATTCCATGTTTTAAGATTTAACTGCATTACTCTTTCTATAATAAGCCATTGTCTTTCTCAATACTATCTTAAAATACTTTGTGGCTATTGCATTTTTTCCTCTTATAATATTCTTGTTTTCTATTCTCTAAATTTTATTTCATCCATGATACTTCCCATCTGGTGAAGTTCATGAACCAGGTATGTGATTTGACTTCTGAATTCTTCTCTTTCCATCACATGTTGGTGTGTGCAGAAATGTGAAGTTGATGGAAGAGAACAGGAGAACAACACATTACCTTAACAACTTATTTCTTCCTTAACTATCTCTGTTGACTTATAAATTGTGCAATTACCATGTACAAGGACATTCAGTCTTGTCATTAGCATATAAACAGTTGTTATATAAATTTATTTATGTATATAAAAAGTTTATATAACAACTTTGGGATATAATATTATTGATATTACTTTTTAGCCCAGGATTTTTATTGAAAAGTCTAGAACTGGAAAAGTGAAATATTCCTGGACAGGGCTCACAGCCTTTTCAGAAATTTTCAGAAGCTGGTCTAGAAATGGTTTACCATGTGTGAATTGTATAGTTTAGGTGTTAGAGTTAGATTTTATAAATTTAGGTTCAAATTCTTAATACAGAACTCACTAGGTCATCTAGTTCTGTGTAGAATTAAGAACTTGAACTTAAATTTGGACTAGCCTCTGTCTTTAATCTCAAAATATTTCACAGGGTTGTATTGTAATAAAATGAGGAAAGGCTCCCATTTATGCCATGTGTAATGCCCCCCTAAATGTTGGGATACTATAACAATAACAAACAAGAATGAAACCTTTGTAAATATTGGACAATTATGTGAATTGTGGCATCTAGAATTATAATTCTATACATGTTAACTCAGAATAAATCATATTGAATTCCAGATGATTTGTAAAATTCATTGTTAATTGACAACACAAGTCATTTGCATGGTTCTCTGCCCTCTGTTCTGTTCACATATGCTTGACCTGCTTTTGTCATTCACATTTGACTCCCCATTATTTTTTCCACACATTATTGATTTGTCTTCTGTTTTTAAAATGAGTTAAGAATTTTACCCTTGGCTTGCAGAAGTTAACGGTTATTGTAACAGCCCTGTATTTCTTCTTTGTTTTGTCCTCCTTTTCCCCTATTGACCTCTGTGCTTCATCTGAACCAGATATGTGGCATGAACTTCTGAATTCCACCAATGGTTTTAAACAGAAGTGTGTGTGGAGGAATTCAAAGGTGAAGCAAGGAAATGGAAAATAACTCTTGCTTGGTCTTAGTGATACTCCCAGAAGATCCTTGATTTGCCAATTATGCTGTTTAACATACATTATACACAAGAAGAAAGGGCTGGAATAGGGAGCTGCCCAGAACCTTGAGGACAAAATGACATAGAATTGGGAAGAATGTTGCAGAATTAGTGAGGGACTGACCTCTCTTCACACAACATCAACCTGCCCTAACTCAGTGCCTTTCCGGTGTGTTGAGGTTACAAGCTCCAGAAGTTTTAGCTTTGGAAAAATAGGATTTTTTAAATATATGCTGAAAAGGGCAGGGGACTGACATGGTAGCCATAAAAGCGTATATTACATAAAAAGTTTATATATTCATAAAGGACTATTCCTTGTGAATGTTTTATTGCAAAAACACTATTTGGTCCTAGCTTTATGTGGTCCTGCAGAAATGAATTTTGGAGTTTTTTTCCCTTCTGGAATTGAAGAGAAAATTATTGGTCATAAATATTGTAACATTTACAGAAGAATCTTTATTTCCATTTATTAGGAAAAAAATAAATGAAATATTTGTTCGATAACCACAGCAAGGGCTTGCATTCTTTGATACTAAAAAGCTAAAATAAAAATCATAGTCAGCCTAAGATTATACGTATAGCTCTGTGAACAACTTTTTAAAAAACTGAAACACTCTTAAGAAGCACCTTATTCTGGAGAATTTAATGCATTCTTAACATAAATATATGTGGGATGGTTTGGGAATATAATGTTTGCTGAATCCCTGCCAATTATTGGGGGAGGGTGTTGTTCTATGTGGGGGAGCATTTACGTTGTGTTATTCAATTGGGCAGCTTCTAAATCTAATAGATAAATGAATAAAAGTACGCCATCTTACCAGAGAAAAATAAACATAAAGAAGCATGTTTATTTCCGACCCTCTTTTTTTCATGAGCACTTTTGATATTACTATGCCTCAGCAGAATAAAAGAATACCTGCATTTCCATAGTATCCTGTAATTTCACTCCCAGAAAATGATTACTGTTGTACTGTTAGCACAATAGTAATCATTTGCAGAATAAGACTGTGAATTCCTTTTTGTGTATACAAGGCTGACAAACGATTCATGAGCAAAGCAGCATTAATTCTATGGCTTGGCAAATTCACCATTATGGATTCCCTATTTGGCTGCCTTTACATGGTCTATTAACTTTCTTCACAAATGACTACTGATTTTGCTTACTACTTTCTTTTCTCTTCATCTTTTCAAACTCAAAGTTCAAAGATGCTCAAATTAACATGTCACTCTTGTTTTTGTTCTCTTGCGGTTTGTTACATCTTGATCCATGATACTTCTTACCTGATGAAGTTCATGAGCCAGGTATGTGACACAACTTCCAAATCCTCCTATTCTCTAATATGTACATAACATATATTTGTGTGAATGGGATATTGAAAGAGAAGAAACAAGATCAATGAATACTATTAACCTACTATCACAAACAAGTATGTTTTTGCTTTATTGCTCCATAATCATAGCTGCATTAACCTGCCATTACGGTTTTTCAAATTTTCACAGCTTCCACAAATGCCTGTGGATTCTTTTCTTTTATTCTTCCATTCTACCCATTAGGCATACATATGTTTATATATTTTTTTTACTTTTTCCTTCTTTGCTTCACATCACTATTCTTTCCACCATGATGCTTCTGATAGAAGTCTGGGAAGAAGGTATGTACTGTCCATTCAATCAACTTTATTTTATCTCTTCCTTATTTTCTCTAGGGTGGCACCAAGAGTGTTCAACAATGACTTGAGGATAAATTGGATGATGTTAAAATACTGAGCTTTCCTTAGGAGATTGGTCTAGAATGTTCTGCATACACACACCAGAGCCCCACTCTTGAGAATGTCACTAAAGTGCCTTGAATTCTTTAGAGACAAAGCAAAGCTGAATATATTTACATGAAATTTAAAACTGTCATAACATGAAAAAGAGCTTTGTTAGTATGATAGAAGGGATTTTTGAGAAAGGATAAGGCTAACTCTCTCTGTTGATGTAGCCCTGAAAAACTACCTTCCCAAACTGCAAAACTGTGTTAAATCTGCTTGCATTATGTGACAGTGGGATTATTCTCATATCCAACCAACATACCCCAAAATGTCCTAACTATTTTTAGAGTACATGTCCTGCTGACATAGCCTTCATCTGACATCACCTTCATCTTGTCCTTCGGACATCACCTTCATCTTGTCCCCAACACATTATGGAGGCAGCTTACTTTCATTTTTGGTTGTTTTGGAATTAAGATAGTGTTTTTCCCTTTTTCTTTGTCTTGCCATACAGACATTCTACAAAGCCTCTGGTGAGGTTCATGCAGTTCCATTGGTCATTTGCAGCTATTGTAGGCACTCCTTCTTCTGACTGAAAGGTGTGCATACCTGTGACAAAGAACTATAGTATAAGAGAGAAAGTGTGCCTGAATGGAATATGCCTGTACATGTGGGAAAGACCATTGAGGAGTCATTGCCTACATTTGGACTGCATCTATATTCCTGGCAGTTAAATCAGCCTGTAGGCTGAACTGTGTTCTGAACTGTCATGATCTAGTGAGAGTGATGTTTATTGAATGAGTTGCTTGTTTGATTATTGTCCATTACAACCAGACTTAGACCAAGTGATAGCCCAGAAACTGTGTTTACAATTGGCATTCCTCCTTCAACTTAGTCAAACTTTGAATGGCTTTGTTTTTTATTTTGTAGGCAGCCCATTACAATTCTTTAATATGTATGTGCAACATATTAAAGAATATGTATTATGTCACCCTCATTTCAATTGATCAGTTTAAATCTTAGGATCTAAAAATTACCAGCCAAATGCTGGGCTACAATTCCCAGAATTCTCAAATGTATTGTTCTACAGTGCTTAAACTCCTAGCAAACATGGTCTTCATTCCCATTATCTTTAGGTTATGGTTCAAGATATCTAGATGGTACCAGGTTAAGCCTGTCAACTAATATTAACAGGAACACCTTTTGTCCTCAGATGGGATGCCCCAGACAATGAGTTCATTTAGCTTTTATTTTAGAAATACTTGAAGATCCAGAGGATTCTACTTCTATCTTATTTTCCCCTAATTCTTGAATAATGCCAATGTATCTCAACCTATTTTTTCATACAACATGGCAAACAGTTTTAGAAACTAGAGACTTTTTTTCAAAGCAGTTTCTTAAACGTTAGGGTGATCTGTTGTTTTGGCAGTAGGTAAAGCCTTGTCTAACTACCATATTCTTAGAAGGTTTTTTTTGTTCTTTTCTGCCAAATATATATTGTGCAACCTCTCTCTGCCCCAGTGTCTCTTCAGTGTTATAGAGCTCCTGAGGAGCTTGGCAATTTCTGGTCTAAATGGAACATTGTAAAGACAATTTTGTAGCATTCTTCAGCTGCTCTGGGAGCATGTTAATCTAATTTAGTCTCCCCTCCCCCTTTTACACAAACTGTCCTAATGCCTTGGACTGCACATACCATAACCTATGAATGACCAAGACATGAAAACCTATTGGGGATATGTAGAACAGGTCTTTGTTTGGTGGGTTTTAACAGAACTGGGGAAATTGTTTCTGGATATTTCCAGTAACAGTTTTTAAATTATTTACTTAGGGCCATAAATACACAGGATACTTTGCATGAAAAAACAACAATAATATACTTCAAGAGTTTATAGCTTAGATTCTCTTTAAATGTCTCATTGTACATACTAGCACATGCTCAAGAAAGGTTAGAATTTCTTGGGTGTTGACCTACAAGAGTATAATCTAGCTTTCAGAGGTAAGAATAAGGGCAGAAAGGATTCCTTTCCCCATTATGGACTCCCCAAATCTATTTTGAAGGACCGAGCATTTATTTCAGAACAGATCTGGTGGAAGTATGGAGAACTAAGAGGATAGGAAAGGAGGAGAAATTTCTAATAAATAGTTTACTGACATTTCAAGAAATGGATTCTTCAGTTTGAAAAATGGAAAGGACAATTGACCAAATAGTGGACATGGAAAAGGAGCATTTTATTGGCTACCTTCCTTTGTCTTCCATTTCCATCTGAAGAAGCAGAATATGATTATGGTATTTTGCTGGCCCTTGGAGGCAGAACATCCTTCTTGCAACTAACAAGTTTCTTCTACATTGAATCTTTACTCATCATAATACCAGAAACTGGACCAAATCATTACAGCTGTCATACAACCTCTAATATTTTCAGTTTGTTGGGAATATGCTTTATTGTAAACCAAGCTTTCACAAATGTACAGTGCCTATTAGTTAATCCCAACAGATGAAAAGGAGTTCTCATTCAGGTCCAAAATATCTATAATATGGTGTTAAATTCATCTGCTATCCCACCATTCACAATCTGATAGTAATTGCACAAGGGTATTAAATCCTTCCTTCACTTTCTATGGTCTAAAAAATATTTCCTTTAAAAATAGTATTTCCCCTGGAAGGAAATCCCTTAATGTCTATTCCAGATCAGACAGATCAGACCAGGAAATCAAGTCCACTACATTTATTGACATGGGCTACAATAAAAAAAAATTCAAGTATAACTGTGCTGGCTCTTTCTTATACCCCTGTGAGTTGGGGAGGCATCTGCCTGAGCTGCTTCCAAATGTTGTTCTGGACTTAAAACATGTTTGAGGCTCTTTGGCCTACAAAATAGTTCCTGCCTACTTCCACCAACATCAGCTTCCATATACTCCACACCTACAGATATAGGTAGTCCTTGACTTAACAACCATTCCCTAGTGACCATTCAAAGTTACAAAGGCACTGGAAAAAAGTGACATAACTTGTCTTTGCATTTACAACTGTTGCAGCATCCCCACGGTCATGTGATCAAAATTTGGACAATTGGCAATAACCATGTATTTACAACCATTGCAGGGTCATATGATCTTCCTTTACCACCTTCCTAGTTGGCTTCCAACAAGCAATGGGAAGCCAGGTTCACTTAACCACTGCATGATTCACTTAAGAACTGCAGTTATTCACTTAACAATTGTGGAAAAATCGATAAAATAGGACATAACTGACTTAACAACTGCCTTGTTTAGCAACAGAAATTCTGGTCTCAATTCTGGTCTTAAGTAGAGGACTACCTGTATTTAGCATTTGTTCATAGTCTGACATTTTCATTATGCTACTAATGAGGTATTCTAAATTTAAGCTGCCCTAGTAGAAAGTTATAAAGGACACTGGATGAATAATGGCTGTTTTTACTGATGAGTTTTGCTACTTTCTACATTTCAGATTCAGAAGGGAGAGATCAAGACATGATACCATTTCCTCTTTCTTTTAAAAGCCTCCTGTGTTTATCTTCCACTTTTTTTATTTGTTCTTTTTAAGGATTAGATTTATCTTTTGGCAGGATTTGTGTAGAAAATACAGTATGGCTCTGAATATTTAGATATAAGAAAGTGACCAAGTTTAAAAAATAAAAAAGGACATCAGAAGAAAATAATCTTTATTTGTATGTTTTATCCAGTTTCTTTGAAAATAAGTATCCTAACCTAAATTGAACTAGAATTAATTTTTATTTTCTTTGGTTTTAGTGTTATTTTATATTCTGGTAGTATATAAATATTTGTTCTATTCCTTGAGCAAATAAACAAAAAAGCTTTTTTAAAAGCCAAATGTTCATGGAAAACTTCTTAAAAGTCAAACAATTGCTTAGGCAAGAAGATTATACAATATATAATTTAGCATAAATTTTGTACAAATAGAAGAGAATATATGTAGCTCAGGGTTAAACTGTGGAGTTCTCATTGTTCTCAGAGCTCAGCTGTTTGGAGATATTTAATTGCCCAACTAGACAACTTCATTATCTAAATATTAGCTAGATGGACAATGAAATGTTTCCAAGTAACAACTAAGTTCAGAAAACACCAAGAACTCCGTATGAATGTAGTAGAGATGTAAGATGTAACAAGATTAGAAAAATGACAGAATATGGGGATTAGGTTAAAAAGGGAAAAAAAAGCATGAACATACCATAATTGTATGAAAGTTGTTTTGTGCAAGAAACAAATGCTTTTCAACCAGTGGGTTTTCTTCTTGTAATTTTTTTTTTAAATTACATTTATATGCCGCCCTTCTCCGGAGACTCAGGGTGGCTTACAATTTTTGGGATGCAACCCAGCGTGCTCAGCAATAGCCTTCATTCCATTGTATATGCCTGCTTATTACTAAGCGGCATTTTTACAAGGTCAGCTAATTGCCCCCAACAATCTTGGGTCCTCAATTTACCTACCCCGAGAGGATGGAAGGCTGAGTCAACCTTGAGCCTGGTGGGATTTGAGCCTACAGCAGTTGTAGGCAGCTGGAACTTAAGTGCAGGCAATTAACAGCCTAAGCCACCAAGGCTAATTTGTCATAGTTTTCATGTATCATTTTCCCATTCCCCTTCAACATTCATTATTTTTTTCTGCAGTGTTCGTTTTCTAGCTTTGATTAGAATAATTCAGAAACTGGATAAAAAAATGTCTCTGTATAAAATTATCAGGCAATTCTTACTCTAAAGGAAATTGTCTATTTTAAGGGTGGTGATACTAAATGTTTTCATTTAGCAGAGAGGAAGGAGAGAGTCATGTTTTGCTTTAAGATGATTGGTTTTGAACTGAATAAATGATATAACATGTTTTCACAATCACCTGTATTCTTTCGACATTTTATACATGCAGAAAGATCAGTTTTTTGATGTTAGGTTATGTACTATACAATGTATTTCGTCCAAAAAGCAATGAACTTTTTACTGCTGAAGTATCACCACAAAACCAAAAGAAAAAGAAAAGGCAGTCAGAGCAGCACAAGACTGAATTCTCTGAACTCATATATGATGTATGGGATTATGGAAGGTATCTAGATTTTGAGAACTAGATGCAGTCATTAAAAGAAATTAATGCCTTCTGGATATTATTTCAAAGCTTTCACGCAGATTGCTCTTGTATTTTTCTGAACTTTTTTTTCTTCTAAGTAAAATTAGTTTGTCAAAGAGTATGTCTTTATGATATGTAAAAAAATAATTCATTTATTTAATTTCATATATATATATATATGTATATGTATATGTATATGTATATATATATATGCATGCAGGTCTTGGTGTGTTTGGGTCTTTTCCCGTGTAAGATTGAGAGTATCTTGGTGATGTTTTGATGAGGTCCCACTCGCCATCTTCAGGCTGATGCTTTCGGCTTCATGCTTGTGTGAGCAAAGTGTGATCAGAGCTGCCGTCTCTCTATAAATACTGGTGGGGAGGTGTGGTGTGCTGGCTCTGTTGTAAGTGGGTTGGTTGGCTGTGTTGTTGCTTCTTGATTGGTTGATGGATCACATCAAAGGCACCACAGATAAAATCAGCAAAATTCTCCACAAACAATATCAGGACAGCCTTCGGCACTGACCAAAAAATAGCCAACATCTTAAGAAACCCCAAGGACAAGATCCAGCTAGAAAACCAAGGAGTTTATGAAATACCATGCAAAAATTGCCCAGCCACATACATTGGACAAACCAACAGGAGAAGAAATGCATGCATCACAGAACACAAGAACGCAGTCAGAAAAGAAGAAAATACTTCCTCCCTTTTCCAACACCTTAAAGCCACAGGACATGAAATTAATTCTGAGGGATCCAAATTAATCTCCAATACTGAACATTTCAACAAGAGAATAATCAGGGAAGCCATCAAAATAGAGAAACACCCCCATAACATGAATAAACGGGACGATACCTCCACCTACCAGACATCTGGAAACTAGCCCTTATCAACAAACGAGTCCCAGCCATGAAAACCAACACCGGACCCAAAACAACACATGACACCACCACCAATCTCCCTCACCAGATTCAAACCCAAACCCATCCCATAGATGAAAGGCAACCACTGTCCAGAAACCAGACCACAGCTGCATCACCAGCTGCTACACCTTCCGACCCCCAAACTAAGCAAACTGACACACGCCATGAACACATAGCCAGACCTCAAACTTGGAGACAAACCAAAGCCCGGAACATTACATCACAGTCATCCACTCAGGATATCACATCACGGAACTCAGGAGGTTACACCACAAAACCTCAGGATGTTACAACACAGCCAACGACCCAGGAGATTACAGCACAAGACCCAGGATGTCACAACAATAGAACTCAGGAGGTCATCACACAGCCCATTACCCAGGTCATTACAACACAAAAGGCAATACTTCAGCCACACAGGTTCTTACGAAAAAGCCAACCAATCTGCAAACATCAACTCCATCAACCAATCAAGAAGTAACAACACAGCCAACCAACCTGCTTACAACAGAGCCAGCACACCACACTTCCCCACCAGTATTTATAGAGAGACGGCAGCTCTAATCACACTTTGCTCACAAAGCATGAAGCCGAAAGCATCAGCCTGAAGATGGCGAGTGGGACCTCGTCAAAATGTCACCAAGATACCCTCAATCTTACACGGGAAAAGACCCAAACACACCAAGACCTGCATACCTGTACCCGTGAAAATCTATGAATATATATATATACAACTTATACACACACACATTGATTTTAGCAAATGAAGTAGAATTTATTCTGCTTTTGTTTCTTGCTCTCATCTTTTTTTTTCCTTTTCTCCCCTGCTTACTTCCTGCTTTGCTATATTTAGAGAAGAAACACAGACCAGTACCAACGTAAGTTTAGGACATGTTTAATGGAGAAATATTATAGCCATTCTTGTCTTTGGTTTTAAATGTTTATGGTTCATGTATTGCAAATGAGGATAGCCAGTTAGATATTTGGTGTCTTTCACATTTAGTTAGCTCTATTTATCTGTAATTTTCACATATTTCATAGGATGAAATGTAAAGATCTCCTTTGAATACAAAAGACTTTTTCACAATTGGATGCATATATGGTCTATCCAGTAATTTTATTTATTTATTTATTTATTTATTTATTTATTTATTTATTTATTTATTAATTATTTGGACTTGTATGCCGCCCCATCTCTGAAGACTCGGGGCGGCTCACAACTAAAACAGTAACAATTATAAATAATTAAAAAGAATTAAACCAATCACAAGCCCAATAATAGTTAACAAAGTTAAAATTTAAAATAATTTAAGAACCCTCCCCCCCCAGGGAGGGGTCACAGCCCAGATTGGTAATACACACAGAGCTAATCTTATTGGATATGTTGTGATGGTTGGCCTTAACCTCATACCTGCAGATGTTTTGCCACTATAAATTCTATTGATTGGAGATTATGGAATTGCAATCTCCATACATCTGGAAGACACCAGATAGGGGAAGATTAATTTGGAGATTGAGAGCATAAATATTTCTCTAATGTTTAAAGGATGATGAGAAAAAAAAACCAAGCTATTTGGTAAAGTAGGGCGTCACACAACAAGTACAGATGTTCATTCACACTTTCCACTACATGCTAATTAAATGAGAAATATACAACATTTTCATCCAGATTCATTTCTAAGAGAACCAACGCTTTCAACAGCCCCCCCAATCCAATTTAATCATGATAATTACATTTCCATTTTTAGAACTTGTCAAATTATTTCTGATGCTTCTCTATCTAATAGAATTGGAATGGATAATTTGTAAAATTAATGTTTTAAACCGGAGGAAAAATGTTTGTTTGCTAGACAGTGCATCAAACCCATTAACAGTTTTGAATTCAACTTCAATTCCAAATCCTGCAGTATGATTTTCTTAAATAGTATTTGGGCAAATGTATTTCAGTTAAATTGTCATGCAAGCAAATCTTTCAAAAAATGTCTCTTCCCTTTACTTCTGAAATATTTTTTTCTCAGGAACTTATGTGTTTTTCTTCCTCTTCTTAACATCCACAAAGGTTGACTGCACCTAAGATCCCAGAGGGCGAGAAAGTAGACTTTGATGTGAGTATTGCTGGTTCTTCCAGTGAATCTCTTATCTTGCTTGTCTAAACTTTAAATGAGAAAGTGGTTTTCATCCCAGTATAAAAATTATTTCTGAATAAGTTCCGTAACTATGAGAAGATATAACTGATGCAACTGATTGAGGTTTCAATAAATGGGAATGTGTGAAGTTTTTCTGTGGTGAGAATCTACGCCATCCCAATAATTATACTTGCTGTCATGGAACCTTGGTTCCTCTCCTTTCTTTCCCCAGGATATTCAGAAGAAGAGGCAGAACAAAGACTTGATTGAGCTTCAAGCCTTGATTGATAATCACTTTGAGAGCCGGAAAAAAGAGGAAGAAGATATATTGGCTCTTAAAGAAAGAATTGTAAGTTTTCCTCAAGTAGTCAACTATTATAAGGTCTTCAGCACGAGAATAGACCATGAATTAAATTAAATGTTAAGGGAGCTGATGATATTTTTTGCTGAACATAAATTGCATGTAAGAAGTTTTACAAGTAGTCATGTCTATATGCCCGTTTCATGCAGCTTGAAAGGACAATATATCATTCTTACACAAATGGTGTTACTAGTCATTTGGAAGCTAAGAAAAGTAATCCTTTTAGTGCCCTGTTGAATCTGCACTCATATGCATAGTAGATGTTAGAAAACTTTGTTGACCTTGCCTTAGGTACCTCTGACTTGAGGTGTTTTAATAGTACATGTAGTCCTCGACTTATGATCACAAATGAGCTCAAAATTTAAGTTTGTTAAGCGAGTTTTGCTCCATTTTATGACCTTTCTTGTCACAGTTGTTAAGTAAATCACTGCAGTTGTTAAGTTAGTAACATGGTTGTTAAGTGAATCGTGTTTCCCCATTGACTTTGCACGTCAGAAGGTCGCAAAAGGTGACCACATGATCTTGGGACCCTTCATTATAAAGATGAATCAGTTGCCAACTGTCTGGATTTTGATCATGATACTGCAATGATTGTGTGAAAAATGGTCATAAGTCACTTTTTTCAGTGACATTGTAACTTTGAATGGTCACTAAATTAACTGTTGTAAGTCAAGGAGTACCTTTATATAAGCTTAAGAACATTTTTGTCGTAACAGAATAATGGAGTTGGGACACCTTCTAGTCTAACCTCCTGCTCAACCAGGAACCTTATATCATTTCAGACAAGGGGTTGTCCAATTTCTTCTTAAAAACCTCCAGTGTTGGATCACCCACAACTTCTGGAGGCAAGATGTTCCACTGATTAATTGTTCTGTCAGGAAATTTCTCCTTAGTTCTAGGTTGCTTCTCTCCTTGATTAGTTTCCATCCATTGCTTCTTTCAGACACTTTGGAAAATAGCCTGACTCCCTGTTCTTTGTGGCAACCCCTGAAATATTGGAAGATTACTATCATGTCACCGCTAGTCCTTCTTCTCATTAAACTAGACATATCCAATTCCTGCAACCGTTCTTCATATATTTTAGCCTCCAGTCCCCTAATAATCTTTGTTGCTCTTCTCTGAACTCTGAACTCCTTATAGAGTCTCATCTTAATACTGTTCACAATTTAATTTCAACTGTTCATTCTCAGGACCATTTTTCAAAGCCTTTTTGTTCTGGAACCAAATAAAGTTCTAACTAAATTACTGCCTTTCTCTGCAATGCCTAGGAAAAACGTAGAGCTGAGAGGGCTGAGCAGCAAAGAATACGAGCTGACAAAGAAAAGGAGCGTCAGGCCAGACTTGCTGTGAGTCTATCTATAACCTTTTGTCATTGGCATCTCAATCATTGTCCTCAATGTAAAATGATCTGTTAAAAGTTATGATTATTACTTTTGGCTTTATCTTACCACTTCCCAAAAAATATGTCCTAGGCCCAAATTCTCTGTTCTGCCTTTGTGAGTCCCAGATATGAAGCAGTGTTTGCTTCTACTATGTGTTTCACAGGAGGAAAAGGCAAGAAGAGAGGAGGAAGATGCCAAGAGGAGGGCTGAAGATGATTTGAAGAAGAAGAAAGCCCTCTCCTCTATGGGTGCCACATACAGCAGCTATTTGGCTAAGGTAAATCTACTAAGAGGCAGAGAAAACCAGAATGTGATCAGGAATGAACATTGCTCATCTGAAAATTGTCCAAGAATTTCTTGGAATTCTTTAATTCTACAATGGCAAAAACTTTCATCTTCAAGAAGAGATCAAAGTAATTCAGCACAGAAAGGACCTGCTAGTCTCTATTTTAAGCCCCCCACTTTTCTTCTTCTTCTTCAGGCTAAAGGGATAGAGTCTCATAACTTTCCTTAGCTTTGATCTAATGGTTCTTCAGCCGTGAGGGACAAGTCTTATGGCTTCTAGAGCATTTCCTGCAGTGAATCAGAAAGACATGTAAACCAGGTGCATTGGCAAATTCTTAGAAACAATTACTTTAGGACTAACCTGATGGTATCTCAATATATCAGATTACAATCCAGGCATTATGTTTAGTGCATTGATGGAGGATGATATGAGTTGTGATCAAGCACTTTTACAAGTCAGGATTACTGCTCTCCTGCAAGGTTTTGATGTTCTTCATTCCTTCAATGGGATGGATCTGGTGATTATTTGTTTATTTATATCCCATAAATATATCCAACACACCTTCTTCCTCCTATTTTCCCCACAACAACCCTTTGAGGTGAATTGGGATGTGAGAGAGTGACTAACCCCAGGACGCCTAGCTAGTTTTCATGGCTAAAGCAGGACTTGAACGCTTTCTAGCCTGGTGCCTCAATCACTAGATCAAAATGGCTCTTTAATAATCTTTAAACTCATTCTGCACAGGCTGATCAACTGCAAGGGAATTTTTTGGCAGACAGTCTGAATATTGATCACCTTAGTGAAGACAAACTGAGGTAAAAAAAATAACCCCCACTTCCCTCATAAGGAAAAATTACATGGGGGAATTAATGAAATCCACAAACTAGAATTGTTCAGTTGTGTTGGATTTCTATTTGAACAGTCGCCCAACCAGTTTAACCATTAATTTAAGAAACAGTGAGCTTATGTAAATATGTCTTTTTATAGTTGCTAATTGTTTGAGTTGTATATCATTCTTTGTTATATATCTCCACTTCTTCACAAATAAATAGGGACAAAGCCAAAGAATTGTGGGACTCGCTGTATCAGCTGGAGACAGAAAAATATGAGTATTTAGAGAAGATCAAGAGGCAAAAATATGATGTGAGTAGAAAAAGAGATCTTGGCTATGATTTTTGTTTATTTCCAGGATGAAATCTGTTATACTCCTAAGGGAGACCTGGGCTGAAGACCATAGAAGACATTAAAGCCCATATTCTATTCTGAATGTTTATCAACCAAATTCAGTTTTTCATCCCAGAATGATAACTTCTCAATTGTAGACCTAGGGTGGATTTCTTCCTTCTACTTAAAATATATCCTATGATATGCCTGAAAATATTATGAAATAACTTTGTCTTTTAATTAATATGACCATCTTTCTTTTTGAAGCATTTTCGTAAACCAGATGGTTTATTCATGATGTTAAACCCATCATAGCCAAGCCAAGCAGGGGAGCCAATGATCTGTATAACTCCTAGGCAGTGTCAGCACTGCACTGAAATATCTATGAGACTAATAACGAACCCACTTCTGATGTCCCCAGCCTCTATTAACTCTCCAGCCTTATCTTCGTGTGAATGTATGCAGGCAGATAAGCCAGCACCATTCTCTTCTGTTGTCTTGAGAAAGCTACAAGATAATCACCATTTTTAAAAAAAGGGTATAGATTATATCCTCTTCATATTGTGTGAAAGAAATTTGTTTACAAACTTGAGCATGGTTATAACCACTCTACCTATGTTTTAATTCTGTTATTATAGATAGAGCCAAATAATTTGCCATATTTAATTGCTCATGGTACATGCTTTACACTCTACAGTACATGGTGGGGACACAATAAATTGAGTTTAGGAATATAGGAAAGCTGGTGGATTGCACAAGTGTTATTTCTCTGCCAAACTTGGAATTTTATTTTAGAAATAGGGAACAATAACGCATCCCACTTACAGCAGTTGCCTGCTTTTATGATGTTGAGATAAACCTTTGTAATGCATTCACAAAACAATGAGAGAGTTCTGACAGTATTAAAATGCGAATACTTGTCTGTTTCTGAGTACCTATTGCAAGAAAAAAACCCTCAATTTGTTAAGAACCCCAAAGCCAATAATGATCTTAATCTCTCTTAGATTTTATCACTACGTTGCAGGGTGCAGGCACTGTCCAAGTTGTAAGTACAATGAGTTCACCCAGATGATATAAACAGCAAAAGATTTTTACATGCATGAGCCTCCTGCATGTTGGGAGTCTGTAAACTCTAAATTTGCATAGATAATCAACAGGCTGGCATTCAATTCCTGGCTTACAAAACAAGAAATAGCCACATTTCTTCCTCTTTTTTTCTCTCATCAACCTTTATTGCATTAATTCAGAAGTAGCTGAACAGAGATTTAATGTTGTATTCTATAAATCAGCCTTTCTCAGTCCAATGTGTTGGCTTTCAGCTCCTAAAATCCAGGAAACATACCAAAAGATAGTAGAGGGCAGCAGGTTGGAAAGATTGTGGTCAGTTGTCCAAATTATCTATGGTAATTTCCCACATGTCCAAAAAAAGAAAAAGAAAAGAAAATAGAAAAAGACAGTCTCAAAGCTCCTTTTTTTGTTCAAAAGGCAACTGGATTGTTTTTTTCTTGAAGAAGAAGAAGGAAACAATTCGCTTCTCATCCAGTGATGAAGCCTCTTGGATGAGAAGCGAAACATTTTCTTCTTTTTCCTCAAGGAAAAGAAACAGTCCAGTTGCCTTTTGAAGAAAAAAGGACATAACTCTGACTTGGATGACTGAGACTCTCCACAGACATTTAGAAAAAGCCAGGCAAGAAAGATCATTTAGCAGCTGAATACACCATTTGTTTGCTTATATTTATACAAAAACCACACCAGAGAGTAGGTGAGAGCCAGAAGACAAATTAGAGACAAGTCTTTTCAGATTTGTCTTGCAAATTTAAAGAAATCTGTCAAAGATATGGAAGCAGCACCAGAAGTTGTTGAATTCCTCACAATTGAGTAAATTAGCTGCAGATGATTGGAGCAGGCATCAAACAGCAACCACAGAAAACTGAATTGGGAGATGGAACTTGATTCTGATTCTTGAGCCACCAAGGCAACAGCTATGTTTTTTTAAGAATTGTACAATTAAAGGGAAAATTGCTATTACCCCTAAGAACAGTTGAGCTATATATAGCTGGATAGCTAGGAAAGTTCACAAGAAAAGGAAAATAAAGGAAGCACTGCTTTTAGAGCCATTTCTTGTCCAACTTTATTACCCACGAATCTAAGTGCCATGCCTATTGTCTATCTTGCTTCACACATAGAAAAGAAGGTAAGTCATAAGCACCAATGCTAGTCTGGTAACCAAAGTTCCTTAATCAAACCCCTGGTTAAGAGGCAGACTCAGTATCTGTGCCTTCAGTTCCACAAGGCACGTCTTCAAAATCTACAAGTAAGCAAGTAAGTATATCCGGTAGTTGAGTTTTCCTTTTTCATGTTGTCCTGTTGCTTCCAATGTTGCTTGTCATGGAAGAAAGTCCCACCCTGTGAACCCAAGATGGTGAACAAGTCATCTTATGGTTTGAATATTGTGAATTTACAGTACAAGAAATTGTATTGCTGCAAAATAATGTTAGAACTGCTTAGAAGAAACTTAGAAGAAAAAAGTATGCTTAATTGGCCAGCTGTCTCTTAAGACAAAAGTAGTATGTTTATTGCATAGCGAACAAAGCAATGGAAATATTAAGGATGAGGATAATGGCAACATTTTATTTTTTTTCCTACTCCTCTTTATTTCCTTGAGTCGGAAATTATATTTTGATTTCTATTATAATTGAAGCATTTTCACCTCATAAAATTGCAACTGCCCAAAATCTAGAAAATGGTTTTTAAATTTCCAGCATGCTTCCTAGTCTGTCTTCCCTACAACCTGGAATATTTTTTCTTTTACTCTTTGGAAAGCCCTACATTAATTTATGAAATAACAGGATCACTTTTAAATAGAAAGTGTCTGTTCACAGCTGCAATAACCCAAATTTGACCTTTTTTTTATTGGCCAGCCTTTATCCTTGCAGAATTCTAAGAGCTGGTTTTCTTTCGTTTCTTTCCTTTGCTTAATGATGGTTAAAAGCATAGAATTAAATCAGCCATATAAATTTTTTTTCAGCTAGGCATTCACCCTAATGAATTATTCTTGATTATTATGATGACAGGAGGGGAAAACATGAGAAAAAATAATTGTGCTGATATGGTAACAAATGAAGTTTTAAATAATTTATCCAATAGCAGCTTATAGCTTCTTTCAGAGTCATTCAGCCACTGCTGTGAGAAAATAATAATGAGATAAGTTATAATGAGATAAGTTGGTGATGCTATGAAAACACTGTAAGTCATTATTGGGGGTATAGTTTTATTTAGAAGGATTACTTCTTCAAATATTGCTGACAGCTTTTCTGATTTGATTTATTCATAGAAAAATTTCTATTGCTGGAGCAAATTTTTTTAATCTTCTTAATTTAATAGTAACCATCAGTTCCCATTTTATATTCTTTACTTCTTACACTCTCTTTTTCTTTCATTTTTACCTGAAGTCTTCATCATGTCAATATAGCATTTCCCAAGAAATCTGAATTTCTTCAGTATTAATTTCAGGGATGAATTACTGTTGAACAATTTTTTTTCATTGGTTTACTTCTAGTTTTAGAACCTTTCTATTTCTAGCCCTTCATCAATTAAACAAATCAATATTCCATCTTCTTGATCACTACCTGCAATATATATACATTTCAGCAACAATTCTTTTTATTATGGCTAATCTAAAATCAGAATGTTTTCAAACTCTCAATCCAGTTTTCCGGGTTTTTTTTAGTTTTTCTCACTTTGATTTGGAAAAATAAGAAACTAAATTCAAATGAACAATATCAAGAGAGTGTTAAAAGAAAGCCAACTCAAACAAAATTGAGTAAGCTTGGAAAAATAACATGCACACAAAGAAGTATGGACCTGTACACACAGCTATGCAATAAATGTAATTTTTTGGTGAACAGAAAGTTGTACTTGGATTTCAAGTTTTACAACTTGATCACACTATGTAAGAAATGGGTTTTGGGAGATGTCCTAAGATAACTAAGGCTATATAAATAACTGACTTGTAAAATGAATTTATGCATATATATACATATCTTAACATAGCAGTTCCTCCTGAACTCTAATAGAAAACAATTGTAATGGCAAAGAATGGCATGCCCATTTCCCCCTGCCCTTTACTGCATAGTGGCATCTCTTCAAATGTTTATACATAATATAGCTAATTAAAGCTTCAGCTTTCTCAAAATACTCAGGCCTCAATAACACTTTCCACTTTTCATTGGCCATTTTTTTCCATGCAGTTTAGCTTGAAACTGTTAATTCTTTCTTTTAGAAAAGCTTTGCCAAGAACAGATGGCTGGCAGGAATGGGAGGATGAATGGTCTGATAGATCTCACACAAAATTTTTGTTAGCAAGAAGTATAAACAAAAATGCACGTAATTACGAGGATGAGTTTGCAATACATGCTTTCAGAAACCCGGGACTTGATATAAAAAGGCAGAGATAACTGAATATGTACTCCCTTTTGAACACCTCAAGAAGAAAAAATAGATTAATGATCCTTGCCACAGTTATTTAAAAGTTTGAGTTTAATTCAAATTAACTGATAAAGTATATCACCAAACCATCTCCAGGTATTGTGTTATTTATACCTCCTATGTTTTGTAAAAGTATAAAAGATGACAAACAGCTTAAGTACCTTGAACTTCAGCATAGATCTACCCAGGAAAGGTGCTATATACTAGCTGACAAAAGATCTGGGCAACATCCATAATTGCCTTGGATAAGGATGAGTGTTTCCCAGTTACTGAAGAGGTGTAAGATTTGTCCTTTTTACATTCTTCTTCTTGCCTTGTCTGTAGATATTTCCTGCCTATTTATGCTTTGCAGTCAAAATTCTTCTGCTCTGCTTTGCTGAATAAATTCACTCAGCTTTGACTTCATTTGTATGCATATTGCTCTCGAGTCCACAAACCTCCTGCCCATATCTTACTGTGGCAAAACAGCTGGTAAATCCCTCTCTCCATGATGGGAAGCAGGTCATTTTTAAAAACGTAGTCATATTTGTTTGCAGATTACCACCTTCAGAAATCGGATTGATCAGGCCCAGAAACAGTGAGTACCCAGATTACTTTTCCAGTTTGAAGACTGGAATATCCATCTGTTTGCAGTAGTCACTTCAGTCGTCTTCCATCTATTTCTTATTGGAAGGGAATAAAGTGGAAAAGCACAGTCGCTAAAGCCCACTCTTTTCTTTCCTTTAAAAAAATACGTTGGTGAAACTGAAATGAATCCATAATCCTCCCCCAAAATAACCCTCTTTCCCCCCCCCCAACAATCTTGGTGAGGCTCACCTGCCAATATACTACTCTTTGTGTTGGCATGGAAAGCATACTTTCTGAGATTGAAGGAACAGGATTTAATAACACTAATATTCAATATTTGCCACTGCCACATGGACATCATGTGGCATGGCATGCCCAATGATTCTTTTGATGCATCATATAATCTTATCTCCCTTCATCTAATTCAGATTTTTTTCCCTGCTTGTTTTGTTACATAGTTTCATTGCTGCATGTGTCAATTCGGAAACCTAATGCTTTAGACATAAAGACAGTGGCAGCAGGAAAGAATAATGAAATGAAAGCAAGGACTGAGAGGGGATAGTTCTAGAAGAAATTACTGTATGGAGGGGATGAACTCTCAAAACTTGTCATGTAGAGAAGGAAAACCAGTACACTGGCTCTATAAAATGCATATAATTATAGAATAGAATAGAACAGAACCGAACAGAACAATAGAATTATTTATTGGTGTCCAGGTGTGATTGGACACACATTCTAGATGTTTTGCTTATTTATATCATATTATGTACATCATTCAATGAATGGTGCTTTGGGCTCATTAGTAGCTCTTCATTGGACCTTTTAATTCATGCATAATATAATCCTTGTTGCAGGACTGGAAGCAATTTAGATAAATCTGTGCTATTTTAAAGGCAATGGGGCATGCTGAAAGTTATTTAGGATGATGTGCCATTCTTTAGAAGACAAAACATAAAAAGAATACTGAACAAGAACTGAGCATGCTTGTGTTGGACCATAGTCTGCACAACAGTTCTAAGAGGGTTGTTAAAGATTATGAGCTTCATGAAATGATCAGGCTGCAAAATCTTACAGAGAAATAATAAAAGAAACGAAAGTAACAGCAAGAAGGTATACCAAATTTTTGCCAACTGCATCAATGAGGTATTTTTATAATTGATACTTGCCGACATTACTGGAAGATAAGACAGCACATAAATATAAGTTTCTAGCACAAATGTCCATTATCATCAGAAGATACCCAACAGCCACTTGTCTCTGAGGACAAAGGCTGTTTTAGGGAGAAAATGTCCTATGTTAAATGACAGGTAAAGTATTCGCTTGTTGTGTGTACAAATTGTGATGTCACTGACATGTTCCCGTATGTGAATCTACCAGAGAAAAATCACCACTGTTGTCATGTAAGCTTTAAAGATATTCCTTCTACTGTTATCTTTCATGTTCTATAGAAGAATTCATATCGGAAGTGCCCAAATAGCAAGTAATCTAAACTGCGGTTCATCCAAGTTACTACTAATCCAAGTTAGCTTGTTGTATAATTTATAGTATCATCTAAGGATACATAGCATGCCACTAATAGCATTGCAGCTGTAATTTGTTACTGGGGCAAGTGTGGTGTTCTGTACTAAACTAATGTACTCATTTAGAACTTAATAGTGCATAACTGAGCTCAGAATTAAGGTAAGTTTTGCATGTTTCAGATATTGTTTCTTTTGCATGCAAAACAATTTAAAATCTTGTCAAGAGTAGCACAATTTAAACATGAATTTTTCCACCAGTCTTTAGAAGTTTTTTATCTTGATGAAGTTATTACTTCAAAAAATTATGCTTTGTGGACCATGATTTATCAGAAATTCTGAATGTATTATGTTTCAACTCTGCACCTGGTTTTTATTAATATTTAAAGTCAAATTTGGTTAACTTCTGGATTTTTGGTGATGACTTTATTTAGGAGATAATGCAATCACTTTGTGGATGTTCAGATTAAATTGAAAAGTTGGTAGAAGCTAAATGTACAGTAAATTATACCACTTAATGGTTTTAATACACAACTATAATTGCATCTAAAGTTCAAAGATAGCTCTGCCATTAAGGTATGGGACTCTACATTTATTACAAATCTGACTAGAATTCAGGCAACTGTTAACTTTTTTAAAAAAATGTTGACTCACCTTGACAATCTAGCTAGCTCCAGGAGACAGACATGAACAGATTGCCAGCAACTATTCCTTTTAGCTTGTTGCTAAAAAGGCAAGGTCAAGAGCAGGTAAGGATATATCTATTACAGCAGCAAGACATGTTTTTATCCTATTTGTATTACAGCAGCAAGAAGGCCGGAGCCAAGGGCAAAGTTGGAGGACGCTGGAAGTAAAGATCTGGAAGGTCCCTGCAGGAAGATTCATCAATGGTGGCATGGCCAAACATCACCGGCTCATCTTCTCTACTTCAATTCCTCTCTCTTGCCTGAACAAAACCATAGTTGCAACATCAGCCTGGATTGCCTACTGCTTATTTTTAGGGTGCCCACATCTTTCAGAACCTCAGCTCTGAATGATGATGAGTCCCTACTGATACCTGTTGTCCCATGTGTATCTTTTCCTGACTCCAGCCCTACACTGCCATTGCAGCGTATGAATCTTTTGGTTTTGTAAATAAAGCATAGTCAATAACATATTTCAGACCTGCAATTCCTGTCTAGCCATTCTTCTTTTTTTCCATTATAGTGATTCATTTACCAAACCCTGGAATTTATTGGCCTTGTCAATAAAATCTGGCAAAGGACCACTGAAGTCAATAAATGTATACTAGTTTACATCCACCAATGACTGTAAGCTATTTATGTATAATGCTGATCTTATGCATGCTTATTCAAAAGTAAACTCCACTGAAGAACTCATAAGATTGCACTCAGAAAGCCAAAATATCCCAGTTGAAAAATCAAGGTAATAAGGGTGGTTCTTGTGGTGGAAACATACATATATCCAAACTAAAACATTTCTTTCTTTTTTTCTTCCTTCGAGTTAGATGGTTTTTGTTTTGTTTTGTTTGGACTCCTAGTAACCACCTGGACTAATCCTTTCAATTTTCTTGGCAAGGTTTGGTCAGAAGTGGTTTGCCACTTCCTTCTTCCTCGGGCTGAGAGAAAATGACTGGTCCAAGGTCAACAGCTGCTTATGTCCCTGGTTATGTCCCTAAGCTCTCTCCCTGTTTTTAGCCTGAGCAACCAAACTCTCAAAACGTTCTAGTCTTTAGTTATTTATCATACACACTTTTAAGTCCTTATCAGCTTGGCCACCTTGAATATCTAGGTCAGCAGTCCATGACCTTTGTGGCTAGGCAGCCTGGCCGGGGGGGGGAGAGAAGGGAACCCAGCTGCATGAGCGGTATGCTACCATGTGTGCGCATCTCAACTTGCGCAAGTTGAGATGCGTATGTATGCACCTGCCCTGCCGCTCATGCAAATTGAACTGTGTGCATGAAAGCAAACCTGCCACTCGCGAGGCCCAGTTCTGAATAGGCCATGGCCTGCTAATGGGCTGTGGCCCAGGTATTGGGGACCCCTGCTCTAGAGGAAAGAGAGAAAACTGCATGCAGTGGTTTTTCATACATAGCCTTGCTCATGGGTTTTCCATAGACATCTGGTTTTACAGCATTCTGGAAACAACTGTAGAAGAAGGCTATGGTCCTAAAATGTAGTGTCCGTTATTCTTAGGGCAATATGGACATTGATCACCATCTCCATTCCCTTTGAAAGCAGTCTAAAGTAATGGCTGCCATATGGTACCATCTTGTGATGGCAATCCCACAGCTGGCACTGAACTATTTTTTGTGCAGTTTGATTGGGTAACTCCCAAGTTGTATTTAGAAAGACACCTGCTCCCTTTACTTAATTCATAATTTTATATGCTGATCATTCACCTTTTTCTTACATATCAATAGCCCAAATCCATAGCTCTTTCATTTTTTACCTATTTCTACACAACATATGCATGTATTGAAATGATAAGAATTCCAGATATGAATACATCTTAGATTTCTGTACCGACAGTACAGTATTAGAAGTTTTATTTTCAATCTCTTTCCTAACAATCTTTGCTGATTCCTTATTTGAGCAGCTATTCTCTACAGAACTATTCACTTACAGCAAAAGGCAAATTCTTAAACATTAGTGAAGCATCCTTTGCTTCAACTTTTCACAATACATCCACAAAGAACTGTGATGTTGACAGCATCTTACAGAGTTCCTTATTATATCCCTGGGAAAGAGAATTTCTCTATTCCTCTTCTGCCCCATGCTTCAATCCCATAGACTATCAGGAGAAAGTATCTCCTGGAACATGTGAAATTGTTAACAAAAATATCCCTGTGATGATTCATTTTATTTGAAGTGCCAAATAAAAGAAATGGCTATGAAATTGTTTAAGATGGGCTGTTATATTGGAAATAAACCCTGCCCACTGTGAGATTGGGATCCAACCACCATAGTCAAGATTATTTTCTTGAAAGATGCCGCCCTTCATTTTCTTGGAAACTCTTCTGAGCTAGATGGGGAATATACTTCTGCAAATACATTTGGCAAGTGTTATTTTAACTCAAATAATCCAGTTTAAATTTCTAAAACCAAGGATATGCTAAATCAAGAAAAAATGCTGATGTTGAAATTTGTAAGTTTTTTTTAAATGTCTGGAATGTATGTAAAGCTGGAAAATTTCTTTGTTACATGATGCATTGTGGGCATTCCACAAATGTTCACTTACAGAATAGCTTAAATACTAGCTGCTGGGGAGCAAACAGATTAATAGACTTCCTGTCATGAGTGGATTGCATAGTACCATTCTGGGACACAGAATGCTAGATTTATGGTTTTAGACTGGACACAGCGGGATGGTTCGTATATTCTTAGAACTGTCCTTCCAAACAGGGGATCAAGATGTGTTGAACTTTGCACTTTTCACCCTGCAAGACCAAATTTTTAAAAGTTTCTTGGAATATTTATTAGAATATATACACTGTTTTACAAAGCAAGTGATTGATGGATAAATAAATAGTGAAATAAATAAATCAACCAATTAATTTAGGGAAGCTATCTGGAGGCTTAGTGGCAGCTAAGATATCCATGGAATATCTTAGAACATGGATTGGCTTCTGCTAAATTAGATCCAGGAATAGAACATTTACCATATTAAAGATCTGATCTTGCTAATAATCATAGGATTATATTATAATTGTAACCCACCCAGAGTTACCTTGAGGTTAGATGGGCAGTCTACAAATATTATAAACAAACATCTAAATAAATATTGGGTCTGCAAAAATCCAGATCACCAAGGCACAACAAAAATATGAAAAAACTTAATTCTACCTCTTGATTTCTGTAGTCCAGATTTGGTAGCCTTACTTTATACAGAAGTGCAGGGGTGGGATTCTACCAGTTCTGTCCAGCTCTGTAGAACCAATAGCTCTGAAGAGCAGCAGACACAGAATTGGTGGATTTACATGGATTTACATTGAAGATTGTAGCCTTTAGTTTATTTTTTTTAATTCCACAGAAAAGAGTTATTGGCTTAAAGCACAAAACAAATAAACAAACAATTGTTGGAAGAAATGTCCATCAGTTCAGTTCCAAGTGGGGAGAAAGACACTGGAAACATGGAGGCTATTTGGAAAGATGGTTTAATGATGGACAGGACCACATGGTTTAAAGTCCTGGGTAGCTGACCACATGGAATGGAGAGATATATATTTATACCCTCTCTTGGGCTTTGAACTTGCTTCCTGTTCCTGTGAAAGAAATGTATTCTGATTGGTTGTCAGACTCCCATGGGGCCATACAGGGGTAACTTTGTAGGTTGTCTTAAGTCCCAGCCTTGGTTGAATCTTGCTGGGTGATGTAATTTTTCCAGGTGCCATGTGGTGAGATGGGTAGAGGGCTAATCCTATCATGTCCGGAGGGCCATGTCTTAATGCCATCACCCTGGAACTGAAGTGGGGAGGGGGCATGTTTCTCCATTTCTCATCCAGGGAAATATAATATTCTGCCTTTTTAATATTTTCTAGAATATTTAATTCTTCTAGGAGAGGGGTGGGTGTTAACTTTCTACACAACAATAACAAAACCTCTCTTTTCTCAACTTGATAGAACTTGCAATTCATATTAAATAAGTGATATATGTGTCTCTACCTGCAGAGGGTAGCAGTGGAATAGACAATATTTTTAGATTTGTATCCTTATGAAGTTTATTTACTAAGAAATCCTATAGAGATAGAAAAAGTAGAGAGCTATACAGTATACATTTACAGTAGTTTCACCTTTCATATGAAAGTTGCCATAGGAGGCAGCGTTATTAATCTTGCTATCCCATTTCTTTGCATCAGCTCTCTCATGCTACCATTTGGGTGGGCAGCGGGGAATTCAACCTGCAGTTCTGGAAAACAATAGAGCAGTCAAATTGATTGTTCATCAATTAGTTTTAAACTCAATCTAATCCAGTCATCTAATTTATTTTATTTATTTATTTATTTATTTATTTATTTATTTATTTATTTATTTATTTGATTTATATTGCCGCCTATTCTCCCATGGCGACTCGAGGCGGCTTGCACAATGTAAAATCATATTTAAAACAAAAAATAAAAATAAAAACAATAAGAACTAACAAAAAGAATCAAATAAATTAGTAAAGTACAATAGAACAAAATTTGGGAAAACAAAAAACAAAACAAAACAAAAACCAACTCCCATCCCCCACCCCTATGACAGTGGATCACACTAGCCATTTGATGGGTTCCATCCCTCTCTGGGTTCCCCAGGCCCGCTGGCAAAACCAGGTCTTCAGTGCCTTTCGGAATAGTATTAATGAGGGGGCCATTCTAATCTCTGGGGGAATGATGTTCCAGAGAGACGGAGCCACCACAGAGAAGGACCTTCTTCTAGATCCCACCAGATGTATCTCCCTCAGGGGTGGGACCAGCAGCATTCCCTGCCTCCTCGCTCTAATGGGTCAGGTAGATGTCACTGGCAAGAGATGTTTCCTCAGATAACCCTACCTAGCTATTGTACAAACATATCCCAGCTACATTTTTTTCTGACATGTTCCCAGGATGTTGTCATAATTTCATCCCCAGGAATCGTTAAGTCATTCATGCTTAATTCTGGTACCAATTATGTGCCAGCAAGTCATCATTAACTGTTAGAAACTACATGAAGAGATATTCTCCAGGAGATCTATCCTCAACCTGGCACTTCAAGTCTTGCAATGGTGCAACTATTGCTGTTGTAATGGAATTCATCCACTTTGTGCCGGTTGTCTTGTTTTACTTTTTCTTGCCACTTTTCCCACCATTACAGACTTCTTCAGAGAGCTAGGTCTCCGCATATTTATTTATTTTAATACACTTCATGGGGCTACCCCTTTCACCATAACCATTCTGGATAGCTAATTTTTCAAATGACAACATTAAAAACAAGGAAAACACAGCAGCTTATCAAAAGATGAATGCTGACATAGAAGAATGAACAAATCTCCACCTCAGACAGAAAATTCTCGAGAACTCCACAATTCAGTTTAGTCCAAGGCTTGGGGAAAAGGACAGGTTTAAAGAGAGTTGGGCCTTTTGTTGAATATTCAGGGTGGGATCCATGGAAATCTCAAGATGAATGCTATGCCAGAGCGCATTCAGAAACAGATGACCTGTTTCCAAGGTATCATGAAATGGCATGGTTTTATTGGTGGAATCTAGAGTATGTCCACTGTGTCCAAACGAACAGGGCAGGCAAGCACCATGGGACAACAAAACACAACAGAACTCTGTAACTTCATGGAACCTTGATGATATTAGATGCTAGATGTTCTTAAACTTTTTGCCATCAGACTTCTTTTGATGTAATGTTAATGTACACACCTCCCTTAAAAATCCAAACACCAAAATGAACACAAATGAATGATGAAAACAATCCAATACAACTTTAGGAAAGTTGGATTTATTTATTTAAATTTGTACACCATCCAGACCACCTAAATGATTCTGAGTGGTTTACAACATTTATTCTAACAATGCACAACTAAAAGATTCTTCACAGCACCCCTGGACTCTGTCTGGACTTCCAAAAGGAAGTACACCTCAGTTTGGGGAAAATGCTCTTATGCAGTAAAATGATTTGCCATTGTATAGTTCTGAGATGTGCCCCTCACTCTCCCAATAATTCCAGCCCTTCAGTTTACAGCTTTGATATTTCTAGATCCGATTCTGCATAGTTTTTTTTTAAAGAAATGAATCAAGGTCATACAGATACTTCACCTAAGGTGGGCTAACAATCACACTAGCCCAGAACCACCTGACAGGGCTAATAGCCATGCACAACCTCCCCCAAGAATATTTAATATTGTATTTATGTCATTCTCTTTATTTCTGAATTTTCAATACATATACATATACATACACACACACACATATGCATGCATACATACACACACACATACACACAGAGATAGAGAACATTTTGATAGAAATCTACCTACCTACCTACCTACCTTGGTGCGGTGTTGGTGCGGTGTTGCGGGTTTTCGGTGTGAAGGATGTGTGTTTGTGTTTATTTTCATGGTCATGATGTGCACTGAAGATGGTGTTTGATTTCGTTGTACGAGGTGCAATGACAATAAACTAAACTAAACTAAACTAAACTACCTGGGCTCTCTTAGCCTTGCAATTGGAAATCTTAGAGAACTATTCCTCGCCACATGCGAGTCCAACCCGAGACTTTTTAACTTGTTTTTTCGGGGATGGTTTAGGCTTGGTAAGAAGAATTAATGTTGCCGCCTTAATTTACGATGGAAACCCAATTGCCGGCTTTGCAGCTTCCAGACTGCTCCGGCCGCTTTTCTCGCCAAACTGGAAAAGAGCTTTAAAAAAAAAACTCCTTTAAAACTACCGCGCTTGGTGTTGCGAGTCTTGACTTTCCTATCTCTATACAGCTTTCTTTCCCCGGATGTTCTTCTGCTCTTCCGCAGCGGATGGGCGTTGCGGTGGGGGCCAAGTAGGAATCATGGCTCGGCGGGCTTTGTGAGTATTCCTCCCCACCTCCGGCCCGGGCTTTCCCTGACCTTGGCAGTTCAGCTGAGCGCGGACAGTCCTTGGGTCTCCCGCTGGCGTGTTCTTCTGGTCTCCCCGTCTGCAGAGCAAGAGGAGCAGGGGTGTCGGTGCCTTCCCTTCCGCTTTCAATTTGGGCTAGATGCTTGTTTGCAAGTTGCAAACTCTCAGGTCGCTAAAACACTTCGAAACCGGGAATGCTAGTTTTGTGCAGTGCCCTATTCCAGCAGGTGCTTTGTAAACGCCTCCTCACGTGCTCGGCTTCCCTTGTTTTCAAATGAGAGAGGGAGAGGGTTTCTTTTTTTCTTTTTTCATCATTCCTTCCTATGTGACTATCGGTTGTATAATGCTTGCTTTTTTTAATAGTGTGGTAGAGAATGATACTTAGTGGTTATTAAATGTCATCGCCTTGGTTTGATTCCACCGTTTCAATCTGTTTCTAGTCACAATTTGCGGCTCTTCCAAGGACATTTCAGCAGTTTATTTGATGCTGTCCATCTACTCGATTGTATTCCTTTTCTTATACTTTTATCAACCTTGCCAAGCATAATAGAGGTTTGTGGTCCAAAATAACCTCCCCTCATGCTCACAGTGTGCTCATTTTTGCTCGCTGATCATCCTGTCAAAGGAACAGTCTTTATTTCACCCAAAACCGATTAATTTTTTTTCTTGCTATTTGTAAGTACTCTTAGTATTTATCTCTTAAATCCATAATTCAGAAGATGAGTACTTGTTTCTTGGTGTATAATTTTCATAGCTATTCATTACACGCACACCCATAAAATTCTTGCTTTATTCTGATCTTTATTATCCAACTATTGAAATGTGCTTATTAAGTTTGCCATTGCCTCTTGTCTAGGATTAATCTCTTTATTTCAAATTTAAATCAAATTTAAACACATTGGTGACAGTTCATTCCTATTTCACGGTTACATATTACAGTGAAGCCAGACCCTATATAGATGTGAATGTGATTACTTAATCAGAGGGATATGATTTAAATCTGCAGGAAGACTCAAACAATGTACAACTGGTCAGGAAAGTTTTATTAATGATTATCTAAATATGCACTGTTTTTAGATGCAGCTTTAGTACCCATTAATTTTAGTAAAAGTCATAGTTTTCAGTTTTAGAAAGAAGGGATACTTCTTAGTTTTTTGCCAATGATTGTTTTACCTGTAGGTAGAAAGTTTGAATAAAAATATTACCTCAAAGAGTCTCTTGCATCCTACTGCTCTTTTCTCCTACTTTTATTTCAGTAATTCTTGACTTTCTGTAGGGTTTTCTGCCTAGCAATAGCAATAGCACTTAGACTTATATACTGCTTCATAGTGCTCTACAGCTGTCTGTAAGCAGTTTACAGAGTCAGCATATTGCCCCCAACAATGTTGGGTCCTCATTTTGCCCACCTCAGAAGGATGGAAGACTGAATCAACCTTGAGTCTGGTGGGATTTGAACTGCCAAATTGCAGGCAGCCAGCAGTCAGCAGAAGCAACTTGCGGTACTGCTCTCTAACCACTGCACCACTGAGGCACATAAACTACAGTATCAGAAATGTATTTCACAGAACTGTAGGAATATGCTCAATTATATTACTTTTAGCTTTACGTTCTCTCTTCTGATTCTTGCATATATATCTTGACCTCTCCTTACTAAGATGTTAATTCCATACTGGTTCTAGTGAAGTAATTTTCCTCTTATATTTCTTTTCCTTGGTAGCTCAGTATACCTTGGACGTTTGTATGTTTCCTGTTTATTGTCTGTGAAATTTATCAGCTGAGTATCTTAATGACTTGCCTCTCTTTCCTAAGTGCTTCCATGTCCAAAATTTTTGCAATAGCTTCACATTAGAAATGCTCATGTGTCATTTGAAAAAGATTTTCATTATCACATCATCACAGCTACCATGGGAAAGCTTGTTACTGGAAAAACATATACAGTGTTTTATACAAACTGATGCTATATCTCGTAAGGCATATACAAAAATCCCATTTAATTTCTAGAGAACATTATTTGTACAAGATTTTATAATATTTGAAGTAGATCTAGAGTTTAAGTGCTATAAGTATAAAATTATTCTGGTGAAGTGTTTTTATTGTCCTTTATTATTTCCCTCATTATTATTCCCTTATTATTTTTATGATTATGATTATAATTATTATTTACCTGTTTGCATCAGTTGTTTGTTCCTGCTCTTACATTGTTTACATCTGATATGATAGCTGTTACATTTCCCATAAATCAAATATACAGTATCTGCTTTTAACATAATATTGCAGCTTTCATAATTATTCTGCTATCTGTAAGTTCATATGATATTAATTCTCAGTAACTGTTTACACAAGAAATAGTGTAGCTGTTTTTTTCTTAAGGGGTTTGGAAAAATAGTCTAAATAGTCTTCTGGAACATATGGGGATATTGCTTTTAGGGTAAAAAAAGCCTCTGAACATTTAGTTTAATTATAATGTAATACATATAATTCACTAATAATAATTCACTAATACGTATATAAATATGTACATGGGTGTTGTATGTCACCCTAACAGCTGAAATATTTAACTAACACTGAAAGTTCTGAATGAAGAATTAATTTCTTACTGTTTTATTTTATTATTTATTTTATTCTTTGCTTTATTCTGCTATACCCATGATGGTGAACCTATGGCATGTATGCTGGAAGTGGCACGCAGAGCCATTTCTGCCGGCACGTGAGAGGTCACCCAGAAGAGCTTCACTGCGCATGTGCGCGCTCTCCCTGCCAGCCAGCTGATTGTCGGGTATCAGCCGCACATGCATGGGGGGAGACATGCGTGCATGCGCAGGGGGCAGGGCACACAGGGGGGGTCATGCGCATATGCATAAGGGCAGGAGGGGTTGTGCACGCATTGTATCATAGGTGCAGGTACGTGAGTGCAGGGGGGCGCGCTCACTGTCAGCATGCAACGTGAAAAAGGTTAGCCATCACTGTGCTATACCATTGAATAGAAAGCCTAATACTTAATATTTAAGGATTGGAAATAATTATTGAAAACAGCACATTAATTTTTATTGCTTCCTTTCTTTAGCCATGTATGCATAAGACAAAAATTCTCCTTATATTAAAAAAAAATTCTAGTCGGATTTTACATTCTCCACATGCTGTACATTTACAAGAATTCCATAGTTCTCAGAAATATTTTTTTTCTTTGTCCATAGTTATCCCCTTTATCAGTTAGGAAATCCTCCAACAAGAATTTTCCGGACAGATTACTTCTTGACCCTGGTGAGGCCTGGCGTCCCACTGCCAGAAGATACGGTACAGTTCCGCATCCCCATGGAGTAAGTACATGCAAACGAAGAAGATAACACATTTCTTCTTGAGTTGAAACTGTTGGGAATATTGTTATCCAGTTTCTCAGAGTGCCATAATAGTGAAGCAAATAGATTATGCAACCTTATCAGTAATAACTGGAGCCGGTTTGCTTGTTCATCTGTATGTACACTGTGTTCCCTGTAGGCTGTTCCACAACTCTGAGGAGTTCTTATAAAGGATGATGGTTCTTACACTTCCCTGTCCAAATCTCTGTGGACTGATTCTTTTCTATTGGATCAGATAGAGGCTTAGGAGAATTCTGAAATAGTCTGTTTCCCTCCCTAGGTGCTGAGGTTGAAAAACACTGCTCTATAGTAAAATTTTCCAGATTGAACCTGGAAGTAGATCAGGATTGCATATTTTATAAATGTTTTAAGTGCTTTTTCTCTCTATATATATTTTTTGTTCTTAAAAAAGATTTTACTTTTTCTCATGTACTCCCTGGAATAGCCCTGTAAACACCATGCTGCATTATTACATAACTGATTCTAAAAATGTTAGCAAAGAATCTTCTGCTCTTCACAGACCCCAGCACTACTGTAAGCATTCATGGTTTTTTGTACGTTTTAAAAAAGCTTTGCCAAAATGAAAAAAATTAAATACTGTAACCCTGTCTGTCGCCAGAATGGTGGTCAAAAGTATATGCTATCTGGACTTCATCCAGGTTGCTCCATTTAATTCTTGGTTTGAGTTCCAGCAGAAATCTCAGGAGCCTTTCTTTTGGGAGAATGTAATCTCGTGGTTAATGATTCCTGTCTATCTGCAGGACCTACATAATAAGATCCTTTCTCTTGTCTGGCTTGAGCTTTCTTAGTTTCACATTGTTAATAAAAACAGTTCTCCAATATATCAGGATGCTTCTGTCAAAGGCAGGAATTACTGAATAACATACTTACTGTAATGAATATTCTGACATTGTTCCGTAATGTGTTTCAACTGTTTGCTTGCTTTTTGGTACAGCATGACAAGAGTAGAATTGAAAGACTACCTTGAAAAAATATATAATGTGCCAGTAGCTGCTGTACGAACCAGGATACAGTTTGGTGAGTCTTCAACTGAAGAACATTGATTATTCATGATTGACAAACTCACTTTCACATACTTTTTGTTTTCTAAATATTTGCTATTTTAAAAAACAATTGCAGCCTGTTGTAGTACAAGTTATATTCCTTTTCAAAATAGTCAATTCTTGCATGAATTGGGACTTGTCATTTCCTTGTTTTTATGAGAATCAAACCTGAGATTATATTAATTTTAAGAAGTGTTGTGTTAGTTCACAACTGATACTTGATTTAACCTTCTTAAATTATTATTTCACTTCATATAACACTGTAGGAGGAAAAGCCTCAAATCCTGTTGGGTTTTATGCAAGGTAGAATTGCAGATTAAGTACAGCAAATTTCAGAAAGTATATCTGTAAAACAAGGTAAGAAGCCAGTTTTCTAAAGAAATTAGTTCATGGCTTTTACCATCTGAAACAATTGCTGAGACTGTGGGAATTCAGTAGGATGACTTTAAACTGTTAACAGAAAAATTCAATTTAATAGATGTAACAGAGGCTGATGGGATGATTTCCATGGCTTTAGTATAGTAACTGAAGAATATAGTCTAGTGAAAAGGAACAGATATAATAGAAAGAAGGGAAGAGGAATTGCATTTTCAAAATATCCATACCTCCTCAGAAATTCTAGTGAATGAACTTGGTTACAGTGTAGAACATTTGGGTTAAAATAAATGGAGGAAATTGAAAATACAGAGGAAATGGAGAGAGAAACTCTGCCAGACATAGGCTTTCTAGAAAATGTATGACTTGTTTTGCTTGTCAGCTGTTTTAATCCCAGAATGCAAGAATGCACAAAAGGACTGACTACCCTGGACTTTATATTAGCCTACAACGAAGTTGTAGTTGCTGATATAGACATATGAAATGATGGGGAAAAGTGACTGTGTAAAATTGGAGTTCTTGATATTGAAGAAAACTAAAAAGAATGGATTGTAATTTGACACATATCTTGAACCTGAAGAAATGAATTTTTCATTTGGAAAAGTGATAGAAAAAGTTGCTTATAGTGATAAAGCCACAATTACAAGCAAATCAAAGAAGGGAGGACAGCAAGAGAAGCAAATGTCAGATCACAAAGAGCTTATGGGTATCTGAAAAAAGGATCCATACTGATAATAAATAAAAACAATAATTAGAAAGGAAAACTATAAGCAACTGAAGGACTGCTGTCAAGAAAGCAAAGGTTCTAAAGGAATTGAGGCTGGTGAATGTAACAAGAAAGGCTTCTTTAGATATGTTCAAAATAAAAGAGAGAAGATAGTAACTACTTCACAAAAAAAACCATCAATAACAAGACTAGAACATGGGAGGGCGGCGGGAAGGAAAGAACTGTTGCTATACTCTTAATTTGGCTCAGTGTTCTCCAAACAGGATCTGTATTTCACCTGAAAAGGATGAAGAATAGGTTAAAGGGGTAGGATTGAAATGTAAGGCTAAAAGAAATATGGATTTAAATCTCCAGAGCTAAGTGAATTGTATCATAGGTTACTATTGAGATGGTTGAATCCTTGTGTGTTATATTTTAGAAACCCTGGAAAATGGGTGAAATGCTAGATGATGGGGAAAAAGACAAATATTAACTCTTATTTTAAAAGGGATAGAGGGTAGTAGGAAACAGAGAACTACAGATCATTACTTAATATAGTTACCTAATATAGTTAATAAAGCTTATAGGAAAGAAAGAATCATAATGATATCACTTACAGAAAGAATGCTGATTGTAGGAATGCTGTAAAATTTATTATATATTGATTTCAGCAAATCATTGGACAATGTATCTCATTGCTTCCTGATTAGCAATATCATAGGCTACCTTGAAAATATTCTCAGAGAGCTCATCAAACATATTGAGTGGGCTTCCACAGAAGTCAATATTTGTGTTAATAACTTACGATTTATATAACCACCTTTCGCAAATGCATAGTGCTGCGTGGCTTACAACAATTAAACATTACAATACATTACACAAATTACAACATTTATGAAAAAGATCTTGGAACACTAATTGAACTGAAAAGATGAGTGCAATGTAGCTATAAATAAAAGGTTGCATGAATAAAAAGATGATTTCTAAATCACAAGAAGGAAAAATTCCTCATCTAACTCTAAAATAATGAAATAGATTCAGAGAAGAAGAGTAAGGATCATCAGGGAACTAGAAATGAAATCTTTTTAAAAGAAATGCAAGAAACTGGGAATGTTTAACCTTGAGAGACTCTTGTTTCTTTGTCAAGACAACTATAATGTGTGAATATGAGATTCAGTGAGCGGTAAAATTGCTGCATGATTAATGCGCCAGTCCTAAATACTTCTGCACTGAGGGAAGAGTTTACCCACTTAGGAGTAGCCACAAGCTTCTTTCTAGACATCACGTAAATATGATTCCTGTTTTCTCTAACTGAAAGGGTAGGGAAAAGGAACCATTAGCTTTTGGTAAGTCAATATGTTGGTCTATTTAACAGGCTCAAACAAACAGAGGGATGACAAAAATAGACGAATCAAGAAGCCAGACTACAAGGTTGCCTATGTACAGCTGGTGAGTAAATGCATCTGTTTGGAAGCTGGGAAAGTGAGGGAGTTGTGGTAGATTTTAGTTGAGTCAATTATTTATGGGTTTCAAAATTCTGTTATGAACACATTGTTTTTCTAAAGGGTATTGAAAAGCGATTGAGCCCTGGGGAAACAGGATGCAAATTTCAGCCAGTCTGGTCTGAGGGATCTGCTTTTAAGTTCTTTGAAGGTGAAAAAACCTTGGAAAAAATCCTAGGCATTAACTTGGATGACAAGCTGCTGAAGGAGTAAGAAATAGTCAGAACACTGTCATTGGTAACTTAGCCTATTAATATTAAAATGTTCTGTTTCATACTAGTTGGCATATGTGGCATGGTAAAAGGCCCTGTGGAGATTTCTTTTGAAAAATCCACACTACAAAGCTAAACTGGGCTTTAGCACTTAGGATAAGATGTTGTGAAATTCTCTGATTGAAAATATATGGATTTGCCATAAGTTCCTAGACAAAAAATTATAAAAGTAAACCTTATTTCCCTCATTAGATCTCAGAGCATCTAGATCAAAAGAGAGCAAATCCTATAGATTGAAAACTATTGAGGTAAATACATGGAGGGTTTTTGTTAGTTAATTGTATGGTAGAATATAAGAGAAGGCAATGCTTTTGAGGTTAATGGGCATGTTTGGATTTTTGTAGGCTTGTTGTGGGTATTCTGATAAGCTGGCTGTTGAGGGGAGACTTTTCTGCTCACAAAATGGCTCAGCCATAGGTTTTTGCAGAAGCACCTATGCCCCAAAGGGTAAACTAGTCACTTGGTTGCCAGTTACCCCCTTCCTGCTTATAGAATTCACTCTATACCTTTTCCATTTTTTCTGGATAGATGGGTAAAGTTGAAAACAAAGCACTGGGATGCACTACTTTTATTTTCTAGAAGTACCTAGAATTTTTTTTTACATGGCCCAGGGATATTCTTGTCACTTAATATGAAATCAGAAAATCAGGTAGAAGAGATATATTGGTGCACTATTGTAGGTCCTTGATCAGAGATGGTATTCAGCAGGTTCTGACCAGTTCTGGAGAACTGGTAGTGGAAATTTTGAGTAGTTCGGAGAACCTGCAAATACCACCTCTGACTGGAGATTTTACAGGACTCCATTTGTGTGTGTGTGTGTGTTTGTGTGTGTGTTTTGTTTTTGGCATCTTTATGATTCCAAGAATTTGCCATACATACTAGTGAGAATAGCTGATCTTGGAAATGACTTTTATTTATTTTTAACTGCCTGTAGACCAATGGAATGTTTCTTCAGTCTTAACAAATGTAGCCTTACCTATATAATACTTTAAGTTGATTTTGATCTTATTCTAAACACTGACTGTTATCTGCTCCAGACTGGAAAGTATTTCACCAATAATAGCTTCTAAGAGTTGTTTATAGTTATAGCTAATTCGTATTTTGTAGCTGGCCTGTCTTTAATTCAGTATTCCATTAAATGTGGGAAGAAAAACATTATACTACTTCTTTGATGTACCCTGTCTCTTCTGTGCTGGAATGGTTATCATAGTTCAGCAGGCTTACCTAGACTTTATTTACATAGGTGAAGTAAGAGGCTTTAATTTTAGATTCCTGCATACCTGCAGATCATTTAAATATCTCCCTTGTTTTGCCTTAATTGAACCTCTGGTTCACCCTTACATTGGCACAAACAAATCCATGGCTTAAGCAAGTTCATGTTTATAGCAAGTTCCAGGTAATTTTGTAAGAAAGCAATCTGGGAAAGTTTTTTTTTACATGTTGTCTTTCTTAAATAGTCAATAGGTGGCAGCATTATTCTTCCTTGCATTAGTTTCTTGACTAGTTGGCATTAGGTATCTGAGAAATACTGTTTTGTCTTAAAAGCAGCAGTTACACGTTTCTCTACTCTGGATTTCTGATTTCCAGGCCAACTTATGCAATATAATATGCATACATTAATCATTGCATTCAAGTGTTGGAAGATGAAAACGCTGATGGTTGGACAACATATAATACATCGCAGTATGGGCGAAAGGAGAGAACTAATACATGTATGTAGCAGTCCAAGTTATCTTGAAGACAGAGAACTTTTTCTCTCATAGCCCAAACTTGGCAAATGAAGGTAGGGTTTTCCCCCTCCTTAGTTTAGATAGTCTTTGTCTGCCATTGCAAATGACCTCAAATTATTGCTTGTGGTCAGTATCACCTTCTGTAGTTTCAGTTTGTTCTTTCTGTGCTTTTTCCCTCCTCCTCAGGAGAAAACATTTTGTAACCTTGGTTATAAAACAGAACTACTCCTTGCCTTTTCTATTTTAAAAGTTAGAACCAACTTCTTCATTACTAAGAAAATTGTTTCTGTGCCTTGAAAATTACATTCTTGTTTCTGCTTGTTTGCAGAGTCAGTAATTGCCTCTGTTAGAAAGCCTAAAAACATTTTGATGATTTGGAGCCAGTCATTTATATTAACCAGATTATTATGAAGCTCCATAAATGTGCTTCCTCAGTGGCTTTATGGAAGCTGTTGTAGTGACCATTTGACAGATGTGACAATATTCCCAAGAACAAGTTGAGCAGAATTTAATCGACTTGGAGTCTACATTTTCCTTCCTTTATGAAGTGTTTTGCTATAATGTATGCTAAACAGCTTATCCACAAGTGGCCATTAACCATTTTCTTTACTAAGCCAAATGATTGAACCTATTACCGATACTCAGATGTGACTTCAAATGAGTTAAAAGACTTATGGTACAGTTATTCCTGGAGATATGGTTCAAGTTATAGAATGGTCAAAATATACTAACCACGGAACATTGCATAGTAACTCTTTTTTCATAAAGCTTTCAGCATGCAAGAGTCAAACCAGTGCAAAATTACTGCTGCGTATTGTGGAGGATTTATAAAGCTTTCAGTTTTGAGAGTTCAATGTAATATCTTGGCGGTTTCAAATCCTTTTTGGCTGCCAGCCAAGATCAGCATTTCTCGGCAAAACAAGGGATGGAAAGAGCCAAATTGTCTGCACTGACTTTTGTTTATTAAAAGGTTCCAGATACAGATTGATTTCTGCTCAATATTTGGTTTTGACCAGCCTTGAAACGGCATCTGCGAGCTTTTTCTTGAGAGTTTGTATCCACCAGATTCTCCATTGTGTCTGAATGTTCCTCCATTGCCTTAAAATAAAATGAGAAGGTGGGATAATACGCGGTGCTTCATGGAAACATCCACTCTGAGTCATTTGTTTTAGTAATGTTGTGACAAATGTAACCAACGTAGAAGAGAAGTGCAAGGACTAGAACCATGGCTCATCTTTGTAGGCCATATCCTTCCTTTTTGGACAGAAGGGCTGTGTCTATCATAGACAAGGCCTCTCAGTTCTCATTTTGGCAGCAAGCCAAACCTTGGTATGCACAGCAACATCAGTCAATGATGATGTTGTACATGCAAGTATAACATGCAGGTGGCAACCATACAAACATTGCCTGATGGGTTTCCAGTGCTCTCTTTGGAATTATATTTGTTGTTTCAGTATTTTTTAAAAATGTCTCTATTCTGACGGATCCTGTTAAAAATAATGCAAACAACACTCATATTCAAATAATAAAACAAAACCTTTTTTTTCCAGCCAATAAGAACCAGTTCAGTTTTTCCTTAAAACAAACAAGCAAACAAAAACTAATATGTTGCTTCTGGAAAATACCTGGGCTTTGATTTCAATAGACCTACACACACACATACACATACTCCAGAACTTTACTTTACTTTATTGTCATTGCACCTCGTACAACGAAATCAAACACCATCTTCAGTGCACATCATGACCATGACCATGACCATGAAAATAAACACAAACACACATCGTTCACCCTTCACACATTGAACCGGAAACCCCCGACACCACACCAACACTGCACTATACAGCAGAATTCAAAAGAGCTACTGCCCTGGGATAGAAGCTGTTTTTCAGCCTATTTGTCCTTGTTTTTATTATTCTGTACCGTCTGCCAGATGGTAATAGTTCAAAAAAAGGGTTCCCAGGATGAGAGATGGATCTTTGAGAATGTTTTGAACTTTCTTAAGGCATCAGGAGCTATAAAGCTCTTCCAAAGTGGGGAGAGGGCAACCAATGATCTTCTGGGCAATGACATTAACCCTCTGGAGTGCTTTCCTATCTGCCACTGTGCAATTGGCAAACCATACAGAGGTGCAGTATGTTAAAATGCTCTCTGTGGGGCAGCAGTAGAAGGTCACGAGCAGCTTTTCATTCAGTATAATCTCTGCTGGGCCCTTTTGACCAGGGCTGCAATGTGGGCACCCCAGGTCAGGTCCTCTTTTAGGGTAACACTCAGAAACTTAAAACTGGCCACTTGCTTCACTCGGTCTCCATTGATAAGCAAGGGCTGAATGTCTGATCTGTTCCTTCTATAATCCACTATAAGCTCCTTGGTCTTATTGGTGTTGAGGACCAAGAGAACATTCAAGAGCTATGCAACTTCTCAAAACAGTGCCTAGTTTTTCCTCATTGAATACATATTGTGGAAATGACTTTTTGCAAACCACAGTGATGGCATTGAGTAGTTGTAGTTATGGAAGGTGTATACTACCTGGATGAAAGTAGGACTTTGAATTGTACCCCAGTGTTGTACACTGAGGTTCTGTTGACTTTAATCACAGCATTAGAAGGGGTGTTCAGCAGTGGTGGGATTCAAATTTTTTTACTACCGGTTGATGGGCATAGCAGGGGAAGGATACTGTAAAATCTCCAGTCAGAGATTTGTCGGTTCTCCGAACTACTCAAAATTTCCGCTATCGGTTCTCCAGAACTTGGTCAGAACCTGCTGAATACCACCTCTGGTGTTCAGCCTCTTGCTGATGCTGAAAATCTACTTCTGTAATACTTCTGGAAAATTATGGTACTGGAAAGAGGTGGAACCAATTATTCATGTTCAATGAGTCCAAGAAGAAATAGGATGCTTGTTAATGCATACCAGCAAGTAAAATTGAAACTTACAGCTGCACTTTTGTGAGTCTAATTGATTTACTCATAGGTTCAGATTAATAGCTGAAGACTATTAATTGGCAGTTGGCAAAACCTGGTTCATTTGTAAGTAAAGTTTTGATTTTAAAAGATAGCAAGAGTGCTCTTATAGTCTTAAGTTTATGTGCTGATTATTAGTTCTTTTTTTAGTCCTTTAGTGATGGCCAAAAGCTGTTAAGGTATTCTGGAAAATACCTTCCAAAATAGCTCCAGACATTATTTATAACACATCTTTCTGTGCCACACTATTGTCTGATAGTTTTATTAGTCTTAGTCTTCTACTTGAAGACAATGGAAATGTGACAAGGGTTGATTTTAACACGACTGTCAACACTGCATACAATATGGAAAAATAGATAATGTCAACAGACTAAAATGCTGTTCTTGAATAATAGGTTCCTGCTGCTAAATAAAAGCTAAAAGGTCAGTAGATTATTGTTTTCCAAATGGGAGACGTTGAGTCTGTGGCAATGCTCTATGTGTTGGCATGGATGGTCTTCGTTATGAAGAATGATTGCTAAAAACTTTTTAATACTGCGTTTCAGGAATTACATAACTTCACAAATCCCTTTTAAAATCATATTATTTATACAGTTCTGTTTAGTAAATTTTCTTTATGCAGCAAATACAGAGACACTAAATAGGCCTGACCCATTCTTTAATGCATACACATGGTGTTTTCTGTTTTATTGACAGAAACTAGAGAAATAAAGTTAAACTACTCACAGTTGTGTTTAATAGATGCATTTTAATAGCAGTTTGGTTAATGATATTTTTATAATTACTATCATAGAAGAAAAATCTGAGCCGAGCAAAGAAATCTGCATATAATTGTGTACCATTCTAGTGTATTGCTTCCCCTTTCAGTCTTCCTCCCTTACCCTTGTTTTCTGTGCAACCTACTATCTGTTCTTTGTGAAGCCCTTAGGTGTGTGCCCTTCCATTGTCTTGTCTTGGTCTCCAGTAATGTGTATATAGAGTTAAGGTATTGTTGGTCTTTATAATTAGATGGAAGAAAATCATGCATTCTGAGACTGTTGAAGACCTTCTCTTGGACTCATGCAGACACAGCTGCTACAATTGAGAACTGTGTTTTTCTGGTTGTAATTTTGGCTATAAATTAATATTCTGGTTTTTAACTGAGAGCAAGTGTAGTTAAAGATTAAGGTGCTAGACCAGCATGAGGAAACTGGACTTCTGTTCTTGCCTTAGGTATAGGCACTAAATCAGTTGAATATCTTTGGGACAGTTGCTCATTCTCAATCCTAGGAAGAAGGTAATGGCAAACCGCTTCCAGAATTGTTACCTAGAAAACTGCATGGACTTGTCTACATAATCACCAGGAATTAAGATCAAGACTTATAAATTGAAGGCCAAAAAAAAAAGCATTCCTCCCACTCATGATTTAATATGATCAGGATTTTATTGACTTGGGGTTATTTCAAATGGTACAACAAATTCTTGCACTATATTTCATTAGTAATTGTGTTTCCAATGAATCTATTGAATTAGCAATGGATATTTGCTTGTTAACTGAGTAGTACAGAACTGGAAAATGTAATGTGATATACTATTTAGGATTTTGGACTGTAACAGAGGTAACTTAGGTTAGAAATTCTGCTTATCCATATGTTTACTGAGTGAAGTTGAGTCAGTTACTATGAGTCCCTTGGCAGGAAGACTGATAGAGTAAAGGATAATATTCTGAATCTTTTCCTTTCTGGACTAACTGAAACTTCCCATGGTTATCTGAAGAAACAACTACTACTGGAACGCATGATTAAACATTTGTTTTCTGTCTTTAGGCTGAAGGACAGACTTTCCAGTTTCCAGACTTGTTTCCAGACAAGGACAAAGCTCCTGAGCCCGACTCTTCTGAAGAAATTGAGAACAAAATTGAAAAAGAGAAACAGAAGAAAATCAATGATCTTAAACGTGGAGATGTTCCCAACTGGTTTTGGCATTGATAGAAGATCTTCTGTTTTAGGTTGGGGACCTTGGAGGGATATGAACACTTTTCATCCAGTCTTAGACTTCGTTTTTAAATGCCGTTGTATTTGTAAGACCTTTACAAATATATTTAATCCCTATTTTGTGCAGCAATTATTTTGATAAAAAATGAAGAGCTCTGGACATAGAAAGTGGCAAGTGTGGGACATCAGCTTCAAACTGTAGTTCATTTTCAAGCTTGGAGGCAAGGAAAACTTACTTGTATCTGTCCTTCCTTAAGCCATTGGACAATATCTAATGGGTATTGTAGTGATCAAGGTATTAAGAGTTTGAATTATCCGGTTACCACTAAAATGAGACACGCTAAATCTTTGGGTTTGTTGGACTGCTCTGGGGTAATACCCTTGGAGTTTGAGATGGAATATGATGCTTCTCAAATTAATAGAGTATTGGTTTGGAGGTGGAAATGGTATAATGTGTTCTTAGAGCCTAAAGTTCTCAAAACATACATATTCCAACTGAATTTCATCCAGTAAAAGCCATTGTTGGCCTATGTTCTTTATTTGTTGGCTCCATCTCTAGAGAAATGGCTGTATAGAAATGGAAAATGATCATTTCTAAAATTCAGGGGAAAATAGCCCACTCAAAATGTTGCGAGTTGGCTGTGGCTAGACAGAACAAAACTTAAAATGTTTTGAGCATTCTGGCAATAGGAAACAATAGAAGCTTGGAATTAATCTCATTGTTCCCTGATTTTCACTTCAGGGATCACACCAGGTAAACAAGTGCTACGCTGACTCTAGATGTGGGCTGCAAGAAAACTTTGAATCAATTTATTTTCTGAAAACCTTTCCAAGGAATTTTTCTATGCAAATGAACATAACTCTAGTGATCTTATTTAGCTTGGTTTTCACAGTCTGCACAAATATTTGAGTTCCATGTTTTTGATGTAGGGGTGGGAGATCTATGAAATTTCTGCTTCAGCTTTTTTAGAACAAGAACTTCAAAAACAGAACTCCAAACCTGCCTAAATTTTGTTGCTGACATCCCTATTTAACTATTGACTACTAGATGCCATCCAATGTACAGAAATGTAGATCAAGGGCATGATTTTTAAAATACATATATATTGAAAATTTTTTAAAATCCTGTAGTAATCAAATCATTTTTACCCAGTTCTAGTACACTGTGGCTAGTAAACATGAGTATATTTTAGCGCATAAAATTTTGCTTTTGGGTGGGTTTCTGTTCCTGTTTGTACTAGGAATGTTGCAAAACAAATTGCTTAAATTGTGGCATGTTAACAATTATGACTAATGCCCCAGTACTGTGTTTGTCAGGAGGCATTGATCAATAAACCAATAAAACCAATAAAATATTCTACATTCACTCTGTATAGAATTTGAACTCTGCAACAATATTAGCAATGCTTATGCACTGCACACAATGAGTACATATTTGTACTCATTGTGTGGCATCTGCCTACCAGTTCCTTGCCCGTATAAGAAAATACAACGCATACACATTGAATTGAATTTATGGACTTTTTAACAGCAAATAATACTTACAGGACCATGATAGTCGGAGATACAGATACAGTACTGTATAAGCAAATTGCTTTAGTCAGCTTCAACCGGCTACCCAAATTGCATTATTCATTATCGTGTGTGTGTGTGTGTGTGTGCACACGTGACCATGGGTCTCGAGACTAACACAACCTGTCAAATTCTGGTAAATTTCATTAGCCATTCATGGATATTTGAAAAATGGTCCATGGAGGCTGATGGCTGGATCTTTCTCTATTTCAGATGATGCTACAGACTGGTAGGCTCCCAATGTGCATCAATCCAGGGGTGTCAGCTAACGACGGATGGAAGCAGTAGCTTATGCCACTGGAGTGATGCAGGCTGAAATTTCAGCCAATTGGTAACCATCGTCAGCCTTGAGCTGGCAATGGAGAGTCTCGGCCTTAAGCTGAGAATGGGTGGTTGGCAACTAGTCTGGGGACTGAGGTGAGGGACTAACCTTCAGGAAAAACTCGGAGGGAGATTGGTCTTTTAAGAGTTGTTCCAACAAATTGATGTTCAAGTGCAAGTTACTCGACTGCTTTAGTAATATTCTTCCTACAGTAAATGACTGATTTATTGACCAAAGAGGATAGGTAGAAACTTAGATTAATCTATTTTAAGCATGCCAAAAGTACATGCTGCAAAAGAACTGTCAGAGGAAATTTAAGCAGGTTAATAATTCCTCCTGCTCAACAATGTACTGAACACATTCAAAGCAGGGAATGGGGAATAGAGCACCAAGTCCCTCCTCCCTCTAAAATGGACTACTTGTAAGTTCTACTGAGAAAAACAATTCCTATTTCTTAACTTTTGAAAAGTTTGCATTTTACGCACACGTTTAGTATTCAGATGCTAACTCTACAGCAGATCCTCTTAGAGGTGGCACCACTTTTTCCTCTGGCATGACTAAACACATTGCCTTAAGAGGGATTCTTATGCTAGCCAGGTAGAAACCTGTTCTAAAAGTCTGGTTTCTGCTAGCGGTTAGAGATCTGAGCCTCTTCCTCTTGTCTATTTCCTAGCCTCTTTGGCCTAGGACACCTAAGGCACCTAAGGTCCATCAGGGAAGTTGTCATGAATGACTATTCTCTGGCTCCCTATCTGTCTCACTGTCTGGCTTGTTCCTCAGGGGCTTCAAGCATCATGGAACTGCAAGATCAAGTCAATTTGCCTTGGAGTTCACCAAGGCCTTTTCTAGTAAATGAAATATGGGCATTGCCAGCCTGGGCACAGCCTTGCCTGTACTTTGTTGAAAAGAAGCATAGGTCAAGCACAGAGATTTCAGCCATATGCTTGGAGAAAGGTATCCCAGCAGGTAAGAGACAGAAAACTTACAAGATGTCATAGATATTTTGTTTCTTGCTATTTAGAGAAAACCCAGTGTTCCGTATGCTTTTGCTCCCTGTATCGCTATTCAAGGAGGGTAACATTTGCCTACCCAAGTTCATATGTAGGGATCTTACAGTAGGGTGTATAAAGCCGGGGGAAGCCTTAGGAAGCTTGTGTCCTCTCTTCTGTGCTGAACTGTTGGTCATCCAAAGTTGTTTTCAGTACAATGCCATGGTTTTGTACTAATCTCACCCTTTGTAGTAATGGTACTATTTCACTTTCTTTCTGCCAAAGGCTATATTACTAACTGTGGCAGAACTTGCTGCAAGTTGGCAATACTTCTACAGCTGTCAATGGGAGAGTCAGCTGAAATGTTCTAAAACAGGGTATATTATCTCTGCCAAAATGTGTTCTGCAGTGATAATGAGCAGCATAGCACATTCCTCCAACACCAAATCACCTCTGTTACTATAGGAATAATCCACCCTACCATCCAGCATTGGATTGGACCTCTGCTTCATTCATAATGCCCATCTAGTGACACTTCCTGCTACCAAACATTCAGCCATATTACTAATGCTCCTCCTGAGAGTTTCCTTCCATTCTCTTCTTTCCCTCTCTCTTCCTCTAGATGTTCCTTCTCAATCAGGGTGACTTTAGCCAATGGATTTTTGGGAGTAGGGGAGATGGAGGATATAGTTAGTTGTCTAATTTGGGGGAGCCTATTTTACAGAAGCCTAAATTTCAATTGGAAGGAAGTGACTTATTCACACATAAAAGTAAAAATACTTGAGAGGCAGATTTAACTCTATATCCATGTTGTTTTCTTGGCAGCACTGTGCTGGTACCTTCTGACATTTTTCTTCTGATTCCTAGTCAATAATTTGGATTTTCTAGATTGCCCTCTAACCAGGTAATCTGTCTTCCAAGATCAACTGGGTTAGGTACCGCCACTTACTGAGACAATTGAAGATAATTGCTGCAAAACAAACTGATTTGATTGATTGATTGATTGGATTTTTAAGGCTTTGACTGAAGTAATGGCGATGATTTACTGAAGAGGGAGGATTGGGGGTGGGGGGGAAGAGTTACATAGAGGAGACAGAAATGTGTATAGTTTTATAAATGGAGGGAAGGGGAAAATTCCTCTTATATAATCTACCAGGCCTATACTTCTTTCAGAATAAAAGAAAAAATATTTTATGAGGAAGAAGCATTTGGAGTTGACACAAGTTTAGGACAATGGCCTCCAACAGCAGTTTTAGTAGCTCTGTCATCTCCATTTCTGGCAGCATGTACCTAAATCAGTGCTGCTTCTCTTCTACTACTCCCTCCCTAACCCATCCATTCTCAGCCAATAAGACCAGGGAAAGAACTATCCCCTGCTGGAAAGAAATAATGACACTACATATTGATGCTGGAGTGTTCTAAGGATGAAATGTTTTGAACAGCCTTATTTTGCAACATTTGTATCATGCTAAATTACTCCCCAATATTTAATTGTTAGGTACTCATTCAATCAAGCTAGAAGATCAGCTGCATTTTGACAGATTTTAAGAGCCAGTTTTGTTTTTCTCTTAACATTTAAGTTTATTATCAATTAAACTAATACGGCACAACATTATCTGTGAAAAAAACAAAATGGCTGGCCTAGGCAGTGTTAGCTCAATCTGTTGTTGGCTTTTCAGCTATTTAACCATCTCCCTATGTCCTTTTGCTCTCACCAATTCTTTTTAATTTAGCAGAACCTATGCTTCTCACTATTTAGCATTAGACAGGGGAAAACAGACTATCCATAATTAGGGCTACTGGATTAAGGCTACTGATTTAGATCACCATTAAATTATAGAAAATATTGAGTGGCCATCCTGAGTTTGGCAGCCCAATTCTGGTAGTCCCAGCCAAGGTAATTTAACCATATAGGCATTCCCCCTTCCTCCCTCCTCATTCAACTTCTGGGTGCTCTGTATGGAGCCCAAGGTGAATTCAAGAAGCATAGTTCATATCACATAACATGTATTTTGTCCCAAAATGCTTCTTAAGCTTCATTATAGGTATGGGACAAGGTATCCCAGCACTTGATGCTTTGTCAGGTTTCAACAGTCTCTGCCTGGTGTCTCTTTTGCTCTTCTCTTTAGTGTCTACTCTATACCAAAAGTTAAGCAAGAGGAAAGAGATTACCTAGGTCAATTTCCCACTCTTGAGTTTGACTATAACTGTTAGAGTTTGCAGTAAACCTGCGAATTAGTTTTGATATCAGGCTGGGCAAGATTAAGCACAGTTTTTATGTTAGTTTTGTTATTCCTGGACAAAGAGAAATGGAGAAATAGAACAAGAGAGCCAGTTTAGTCTAGTGATTAGGCACCAGGTTAGAAACCAGGAGACCATGAGATCTAGTCTTGTCTTAGGCACAAAGCCAGCTGGGTGATCTTGAGCCAGTCACCTTTTTCTCAGTCCTAAGTAAGAGACAATGTCAAGCTACTTCTGAAAAACCTTGCAATGAAAACTTTAGGAACTTTCCAGGCAGTTGCCAGGAGTCATCTGTAACTCAAAGGCATAAAATAACAAATAACAGTCATAGAAGAGCCTATTTTCAGTTATATGGGGCAGTTCAGTTGAATCTGTCTCCACATCTGAAGATGAAAAGTGGTAGAGAGCCAGGAATTGCAAAGGGAGTAGATAAAAATTAAACCCCACCTAAGTTTCTGAGCCTTGATGTCTGGGCTAGAGGATTGTCTGAGAATGGCATGTATTGAATTTTGGTGCTAGTACAAGCTTGTGTAATTCTTCAACAAATAGATATGGAACTAAAAATGGCAAAATTTGATAAATTTCTGAATATGATTTTCTCTGCTTCACTTCAAACAAACTGGGAGTGTCAGTTCGCAAATTCAAATACCAGTCTTAAATATATTGTTACCAAGTGATGTAGATACGAGTTGTGAGCCCAGCATAAAAGGCCTTCATCAAGAAAAATGCTTCTCAGCCCCTCCAAAAGAGATTGTAGTACTTGAAGAATGCAACCCAGAGGATCAAAAGCTTGCAGCACTTCCATTCCAGGAAAAGGCAAACACCATTGGAGCACTTTTAGTTGGAGAAAAGTTAACTAAGACGGGGAAACTGGAGGAAGATCTATAAAATTATGATTGCATCTTTATTATAACACTATAGCTCAAGAGCAGCTTTGTAAAACGATAAGTAAATTTGGAGCAGATGAAAAGAAGCATTTTACATAAAGAACAAAGTGATTGTCTAACAATTAGGCAGCTTTTTATTTTTTAGAAAACTAAGGAACCAAGGATAATGTTGATCAACTAATAAGGAATAGTTCAGTAGAAATTCCATCTTTAAAAGCAGCATACATCTGAACATTGGTTTTGCGGTCTAAACAATGAAGAAAATCTGCTGCCTTCATGCTCTTGTAGACTTTTGAGAACAAAAGCCTGCAAGTTTTTTTGCACCAACACTGAAGGGGTAACTCAGTCTGAAAGGTTTCATCTTGAATGTCTGCAACCTGATGCTATTCTGTTATGCAATGAAGCTTTCTCTTTGACACCTTTACTTTCTTTTCTTCTTCCTCTCACCCTTGGCCACAATCAATGTTTTTCATTCAGATTTGAATTCTGAACAACTCAAGTGTTTATAAGGACACAGCTGTTCCTCTGAGAGACAATCTAAACAGGATTACATCCATACCCTTCAGCCCATTGGCTGCCTAAAATTAGCACCACACCCAGCCTCTCCTTTTTGTTAATCAGATGTGGAGTTGGTTGCTTACAACTCTGGTGAGCTGCCTGTCCCCTTTGAGTATAGTAACCAAAACAATATTGCAGGGTGTGTCATGAATCAAGTTAGCAGAAAGATTGATCCAAAATAGTTAAGGATTGGGAAGATCTTACTACATGAGAAAAAGTCCTGGCTCCACCTACAATGATTTTTAAAAATACGAACATTTGCAGGTGTCCAAAGGAAAGAGGGAGATGATTTACTGTTTGGGGCAAGTCTTTTTTCATCCCCAGAATCATTGGTTGCAGCTACACTATGCTGGGTTAATGCAGTGCCTTATAACCAAAACTAAACATTTTGTGCCATCTGTGTGCTAGATGTTGCAGAAGGAGAAAAAAGGATCTTCCTTACCTTAGAATAGAGTCCAGAAGTACTAGTCATGGTGTTAACAATGGTACTTTCATATTCAAAGGCAGCTGAACACCTGCCTACTAAATGCCCTGAATAGTTCAGGTTTACTGCTCTTGAAACTTGGTTGCTGATTTAGGAAAACAGTTCTTATTCTCTTTGTTAGATTGATGAAAGGATGGAAGTAGAAGACTCAACAGGTAAATTTAGCCAATTGGGAGGTAATCTCACTAGACTTTGCTGAAGAAGTTAGCCATATGCAAGGACTATTAAAGAACAGGTAGAAGTAGGTTGGTGAAACTTGAGCAGAATGTCCTTTTCTGAAATTCTGGACCTTGACATTTGGCCATGTTAGCTGAGAATGCTGGGTGAATTGAAGTTCTTCAAATATGTCAAGAGTACCGGATGGGTAAACATTAGAATAAAAAGTTGTGGCTGAAGGGCAAAATGCTAATGTTGCTAGACCTTATTGCAGAAAAACCCATTTCTTAGCCTACTCTTTCCCTACTTCCACACATTTCAGACAAAGGAAGATAAAGGAAGATCGCTCTGCAGATGGCACACCACATCTTGAATGGTGCTTTTTGGTTTTGCTTTCCCTTCGGTGTGCGTGCCTCTTTTAAAGCAAAATCAAATCCTTCAGTAATTTAAAGTAAGCCATTGGATTTCAGTGTTGGCCTTCTGCCTCCTTGTTTGCTATACAGTATGACCAGGATGAGCCAAGACGTTAGCAGTGCCAGCTGGCTCTGGAAAAGCTGTCTGGCATTATCCATTCCTGCCTCCCTCAGCAGTAGTCAGCTAGTCTTGGGCATAGAGCCTACTGGCTCCTTACTTTGAAAAGCACATGAATGAGTATTCTGTAAATTTGAACGATACAGTAGAGATTTTGCATCAGGTACCAAATACCATCTGTGCACAGCAGCAACTCATGCAAGGTTTGACTTGAGTAGTGGCTAGACAGTCATTTGTCTGGGATTCTTCAGTCTGCATTCTTGCACTGAACTTGGAATCTGGCAGAAATATCACCTTCTAGTTCTATGATTCTACATTTCTAAGACAGTTTTCTAGCTGGAGATGACTTCCCACTACAAACAACTGACTATCGCATCTTACTATGACATGGGTCATAGGATTAACAGAATAACAGAGTAGGAAGGAACCTTGGAGGTCTTCTAGTCCAAGCAGGAGACCCTATACCCGTGATGGCGAACCTATGGCACATGTGCCGGAAGTGGCACGCAGAGCCACTTCTGCCGGCATGCGAGAGGTCACCCGGAAGAGCCCCACTGCACATGTGTGCATGCACCGCCACCCGCCAGCTTATTGTTGGGTATCTGGCATGCATGTGCAGGGGGCGGGGGTGCATGGGAGACACGTGTGTGCGCGCAGAGATGCACAGCATATGGGGGAATTGCACATGCATGCTCAGAGCATGCATTGCCTTCTGGATGCTGCCACACAAGCGTGCACACAATTTTCAGCACGGGAGCCGAAAAAGGTTAGCCACCACTGCCCTATACCATTTTAGACAAATGGCTGTCCAATCTCTTCTTAAAAACCTCTGGTGGTGAAGCACCCACAAGCCATTCCACTGGTTAATTGTTTTAAAGCATCCTCCAACAAACCTGAAGGCATCATGCTAAGTCATCCCTGTCCTTCCTCTACCCAGCAGCCATATTCAAGTTCTGCATAAATGGAGTGTTTTCTTCTGCCTAATGGAAGGGCCAGAACTGAAAATGAATCTTGATGGCTTGCAGTGGGTTAATATCTGACAGTGCTGGGAAAACATTTGTTTAGATTTCTTAATCTTCCTAAGCTCTCTAGGTGGTCTTAGGCAAGACGTTCACTCTCAACCTCAGTTCCAATCTGCCCTAAATGATAGTCACTTGGCCTGCTTAAAAGTTTTTGTACAGAGTAGTTCCTGCACATGTAGTACTTTGAACATTCATGAGCATTTTATATTATAGGATCAGGAATGGGGCTTCTGGTACATTGACTATATCATGTAACTATGCCAACAAAAGGGAGGACATTAGCTTGGCTAATCCATCCATTGTTTTCATTCGTCTTCCGTGAATATTTGCTTGTCATCCCTTCATCATAAACCACCTCATGGAATCAAACACAGTTGAGCTCTTTTCATAATGGGAATAAAACCGTGTGTGAATTTGGAGGGCATTCAGAAGGCAGAAGCTAATGAAAATCCGGTCATTTTTCAATTCAGGGAGAAGAGACTGCATAAGATAATGAATTATAGAACCCCCAACGGCTCATGCAATCCCTAATGTTTGTACAAAGACAATTATTTTCAGTACCTTGTTCTTTGTATATTTCAAAAATGGGCTTCTTGACATCCAGATTTCACTCCCCTAGGAACTGCCCTACAATAGCCAACAAAACCATTAGCATCTGTTAGGTGGGAGTTGAACATATTTATTCAGTTCTTGTAATCAGGTATGATTGTGTCTGTTCTCTCATGGGGAGGGAAATGGGACTGGCAATTGCTTAACACTCATGCTGAATAAAATATTCATAGTCCCAGCCCTGCCAAAAGCATTCTATAAAAAATACAATACTATGATTTATACAATATTTGCTTATCCTTGCACAGAGCCACAGAAAATTCAAAACTAGACATAGGTTCTAACAAGTCCTCTGAAGGGCAGGTAGTCCTATTTCTAAATGGACAGTAGGAAGGAATTAACATTAAACCTTACAGAGATTTCCAAATATGGCCTTTGAGGGATGTCATTGGTTAAAACAGAATGAAAGACAGAATAAAGAAAATCCATTGGTTAGCAGATGCTGATCTCACCTAGCCAGCATCTCTTCTCACAGAAATAGGATACATGAGCCACAGCCAGAAAATATTCATCATTTTAATGAGCTGGTTATTGTTACTGACACTGACGCTTGGTGCTCCCCAAAGGTTGCATGTTCTGGGGTCATCTTTTCCCAGATTTAGAGAACAAAATGTAGGAAGACATATAACATTCCCTTCCAAAGAATGCCATGTTTGGAAGTTGAGTGCAGTAGACTTTAGCCTTTTGAGGGATACCCACTCTTTCTGGGTAAGATCCTACTTGAGGTTTTTTAGCCTTCCTCTCCTAGTCTCCACACAAACATCCCAGCCTCAGTCACCCCACTGTTTAAACACTTTTTTGTGGGACATGAGAACTTCCCAACTTCCAGCTGGTAACTGGCCTTTTTTGGTGGCTAAAGAGATCAATGACTGGACCTAGGAATCAGCTTCTGGGTGCCAAAGTGGGTGCATGTCTCTGAAGAGTGAAACAATTATTTGACAACAGTGCTTGGAATGAAGCAATATCATTTCTGGAATGACGCACAAATTTTTTTCTCACATTTGGCACAGGAAGGGCTGCAGCTGCTGGCCTTCCTGTCAAGTCGTGTAGCTGTGGAATGGTTTCTTTCCCCTCTGGCAGATCCTTGCAAGAAGTGAACTAGGGAGAACATGAAGGGATTTATGTTGTCTTGCTTCATCTACAAGAGTTGGGTGACTCTCTGTCTGCTCATGCTGAAGGCCAACAAAGGGCACTGACTTGATTAGATTATCTTCTAACACTTGATCATGTAATCCCGTGCATTAAGCTTCAGTGATGCACAGCACAGAAGTCCTCTTGAAGGTAACTTGAGTATCTAAAGTCTGCCCCTAGTTCTAAAACCAAGCCTATGGCTTCATGTGAGGGGGGAAAAGATATGTCACTCTTGCACGAAGACGTGATCTCATGAAGCAGTAAAGCAAATGGCTTGGGATTACCCTGCATTTGCAGAGTAATGGGCTAGAGTTCCTTTTCCATGTCTACAGCAGGTCTCATTACAACAACTTTCCAATGGGACATTGAGATGTGGCTCATTCGTGGTAAGCCACAGATGGCAGGTGCTTGAGCTGTTAGGTTCTCAGCTAGTTTTTGATTCTTGGCCTCATTCTTTCCTCCACTGTCTCAACTGTTAATATTGTTCTGTTTTTGTGAGCTGTTTTCTGTTTTATAAATCCGGAGATGGCTTATTGATACTTTTAAAAAAAATCAGGGTACTATATAGCAAGCTATCTCAGGCTAGAGACTGGGGAGCACAACAGCAGGAAGCCCTAAAGGGTCCAACCAGGGTTGTTTTATTTGAGGAGTATTAGCTGTCTTTCAATGCCTCCTTGCCTGTTCACAATCATTTGCAAATTTTGATGTGCTGTGGGTTTTGTGGTCCTGATTTTGGTGAAGAAACAGCATCAGAACCATTAATTGCAGGGCAGAAATAGATGACTTCAGACTCATTTATTTCAGTGAGACTTCAGTATGCCTAAGTTCACCTATAGTTCAGTGAACAAGAAAAGATAACACCACTTTAATCACATTTTCATAAACTCATCCTTGAATCCCTTGATACCCAAAGCGGTAAAAGAGGAAGGAGAGAAGAAGAAGGCCTTTGGATTCTCCATCGTGGTGTCTCTGGATATTTTCTTATTTTCTTTTTGTTTATGTTGCTCAGAAAATCTCAGCCTAGAAAGAGCCCTGTGTGATTCTAAAACTCAAAGTATTTTTAAAAAAATATGGTATAATTTAGATGCAAATATTACCCTACAACTTTCTGTCATTTCTCTGTTGTGTTCCGTATTTGAGTTTCAGACCAAATGTATGGACATATTTTATGAAGCCTTTTAACTTCTTTCAGAATGGTGAGAATCCAGAAGGAATCTGGTAGCACTTTTTTAGAATAATACGGTATATTTTATTAAAAGGTGTAAGCTTTCATGAAGTATAGCTCGCTTTATTATATGCATGTTAAATGAGGTATAGTTCATGAATGCTTTATGTCTTAATAAAATGTGTTAGTCTGAAAAGATACCACCAGACTTTTTTTCTAATGTACAGCTACTATAGACTAACAAACTACAGTTTCAGTGAATTGGGAAACATAATGGACAACTCTAGTGTTAGAGGAAAAGAAGAGTTGATTTGAAAGCTCAGCAATTAAAGATGGATTTGGCTTGGAACATTTCTAGACAGCAAATTAAGAGAGAGACATAAAAATGAGTTTTGGACACAGATTTTTATCCTCTTTTCTGCTCATAAGACACACACACACACACACACATAATGTTAACCACATTAACACAATGTGGTTAATGATGGGAAGGAAGGAAGGAAGGAAGGAAGGAAGGAAGGAAGGAAGGAAGGAAGGAAGGAAGGAAGGAAGGAAGGTAGGTAGGTTTGGAGACCTTCACAGTTTATGTTTCATCACAAAAGAACTCTGATTGTAAATATGGCAGGAATATTTTATTCTCTCAATAACCCCAGCCCACTTGTTTGCTTTGCTTTTCAGGACAGGAGGAGTTGTTTACTTTGCTAGGAAAAAGGCCAGATGCAAGAGGAGCTGTTTTGCATGCAAAGCTTTTATTGGAAGGATTGTGAAAAATGAGGAGGGCAGACTAGGGAAATTGTAAGCCTTGAGAAACCTGTTTTTGCTATTAAAATTACATGATCATAACACTGAATGATCAATATATGGGTAAAATCTTAGCAAAATGGTTTTCTACACTTTAATAACTTATTAACTTATTAATCAGATATCAGCAGTTTGGTTAATACATAAGACTTGGATATAATGGCATATTTATTTTATTGCCACAACTTTTAAATTTATACTGTAGAGGCAGGTTTGAGGAGCCTTAATGTAAACATATTAGAAAATTAGTGGTGAAAACATTAATAATATGCAGGTGATACCACTCTATTGGCAGAAAATAAAGAGAATATAAAACAACTTATCCTAAAACTCAAGACAGAAATTGAATAGGTTGGACAGTGCCAAAATATCAAGAAGACTAAATTAATGACTAGCTGGAAATGATGACAGCCAGGTAAAAATTGGCAATGAAGAAATTGAATGAAACCAGGATTTTTTCTCTCAGTTTCAAAATTAACCATGCTGGAGACACTGGACTAGATATTAAATGGAAATCACCACTTGACTGTACTGTAATGACTAACATGGAGAAGACCTGGGAAAAACAAGTTCATCAGGCTTAATACCAAGGGCAGAATAATAGATACTATGTTTTTTCTGTAATAACTCACAGTTGTAAAAGTTGGATAATTTAAAAAAATCAAAGAACACTAGACTCCATTAAACTGATGGGTTTGGAGACAGCTGCTGCTCATATCTTGGACAGAAAAATAATGAATGAGTTTTTAGACCATATCTAGCCAGAAATATCATTGGAAGCTAAGATTACTAAACTAAGGCTGTCTTCCTAAATTCATATCATGCAGTCAAGTCTAAGATTACCGAACTAAGGCTGGTAATTAGGTTGATTATGCTAAAAACGGATGGAAATTCTAGAAAAGGAATGTGGCAAATAACACATTGGATAGAAATGAACGCATAAGATACAGGTTTAAAAGTAGAAACATTAAACAAAATTATGGAACAGCATCAAATAGAAAATAAAACCTAATGTATAAAGCCTCTAAAACCAGAAGTGACTGAACAAATGACGGAAGAGGGATTTCTGATGTAGAGAGCTTTCATAGGCCATGAACCAAGGTTTTATCCATGGAAGTTTCTTACTCATTTTTATGGACACAGTTTGCAACAGGGGATAGATTAAGTCCCATAAATAAGTAGAAAAAGTTATTCCTGAAAGGAAAACTCTTTACTAATGATTTGATCAGGCTGATAAAAGAGCAATAAAAGCAATCCTTGTCCTAAAAATGAGTTTTGTAATTCATTCTAGAACTGGACTTCACTGTCATTCAACATCTTAATCCCACACACACACCCCATACAAATTTGGGAGATTTTTGCCAAATGTTCAATGGATGTTTGATGCTTAGTAAATTAAACCAGATCTGACATTTTGCTTTCAGAAGCAATAATCATCTGGCCTACAATATATTAAATTCTGACGAGGCAAGAATGCAGCATTTGAGAGTAACTAATACCTGGCAAGCAGTATTTTGACAGTACCCAACAGATAGGCTTGCATTTGTCAGTATCTCGTAGATGGGTAAGAGATGGGTAGGTGATATGCATTGATACACAGCAATGCTACCATTTTATTATATTTGACAATGGACTTGCAACAAAATGTAGTTAATTTATTCATTTAGCAGATCCTGGTAGATAAATCACAAGTTAAGTTTTACATTCAGCAGCTGGATATTAAGTTGGAGAACATGGAGAATATTACTAGAGGAGAGTTGAAAACTGTATTGAAAGAGTACTCATCAATAATCCATCATCAAATTGAGGTTACATATCAAGTGCAGTAACATAAATTTCAGTCCTGGGCCCTGAGATCTTAAATGATTATCTTCAATGATGATCTGGATGAAGATATAGAGAAAAGCTTATGACATTTGCAAAGAAAAAAAACCCAAGGTATGCAGGATAGCTAGCACTTTCAAAAAAATCAAAATCAAAATATTTTTGAGGGATTAGAGAATTAAGTTGAAAAGATCACAAATTTAAGAAAAAGAAAAAGTGCATGGGTATAGGATGGGGAATTCCTGACTTGGCTTCTGAAAGAGAGCTTGGGATAGTCCAAAGCGTTTGGCTACAAAAATGGCAGTTTTAGATTGCATAACCAGAAATATAATTTTCCAATAATGAGAAATTAATTACTTATTCTGTGTTGGTCAAGTTCCACTTTGACTATTGTGTCTTCTTTAAGAAGTATTCAGACAAATGGGAGCAAGTTTTGAGAGGGGCAATAAGGGTGACCAAGGGACCAGAACCCAAGGCTTCTGCATGGAGACTGAAGGAAGTGGGAACACTTAGCTTGGAGAAGAAAAAAGACTGAAATGAAATATAATAACATATTTCAAGAATTTGAAATCATCTCATCCCAACCCACAGGTCTATTAAAGAATTTAACATCCAAGAAAGCAGATTCCCAGAAAATATTAGGAAAAAAACATCAAAGAGCAAGAATAATAGAAAAACCAATTATCTGGAGCAAGAAACCAAGAAGAGGCTAATAGCCATTTGTTAAGGGGTTTCGTTTGGATTGCTTTATTTTTCTTTCTTTCTTTCTTTCTTTCTTTCTTTCTTTCTTTCTTTCTTTCTTTCTTTCTTTCTCTCTCTCTCTCTTCTTTCTTTCTATTTCTTTCTTCCTGCTTCCTTCCTTCCTTCCTTCCTTCCCTCCTCCCTCCCTCAGAAATGTTAAATGCATATATCTAAACCTGCATGTGTGTGCGTGAGTGAGTGTGCGTAAAGTGTTTCTAAACCTTGGCAATTTTAAGATGCGTTGATTTCAACACTCAGAATTCCCCAGTCACTTGAAGTCCATATATCTTGAAGTTGCCAAGATTGAGAAAGGTTCTATAGGGGTCTTTGGTGAATTAAAAAATATCCAAACAGCAGCAACAATCATGCAATCAAAGCCCTATACTTTTTTAACATATTCTGAGCCCTGGGGGCACCCCTGGATCATAGATGGATAATTGGAAGCCCTAGGACTTTGCCCAAACTCCTCAAAAGGTTACACTGGTTTTTTTTAATTTGATGATAGAAGGAAATTACTGAACACACAAGTAGAATTCTTACTAATTGTATACCATGGATATAAATGAAATTTAATTTTTGCCTGGCCACGATCTCTTGGGAATGTATTCTCTGGAACCACACACTATGACCGTGTGCTGCTCTTATCAAGAATAAAGCTTGTACAATCTTGTTCTATAGAGTTGCATTATAGCTGTAAGAGTTTAGAAAGTTAAGATGACAAATTCTGCTTTGGACCTGATTGCAAACACAGAAGAACCTCAGTAGAGGCAGCGGGAGGACCTGAACTTCTGATATGAAATTAGCTGCTACCATTGAAGATTCCACTAAGGAGTCATGCATTTTGCTTCATATTTCCCGCACAGAAAGTTCCTTGGCTATAAACTATGGATTTGGTAAGGCGGGGGGGGGGAGGGGGCTTGGGGAAAAAGTAGCCTAGCCCACCCCCTCTCCCAGCTCCACCCCATTGATAATTAACTTCCATGAACTACCTCAAGTAGAGATTATCCTTGCTGAAGTTAATCGGTCCCGATTCTACTGAAGGACAAGTACACCCACACGGGTAGTCATTTATTTTCTATTTGGACATTTTCTTTGCTTTCTTTGGCTTAGGAAGAGAAAAATACGATAAATTTCTCACTTGGAGCAGGCTCCAGGAACTCTGCCGTCAAACATGGTGGGTGTTATTTTGGAACGCCTAGTGCTAGCAAATATATATCAACTTGCCCCATTCCTTTCTCTTGTTACCTCAAATATGTTTCCCAAAAGTCCTATTCGCTTTACAGCAAGATTTTGTGGGGATTATGTTGAAGTATTGCATAATAGGCTGAACTGCAAGCTAACCGATTACATTTTAACCTAGCATATTGCATGAACCCAGGCTGTCCAATTCAGGGTGTCATGTGAACTCGAAACATTGGGCCAGTGTAGAGAAGCATGATTAAGTTAACCCTGGGTAATATAGCCTTGGATTAATAGTGCTTCAGTACTATATTTTCCTGAAGGAGAATTAGAAGGTTGAAAGATCTTCTCCAACTTCTATGATAAGGACTCAGATCAGATCAAAGAAGGGATTGGCTTATGGTTTGGGCTGTCTAAAAATAAAACTGAAAGAAGGACTAAAGACCTGGGAAAAGTAGAGGCAGAAGGCCAAAAAGGGTAGGATGGAAAAGAGGGACAATCAAACGATTAAAATAAATAGAAGTGGAAATAAAATTATGTGTGATTGTATTCTCAGAATAGGCTAAACCAAAGCCAAACCAACCCTATTATATGGGTTGATTTAGGCCTAGCATGTTTTGTGAACCCATCCATTGAGGACTGTAAATTGAGGTTTTCTGATTTAGCTCAATGTGCAAACCTAACCAATTGTGATTTAGTGAGGGGCAGCATAAGAAATGGACCCAGGTCCTAAAGCAGGATCAAGTCTCACTAGATTTATTCATGTCCCACATTAAGTTAATGAGCATACAACTGAATTTTCTCATACAACTATTTTCTCAGTGTCTTTTCTCAATGTTCTCAATGTTTCCTTTCTCTATCTGCCTACCTATCCATATTTCCCAGTGAAACAATTCCATTCTTATTGTTCATGGTACACAATACTAAAAAACTAATTTCCCAGCATTCCTCTTGCTCAACTCAGAGACATAGCAAAAGCTTCCAGCAAGCAAGTTGGGATGAAAGATTCAGGGGCAGCTGGATTTAGAGCTGTGTTGTCCTAAACATCTTCCAAGGCTATAGCCAAGAAATGTATAGCCTAAACATCTTCCAAGGCTATAGCCAAGAAATAGCCAAGAAATGTATAGCCAACACTTTCCCATCAGTCTGACCACAACAACATGCCTCTTTCTATTTAGCCTGACCACAGTAACATGCCTCTTTCTATTTAGCCTTGCCTTGCTCCTTGCCTTCCTCTTTGGAAGATGCTGAAAGTAGCATAACTGAAGCAAAACTTTACATCTACCACAAGAATTGCATAACACATTCCAGTTTACTGGGAAGAAAGACCTCACTATTACCAAAATTAAAATAATGACCAGGTATAGGAACTCCCCAGTTGTTCCAGTTATTTTGAAGAATCCTGGAAACTGTATCCAGGCATGGTGGGGCTCACTTCAATTTCCTCTTGCCTGGTTTTAAAGGGCAAATAATTAACAGATTATTTAGCAATTAAGGATTGCAGCAATCTCGCCATTTTGGCTTCTTTTGAGCATGCGACCCAAGAGACAATGGCAAAGATACAATTAGTTTGGGCTCCCTGATATCAACCCTCAGAACCAGCCAAGAAGCCTTCAAGTACCATGAAATTCATGAACATCCTTCAAAAGGGGGTTCATTGCATATGGTTTGGTTGGCCTGTTTTGCATTTACGCTGCATTTTTCTTCCTCCTCTTTGTTTTATCATCCCCTCCCCTTTATTATTTTAATAATATGCTTCCTAGTCATAATAAGTGACCTTTTCCACATCTGGCTTTGATTGGTTTCATTCTGCAGATGTTACTTATGGCTGTAAAAGGGGGTGAAGGAGAGGGAGGGGAAGAGGGCACAGATTTTTCCTTTGCTGTTGAAGTTGTTTTCACCTAAAGAGAAAAGGAAGGGGGAGCCTACTAATTAGCTTGGCTGCTGCCTGAAATTCATCTGGTTTGCATGTGAGACTTCACTGATTTTGAGGCATCCAATTATGACCTACAAGAGAAGTTCATTTCTGGCCCTGAAAGAGGCAATTCATTTGGGAACTTGCAGGGTCCCCATCAGCCATAGCTGCTTAAGGGTTATTAAAACAGAAATACGAACCTAGATAAGAGACTTTATTTGATCTTTCAGTTCATGTAGAAAAAGGCCTCTATAAAAGCATTACTATAAAGATCTCTGGGCCACACGAAGTGTATGAGGAATTCATAGGAATTAATCATCTGGGTATTGCCCATCGGAAAGAAAAATTAAGTAGATCTGTCATTCATTCGGGGAGGGCACCAAATAATCAAATGTAAAGGTGGTGCCTGTACATCAAGACCATTTTGCATTCTGGATTGTGTGTATGTGTGTGTGTGTTGTGTGTATGAATCTGAACGGGCCAGAATGCAAGAATGAGAGGAATTCAGAAGCAGGGGGGAAAAAAGTATATAAATTGAAAAATTTAGGCAAAGTTCACTGTGCTATTTTCATTTATCTTGAGGTGCAGAACACAGCCATTTGCTTCTCCTTCCTGCAGAAGTGGGAGGAGGTAACGTGGGAGGGGAGCTACGGGTATTCAAAATGATACCGGTGATTGAAAGCCTATCCTTTTTACAAGCATTGTACATGTGAAACATGTCAAAAGGGGTGAGGTTTTGATTGTGGAGTTATAGCTGCCAGCTTGATACTTTTGATCTCCCCGCGGACACAGATACCTCTGCCTTTGTTACTTACTTTTTTACTTACTTTATCTGTCTGTCTGTTTGTTTATTTTATTAAAGAAATGTATATAGCTGCCCAATACACCCACACACAAAGTGACTCTGGACAGTGTACAACATTATTGTTGTTGTAAGTCGCCCAGAGTCCTACAATCGGCCGTACAAATCTTTAGGAATCAATTAGTGGCTTCATTGGGACTTGGAAATGCTTGATATATTAATAAATATTTGTATTTGTTTATTAATCTTCAAAGAGATTTTCCTTTAGTGGTTGGAATAGCCGGAAAAATAATTCACAGATTTAGTGATACAAAATTGATTTGTGTTCTGCTTGTGCTAGACAGTTACAGTACCAAGCACTGTGAAAACTACCTTGCCTGATCTAGCTTTTGAATTTCTGCAATGATCAGTTGTACATTGACTGTGTTCACACATTGCATTAAGACATGGGAGAAGCCCACACTAGTGATTAATAGCCCCATCCAATCATCACTGCAGCAATTAATCATTTGGGCAGAGCGGCTTTATATTGCCACAATGATGGATGGATGGGTGATGCTATAAGCTGCTAACTCAGAAATCTTTCTAATTTGATTAATTTGGTTTTGGCTGAGGCAATATGTGAACCAATGGACTGTGCTTTGTAAACAACAGACCTGATTTTAAGGCAATGTGTAAACTACCCATTTATGGTTTATTTAATAAAATAATAACACAATGTGTGGGTTTATGGAAGCTTCCATTGTTTTTATGGGCATATATGAGGCATTTTTCATAATCCATGTACTCTTCTACCCAGGGGTGGGATTCAAATTTTTAACAACCAGTTCTGTGGGCGTGGCTTAGGTGGTGGGCATGGCTTAATGGTCATGTGACTGGGTGGACATGACTTGGTGGTCATGTTATTGGCTGGGTGTGGCCAACTCAATATCACTCACATCGCGGCATGCATCTTCTCCCCTGGCCTCTCATGACTGTGGGGATACTGCAACAGTCGTAAGTGTGAAAAAAGGTCATAAGTCACTTTTTTCAGTGCCATTGTAACTTTAAATGGTCATTCCACACAAGCAAAGTACCAGCAAAGGAGTGGAAAAAAACTCCAGAGACGTTCCTGAGACAGGAAGTCTAGTCCTGCCAAGGGTTATCGGAGAGGCAGTTTCTGTAAGCAACACCAGAATGTTTCCTTCCTGCCTTCCTTACAGGATTAGGCCAGTAATTTCTTCAAACAACCGGTTCTCCAAACTGCTTAGAATGTTAACAACCTGGTTCTAGTGAATAGGTATGAACTGGTAGAATCCCACCCCGCTTCTACCTCTTTACTCTCAAATCACCTTCACTTTCAAGATTTCCTTGAAATACCATTTATGGATCAGAGATGTTTGGAATCAAAATGATCACTGTGGCACTGTCAGGCATGAAAGATCAGGTCTCCACACGGTCCAATTAAACTGATGTATTGCTACTCAGGCCTATGCACAGAAATATTTTCGACTAATGAACAGCACCTGGTTAGAGTTAGATAAGGGGAATGACCAACAACAATCCCAGGCCTGAGGCCATAGCCTTGAAAACCTGGCTATGGCCTCAGGCCTGGGATTGTTGTTGGTCATTCTTCAGTGGCCCCTTTGGCTTTTATTAATATTTTAATCTGGGCTGGCTGTTGATTAAATGTTTCTTGCCATTTTTTTTAGTTTTGTACACCACACATAGTCTAGTAAATTTTGGCAGTCCACCAATTTAAATAATAATAATAATTATTATTATTATAATTATAATTATTATAATTATAATAATAATAATTATTATTATTATTATTCACAAAAAATGACAGTGTACACAGCAAACGAGATAACTATGCTGGGTTTTGTATCACAAATCACTAGTCGAACACTTCCCCAGCGTTTTGGACTGCATGATGTCTTGGTGGATTATGTGAGCAGATCCCAGTAAAGTGGCCTTCTGCAGCTGACCAATGGTGATTTTGTCAGCACCAATTGTTTTTAAGTGCTTGCCTAGGTCTTTAGGCACAGCATCCAGTGTGCTGAGTACCACTGGAAGCCCCTTACAGGTATATGCCAGTCTCTGCAGTTCGATTTTCAAGTCCTGATATCTGGTGATTTTTTCAAGTTGTTTCTCGTTGATTCTTCTGTCACCAGGTGTGGCAATATTGACGATTGACACTTTTTTCTTCTCCACAATCATCATATCTGGGGTATTGTGTTCCAAAACTTTGTCAGTCTGTATTCGGAAGTCCCACAGTAGTTTTGCATGCTCATTTTCGACCACTTTTTCAGGCTTATGATCCCACCAATTCTTTGCTACAGGCAGATGGTAGTTGTGACACAAGTTCCAGTGGACCATCTGAGCGACTGTGTTGTGACGTTGTTTGTAGTCACTCTGAGCGATTGTCTTGCAACAGCTCAGTATATGATTTTTTTCTGCTTCTTTGCAGAGTCTGCATTTGGAGTCATCAGCAGATTTTTCTATTCTGGCTTTGATTGCATTCATTCTGATGGCTTGTTCTTGGACTGCAAGAATTATTATTATTATTATTATTATTATTATTATTATTATTATTATTGATTAAACATGAAACTCAGTCAACTGGACATTTAAAAATGTGTCACAAATATCATTGACTGGCAATGGTTGATACAGGTTGCTTCCAGCATCCTAGGTATCAACCAGAGATTTTCTTAAAATGTAAGATGTTCCAAGTAGTGCAGTTTTATGTAGTTCCACTGGTGTTATTGCAGGAATCTGCAATTTCTTGATGTACTGTGTAAAATTCTTGGACATGGTACCAAGTGCCCCAATGACAATGGGTACCACTGTTATATGTTTCATCCATAATCATGTAGTTTCGATGGCCAGGTCATGATATTTCATGATTTTTTCCCAGTTCTTTTTCTTCGACTCTGTCGTCTCCTGGTACAACGATATCAATAAATTGTACATTTTGCTTTTCAACAGCTGTGATATAATGTGTTGTGTTCCAAATGACCATCCATCTGTATTCGAAAGTCCCACAAGATCTTCACCTTCTTAATTTTGACAACTTTTTCCACTTTGTTCCCATGACTTTTCAGATACAAGTAAATCATATTTTTACATAATGACCAGTGGATTAATTTAGCAACTCGGTCATGTCTAGCTTTGTAATCAGTTTGCGTGATTTTGCTGCACTCTGATTATTATTATTGTTATAGTTGTCATTGTTGTTTTGTTGTTATTAATGTTAACGAAGTGCAGGCAATGGAGTTAAGTGTTGCCTCAGCACATAGCACTGTACATAGCACTGTAATTGCAAGAAATTCTTCCTTTATAGCAGGAGCAAGTGCATTATACACAAGGTTGAAGTTAGGTGCCTTTCAAAAAAGTCCAGTAAATGTGTATGCAGCTGTGCTGGATTACAGATTTTACAAATTAAATGTTGCAGAGTTCTTCTCAGCTGCACAATTGGGTCAGTTTGCATTGAAAATTACAATCCTCAAACAAAACAAACCTCTAAAAATTGGCTGACCAACTACCTCCATTCTGTCCTCAAAGGAGAAGAAGTGGAAAAGAGCCATGAAGTTTCTGCCTGCAAATATTTTCTTCCCTGCCCACGTCGCACGTGAAAGTGTTGCAAAACTGGCTTTGAAGCCATTCCTACCAGTAAAAGTTATAATTCTCTAGATGGAACACGTGTATTCAATGCAAAAACCACAATCAACAGCAACAACAGCAACTTTCATAAAAGTTGTCGGGAAATTTGTATCTTGAGAAAAATCAGGTCAGGAATTGGGGCTGGGAATAAATTGTGTGTTGCATGAGGGAGCCAGATGTGCTGAGAAAAAGCTTAATATAAGTTGGCCCCATTAGTCCTTGTAGGTTCCATACTTTGTCAAACAATTAAAAGGGACAATTCTCTGGCATAATAGCCAGGGCTATTCAGATGAAGAGCTAGGGGAACCAAATGGGAGACAGAACACTCATGGTGTGTAAAATATTCAACACTATATTCAATATTAATATAGCAATATTAAATACCAAGGGCAAAAACAGCAGCATGAGGATTTTAGTATTTTAAAAGCAGAGATAAAGACAATTGAAATGGGCAATTGTTTCATAGTATGCTTTAAATAGTTATGTTAAAAGTTCAGTTAGGGATAGGGAGTACCTTTTAAAGGAGGAATGAATTAGCAATTCTAGGAAGAGTTGGGAAGGGGGAGAGGTGGGGTAGATGGTAGGTAATCCACAGCTTTTAGAATCCTTCTGGTGTAATAATAATTTGGGACTAAAGGTAGAACTGTGTGTGATTGAGTTTGAATTGTTTGATTTGCAGTTCTTCTGATTTTGTGTGTTATCTCTCACTGCAACCAATAGGAGGGAACTCCATTATAGCAGCATTAGCCTAAACTAGGTTCAAGGAGTGAGTGACCTTTAGATCCACTAGATTCAAAACCGTGCCTTGTTTGGATCAGTGGTGAGATTCAAAAAAAATTACTACCCGTTCTGTGGGCATGGCTTGGTGGGCGTGGCAGGGGAAGGATACTGCAAAATCCCCATTCCCTCCCTCCACCACTAACCTGCTTTCCAGCTCCGTTCTCCTCTGCAGGGCAACAAAAGAAGACCAAACCAATCAGCTGGGACTTGGGAGGCAGAGAATAGATGGGGGCAGGGCCAGTCAGAGATGGTATTTGACGGTTCTCTGAACTACTCCAAATTTCCGTTACCGGTTCTCCAGAACTGGTCAGAACCTGCTGAATACCACCTCTGGTTTGGATGTAAATACTGCTGTCAGCATATCTTTTCCCTTAATACTTCTGGGGATGGGGAAGGTTCCTGCAAAATGAGCCTTCTGCCCTATTGCCAGAGGAGTATTTCTGTCCTCACCAACTGATCATTTAGGGGAATTGGGATTGCAATGCTCTTCAGTGTCGGAAAATATGGAGAAGACACAGAATATATCATGAAAGAGATACCCCAGACGTTCAACAGTCATCAAGTTCACCTTTTCTCTCTGAGTTTCAGATTAGTTGGCAGATCTGTTAAGTTATTTAAAAAACTGGTTATAAACATAGCCATAGATTAATTTTTTTAAAATTTATTCTGCTAAAGTCTTTTGGTCTATATAGGTAGCCCTTGGTTACTGAGCACTTATTCAGCAACCGTTCAAAATTGCACTGAAAGAGTGTTAGTTTGACCAGTCCTCAAAGTTTTGGCTATTGTAGTACCTCCACAGTCATGTGATTTTGCTTCCTATGCTTGGCAACTGACTCACACTTTTTTTTAATTAATTTTTTTATTTTATGTTTTACAATAATTCCATTTCATTTCAACTGTGTGTCAACTGGGTACATATATCTTGTGCTTACAATTATAATTAATACTTTTCTTACCAATATAACAATAATCACATTTTCTTATAGCTATTAATATATCTATTATTTTTTTAAACAATCTTAACTTATTGCTCTATATATTCATCTGGTCCATTTTATTTTCCAACCATTGATAAAATAAATCCCATACCATATAATATTCTGTTTCTTCTTTTTCTTTGACTACCAATGTTAACCTATTCATTTCTGCACATTCAAATATTTTCTCAATTACTTTTCCCTCTATCAGTATCTTATCACTTTTCCAATTCTGAGCAAATGCAATTCTGGCTGATGTTAATACATGTATAATTAAATATGTTTTTTTCTTTACTGTAACCTTTAGGTGCCATTCCTAATAAAAAATATTTCAGGTTTCAAATCTATGTGTTTTTTTATCATTTTTTCCAACCATGTGTTTTTGTCCAGTATCTTTTAGCTTCTATACAAGACCACTACGTATGGTAATATGTTCCAGGTATCTAGTGGCACTTCTAGCATTTAGCTGATTTATCTTTGAACATCTTAGCTAATTTTGCTGGTGCAAAGTGCCATCTATAAAACATCTTATACAAGTTTATGCAACTTATGCAACTGACTCACACTTATGAGGATTGCAGAGTCCTGTGGACATGTGATTGCCTTAATTATTCTCTGCTGGCTTCCCACAAGCTGGTAGGGAATGTTAAAAGTCACTCTGGACACTTTTCCCATGGCCTTTCTGAACTTGTACCCCATTGTGCCAACCATTCCCTGGACTTTCTGTGCTTGAACTCAGCCTGTACCAGGTCTCTCAAACCCCCAAGCCTTCCTCAACTCACATCTGGTTTGCATCAGCCCTCCAGCCTCTGCCACCCTCTATGGCTCCACCCCCTTACTTGAGAGTCCTGATGCTTCCAACTTAATGACCTGTGCCTCTTAGGGTTATAACAGCAATCATGACTACCAGGATTGTCATCTCTCAGCAATGCACTCACATGATGTCTCACTTTACAACTGCATGAGCAATTCCAGGCCTGATTACTTCATAACCCAAGGACTATTTACTGTATATGTATCTTGTCTGCCTACCATAGTATTTTTTGTGCACCTTTACATTAGTTAGTTTTTTTTCCTCCTGCGCAATTATTTATTGCACATACTTGATATGGTGACGGTGGCATTTTCTCCCCTCCCCTTTTCTTTGTGTGTGCAGAATTTCTAAAAAAGAAAACCACCAAATAAATCATCCTGCAAAGGTTTAATACTTTAAAAAGGTGCTTGGATTTGTTGCTCTCACAACATATCATGCATTTTAATCAATATGGCTGAAAAGATGAGAATGCTATTTCTTCCCCTGATGCATATTCAACTATCACTTAGGTCAGTGGTGGCAGGGTTGGGATTCAAATTTTTAACAACCAGTTCTGTGAGCATGGCTTAGGTGGTGGGCGTGGCTTGGTGGTCATGTGACTGGGTGGACATGGCTTGGTGGTCATGTTATTGGCTGGGTGTGGCCAACTCAATAGCACTCACATCAAGGCACGCATCTCCTCACCTGGCCTCTCATGACTGTGGGGATGCTGCAACAGTCGTAAGTGTGAAAAATGGTCATAAGTCATTTTTTTCAGTGCCATTGTAACTTTAAATGGTCACTCCACACAAAGTACCAGCAAAGGAGGGAAAGAAAACTCCAGAGAGGTTCCTGAGACAGGAAGTCTAGTCCTGCCAAGAATGTAATAAGGGTTAACGGAGAGGCAGTTTCTATAAGCAACACCAGAATGTTTCCTTCCTGCCTTCCTTACAGGATTAGGCCAGTAATTTCTTCTAACAACTGGTTCTCCGAACTGCTTAGAATGTTAACAGCCAGTTCTAGCGAATAGGTGCGAACTGGTAGAATCCCACCCCTGAGTGGTGGCTAACCTTTTTCGACTCCCGTGCCAATACTTGCATGCCCACTCGCTTGCGCGTGCTCACATGCCAGCACCCAGAAGCCAATGCGTACTGCCCCCATGCCCCCTGCGCATGCACGTGTGATTCCCCCTCATGCACTAAGCGTCTGTGCATGCATGTGTGATTCCCCCTCATGCACAGTATATATGTGCATGCATGTGAGATTCCCCCTTGCATGCTACACATCTTTGCGCATGCACGCATGATTCCCCCCTCATGTGCCGCACATTTTTGCGCATGTGTGCAAGATTCTCCCCTCACACGCCACGCATCTTTGTGCATGCACACATGATTCCCCCCTCATGTGCCGCTCATCTTTACGCATGTGTGCACAATTCCCCCTCGCGTGCCACATCTATGCATGCGTGTGTGATTTCACCCCTTGTGCACCGCGCATCTGTGCATGCGGGCGTGATTCCCCCTCACATGCAGCACATCTGCATATGCACATGAGATTCCCTCCTTCGCATGCTGATTGTCTTTGCACATGCACGTGCAATTCCCCCCTCGTGCACTGCACATTTTTGTGCATGCGTGCATGATCCCCTCGCGCACAGCGCATCTCCCACACACACCCCTCCGCCCCCCTGTACATGCGTGCCAGATACCCGACAATCAGCTGTCACGCGCATGTGCAGTTGGGCTCTTCCAGGCGGCCTCTCGCATGCTGGGGGAAATGGCTCTGCGTGCCACTTCTGGCACACGTGGCATAGGTTCGCCAACACAGACTTAGGTGGTAGAACTATCTGTAGGGATGGTTTACCTTATGTAGATATTTTAATTTCATAGTTTCCATACAACACAAGCCTTTCTGATAGGCACATTCTATTTTGTCTGCTCCCATATCCTATGTATGCTACTTGCAATTTATTGGGATAATTAACAATACACTCATGTTCAGTGCTGGCTTTGATGCTATTCACTGCTATTCATAAGTTACTACAGCATACATGGCATGGCAATGTTGAGAGGTTTCCTTTATTTCTGCTAGTCCAATCTTACCCATGCTGATGCTTTCTAGATAAGCTGGAAACTGCCAGAAACCTGAGTTAAAATTATGCTAAATATTCTAAATAATTATTCTAAATAAGATTGAACTGAAGATAAGTTTATTTAGTTACTCCATCTCATTAGATCGCCCATACAGCATGCAGCATATAGCTTAGTCTTCCCTACATACCCCTTTTGTTTCTCCCCCGCTATATATGAAGCAACCAGCCTCTCTTGTCTCCTTCTTCTTCTGAAAACATTTTACCGTTCCTGCCTGCTTGCTCAGTATTTTTCTTGCTTGCAATCTGAGCATGAAGTAATTTTTCACGTGTGAGTTCCCACAAAAATGCACCTGCAATCCCCCTTTTTTCCTTGAGAAAATCCATCATTCTGCCGTTACAACATTATTTTAAACATGCTTTGCTTTACAATATAGCTTCAACATCAGATCTAAGTGTTACAAGTAAGCTTACTTAGCACTAAATCTGGATACACATTGGGTTTAATGCAAATCACTATATTCCAGTGCAAATCACTATATTCTAATCTATGTCATAATTTGATTTCATTGGAAAACCAGCCAGGCCACTTCTGCTATGGGCTGCAAGCAGTCTGGCAATTCAGTTCTCACCAGCTCAAGGTTGACTGAGCCTTCCATCCTTCTGAGGTCGGTAAAATGAGGAGCCAGATTGTTGGGGGCAATAGGTTGACTCTAAGGTAAACTACTTAAAGCGGGATGTAAAGCTCTGTGAAGTGGTATATAAGTGTTCTGACCTAGCCTTCCCCAACAGTATGAAGCTGACTCCTTGTCCCGATAAACCTCTTTTATTTAATTTACAGTGAATTCCTCTCCAGCAAAGTCCCGGTCAAAAGTCTTTCAAGATATTTCACAATTACAGACCTTTATCAGGCTTGGAGAGTTGTCAGGCCGATATCTTTCAGATGCCACACTGTAGCAGACAATACTTGGCAAGAATGCAGGAACAGATCTTCACCCAAATGAACTAATTGTCTCCTGCAAAACCCCACTCGCCTTTCACTCCTCTTTTATTCTCTATGGGAGGGGCCATTCACCATCCACCTGTGGCTTTACTCCCAAGTCGACCCTTGTTCCTTAGCTGCTCCCTTCTTCTGGCAGCTCTGGGCATGCGCACACTGGGAACAGACTCCAGCTGTTCTTCTGCCTCACTGATGTCCGACTCTGAAGGCAGCCGATAACTGTCAGATGGCCCTGGCCCCATCTCTGCCTCCAATGTAGAGCACTCGTCAGAACCTCCCCCCAGACTCCAGGACTGGCCCATGTTCCTCCCCAACCACCTCAGTGTCCAAACCTGCTGCCAGCTCTGCTAGCTGGCCACAACAATAAGGCTAAGTGCTATTGCTATTGCCATTATAAATGTGCAGTTTCTCTTATGATTAATTAATACTTTCAAATATACTTTCAACACCATGGAAATTTAGTCTGAAGCAGAATTACCCTCTATGAGAATAGAAAGGGCTCATGAAATAAAAGAAAAATGGATCTTGATGTGTACTCTCTTTTTAAAAAAATACATGGGTGTATGTGAGAGATAGGAACCCATTAAACTTGTGAATGTTGTGAAACAATAAAGCATGCTCTGGGAAATATGCTTATGCTTCATATTCTTTTATTAGTTATGACAGATCCTTAGCTATGATACTGAAAACTAGAGTACTGTATTTTAATTTAGGGATAAAGCCTTCCAGATTTTAATCCCTGTAAACCTATAGGAAAGCTGTGTGGAAACTGTAATGTTGATTATGTAGAGGACACCAAATTGCCTGTCCTGCTTTAAATTTTAAATATCTAAATTCTGAAAAAAAAAATAAAGGAGTTCAGAAGAGACTAAAATTTCTGATTTGGCTTGCTGGGCCAGCCCTATTTCCAGCCAATTTAGCTGTGCCAGACTTCTTTTGCGACTTCCAAGAGAAAGGTTGGATGGGAGCCTCTGAATTTGGGCTTTGTTGCTGAAAGGCAGATAAGATGCTTTTCACAAAAGGGTAGTTTGGTATGAGGAGAGATTGTTGGACTAAGGCTCTTTAGGGCTGAATAGTCTCCTAATCTGAAACTGGGAGGTGAACCTGCCCATCTCAAAAGATGGCCGGGAAGCTGATCTCTTGTTTCCTTAGTCAGATAAAGGTGCCACCTTTACATTCACTGTAGAAATGTGAAAGTCTGCCATGGAAGCAGAGGTGGTATTCAACTGGTTCTGGCCAGTTCTGGAGAACCAATAGTGGAAATTTTGAGCAGTTCAGGGAACTGGCAAATACCACCTCTAACTAGCCCCACCCCCACCTATTCTCTGTCTCCCAAGTCCCAGCAGATCACTTGGTCTTCTTTTGTTGCCTTGCACAGGAGAACAGAGCTGGAAAGCAGGTTAGTGGAGTGGGGGAGGGAATGGGGTTTTTGCAGAACCCTCCCCCTGGAATGGGATGGGAATGGAGATTTTACAGTATCCTTCCCCTGCCATGCCCACCAAGCCATGCCTACCAAGCCATGCCACACCCACCAAGCCATGCCCACAGAACTGGCAGTAAAAAAATTGAATCCCACCACTGCATGGAAGCAATATTGTAGAAGGCACATCTTGGAAAACAGAGTTTGCAGCCAATTTATGAGAGAAGGAGGAGTGAGAAAGAAACAAAGATTTGCTGGAAGAAGGAGAAATAATGGGAAAGGGAGAGAAGGGAAGGCACAGCACCAGGGAAACAAACAGAGATCAAATGAAAATTTATGGACTGATACATGGTGATAGAGCATTGCAATACTCCCTGCTGCTCCCCTAGTACACTGAGCCCTGTTCACATAGTTCTCCTGGTACACCAAGAACATCCAGGGAAAGGACTTCAAGGATCTTTTATATTGCCACTGTGGTGCAAAAAGGTTCTTTGTGTAGAACAGAACATGTGATAATTAATCCAATATTTCTGACTTGGGTCAAAAAGAACAATGTAATGACAAACATCCGTATTATTTCACTGTGTTCTCTTTAGTGTTGTTGTCTTATATTCACTCTTAAATTATTTCTTAGTATTTTACTGGTCATCTGGAGCAGAGTATTTTTCCCTAAACAAACAATTATCATCATAATATGCTTTCCTGGACAAATAGTAGCTTGCTCCAAAATGAAACATGAAAGATAAATGAGGAAAAAAGCACACTTGGCTGGATTCTGTTTAACAGTATCTGATCTATAGTATTTGTTATTCCTTTGATGGTCTATTATTGTCTTGTCTTTCCAAAGCAATGTTCCAGGAACCATGTGTGGGTGATTTACGTATGTAGCCCTTCAGTCTAGACACCCATGAGAAAGTCACCAAATAAAGCTTTTGGAGATGGGCTGAGAGCAGGGGTGGGATTCAAATTTCTTAACAACCAGTTCTGTGGGTGTGGCCTAATTTGTGGGAGTGACTTGGTCACGTGACTGACTGGGCGTGGCTTGTATGGAAATATTGTAAATATTTATGTAAATATTGAATTTTTTATTTAAAAAAAAGAACAACTTTTACCCAAAGTCAGGCAAAGTAGGCAGGCAGATTGAGTTGCTTGCAGAATCACAGATTCACTCATAGATCTACCTTTCTGCAATCTGCTGCCTGAGTCTGTCACATAAAATTTGCTTGTACAATGCAGGCAAGTTGGATGGCACACATGCGAGATAAAGAGTGACTGGGTGGGGCAGGGAGGGGTGGGCAGAGAGGGGCGGGCCAGCCAGTGGCGCAATTTGCCGGTTCTCCAAACTGCACAGAATGGTAACAACCAGTTCTGTAGAACTGGTCCGAACTGGTAGAATCCTACCCCTGGCTGAGAGGAGTCAAAAAGTAATTAAGTTTAAAAAAAGAGTAAGCTGGACATGAGTTGCAATCAGCTACTGTCCACCATGATATTAATCCATTACTGTTCATTGCATGGTTTGCTGATGTTAATAAGGAGACCACTTACCAGTAGAAAACAGAAGGAATAGCAATAGCACTACACTTAGACATATACAACTTCATATTTATAGAGTCAGCATACTACCCCCAATAATCTAAGACCTCATTTTACTGACTTTGAAGGATGGAAGGCAGAGTCAACACTGAGCAGTGAGAAGCAAACTGTTGGCAGTGGGCAGAGTCAGCCTGCAATACTGCATTCTAACCATTGTTCTCTTAGGGGCAGAGAGGGAGGAAGAGGAAGACTAAGGGAATCAGGAAGTGACCAGCTGTTTCTTATCCTGGCAAAGATGATTCTGTGCACAGCTGTAAATAGTAGATGTAGAAATGTTTGTCCTGAGCAGAGTTATCATTATTACGTATAGGTTGCACTGAGCAGGACAACTACACAGAAGCCAATTTTGTTTTAAAAGCCTCCCTTTGATGAATCATCACTTGTATTTATATTCATTGAAAAATGGCTTGTATAGCACATAAAATATAATTATACCAATTACTTTCTTTATTAACTGTATTGCTCTTGGTGAACTGGAAGACTTGGTGATTTGACATCTGGTGCCCCGAAAGTCTCTCTGCCACACATATACAAACACAACCAGATACTGTTCAGCATAAATTGTCAAAGGATCATGTGGCAGTAAATGGGTTTAATGTGACAACAAACTTTTGGCTTGCATTACCTGGAAATACTCAATTTAGAGATGGGAATGTATGCAGATGTCTCTCTTTGTATTATTACAATTCAAAGGAAAAGTTTGGAAATATTAATGGGAAGACTAAATTGGGTTCATACATGACCCTTGGCTAGGGACTTTTAAAATTATGGTTTATTGAAAAACTGTAATAGCCTTAATCAGCATTGCAAGATAGAAAAAATGAAGCTCCCACTTAGTATTTTTGGAGAGTACAAGGACCATAGCGAGTGGCATGACAATAGATTTTCTACCTTTTATTGGTTTTCCCAGCATGCTGCTGGTTCTTTGTCATTTCAGTTACGTTAAGCTTATTTTGTTGAATAATTTCCAGTTTACCTCTTACACTGCATAATTTTAGAGCATTTCTACTTTGAAATTATAGGAACCTGCACCACTGAGTTCCAGCAATCATACCACTAAAAGTCAGAAGTACAGAAAGCAGGGGATTTGATGACCACAGAACATGAGTGTGGTTAAAGATTGTTCATGTCTGCATTAAGCAAAGAGCAAAGAAACATGAGGTGACATGTAGATAACCACAAGCAACAGCTGGAACGGAGAACATAAGACTGGTCAGAAAAACAGCTTCAAGCTTCAGGGAGCTCTGTTGTCAAATAACATGGCTGCTTTCTCTATAGAAGATGCATGGAGCTGAGTGATGATGCATTATGTCACTTCTCAGTGTTTGGGTTTCAAGAAATCTGCCCATGGTTTCATTTTGAAGGGGGACTCAATATGGATGACTGTGGATGCAGCTGTTAGAAATAATGAAAGCTGGAGAGAAGAATATTGAACCAGCCAATTAGACTAGCTTTTCTCCATGTTTTCAAGTAAAAATATTGTTTTGCAAGTGACTCAAACCTCAGACCTAACAAAATGAGCCAGCTATACACTTGCTCAAAAAAAAATGACACTTAGTCTCATGGCAGTTTGTTAACAATCTCTTGCCTGAGAATTTTATCATGCTCTCAAATTCAGCTTTAATTGCCCTAGGACCTTTGGTGAGTTACCAAATTGTGTGGTACAAGAAACCTCTATCTGATCACTGATCTTAAGCAGTGGAAGAGTTCTGACAGATCCCTCCACAGTTGTTTTATATCTACCAAAAACAGAACAGGCTTGGCTCTCCCTTCTTCACAGTCTATTTTGTTTTTGTTCAGTGAGTACAGATGAGTTAATACTAAGAAGCAGAGTGATTAGTGGCCAGGATTAACTAGGTGGTGATGGAAGGTTGTTATATCCTAAACGTTTCTGGTCTTCAAATGGCTTGTACACTATGTTTGCTCCACTCAGCCAGTTAGGGATATTGAAATCATACCTAGGCTCTCTCCTGAGCCCACATTTACTTTTATGAAGACAGCCAAGAGGGAATTTTTTCCTAATTGTGGTATATGGAAATACGATACAATTCTAAAACGGGGTTTGCTTGGCTCCATGGCTGATGTTCTTTCAGGACCAAGGAAAATCTTTTTACTTGTTAAAACTTTCTAGGTTTTTTTTCAAGATAGTTCTCAGGCTGCTGACAAATTACTTGTTTCTTTATTTGATTTATTTATTATATGCCACCAGTTTCAGTGATTTGACTTGCAGCCATTTTATTCATTGACATGGTTAGTTTTTCTGCTCCCTTGATAGCATTTGCTCTTGTAAATATGCCCAATATTTATATTTAAATTATTGGCTCTGTTTTCATTTTCATCCAACCTGTAACTTTCTCAGACAATGCTAGTGTTCAAAGTCTGTCTATCCAAGTCTGCAGTAAAGGTGTTTCACTGCAGAAGATCCTGGTATTAATTATGATTTTGTAGGGCTAGCAATTGATCAGAAGAACTGGGCTGAATTGTCCCATTAGTTAGATTCCCAAAAGAATGTAAAGACACCAGTGTGCCTGTACTCACAGACTCCAGGCCTCATCTGACTTCTAATAAAAAAATCATACGAATGAAAAGAAAAAGTAGCTGTCATACTGCAAAGTAAGGCACTACTTTCCAATATCATCTTTATTTCCAAGAATGCTTTGGGTCATTGCATGACGTTATCAGAAAATGCAATGAATGCAATTGGCTGCAACATTAATTCTTTATTGGGAACTGGACCTACCTGTACCAAAACAGAACAAAAATAAGAAAAGGCAGTAGATAAAACTTTTACAGGGGAGTTCAGGGATAGCTAGATTTTAAATAAATTTATGTGTAGCACTTTTTATGTTGCCCTTAGCTCCCATCCTCTGAATGGACAACAGTGCTGCTAGTAGCGATTTTGTGAGTTTCCACATATTCATAAAAAGATTCTTAGCTTTTGCTTTAATATCAGTCTAATCTATAGAAATGTTGGCATTTCCTATCTGCCAGCCCTAGATATCTGCCTTTCTCTTTCACCCTCTGTGTATTTCTGTGTACTTTCTTTTGCCAGTTTCTCTCATTACACTACATTTAGTTCCATATACTGATTTTGTTTTGAAAGAGTTATTCTGTTGATGGACAGATAGAATCCAGAGTCTCTTTGTGCCCCCCCAAACATACCTTTGGGTTGGAAAGCCTAAAACACTAAAATTTTGTAAGATTTTAGTAATTTCTTTTGAATCATCATAAATAATGCAATTGCAGAGCCAACTTAGCTGGGGAAAGTGTTAGTGTATTTACAGGCCTGCTGTATCCTTTATATATGCAACCATGTATTATGTTACCGTGGCTTAGGCTGCTGCTCTATATCTATTTTCTTGGAAACACTTCCAAATGCATGCTTGTTCTCTACCTACCGTGTTTCCCCTAAAATAAGACACTGTCTTATATTTTTTTTGGCTCCCCAAAACACACTAGGTCTTATTTTCGGGGTAGGTCTTATTTTCGGGGTAGGTCTTATTTTTGGGGTAGGTCTTATTTTCAGGGTAGGTCTTATTTTCGGGGAAACACGGTAGTTAGTTTTCTTTGTTTTAAATATCATTGCAGTACAGAAAACATGGTAACGTACCTTCTCAGAATGAACTGTGATTTATAAAATATTGTTGCATTTTCATTCCACATTCATCTCAGTGCAGGATTGTAATGTCTCACTCAACATGCTAGCTTCATTTCCCACTAGACATATTTTTAAATAACATGGATTTGTTGATGGTATAATTTGGCACACATGTTACCTTCAAGGCAATCATATTTTATTTATTTCATTTGACACTGCCTGACTCTAATTGACTCTGGGCAGCTCACAGCAAAAATACAAGACAACAAATATACAATCAAAAATGGAATGTAAAACAATAAGCTGGTGACTCTGATCAGCAAAACAAATGTATCATATACCCAGCAAGGGACTCCAACCACCCTAGTTCAAAGCCTGGGAAAAACTGTATCCATATACACATTATTATATAGACATATGATTCAAAGTAATTACATGCAAACTGTATCATGGACCTATTAATTCCAGGTTTAAAAGTTGACTTGTCAAAAACTTCTTAAATAAAACTATATTGCCAATTTTTTAGTCTGAAAAGACATACTACAGACAGTTCCTTAGAAGATCTGGTCCTAAGTTAATTGTTGGACAAACTAGTAGCATCTTTCATATTGTTGAAGATAACACTATATGGTTATATTTACTATAACGTTTAGCTTCGGAGTATTACTGAGAAGCTCATATGTGACAACCTACAATTGACTTTGATACTTTGGTACTGGCATCATGCATTGTATTTTGTTGGTTTTTTATATTTATATGATATCCTTTCTCTAGTAGCTCAAGGCCATGTATGTAATACTCCTTGATTCCAACTTGTACAAGACCTGTGAGGTAGATTAGGCTGAAAGTGGAAGACTGAACTGAAATTACCCAGTGAGGTTCTCTGGTTGAAGGTAGATATAAACCAAAGTCTCCCAGTCTTTAATCATCATAGCATTTTGTTTCATTAACTTAGCATGTTTGTCAGTTCAGGAAATTATCAATTAATATGTCTAATATATCTAATGAGAGCATATCCATTCCCTTCTAGCACTGATGTTACCTTATTTGGTAATGAAACTTCTGCAAGAAAATAACCAAGCTCAGAGAGCACCCAGGATCCCATAATTCTACCCTGAGCTACAAATAGTCCCTTCTATTGGCACAGTTAAAGCATCTTCTCACAAAAATGCAGTACAAGTGTGGAATTTCACAATGGTGCTGCTGCCACATCAGTGCTGGTTTCAATCCATAAAGCCCTGTATGGCTTGGTGCTGAGGTGCTGTATTTCAGGACTGCCTTCTTCAACTAGAATTGAGAGGTATGACATGGACACAGCAACCATCCTCCACTGAAAACTTCAACAAAGCCCCTTTCATATGCAAAAATTGCATGTGATCTGTGTTAGGTTTGCATGAAGAGTCAAACGCGAAGAGCTTCAGTAAAGAGTTTATTCAGTGACTACAGCTCGAATGGACCCAAGTTGGCTGGGCTACGGCTGCTTCTTATAGCCAGCAGCCGTAGTTGCCAGCCAATGGGAGTGCAGGGTTTCTTCCTGCACTATTTAAACCAATACCATTTAACATTTTACAAGAACAGTTCAAATAAACCAATAACATTCAAACCTACATACATAACACCCCTCCCCACTAGGTTCAGTCCATACCAAACCCCAACCTATCTAATGTATTCTTTTAAATAGGTGGGGCTCTTACGTGTATGTTGAGACCTTCGTGGTTCAGAAGTTTTAACGTTCTCACCCAGTGAGAGAGGAAATGTGTCTGCTGACATTTCCCTGTTGAGACTTCCTGTGAAAGGAGACCCTGTTAGACTGTTAGAATCTGGTCTCTCCTCCCAACCCTCTCCATTCCAATGTCAGCACCCAAATCAGGTAGTGATGTACAATCTTCCACTTCTAAGGATGGATCTTGGCATCGTGACAGGGTTCAGGATGGTTCCTGTCGTAATGGCTCGTTACACATGGGGTTGATTCTTGCTTGCTGATTTTCCTCCTGTTCCTCCCTTCCCCCTAGAAGTGACAACAGGTGAGGGAACCAGAGAGAGACAGGGGGGGGGGGTGTTCCAGAGGGAACCTGGATCTGAGTTGATCAATGTGCCTGCTCCAGAGGAGTCCATCCTCTGTTTGTACCCTGTAAGAACGAGGGCCAATGATTTGAGATATTGCAGCAGGAATCCACAAAGGCTCACCTATAAGGTTCTTAGCATACACAGAATCACCCACACTGAATGTACGAACTTTGGAAGTGGAATCCAGTGGTGCATTGGGTGCGTAAGTGGGAAGAAGGCGGTCAAGTGAAGACCTAAGTTTCCTACCCATCAACAACTCTGCTGGGGATAAGTTAGTAGATGGGCTAGGAGTGATGTGCTGAACACTAAGAAGTTTTTCAAGCTTCTCAGTGATGTCCCCAGGACCCAGTTGCTGGAGCTTCTCTTTGGTAAAGCGTACCATGCATTCAGCCCAGCCATTAGCCAAAGGGTGCCCAGGGGCAGTAAGGGCATATCTGATACCCTGTTGTGCTAGAAAGGATTCAAAAATGTTAGATGTAAATTGAGGGCCATTGTCAGAGACAAGAACATCAGGTAACCCATGGGTTACAAACAGTTTTCTGAGCTGCTTGATGACAGCATCAGTTGTGGTGGATGTCATGGGAAATACCTCGAGCCATTTGGAATATGCATCTACTATAACAAGAAAAGTGTGTCCTCTAGTAGGACCTGCGAAATCAATGTGGATCCTAGACCACGGGCCCCTAGGACATTCCCATTCCTGTGTGGGGGCATGAGGTAGGGCAGGCCTGACTACCTGGCAATTGGGACAAGATGCAACCCAGTTTTCAACCATTTTGTCAATACCTGGCCACCATACATAACTCCTGGCCAATCCCTTCATCCTTACAATACCAGGATGACCCTCATGTAACATTTCCAAAACCTCTCTTTGCAGTTTTGCAGGAATAACCACCCTGTTACCCCACAAAATACATCCTCTTAATACAGATAATTCAGTTTGCCTGGACTTAAAAGGTTGGGCAAGGTGAGGTAGATCTTGAAGAGGCCAACCTTTCTTAATCCAGCCTATAACAGGAGCCAACACAGTGTCTTTGGCAGTCTCTCTGGCAATTTCAGCAGCATGAACTGGAAGCTTAGCAACAGTTTCTAGGAAAAAGGTGTGTGTTTCAGGTTCAAGTCCTCCTTGTGGCAAGGCAGTGGGCAACCACTCAGTGCATCAGCATGTCCAATGTCCTTGCCAGGCCTGTGAATCAATTTGTATGAATAAGCTGCAAGAAATTCAGTCCACCTCAGCATTCTTGGTGACAGGATAGTAGGTGTAGGTTTGTCTCCTGCCACAATGCCTAACAAAGGTTTGTGATCTGTAACAATGGTAAATGTCCTGCCATACAGATATTCATGAAATTTCTTGACAGCTGCAACAACTGCCAATGCCTCTTTGTCCAGTTGGCTATAATTCCTCTCTGCTTTGGTCAAAGTGCGAGAGTAAAATGCAATAGGGGCTTCCCTCCCACTGGGAAGCCTGTGGCTCAACCCCCCACTCCAAAAGGGGATGCATCACAAGTCAGTACAACAGGCACATTCTCAGAGAACTGTATCAATACAGCATCAGATGTGATTAGTCTCTTAATACTGTTAAATGCTGATTGTTCCTTCCTCCCCCAGATCCAAACAGCCTTTTTATCAAGCAATCTGTGCAAAGGTTCAGCAATGGTTGCCTTTTGAGGTAGAAACATGTGATAAAAGTTAATGAGTCCAAGGAAGGCTTGCAAATCTGTTTTGCATTTAGGTTTAGGGACTTCTTTGATTGCTTTAACCTTGGCATCAGTAGGGTGGATGCCATGCTTGTCAATCCTGTAGCCCAGGAACTCAACCCTGTCTGTTTTAAGTGTGCATTTTTCTTCCTTGACTTTTAACCCCACTTTTCTGAATCTGGTAAGGACTTCTCTGAGTCTTTCTTGAAGCTGAGTGTCATTTTCAGCAGAGATTAACTCATCATCAAAGTAAGGCACTACCCCTGGCAGTCCTTGAAGCATTCTTTCCATAAGACTTTGAAAAATGCCTGGTGCCACGCTTACTCCAAATTGTAACCTTTTACATTTGAAGGCACCTCTGTGAGTCACAATGGTTTGGGCCTCTGCAGTGGCATCATCAACTGTTAGTTGTTGATATGCCTGGGCCAAGTCCAATTTGGCAAAGACTGTACCCCTGCCAAGTGATGCACAACTGGCACTGGATATGCGCTCTGCTGCAGTGCATGGTTCAGTGTCCCCTTATAGTCTCCACAAATTCTTACTGACCCATCAGCCTTGACTGGTGTGACTATGGGTGTTTCCCATCTGGAGTGATCAGTGGGCTCTAAAACCCCTTGAGCAATTAATTTGTCTAATTGTGCATCAATTTTTTCCTTTAAAGCAAATGGAACCCTCCTGGGCTTTAAACGAATTGTGGGCACCTTGGGATCTAGGGGTCCCCATATACTTGCCCAGTCCTTCGCTGAAGACCTCTGGAAACTCAGACTTCAAGGCCTCCTCCCATTCAGAGTTGCTCACGTGATTGATGCCAGTCACCTCGATGCCTAGTGGCTTGAACCACTCAAGTCCCAGCAAGCTTGGGTGATCCTTGTCCACGATGGTCAGAGGCAAATGTTTGGTGTGGCCTTTAAACTGCATGTTGAAATCTCTTGCTCCAACTACTGGAATCTTGTTCCCTTGGTAGTCTTTAAGAGTCAGTGCTTGCTTCTGGAAATGTTTCTTCTGAATGTTGGGAAGTAGCCTGTGAATAGTGTCCCATGACACCATAGATAAATAAGAGCCTGAGTCCACTTCCATTTGGCAAGGCCTTCCTTCAATGAACACCTTCACGTGTACTTTTCTGCTTCTCAAGGGTGAAGAATGACCAATGGTGATTGTTTGGTGAGTTTCATTCTTCCCATTTGCTTCTGAATTGCACCCCATCTTTTCAAGGAAGTTGTTGGGCTTAAAATCCTTTTCAGGAAATTTCTTCCTACTAGGTGGAGTTCTGGATGATTTGCAGACTCTGGCTAGGTGACCCCTTTTCTCACAACGTAGGCAGATGGTGTCTAAGAACTTGCATTCAGTGTGGGGATGCCCCCCCCCACAGCCTCTGCAATAAAAGTCTTGCCTCTTTCTCCCAGGGTCTTTCCTTTTCTTCTCCATTCTGAGTCTAAAAATCCCTTCCTCCACCTCACTGCAATCTGAATCAGAGTCTATTTGTTCACAATGGGTTGTTGTGGATTTTTCCACATCAGAATGGCTTGAGGCCTGGCTTGAGGCCTGGCTTGAGGCCTTGTTAATCTTTTTCATGGCCGCTGCTGAGGACTTGGTGGCTTCCGCTGAAACAGCTTCTTCAATGGCCTCCTTAAACGTGATCTTAGGTTTCATTAACAGTTTGCTTTGTAAGACCTTATCTTTGAGGCCTAAGACAAACTGATCACGCATGGCCTCTTCTAAGTTGGTAAAGTCACAAGCACCCCCAATGTCCCTTAAACTTGCCACGAAGTCATTAACATTCTCGCTTTCCCCTTGATCCCGACGGTAAAACTCGTGTCTCTTAATGAGGCACGATACTTGTGGGGCGTAATGGGCTCTTAAAAGCTTTTCCAAATCAGGCCATTCCATTACCTTCAGTTCTGCAGCTCCCGTCAACGCCTTCGCCATCTTGAAGACTGCCGGACTGCAGTGCTTGAGAAATACCGCCCTTTTCCGTCTCTCGGGAATATCGGCGAGGTCATTTCCTTCCAGGTACATCTGGAAGCGATCCGCATACGATTCCCAGTCTTCCACCGCCGGATCGAATGGGGCTGGGGGGGTGTTCAGCGCAGCCATCTCGCTCTTCTGTTCACCTTCCGTGTTGTCTCTTCTTCAGGGCAATCCCACCTTCATCGCCAGTGTTAAGTTTGCATGAAGAGTCAAATGCGGGGAGCTTCAGTAAAGAGTTTATTCAGTGACTACAGCTCGAATGGACCCAAGTTGGCTGGGCTACGGCTGCTTCTTATAGCCAGCAGCCGTAGTTGCCAGCCAATGGGAGTGCAGGGTTTCTTCCCACACTATTTAAACCAATACCATTTAACATTTTACAAGAACAGTTCAAATAAACCAATAACATTCAAACCTACATACATAACAATCTGTATTCTGCACATATGATTCATTCGGGCAGAGCCTAAGAGCATTACTGTGCACTGCTATTTGTGCCAACATTGTTCAGAATTTAGTATGAATCTAAGGATGTTGATGATGCAGGATCCATTCTCCCATATTTATCCTTTGAAAAAGATTAAGACATGGCATCAGGCTTTTTGAAATAGAACTGGCTGTCATTAAATCCTGGGAAGGAAGGAAACCAGTGTTTTCACTATATCTGGAGTACTGATAAGAACAACCTTCTGTTTTTACTTATTTCTCCCCATATTTTTCATTTTCTTTCCTCTAAATCATTTTGAGCAATGTTCTGAGCAATGTTTTGAGCAATGGGACTTTGTCTTCATTTCCTGCATGAAGGATGTTACTGGAGTTTGTGGCATTTTCCTTTTACTTTACCGATAGTAGCAACTAATGGAATTTGCCCTCTGCAGTCAGGGTTATGAGTTTCTTTAGGTGGAGAAAGTAACATCTTTGTTTATAATAATACTTAACATTAGGTTTATCAGATTTCTGGGAAAGCTACGTTGTGGTATTCCTGGTACCTCCTAATTACTGAAAGTTATTACAACACCAAGATATTATATTTGCTACTTGGTTGTGGTTGAGTATGGAAATCAGCTTTACTCCAGAACAGAAATTTTGCAAGAAACCTTCAACTTCTCCTTAACTCTAAAGTTCTGTTTCTCTTTGCAGATAATCTAGAAATACCAAATCAAATTGCAACCAATAGTAAGAGCAGTTTGACAATGGAACTACTTACCTAGGGAGATAACATCTTCTTTGTTGAACATTTGCACACACAGGCTAAGCAGACATAATTCAGGAATATTTTGGTTTGGATTTTCTTACTTTCAATAGCCTCCTTTGATCCTTAAGGAACCTACTTTATGATTCCTTGATTTTGAGGTTGTAGATTCTTGTTTCAGTGTTCCTTGTTTCAGTGCTCTCCTATGTTAAAAGAGACTTCCTGTCATGTAAAAATTGACTTTGGATGCATCCTTTCTTTGACATGCCACATTTCAATACATGGGAAAAGCCATTTCTGATGTTGAGGAGCACTCGGAGACATGAACTTTCACTCAAACCCTGGGGAACTCTTTGCACTTGGTCCAAGGTAAAGACAGGTGCTCCCTTGGCATCTGTCCATCTCATGCATCATACTGTGCTCTGCTATTTTGTTACTCGTTTCAGTATCATTTCAACTGGAGAGACTGTTGTGTCTGATGCTTTTAATTTTGTGTTCTGAAGAACATTAATCAGAGGAAGATGTCATATTGTAGCACTTCTTCCCTTCAGTGATTTGCCTTGAAGGTCAAATTAATTTCCTCTAAGTCAATGAATTTACGTTCTATTGATTTCCATATAGGGTAGATTCAGTTTATAAGTGTTTCAGTTTTAACACCCCCACCCAAACTTACCATCCCATTTGGTAATGCTGTTGGGTTGGGCAGTTGAAACAAGACTTCAATGGGCATGAACAATTATATGAAAATATAGCCAAATAGAAGATTTGTGTTTAATGGAATTGCAGTTACTTCTTTTAAAAAAAAGAATAACCCTTCCCATTCAAGATGGGTTACATACATAAAAGAGGTGAAGTTAATAAAATCAGCATCCTGCAAAAGTTAAAACATTCCTCTAGGATAGTAACTTCTACTGCAAATCCAAATGGAGCCTAGATAAATTTGCCCATGTGCAAGGTTAGAAATGGGAATTTTTTATTCTAAATTTCCTTAAAAATTAATGGTGAAAGGATCCATTAGGTGTGGTTGTATTATTTCAAAATATTTCCAAATTTTACCAGTTCTTTTTTTTTTGAAAAAGTTTTTTATTTTAAGACAAACATACAAACAAGACATACAAAACATAAAAAACATTTTCCATATATACATACAGTGTGTCAGTTGGTTACAAATCCTTTGTGTTAACCTTTCATAGTCATCACTCACAATTTATCAAAAAAATTCTCATATTATCAATAAGACATTCTTATATATTTATCAATTATTATTTATATACAACTAAACTATTTATTTCATCATGTATACGAGATATATTTTAATCTAAAATGTATGTTACACTTTCATCCAATGGTTATATATGTCTACATTGTATTTTATATCTATCTATTATATTTCTATTACAAAATTATATAATCTATTACATTACCAAATCTTTTTACCCAACCATTGATAAAACAAATCCCATATCTTGTAAAATTGTTTATCTTCTTGTTCTCTAATTTCAAATGTCAATTTACTCATTTCAGCACAATCCATAATTTTCTTAATCACTTCCTCCTGCATAGGTATTTTATCATTTTTCCAATTCTTAGCAAATACAATTCTAGCTGCCGTTAAAACATTTACAATCAGGTATTTCAACTCTTTATTGTAAATTTCTGGTATAATTCCCAGTAAAAATTTTACCAGTTCTTAAACTATGGACAGATTCTTCAAAATATACAGGTACCATAATGCTTGTGTTAGTTCAAATAAAAAAAATACCCATCACTTTAAAAAAGCAATTTCTTGCTATTTTTTTCTCAAAGCTTTCAGTGAGTCATATTGGCACTTAAGAAACATGCTATGCGCAGATTGATATCTTTATTATAACCAGGCAAACTGTCAGTAAATGAATAGCAGCTTTAGGAATTCCCCTAACTTTTCATCAAAGGAAACATTAAGGAAACCTATATATGTGTTTCTTGCTACCACACTTAAATTGCAAGAGAACTGCCATTTTAAAATATTAGACATCATGAGAAGAAAAATAATAGATCAAACATTAATCACATGGACTAGAAGTAGCCTGCTCATTTATTTCTACACATCTCTTTGCAGTGGTTTAAGTATTACTTTAATTGCATCATAGTCTTTGCATATAGTTTCTGTTCTGATTGCTAATTATGCTTCAGGAGGCAATTGATGATTTCTGTGTTCCTGCTACTTTAAGATTTTCACAGTTTTTGCTTTTTCTAGGTTATGCTTAATATAGATTCCATTTGTTTTTAACCCTTGAAATGTACCTTTCTATGCATTTTATAGATACAGTAGAATTTGAGAGGAAAGAAAAGACAGCAGTCTTTTTCTGCTGTCAGTTTTCTATGTTTCTAAAATGTTATTTATATTTTTAATTTTGATATTTTCCATTGATATTTTCAAACAGCCTTGGTACATTGTATAGAAATTACAATTTTCTATTGCCAATAAAAATCTGGATTATAATATTGTATATTTCACTGATACATCATACAGATGGGGGGACTTAGCTGGCCGAAAGAGGTTATTGCACCATAATATAGGAATGGTATCATGGCAGTCAATTTGGCACTGCAGCTCTATTATAAAAGGATCTCTATAGAACAGTATGTTCATAGGAAGAGCAACAAGTCCATTTTAAAATCTGGAATGCAGAATGTAAATAGTAGAAATAGGAGTTCAGTGGGGGGAAAATCTATTTTAAAGAAGTCATGCCTTTTATATGTGATGGAAACATAGCTAAACGTAAAGTTATTTCTGTCAATTGTGCAAGAGTCATAATATTCTTCTCCTGTTTCTTCATTGGTTTATGAAGTCTTGTTAGGTCAATCCATGCATTGTTCATCAAGCTATCATCTTTTTTTTTCTATCCACCCTATGGGTGTTTTTGGAAGGTTACCTGATACCGTATATTCATTACATGTCTGAAGACTTGAAAACCAGTTTTATATATAATTTTTAGAGCCTCTTCATTCCTTCTGCTGCTTTTGTAAGCAATTTAGGTTCTGATCTAAATCCAAATAACCAATTGGAAGGATCCAACTTTACAATTGCAGGTGTTTTTATTCTAAATTATAGGCTCTTCTGGGCAGAGGTGCCATTTTCCATGGAACTCACTTGGAAGATGACCTGCTAGAGATGTCAAGAAAATTAATCATCTCAACACATAGAGCCAAGTCAAACAGATAATCATTTATGAAGGAAAATGCCAAATAATTCAGTCCACTGATTCACTTTGTCCAGGAAATCCCCAAAGTCTCAGGTTTCTAATCCTACTCTTGTTTTTACACTTCTTCCCCACTCCTCTCTGAAGAGCCCCTTTGTCTTTCAGTGCAACTGGAACTGAACTGTCATAGCCAGAGGAAGTATTTTTCCAACTCTGCAGCTGTACTGTCCAAGCCTATTCCTGGAATTAGCTTGATCTTACCCTGAAATGGGAGCAAGGAGATGGAATCTGGACTCCTCTCTCATTGACTGCCTCCAGCTTCTCAACAATCCCTTCCCTTCTAATCCTGCACCCACATGAGTCCTGCTAAGTGAAGTAGAGGTGAATACCCCAATCACCCTTTTGCTTTCTTTACAATACCATTGTAAACAAAATGTCAGGAGCATGCTTTTATATTAGGATTTTCTCAAATTCTGTGATTTGCCTTAATGTTTTTAGTTTTTCACAAGAAAGCAATCAAGCAAGGGATTCTTTTGTACTTCAGTATTATTCTAAGAACACAAGTAAAATTCAAATTCATATATACAGACTGTATATATATGCTCTCCTGATAGCCCACATATGAAGATCAGGTCAATTCTGATGAGCAATACCTGGAACCATATGAAAGCCAAAAATATTTTAGTGGATCCATGAAATGCTGTGGACATAGTATACTTGGATTTCAACAAGGCATTTGATGAAGTAGACCACAATCTATTTTTTGGTAAGATAAAACAATGTGGGATAGACAATGTCGCTATCACTGCAATTGGCTGGCCAACCACACTCGGCAGTTAGTCTTCAATGGAACTACTTCCACATGGAGGGAAACATACAGTGGGGTATCTCAATGATCAGTCTTGGGCCCAACATTCTTCAACATCTTCATAAATGGTCTATATGAGGGGTTAGAAGGGAACTCATCAAACTTGCAGATGACATGAAGCTTGGGGAAATTGTTGACACTATGTAAGATAGACTCAAAATAGAGAAGGATCTTGATATACTTGAGCATTGGGCCCTATCCACCAAGATGCAGTTCAGTGGTGAGAAAAGTAAAGCCCTGCACTTAAGAAAAAAAACCAAATGAATAGGTATAGAATAAGCAGTAGCAGGTCAATAGCAGTAACTATGAGAGACATATAGGTGTCCTAGTGGACTATCCCTTAAGTGTGAGCTAGCAGTGCAGCTGCCCAAAAGCCAATGCAGTCCTAGTCTGCATCAACAGAGAGATGGTATCAAGAAAATGACAAGTGATAGTACTGCTTTAACCATGCTGGTAAGACCACACTCGGCATACTGTGCCCAATTCTGGTCACAATGATATAAAAAAAGATCCTGGAAAATGTGCAGAGAAGAGCAACAAGGATGATAAAGGATCTGGAGGCTAAATAATATGATGAACACTTGAAGGAGTTAGGTATGTCTAGGTCAGGGGTCCCCAAACTTGGCAACTAACCTATTGCTGGCTGGAGATTTCTGGGTGTTGAAGTCCACAAGTCATAAAGTTGCTAAGTTTGGAGACCTTTGGTCTAGGCTATCAAAGAGAAGATTTAGGGGGACATAACTGTCTTCCCATGCTTGAGGGACTGTCACAAAAAGAGGGGATTGACTCCTCTCCTCACCTCCCATCCTCCTCTCTCCTCTCTCCTCACCTCTCACAGTGATACAGGGCTGGATTTTGGCACGCAAAGCAATGGGGAAGAAATATTTATTTTTTATTTTATTTATTTATTTGATTTGTCAATCACTTACAAGATAATAGGTATAAGTATAAACATGAGTAAGAATACAGGAAATAGGTACGAATAAATGGGGACAATAGGACAGGGATGGTAGGCACAATTGTGCACTTATGCATGCCCCTTACAGACCTCTTAGGAATGGGGTGAGGTCAATAGTGGATAGTTTGAGGTTAAGGGAGTGAGGGTTTAAGGGTGTAACAACAGAGTCAGGTAGTGCATTCCAGGCATTGACCACTCTGTTGCTAAAGTCGTACTTTCTGCAATCAAGTTTGGAGCGGTTTACATTGAGTTTGTATCTGTTGTGTGCTCTTGTATTGTTGCAGTTGAAGCTGAAGTAGTCATTGACTGGTAGGACATTGTAGCAGACAATTTTGTGTACTAAGCTTAGGTCAGACCATAGGTGGCATAGTTCTAGGTTGTCCAAGCCCAAAATTTCAAGCCTGGTGATATAGGGTATTCTGTTGCTAGCAGAGGAGTGTAGTACTCTTCTCGTGAAATACTTCTGGACTCGCTCAATTATATTAATGTCCAATATACAGTGTGGATTCCAGACAGATGAGCTGTATTTGAGTATTGGTCTAGCAAAGGTTTTGTATGCCCTAGTTAGCAATTCAATATTTCTGGAGGAGAAGCTTCATAAGATTAGATTTACAGCTCTTAATGCCTTTTTGGCAATGCTGTTACAGTGAGCTCTGGTGCTTAGGTGGTTAGATATGAGTACTCCAAGGTCCTTGACAGAGTGAGGGTCATCAACGACTCTCTTTCATTATTCTCCTTACAAAGCTTTATAGAAAAATATGTATAGAAATATTTCTTCTCCTTTGAGCTGCCATTATTGAACAGATCTAGGAAAAATAGACTTATTGCAACTATTCAAACGTAATACAGTACATGATGGGGCAGGCAGATCAGGGTCTTTGAAACGAGATGAAAAACATTGTCTTGCATATTGTACTAGAAGCTTGTTGCAATTGCAAATTATGCTGGATATCTTCTAGTCCTAATATGTTCAGTCTATGTTGGTTTATGCACAATCTTACCATCATCGTGCCATAATCTCTTTTTGATGGCAGCTGTTGAAGTGTAGAATCAAAACATTCTGTTTTGAGGAAGACCACGTGCGTGGCTTGAGTTTCTTAAAAGACAGTCTATGGGATTAAAAGTTGTGTCAATGAAATTGTACCAGGTGATGAAAAGGGGAAGTAAAGTAGGTCATTTTCAGCTTCCAGAGAAGAATAGGAGATGGATTGATCGAAATAGGAAACATCGTCCTTTACTGGAATTACAGAAGACTTTTCTATGAATGAGGGAAGAAAAAGGCCACCTCAAATATCTGAAGACTAAATCTTTCTATTCTGGGGTTGTGTTCAGTAGATTTTAGCCTTTTTATTCTGCTGAAATGGCTCATAATATAATAGGCATAAACTGATTTGGGGATTTTCTATTTAAAGTAATTATCTTTATTTCCTCAGATTCCACACTGTTATTTATTTAATCTGTGGCTGAATAATTGTGTATGCTCAAGGCAGACCCTATAAGCCTTAAGCACTAAGTCTCCTGCTTTCAGTGGTACTTGTTATAGTCTTAAGTTTCAGTACAATGTCATGCATATTTCCTATTTAGGACCTTCTCCTTTCTATAGAAGCTTTGTTAATATGGCCTGTTATATTTATTTTTAATAAATCTGATTCCTTTTCATTAAAGAACTATCCATAACATTTTCTTCAGGGTTTTTAGATTCCCTTGGTGTAGATTTCACCATCCTTGCTGACATTAAATAGCTGTAGGCAGACTATACTCCTTTTCTTTGCTGAATTTGTCTGCAAACTGGTTATTGATTCTGTGACTTGCTGTGAAAGATGGAAGAATCATGCCCCAGGGATGTCAGGAAAAGAGGGAATAGTGGGGCAAAATCTAACACACATTGTTCTAGGATACTGATGCTCTTTTTTCTTTGTGGAATGGGGGAGAGGAGAGAGAGAGAGAGAGTGAGAGTCAAGAAGGGCCTTTTGCCAGAAAAGTGGTGCAATTGTGTCTTAAGTATTGTAGCTTTCCAAACATAGTCAACAACACAGCATTGCATAGACATGATTTCACATTCCACCCCCACCCCGTTAGAATGCTTTCTTCTAGTTCCATTGTTTGCAATTGAGAAATGTATGAGCTCACCATCTCCTTAGATCAGAAAATGAGGAGGGTGATACAGAAATTAACTTTGATACTTCAACTTTCTATAAAGTTTTTAAAAAATGGTTAAGAGGCTCCATATGAGTAAGCTGATGAATCACCTTCCAGGAAGCACCTCAGAGGGTTGTTCCCTCTTCAACCATACCTCATAAATACCCTGTGAAGTGGTGATAATGAACCAAAAACTCTTCCCCCCATGTTGAAGAGCATTTATTCCTTAGACCTTAAATGTGCACACTTAAAGGACTAACATCAAAGTCAGTTTCCCTGTTGGCTGGTTTGAAAGTGATATTATTCATGATCTCAAGGCCTCAATTGGTTAAGAAGGTTAAATGGGTGCTTTGCCTCTTCCAGATTCTGTAGTGTGTGCCAGAAATCACCATCCAAAGAAATTCTGACAAATCAGGGGTACGAATATAAATGTTGATTTTAATTGCTTACCCTTATTAGTCTAATATCAGGTTCAACAATTATCATTAATATCACACCAGAAGATGCCTAAGAATCATATTTCCCACCCATTCCCCATTCCCAAATGCCATGCATTTGATGTTATTTCTTTTGTTCATTTTTTTCCCACTTAAAACACTTCGATATCAGTATACAAGCCTAACTTTACAAATACAAATATAATCAGATATAATGCTCCAATAATGCCAGTTACTGAATGATGCTGCCAAACCATCTGTAGGAAAGTGGGATCATATGTTGGTATCAGGAATTTACTTTCCTAATGTTCTACCATTGTAATGCTTGAATCTTATTTCCCCTGCCTCTGTGGATTAGGATTGGCTACCTGCCAGACCGCTTGATATTGCAATATCAGAATTTTAGAAATGGAAAACGCTGCTAAATAGTTCTGTAATCATATTCTGGAAGGAAAGACAGACTCGGCTGTAAATTATTATGGTTTACAAGAACTTCCTCCAAAATCAATGGTATGTGGTAATATTAGTCTCATACCTGTTCTTTCAAATCTCTTTTGTTTTGGGTTACAAGTGTTCAAGATAGACATTAGGAATTTATCATGTTTATCAAGCAATGGAGAGGTAGCAAATATTCTGTGTGTGTGTGTTTGTGTGTGTGTGTGTGTGTGTGTGCTTCTATTCTCTCTCTCCTTTTCTTGAGGAAACATCTAAGAATATAAGAGCCTTATTGGATCAAGTCATATGTTATCTTTTGAGCCACTTTAATCTATTTGCTAGACAAGCATCTCATGACTTTTGTATATTTAATGCTATATCTATGGTGACATAATGGAACTCTGTAACCCCATCTGATTATCTTCAACAAGGAAAGCATTGATTGAAACTTGTTTCTCTTAGACATCTTTCAAGCTTCTGAGTATGCACTTATCAAAACACAGACCAATTCTTCCAAATCATATTTTCTAGCTTCCTAGCAGGCTCAATTACACTGTTGGGTATCATCTTTATGCTGGGCTAGATCTGAAAATGTCACTGCTCATCTTTTGACATTATAGCAGATTTGTTCAAAGGCAGCCCCAAGACAGTTCAGTATTTTTTTTCCTCTATGAAATGAGAATTTGGTTCAAGATCCAACCTAGACATTTGATTATGGCTGTCTACCATATGAGTGGCAAATCCGGAAAGCTCATAAATGAGATTTGTGTTTCTGCAGATTAACTCAATCAAGTGATTCTCAATTGACTTTGGCACAGGTAAGCCAGTTAAGTCCTGATCCATAAGTTCTACATCAGCTGACTTATCATCATCCTGACAAAGAGAATCAGAGTCTTCTGGCAGTCTTTTCAGTGTGTAGTTCTTGTAATTGTACACACTTGAAGCTAACCTTTGGGAAGGCTGTGGAGTAGCTCTTTCAACATGGTGTGTTTGCTTCTATTCTCATGCTTCCTTTGTGCTATTGAGTTGACATTTGAGCTGCATGTGTCAGGGTGTTGCACTTTTCCTAGGAAGGTCTGGGAGACCTGATATCATTGATCCACTATACAAAATATTCAGTAATGGGCAACATACTTAGAAGGGAAGTAGGAGCACTGAAGACTAAGCTTAAAGTGTGATAACCCTCCCTCCAGCTTTCTGCCCTATCTCTGAGCATATTGGTTCCTCTAGCCTCATCTTACATTGTTCAGTCCCCCCCCCCCTTTTTTTTTTGCACAGGAACTGATTCTTGTCTAATTTAGATAAGATGCCTGCTCATATCTCATTCCATGGAAATTACTGGTTTCCTGGCTAGGTCTAGATAGTGATTGCTAGTACTTGGTGAGAAAAATGATCAACTTTGGAGGACCTTCCATTCTTCTAAGTTGTGTGTCTTATTCTCCATTACTACATTATAATATAGCTCTTAATAAATTGCAAAATTATATCTATTACTTGTAGGCACCGTAGGTAACAGACCAATTTGTGGTCCATCTCTCCAGAGTCTCCTCCAGGTAACTGGAATGGATTGTTCCATTCCAACAGCTTGAAGTCTGGCCACTGGTGCAATGTGCAGACTATGCTTGGCTACCTAGAAGTGATATATGGCTTGGTGCATGACATTAAAAGAGGAGGGAAGAGGTAGAAAAACAAATGGCCTAGACAGGGTATCTTCCATTAATTTAGTAATGATGTTCAAGCAACCAATTTTTGAATACAGTTTCATTGCTTGTTAGATTATTTTTGCTTTTCTTCTGAATTTCTGAATTATAGGCCTCTTTTCCTTAAATTCATTTTTGTTGATTTACCTAATACTTCTGTACATTGATTCGGCAAAGATAGCACATGACTCTGTATTTGTATAATAGATGGTGGAGAGGTACTAGACAATTTACTGCATATGTATGTGTATATATGAAAAAATCTGTGCATGCCTGACTAACATGGCTGGCTTCTGTTGAGTCTCGGAGTGAGGCAGAAGGTTCGAGCGGTCCGAGAGGGTGTTTAGAGGGGTCTTTTTGTAACCCCAGTACCTGGCATCATTGCTGGTGGGCTTGGGGCGCTGAACGAGACCCTCGGCGGGGGATTCGCTGGGCTCTGGGGTGAGTGGGGATTGGCGTCATCTCCCCGGTTCCTGTAGTACGGAGCTTGCGGAGGTGTCGGCGTGACGCAGCAGCGGCTCCAGACGCAGCGACGACGAGCCCGATGGTGTTTTCCTCCCTGGGGGTGCCGGATGAGATCTTCGGCCTGGGACTCGTTGGGCTCCGGGTGCAACGTGTGAGCTTCTAAATCAGCTGGAGCGCGGTCTTGAGGCTGCAGCTGATCCAGGGGAGTTAGCCCTGAAGACGCCAGGAAGACCTGGAGTGATGGTGGCGTCGGGAGTGATGGCGGCGATGGCGGTGAGGATGGCGCTGTTTGTGGCTAGCCCTTGGCCTTTAGTTTGGTCAGAGGGCCAATGTGACACTGTGGCTGTCCCGGGTGTGGCCTGGAGTGCAGCAGGAAGCATGACCGGTCCTTGGTTAGCTGTTATGGGCGGAGGCCTCGGCCCCGTCCAAAGGCTGTTAAGGGCTGTGCTGTTTTCATCTATGGCGTTGGAGGCGATGGCGGTGACGCCCTTCCCCTGCTGCTCCCTATGGCTTGACTCTGGACTTTTCCACCGACCACCACCATTTGGTCATTCTGCCTCATCTGTGTTACTTCTTCCACTTATACCATCTGTTCCATCTTTGCCAATTACAAGGTACTCTAATTACTGAGACTGAATCATCTATACCGTACCGCAGGCCACGGAGGGGTGGGCTTGGACACCCTAGTGACCTGGGCCTGGACTCCCAGTGCCGATTGTACACCCTTGAACTTGGTTTGCGGCTATCAGATCTTGTTGTGTCCCTTGCCATTGTGAGAGAACAGCAATGGGGACTCACTTTCTTTCTAGATAGCCATTTAACATCTGTTTGCCAACTGTCCAACTGGTGCCCATCGGGGATGCCCGTGTTGAGAGTGCGGGACTTGATCCGGAGGAGGGTCTCAAACATCGACCACAGGTCTGCTGTGAGAGGGCAGCCTGGTTCCTGGATCGCCCAAATGGGTAGTACCTAGGACTTCACCAAGTTACTTTATTACTTCCATCTGCAGACCCTTGTGCCGGTTCCTTGACATCTTTGGATCTGTAACATTCGAACTTTTACAGCAGCAGAGCTCCAGGCCTTTAGGAGGCTCCCTCCCTCCAGGACATGGCCTGCTATACCCGGAGAGATGGCATGGCGGGGAGCTGGGTTGGGGTCAGGGCTCTAGGAAAGCAAAAAAGAGGTCACTAGGGCCCCTTTAATTAAATTTTTAAATAAATTTTTAAGTAGGTTAGGGAGGAGGGTGGGAAATGATGCCGGGAGGGTGGATTGCAGCCCAGCTCGTGGGGGGTGGTGGTTGGGGGCTGGTGGGGGCCCAGAGTGCGGGCTGGGACCATGATCCCCAGGGTGGTCGGGATCGGTGGGAGACGACGAGGCATAGGGCCAGATCATGTGTTGGGAGCGCGCCCTCGCTATCTTTGAGTGGTGGCACGCTCCGACCCTATGACCTCCTCCCCTGGGGGCTGGGGAACGGGGACCCCTGGGCTCAAGCTGGTGTATTTTAATGCCAGGTCCGTGGCTAATAAGTCTTCCCTCCTCCGCGAGGTGATTGAGGAGGAGGCTGCGGACCTGGCCTGCATCACCGAGACCTGGTTGGGTCCAGAGAGAGGAGTCCCTCTGGTTGATTTATGCCCCCCAGGTTTCTGGATTTTGCACCAGTCATGGGCTCAGGGAGGGTGGTGGAGTGGCTGTGGTTATTCGGGAGACCCTGATTCCAAGGGAGGTCGCTGTTCCTGAGATAGGAAGAAGTGAGACCCTCCTCCTGAGGTGGAGGCCTGGTGGTCGGGTGGGTTTGCTGCTGACATACCTTTACCCCAGCTGTGTGGCAGCAACCCTGCCTGGGTTTCTCGGCGTCCTCTCGGGGGTAGCGATGGATCTCCCAGGGCTTATGGTCCTGGGTGATTTCAATCTGCCTTCCCTTGGGGGGGTGTCGGGTTTGGCCCAGGAATTCATGGCCTCCATGGGGACCATGGGCCTGACCCAGTTAATTCAAGGCCCGACTCACAAGAGGGGAAAACACTCTCAACCTAGTTTTTGTCTCGGAACAGTGGCGTAGTGATATAGGGGAGGCTAGTTGTACAACACTGCCTGTCCCATGGTCTGATCACTATCTCCTGCAGGCTGGTCTTCCAACAGGCTGCTCCCCACTGCTGGGATGAGGAGCCACTTAGATGGTTCCCCCAGATGCCTAATGGACCCTGAGAGGTTCCAGGCGAACTGGGTTTTTCCCCACTTCCCTTGCCCACAACTCTGCCGAGGACCTGGCGGCTGCTTGGCAGCAGGCTGCTGAGGCTGCCCTCACAGGGTTGTCCCCATGCCCCCTCACACGCCATGGATCCCGGTAGCTCTTGGTACACTGAGGAGCTCCAGGAGATGAAGTGCCATCAGAGGGGTTTAGAGAGCAGGTGGAGGGCCACCTGCTCCCAAACCAATAGAGCCCAGCTAAGAGCCCATATTAGGACTTACCTGGTAGCTGTGGGGTGGCGAGAAGGTCCTATCTCTCCACCCTCATAGCATCCTCAGATAACCACCCAGCCACCCTGTTTAGGGCCACCCGCTCCCTCCTACATCCGGGAGGCGGTGGACCCTCTCCGGGAAGGGCTGAGGAATTTGGTCAATATCTGTCGGATAAGATCGCTGGATTCGGGCGGGTTGTGTTCCACCTTGCAGTGGTCTGAGGATCGTGGTGCAAGCAGTCTGGCCGATGTGATCTGGGCTGAGTTCGATCCTGTTTCTGAGGATGAAGTGGACAGGATTATGCGGCGTCTGAGTTCCACCACATGTTTGTTGGACCTGTGCCCTTCCTGGTTGGCTTATGCCGCCAGGGAGGTCACCTGCGGTTGGCTCTGGGCAGTGGTCAACGCTTCATTAAGGGAGGGTGTCTTTCCCTCCGCCTTGAAAGAGGCGGTGGTGAGGCCCCTCCTGAAGAAGCCTGCCCTGGACCCGACTGTGTTAGACAACTTTCGTCCAGTCTCCAACCTTCGTTTTTGGCAAGGTTGTTGAGAGTGTGGTGGCTCAGCAGTTTCCACTTTCCTGGATGAAGCGGACTACCTAGATCCGTACCAATCGGGCTTCGGCCTGGTTTCAGCACGGAGAAGGCATTGGTCGCACTGATGGATGATCTCTGGAGGGCCCGGGACAGGGGTTTCTCCTCTGTCCTGGTCCTATTAGACCTCTCAGCGGCTTTCGATACCTTCAACCATGGTATCCTTTTGACGCCTCGAGGGGCTGGGAGTGGGGGCACTGTTCTTCGTGGCTCTCCTCCTACCTCTCGGGGCGGTTGCAATCGGTGTTGACAGGGGGATAGAGGTCGGCCCGAGGGTGCTCACTTGTGGGGTCCCTCGGGTCGGTCCTCTCCCCTTTATTTAATATCTACATGAAACCGCTGGGCAAGATCATTCATGGTTTTGGGGTGAGGTATCACCAGTATGCTGACGATACCCAGTTATACATCTCCACCCCAAACCAGATCAGTGATGCCCTCTCCATGATGACTCGCTGTCTGGATGCGGTACGGATCTGGATGGACGGAAACATGCTTCGCTCAACCCGCCAAGACTGAGTGGCTGTACATACCGGCATCTCGGTCCAGTCAAGATTGTCCATCGTTGACCATAGGGGGAGTGGTGTTGCCCCGTGGATAGGGCGAACCTGGGGTCCTCCTGGACGCGGCTCCAGTTGGAGGAGCAGGTGGGGGCCGCCGCCAGGGGCCTTTGCCCAGGTCCGCTGGTTCGCCAGCTTCTGGACCGAGATGCCTTCATCTGCCCTTGCACCGAGACTTGCAGCTGGTGCAGAATGCAGCCGCTGGTTGTGATGGGAGTTACCCGATTCTCCCATATTACCCCCTCCTGCGTGGCCTGCATTGGCTGCCGGTTGCGCCCGGTGAGGTTCAAGGTTTTGGCTTTAACATTCAAAGTCCTACACACATGGGTCCACAATATTTAAGGGAGCCCCTGCCGATATCGGGGACCAACCGCCCTGTACGGGCACACAGGCAGGCTCCTCGGGTCCCATCGGCAAGTCAATGCGGCTGGCGGTCCCCCGATGAGCCTACTCTGTGGCGGCCCCGACTTATGGAATCAACTGCCTCTGGACCTCCGTCTGGCCCCTGACCTCCACCTTCTGCCGATTTGAAGACCTGGCTATTTGACCAAGTCGGGCTGTGATTACCTCACGGGGGGTATGGGATAGTTTTAATTTTTTTAATTCAGTTTCATTGGACTTTATAGTGGTTTAATTCTTTTTAATTATTTATTGTATTTGTACGTTTTAACTGTGAGCCGCCCAGAGTCTTCGGAGATGGGGCGGCATATAAGTCCAATAAAATAAATAAAAATAAAATATATATTCCCATCAGAGGACAAAGTACATTGCCTCAGAACCATAATAAGGAAGCAGACAATTGTCTTAATAACATAGAAATAATAGCACTTTGAAGAAGGAAGCAATATGTTGAGGAAAATATACAGCCTGCCAATGTTAAATAAATAATAAAATAAAATAATAAAATAAAATGAATGGAGTATTTTAAAATGAACCTGAGGAGAAGGCTAAGTAAAAACCCTAAACTAATTAGTAAGAACTAACATAACTGAATCATCATTGACATTAAACAAAATAAAACATTGGAACAGAATGGAATGTATTGTACCAGAACAGAAGGAATGGAAGGAATAGAATAAGACAGGAAATTAAGTAAGCTGAGAAACCAGTGACAATAGGAATGAGAAGCATTGACTGAATTATAAGTCAATTGGTGTTTTGTAAAACAGACCACAGTCATGTATAGAACCACTTCAAAAGAAAAATTAGGCAATAACATGGTGCAATGCAGTGACAGCAATGTATACTGCATGAAACTTTGAAAGGCACCTTGATTTGCTGAATCTTTGTCTGAAGTGTCCTCTCAAAGCTGAGCCTTCAACTGGGGATCCCCTCTGAACTGCTGGATCAGAGTGGCCTAACTGCTGCAGGAGCTACATGTGATTCTTTGCATTGTATTGAAGTAGCCAGCTAAACCAAGGAGGTCCATTTTTGGCATGGTGTCAAGATGAAGGGATTCGACTTTTCAATGCAAGGCAATATTGCAAATTGGATTGCTGTAATGGTTTGTCTAATTTGTACATTTATTTTTTCCTTTCCCATAAGCTTAGATGTTTAACATCAACAAGGAGGAAATTGCAGTAGTTCAAGAATTTGTTGTCTATGGATCAAGAATTGTTCAAGATGGCAACTCTACACCTGGAATCAAATGCAAGACAACCTTAGGTTGCACTGCAATGGTTAACGTGAATCAGATCTGGAAAAGCAGAGATATTGATACAAATACAAAAAGCAAGCTAGTTAGAGCAATAGTTTTCTCTATAATCATGTATGGATCTGAGAACTGAACACTAAGAATGGCTGATGAAAGAATTGATGCCTTTGAACTACTGGCATAAATTTTTGCATTTACCATGGACAGCTGAATCATATAAATCCAGAAACATCACTACAAGCCAAAATCACAAGACTATGTCTGATTTACTTTGGCCATGTCATGCGTGCAAATTTATTAGAGAAGTGAAAGATGCTAGGTGTTAAATATGCATGATGCCTCATTTCCATGAGCCTACATTACATGCAAAGTGAAGTCTGATGTAAGGCTCCACTTATAGGTTCAGCTGCTAGTGGGAAGAATGAGTTCCCATCAGTGGCTGAAGTGTTGGACAGTGCCGGCTATAAAAAGCTGGTGCTGGCTGCGTTTCTTGGCTTTTTGAATCCAGTTTGTAAATAAAGAATTTCTTGCATTCCTGAGTCCTGCTCCTTCCTCATCCGCACCCACTTAACACTGGCGATGAAGGTGGGATCCTAAGGAAGACAAAGGACCTTGTGGGGCATCGTGGCCATTTTCCAGCTGATTCATGAACTCGACTGTTCAGAGCGACAGTGAAACAGCATGGCCCATCGATCCCTATCAATCCTATTCAAGCCATCCAAAGAGAAGTGGTCCTCGTACATAGGAAGATTTAACCTAAATCTGGTAGTGAATGGAATGTAGACAGAACCCGATGTGAAGAAGAAGGCGTACTTCTTGACCTATTGCAATTCAGAACTCTATGAATTAACCAAAGCCCTCATTGCAGATAACTTAGAGAACGTCTCCTGGGACGAACTGCAACGAGCATTGAAAGGACATTTCGACCCTACCACATCATACCTGGCAAACCAGAACAACTTCTATCTCCGGAGCCAAAAAGAGGGGAGAGCATAAGTGATTTTGTGGCCATACTGAGGAAACTTTCAAAGAACTGCAAATTCTCAAATGCCGAAGAAATTATCCAGGATCGGCTAGTCCTCAGCATTAAGGATTTGACCCTACAGAAGAGACTGTTCACAAGAGAGGACGTCTCATTCAAGGAGGCTCTAGAAGAAGTGAAAGCCACAGAAGCCTCTGACTCTTCTGCAGCCCGAGTCAAGAGCAGCAGCAAGGTCCACACCACCCAGGCCATGAGGGGAACACCATGTAACCCATCCAGCTCTGAAAGCAGTGACAGTGAGAAGGAAGATGTCCACCAGATAAAAACCAAGAAACCCGAAACTGCTAGGGGAATCAAGCATTGTGGAAGCTGCAGAGGGAATCATCCTCAGTCTGCCTGCCATTTTAAGGAGGCGATCTGCAGACGATGTGAGCAGAAGGGCCACATCATGGAAGCCTGCAGAGCCAGCCAGCCAGCAGACAAACCGAGCCACAGAACATACTCCCCAACCAGACAACACAAAGGTCAGAAGACATTTGGCACAAAATTCAAAACACATGATGGTGGCCAGGAAGAAGAAACCCATCATACAATCGGAGGTTACACTCACGCTTGTATGGGACACACAAACACCACTGAATCCAACAAGTTTCTCACTAAGATGAGGATTGATGGAACCCTATGGTCTCAGGACATCATCAGTGATATCCTGGATTAACCAACATTTCTCACTAAGATGAGGATTGATGGAACCCTATGGTCAACAACCATATAATTATTGATGGACTACCAGGGTCTTATATATCAGTGATATCCTGGACAGCCCTCCAGTAAATTAACCCCAACATCTGCTGAAGTGAGTTCCAGCAACAACGATTATTAGGCTACTACCACTGACTACCAGCTTCTAGGGAGAGAGTGGTTTGTGCCACTGCAAATCAGCCTCACTGGCATCCACTTGACAGCAGTGATCAGAGCAAGCGCCAGAGATGATCTAGATGTTTTGGAGAGGGCATTTCAGGATGTTTTTAGCAGCGAACTGGGCAAATATAAGGGGACCCAATAAGTTTTAACCTAGACCCCAACATAGCCCCTGTCAGACTGAAGTCCTGGAGAGTCCCTTTTGCTCTGCAACCCACGAAGAGCAGTTAAACAAGCTGGTAGCTCAAGGCATCCTTGAGCCAGTAGACCACACGAAGTGGGAGACCCCTATAGTGACCCCTGTAAAGCCCGATGGGTCAGTCAGAATCTGTGGAGACTACAAGAGTACCTGAACCTCGCACTACAACAGAGCGCATATCAGGTACCAGTAGTCCAACATCTACTACATTCATTGGGCCAGGGCAAGATTTTTGCTAAGTTGGACTTAGCACAGGCATATCAACAATTGCCTGTGGACGCAGCCACTGCTGAAGCCCAAACAATTGTAACCCACAAGGGCGCATTCAAGTGCAACTGGCTGCAATTTGGGGTTACCATAGCCCCCAGTCTTTTCCAAAATATAATGGAAAGGCTGCTACAAGGTCTGCCAGGAGTAGTTCCTTACTTCGATGATGTAATACTCTCAGCCAAAGACAAGCCCCAACTAATGGAAAGGGTCCAAACAGTATTAGAAAGACTCCAAGAAGCAGGGTTCAAGTTAAAAAGAGACAAATGCCACATTGCTGTGCCGAGTGTAGAAGTCTTGGGCTTCCAAATTGATGGGTCAGTTATCTGACCCATGAACAGCAAGCTGAAAGCAATTAAGGAAGCCCCCACCCCACAGAATAAAAGTGAACTCCAAGCATTCTTGGGCTTATTAAACTTCTATAACAGATTCTTACCACAGAAGGAGACCTTAGTGAAGCCACTACATAGACTGTTGGATAAGAATACACCCTGGATGTGGGGACCCCCCGAGGACACCACCCTCTCCAAAATAAAAAAACATTTTAACATCTGACACTGTATTAATGCAATATAGCGAGACCCTGCCGCTACAGTTAACCTGCACCGCATCTCCATATGACATCGAGGCAGTGCTCAGCCATAGACTACCAAATGGGAAGGAAGCCTCCATAGCATATTATTCTAAAACGTTGTCAAAAACCGAGAGAAACTACAGCCAAATAGACAAAGAAGCCCTAGTCACCGTAGCCGGAGTAAAACGTTTTTATGAATACCTATACAGCAGACACTTCAAGTTGGTCACAGACCACAAAACATTGCTTGGCATTCTCTCTGGAGACAAACCCATACCCAACATCTTATCGCTGAGAATGCTAAGATGGACAGTTTTCCTGGCAGTGTATAACTATAGCCTCCTACACAGACCAGGAAAGGACATCCTACACGCTGACGCACTCAGCAGGTGTCCCCTGCCAGACCTAGTGGAAGACCCTGCCCCCGCGACTGCCATATTCCTTGTAGAACATTTCAAACTGGGCTTGTTGATGGCAGTGGACATCCTGAGACTCACCATAAAGGACAACTTTGGTGTGGGTTTTGAACTGGGTATGGAGGGGTTGGCTGAACAAGACAGAGGGGAGGAATTCAAACCTTTCAAAGACAGAGCTAGAGCTGTCAGCATTAAGGGGATGTTTGCTATGGGGTGACAGGGTGGTGGTACCGCAACCATTAAGGGAAGGAATTCTGGGGTTACTACATGAAGGGCCCCCAGGGATAATAAAAATGAAGGCACTAGCGAGGAATTACATCTGGTGGCTGGGGATAGATAGAGACATTGAGACCTGGGTCACCACATGGTCACCATGTCAGGAATCCCGGCCAGCCCCTCCCTCAGCACCCCCCCTCAAGTGGGAAAAGCCTGCAGCACCATGCGGTCGCATACACATAGATTTTGCAGGACCCTGCCAGGGACAAACGTTCTTAATCGTGGTCGACGCCTACTCTAAATGGTTGGAGGTGGTTATCATGAAATCCACAACAACCAAGGCAACGATCAGAGCCCTGTGGAAAATATTGGCCACCCACGGACTACCCGATATGCTGGTTTCGGACAATGGACTGCAATTCACAGCACAGCAATTCAAAAGTTTCCTCTCCCATCTGGGAATCCGACATGCCCTTTCAGCACCGGCTCATCTGGTGGCAAACGGGCAAGCAGAGAGAATGGTCTGAACAGCCAAAGAACTTCTTAAAAAATTAGGCCCTGGTGATTAGCAAGAAAAAAATCAACAAATGGTTGCTAACCCAACACATAACACCAAGCGCAGCAACCAACAGAAGCCCAGCAGAAATGCTCATGAACAGAAAGTTAAAGTCCACCCTGGACAGAATCAATTCAAACTATACAAATGACACCCCTCTAGGGGTGAGGGAAGTGCAGAACATTCACACCGGGAGACACAGTGTATGCATGCAACTACACAGGAGGAGAAACCTGGATCCCAGCAAAAATAATCGAAAGTACCAGACCCAAATCATACAGACTGGAGGTAGAAGGGGGAAGAACATGGAACAGACATATAGACCAACTGCGGGCCGCATAGTTCAGCCCCCAGTTGAAGCTGAGCAACACAACACACCTCCGGCAACAACGACACCCCGGAAATTAGAAACCCCACAAAGACACAGATTAGCAAAGGAAACCCTGAATGAAACAATGGAGGACTTAGCTGTGGGGGGAGGAGTCCAGCATAGTACTTCTGAGGCCTTGAGCTCAACAGAAACTGCCATGCCCCTGGAAACTTTGAGGTGTTTCCAAGGGCGGAGTCTGGAGCAATGGGGGACCTGTCCGTTCAGGCTGCTGCCTCAGGTACAACTGAACTGCGCAGGCCCAGTCACACCCACAGAAGCCCCGCCTACCTGAAGGACTACGTCTGCTGTGTATGCGGTGATTGGTCGGCCTGAACTAAGAAGGGAGGGGTGTTAAATATGCATGACACCACATTTACATGAGCCTACGTTACATGCAAAGTGGAGTCTGATGTAAGACTCCACTTATTGGTTCAGCCACTGGCAGGAAGAATGAGTTCCCGTCAGTGGCTGAAGTGTTGGACAGCAGTGTTTCTTGGCTTTTTGAATCCGGTTTGTAAATAAAGAGTTTCTTCCATTCCTGAGTCCTGCTCCTTCCTCATCTGCACCCACTTAACACTAGGAATGGTTAGTGGATCAAGAAGATGGGACAAGGAAAGATTTTGCTGGCTTGATACCATCAAAGCTAATACAAAGATGAACATCCAACAACTGAAAGATGGTGTGCTTGACAGGGTAACATAGAGAACACTTGTTTATAAAGCCGCTAAAAGTCAGACACGAGTGAATGGTTAAAACTAATTAATTTGTACATATATTTCTCTTTTTCCCATAACCCTGCTAACATATAAATGGCTGTTTCTAGGACCACCAATAGCAGGAGGCACCATAATTGGATTCTTCTCTGCCAATTTTTTCCTTGCCAATTAAAAGGTAGGGTTTTTTTTAAAGGCAATACTAACAATTTTGATTTGGTCTCTTTTATGGCATACATCAGCATTGCCCAGGAGCTGCATTTTCTGAATGCATCTCTGGGTAGAGCAATTCACAATCAGGGGTAGGGAGACTTAGGCACTTTATCCTGCACTTGTCTAAGTTAAAAGCCATCCTGAATTGCTTCATACCATGCTGGGCTAAAAGCTTTGCATTGAGTTGAGGCACTGATTTAGTGTATATCTCTTTCCAATGTAATTCATTTTCCCCTATAGTCTGCCTATAGCAGTTTTTCAAAAACCACTCAATTAAAACAGTGTTCTTTAATTAGTGTGTATTTTGAAATAGGCCTATGTGATGCAATCCAACTTGTAGAAGGGATGCTCCTCATTCACTATATATTTATTTTCCCTTTGGATATTTTTCTATTCCACCCTTCCTTTTCCCCATAGATTTTTTTTTCCTACATGAAAAAGTGCCACAGTAATAGTTGAGCCTAACTTTCAAACCCACAATGACTGGGTAGTCCCTACAGTCAAGCAAAATAAGCTTGCCCAACCCTTGAACTAACTAGACTCATTTTCTCATTCCAATATTCTGACTCAGGTCTTTGGCATCATCTGTTTGCACGCTTTAATAAAATACACTCTTGTCCTAGCCTTGGAATGATTGTTAATACTAATACTAGCAGGTTCCATAGGCCGAAACAGAAAAGCTGGCTTAGCTAAATGCAAAAGAAACACTGAAGCTTGTAGTAGAAAGCATTTTAATGTAGTAAATCAAAACTGCTGTTTCAGTATATTCAGTTTTCACTGTAGTTTAGTATAAACCAGGGTCAAATATACATTCAGGCCTAGCAACTGTGATAGCGAAACCGTCCCTGGACCGAATCTAGAAACAACCAAGCTGTGCAGGATATGTTTGTGTGCCCCTTACATGTGAAGACTCTAACCCTAATCCTGAATTTATTCCACACACCCACCCCAGGTTGTTCAGTGAATACTATACTGTTGTAAGTTCTGTTATGAATGCCTTGATTTTTTGCTTGTGGTTTGGAATGTAATTGTTCATCAGATGTCTTCTTTCTCTGAATGTTTTCAGTGGAGTCATTAACCCCCAAATCAAGCAAACAAAAAATAGAATATATTTAAAATGTATACATTCAAAATTCTCAAATCGGAAATGTGAATATCATGCATGTTTTAAGAGAAAAAATGGCCAAATTAGTATGGAAAAAATGGGAAAAACAATTAAAAAGTGACAGAACTCAGAAATAACTTCTTGTGGTGGTTTATTCATGTCAAAAACATGTCAAGTTTGCTTGCATTTTCCATTTCAACCATTGAGCCAGATCATTTGGAAAGAATTCAGCTATTCTTTATATTTCCAGTCTTTGAACTAATGTTGTTTAATCAAAGATGGAAAAGGTTCATTGATGCTTTTATAGATCTTATTCTTCAGATCAGAGCAGAATTCTGGCAAGATGACACTAGGTTTTGCAGGCAGCATGCCCAAGTTCCCTTGGGATTTAAGCCCAATTAAAGCTTCTCCCAAAATAGCAAACTATGCCTTTTGTTACTGGTAAGAGCTCAACAATTCTAGATTTAAAGTTATATATAGCTTCTTTTAAAAAAATATTTACCCCATGATATAAATTTATATCATGGGATGAAAAAAGAAATCCTTTTGGAGACATAGGAAAGAGAAAGTGTTATGCTTATTGATTAAAATAAAATAAATGACATTGTTGAGTAGATTGGCTGGTTGTAAATTGAGAACTACCTGTATTTCCATTCTGATTAGCACAATACAGAGTTCCTTTTTGAAAATTTTGGGGTCCTAGCTCCATTAGCTGCTGGTTCCAAATGACTAATCCTTGGAAATGCATGTTCTGATATTTATAAACTGAAGAATATGTTGGATGCTAGAGCCATTAATTCTCCAGGAATAGCAATGAGTAACAAGCTATTTAGAAAATGAAGTATTTACAACATTGGTTGTACTATACTGAACCCCACTAGGTGAAATGGCTGGCATACAAGTCAAATAAATAAAAGAAAAAGAAAGAAAGAAAGAAAGAAAGAAAGAAAGAAAGAAAGAAAGAAAGAAAGAAAGTTTACCATAATTAATAACTTGCTGCTCATTACTGCAAATTTAAACATTTTCAGGCCCACAGGTTCAAGGAAGGATTGTTGCATTATTTACATATAGAAAGACTCCAGACAGATTTAGTAGTTGACATAGGGGAGGTTTTAGTTGGGTTTTGTAAGGACAAGAAGGAATGCCAAAATTCAACCATCCTTCAGCCATTTGTAAACATGGATTATGGGCAACAAGGTTTCTGAAGCTCCCCAGTGGACCTATGTTAAATTGTTTTCACATATTTCATGATAGAAATAGTAGGCATTGGTCAACAGAAAAAAGTCAGTTTCTCCTGGAGTCAAAAACTGCCTTTAGCTCAAAAAGAGCACATAAAAGTTCCTTCTGTATTGTTCAGCTAGATGGTGAAGGATGAAGAACTGATAAACACATGCAATAAGAATCACCAGCAACCCATTATTCTAAATTTGTGAGACCTTATGTGCATAAAAGAAATTCAGAACAGAAGCAGCTTCAAGGATAAGTTTTTTCATTAACTGATCTATGAATATTTTACTCTTTCCTTTATCTCTGAATGATTGAGAAACAGTTTAGACTACTTGCTTTGAAAATCAAAAGAATGCCCATCTTAAATTGTATTAAAACCATTGTTGTGGGATGTTTATATCTCTATTATGGCTATAGCTTTGTAAAGAAAATTATATTGTGCAGTAGTCTTGGGAATAATGGATTATACACCTATTATTATCTTATCCTTTTGTGATCTATATTCATACTGTTCCATTCAATTGATTGAACCCCAGTAAATAATTGTACTGACCAGTGTCCATGTTTATAACCCCACTGCCAAACTGACTGACGTATTTAAATAAAAGTAATAGAGCTTCCTGCTGAGTAGACATAACAGATTACAGTGTTCATTTTCAGAATAAATTGTGAAATCATAATTAATGACTCAACTTCCAGACAAGGCAAGTTGTAGTAAAGATGTTTCACTAAGTAACTCATAAGCAGCTTAGGATCTCTGGGATCCCACAACATACATTTGAGACCTGAGCCCATTTATTCCTGGCATAAATAGGGTGCATTTGAACCCTCAACCAAACTGGGATTTTTTTTTAAAGGGGTGCAGTTTTATGGAGCTGGCAGGAAGCCTGCCTCCTTGCCTTACTTCCTAGCTTCTGCTTTTGGGTTTATTTCATCGGAGAGATGGTCTGACCTTTTTTCAATAGAACCATTGGGATTTTTTTTTACCATTGACATAAGCAGACAAAGAGATACCACATGAAGGACGTAGACAGAGATGTTCTGCAAGCAATTTTAAAGACTGGTTTGGTATGAATTAGTAATAAAGGGATGTTTTTCCCCCCTTTCTCTAATTGCAGCAACAACTTGGGATGAGACATTAATGTTTTTCTTTCTGTTTTGCGTTTTGAGAGTGGCAGGTTTGAAAAATGATAACAGTTGGTCTTCAAACTGGTATTGTGGGATTAGGAAGCAATTAAGGCCTGAAAATACCCTTATTATATATGCTTCCTCTCCCAGAATAGCAAAGCAAAATATGATTTTTCCAATTAATGCTGTTTTTCTTTTTGTTTTGGCGTTGTATTTATCATGACACAGTGATAAAGATTGTCTGTGTTATAGTTGGTATATATTCATACATTCATTGAAGATGTCTGCTTATATTCTAATTACTGGCATGTCATTATGATTATTATCAATGTCTTGGATACATTTTGCAAGCCAGAAATATTTTGATTTTCCCTTATTAGCCAATTGATCAGCTAAGAAATTTTACTGTCTGTTTAGTAAAGATTTATAAACGGAGCTTCACTGGAATTTACTTTCATATGCAGAAATGGATGTAATTTTGATTTCTTATGATAAGCTCTTTATTACTGCTGCTTAGTGGAACAGTGTTCTGATGAAGTCATCTTCTGGCTTTAAAAATGCAGAATAAAATTTGAGCCAGAGAAATGGAAGCCAGAGCTTATAGGCTTGTTGTATAACTTTTATGGGACATTGTATTGAGTGATTCTATCTATTTCATGACAGTCTAAGGTCATATAATCCAATATTCTTGCTGAAACTAATTAAATCTGGATACAGGCCATGTCTATATGAAACTCCACTTAGGCATTGCACATATATTAATTGTACCTCAAATAAAGAGCATCCCCATTCCAAACACAACTGTAGGCCTGATCTGTTAATTTTAGAAGAACTTATTCAATGGTTAAGTCCAGTTCCACAATCTTGGTAGAATAATAATCACTGCTTGCCCTGCCAAAAATTAGTAAGTATTCCAATTTGTGTCATGTGGCAAGTCATAATCATGTAGCCACATGTGGTTAAATCTTTACACAGTTCTGTTGGCTAAGGATTGGCTAAGATTAGCAAGGATTGGCTAAGAATTCTAAGATTAACAAGGATTGGCTAAGAATTCTAAGATCAGTAATGATTGTCTAAGAATCAAATAATACAATGTAATACAAGGATTGGCTATCGTTGATTCTAACATTTGCTTATAATAAGCATATCTAGTGGCTAATAGTTGCTGAAGTCTGGATGCATTTGGATAGACCAATGTGAGGTAGGTGCTGCTGCTGTTTTGCATTCCAACCTGGAATTTCAATTAACATATGGAACCTGAGAAAGCAGATGTGGTGCTCCGTAGTATGAACAATGCTATTTGTGGATTAGAGTCCTTGAGGCAGCAAGGTAGCTTGTGTATGGCTAGATTTGGAAGGCGGTTATGTCTCTCTTAGGGTGGGGTTAAAGGGTTAATGTTGGCTGATTTAGAAGAGGAAGTGGTGCACTCTGTCTTGAAAAATTGTTGTTATTTCTAAATATTTTTACAATTATTTTCATTATAAGATAAAACATCGAAGAAACAAAAGTTAGAAAAAAATTAAAAAACAAAGAGAAAACAGAAAGGAAAAGAAAAATTTCTGGTTTTAGTTGTATATTTATTTTAATAATCTTCTGAATTAAAGTAGAAATCTGATCCTGGTATTTCTCTAAATATCTATGGAGATTCTCAGTCATCCAGGTCATGGTTGTCTGAAAAGTGCTTTTTAAAGCGGCAACTGGACTTTCTGGTTTTTCTTTGAAAATGTTTCGCTTCTCATCCAAGAAACTTCTTCAGCTCTCACTGGATGGTCAGCAATGGAAGGATTTATATTTCTTGCACACAGCTGGTCATTTGCATTCTTTTAGAGAGTCACTGAGGCCACTTGGAGATTTATCAGAGTCACCTGAGCAGTGCAAATGGGTGTGGATCCTTCTTGGAACTGCTGAAAGGACTGTGTTGTAGACTGGAGATAGATGATGTTGTATCTCCCCCCCTCTGGTGAGAGAGGGCTGTTCAATTTTGACATAGATGGCCTTGTTGACCTTCTTTCAAACCAGCAGCCCTCTCTGTCCAAAATGTGGACTTTTCTGTCTTCAAAAGAATGGCTTTTGTCTTTTAAATGCAGCTGGACTGCTGAATCTTGTCCTGATGGGTTTGTTCTCCTATGTTACGCCATGCATATTTCTCTGTTTTATTATAAGTCCACTAGAGATAATAAAAAGTACCCTTTTTCCAACATACATTTGAAATACCCTTATATATCCAATATCGAATGCCGGCCGCCCTGTGCGAGCTCATAGGCAAGGACTCCTCGGGATTCCATCGGCGGGTCAGTGCTGATTGGTAATTCCCCGACGACGAGCCTTTTCTGTTGCGGCCCCTGACCTCTGGAACCAACTGCCTTTGGAGTTCCGCCTGGCCCCTGACCTCCGCACCTTTCGCGTGAGTTAAAACTTGGTTGTTTGATCAACCCGGGTTGTGACCCCGGTTGGGATAGTTTTAACGGTTTTAGTTTATTATATTTGGACTTGTAATTTAAATTTAATAGTTTTTTAAGTATTTATTGTTCATATTTTAACTGTGAGCCGCTCCGAGTCTTCGGAGATGGGGCGGCATACAAGTGCAAATAATAAATAATAAATAAATAAATATACTTTTGTCATTTTTTTTCAGATGTTAACTTCCAATGATACATCATCTTATTAAATATTTTTTTAAAATTATAATTCAATGTGAATTTCAAGCCATTAGTCCACATGCTTCCCCAAAAAATCATCTTTCTTTCTGACTACACTGAACAACTTCCACCCAGTTTCTAAACTTAACTTTCTTTGAATGATCATTAACAGAGTAGTGGAAAGTCAGCTTCAGAGAACCCAGAATATGTGATTATCTAGGATCCTTCTAGTTAAGATTCAGGAACATGGGAGAGAAACACCACTGGTTTTTCTGTTGGTTGACCTTTGTCAAGACTTGGATGGAGAACCAAACTCCATCCAGTCCCATGACACTGTTTGATCATGCTTGTTACTATCATCTTAATATCCTTCTGGATTACTTGTTAAGGGTTAAAGCTAGTTTACAATGACTCCACTTCTATCTGAATACTTAGTTTCAGTTAGAAGTATTGAGGAGAAAGCAATTATATTGTGGAGGACCCCAGAGCTTAGTCACCCACCAATGAACTTCAACATGTGTATGAAAACACTGGGAGAGGTTATCTATCAATTTGGAGTAATCCCATTGTACATCCACCCAGTCTTGCTGAAGTCTGGAGACTGTGAGGAGCAAGATAGATGTATAGAGAGTACTGTTTATCAATAAACATCTATGTCTTAAGGAAAAATACTGATTTGGGGAGTTGTAGGCAAGGTAGCCCTCTGTCTGAAGGAGCATGTTTGTCTTTTGAGGGTCCATTTGGACTTGTGGATTCTGCAGGATCAATAGGTAGAAATGATGCCTGGCAACCCTTTGTCCAGCTTTGACTGATGTGAGAGTTATGATCCTACTGAGTTGGAAAGACTCAGTGATAGCAATTTATGACATTATTATATTATTATATAACTGGACTACTGCCACACATTCTATAAAGAGCTGTATTTGAAGAAGACCTAGAAGCCAAGTTGATAACACATGCAACAGCTAGGATATCTGCAGAGAAAGTTGGTACTTTAGAGCAGCAGTCACCAATTGGTGGTCCGCATGTCACTGGTGGTCCACGAGAAAATTTCAGTGGTCCACAGAGAAATGTCAACCCAAAGCAATTAATCCAGGCTGTGTGGGAACACAAGGCTGCGCCGCCCACATGACCCGCAGGAACCACAATGCTTGCATTGGAACAACACGAGGTAGTGAGGGGAGGGGGAAAAGGGTGGAGGGGGGGAACTTGCCTGGCCACCAGACTGCTTCTTTCCACTTCTTTGTTCTTCTGCTTTTGTCTGCACACAAGGAAAGCAGCAAAAGTCTTTCTCTCCCCCAAAGTCCTCCAGAAATGAGTCTTTGGGACCGTGCAAGGCACCCTGCTGCAAGAGGCTGCACCGGCAAAGACTCATTTCTGGTGGAGTTTGAGGGGAGAGAAAGAAAGACTTCAGCTGCTTCTGCTGCTTTCCTTGCATGAAACCAAAAGTCTCTCTCTCTCTCTCTCCCCTTGAAAACGGAGATGGAAATGGTATCCTGCAATCCCAAATAAAGAACAATCGATCGGTAGGAAAACGGGGTGGGGAATTTTCCCATTTTCTTACCCATCGCAGAATATTCTCTCTCTCTCTCTCTCTCTCTCTCTCTCTCTCTCTCTCTCTCTCTCTCTCCCCACCCGTGAATGGAGCTGAAAAGCAGGTTAGGAATGTGGCTGCCTTGGAAGGTGTGTGTGTGTGTGTGAGGGACATCTGTGTGTGAGTGTGTGTGTGTGTGTGTGTGTGAGAGAGAGAGAGAGAGAGAGAACATCACCAGCACCCCTCCAAGGTTAGATCAGATCTCTCTCTCTGTCTGTCTCTCTCTCTCCCACCAACGACAGCAAGCAACCGTCAGCAAAATTCATATTAGTGGTCTGTGGGATTTAAAATTATGAGTTTGGTGGTCCCTGAGGTCCAAAAGGTTGGCGATCCCTGCTTTAGAGTAACATCTACAGCAGGGGTGGGATTCAAATTTCTTAACAACCATTTCTGTGGGTGTGGCCTAATTTGTAGGTGTGGCTTACTGGTCATGTGACTGTCTGGGTGTGGCTTGGTCATGTGACTGCTGAGCATGGCTTGGTGGTCACATGATTGGGTGGGTCAAAAGATAGAAATTCACTTTTTTTCTTTTTTTCCTTTTTTGTTTTCTTGGTGCAGGGTTAGATGACCTCTGAGGTCCCTTCCAGCCCTGGATTTCTGTGCTGTTTCAAAGCAACCTCTGAAGCTGTGTCTAGTGCCAGAGTTTGTGGTACTTCCTTCCTCTCCTTTTTCTTTCCCTCCCTCCCTCCCTCCCTCTATCTATCCATCCGTCCATCCACCCATCCATCCATATCTCATGCACATTCCTTTCCCTTCCCTCTTTCTCCCTTCCCTCCTTTCTTTCTTTCTCCCATCCCTCCCTCTTTCTTTTTCTTCCTTTTAAGAGAGAGAGAGAGAAAGAAAGAAAGAAAGAAAGAAAGCAAGCAAGCAAGCAAGCAAGCAAGCAAGCAAGCAAGCAAGCATCTCTATGGTATTCATGATATATTTTCAGCTGGAACCTCTTTCTACTTAAACCAGGGGTCCCCAAACTTGGCAACTTTAAGACTTGTGGACTTCAACTCCCAGAATTCTCCAGTCAGCTATGCTGGCTGGAGAATTCTGGGAGTTGAAGTGCACAAGTCTTAAAGTTGCCAAGTTTGAAGACTTGAACCTTAGTACAACACCCAGATATTTAAAGCCATTAAACATCTTGGATTAATCTTGAAACTTTTTGCATACTTGTATTTATACAGAAAGAATTTTATTTTAACACATATGGCTTCAATTCCAAAACTACTTTTTATGACAACCAAGTCAAGAAAAGGAGATTGGAAACAAAGCAAAGGTTCTTCTCATTCTTTCTAACCCTTTCTAAATGGAAAGTAGAAGTGAGCCTTTCTTGCCATTTTATTACCAAGAATTTACCACCATCTTCAAATTAAAGAGTTGCCTTCCAATAACAAAAAACACAAGTTTGCAAACTGCTTGAATAGTAAGTAACACAGCACATAATTTTGTATGTTGAACGAACAATAAAATGGAAGAGGGAAAATATTTGTTAGAAATATTTACTATGTTTTTGCTTGTCAAACTTAAAAGGCCATTGGACACTCCATAAAGGTTGTGACAGCAATAGAAGTAATGAAGCAGCAGCTAGGCAAACTGCTGAATAGTCTGAATTATGCTTTGGAAATTGTGTAATGTATGCTCTGAAATTGAGCAAATGAATGAGACCTAAAGGTAAGCTGGTCTCTACAAAATCCACTCTGAACTTACCACGCCAAGCCTGGCATGAAAAAGCAGAGCAACTTACTAGTTTTGAAGAGGAGGATATGGAAGAAAGAAAGAAGATTGGCTTCAACCATTTTAGGAGACTGCATAGTTTTGATTACCCAGAACATTCCCAAGGCAGGAATCAATACTATATTAGCTCAAATGTTCTTTTTGCTAAGCACTGAATCCAGGCATACTGGATGGCTGGATGCTCCCAGGAGGCTGCAGGAAGGCCTCCTAGGCCCAAAATGGGGCCTAGCAAGCCTCCCTGGAGTCTCTTGGGAGCAAAAACGGGGTGGGGGGGTGGCAGTTTTGGCCTGGCTAGCAAGCCTCCTTGGAGCCTCTTGGGAGCAAAAATGAAGTGGGGGGTGGTGTTTTTGGCCTAGTAAGCCTCCCTGGAGCCTCTTGCGAGCAAAACCGGGATGGAGTGGTGGCACCGGACTCCCCCCACACACCCTGTTTTCAGCCTAGCAAGCCTCCCTGGAGCCTCTTGGGAGAAAAAAAATGGGGTGGGGGGGCAGTGCTGGATTCCCCCAACTCCCCGTTTTGCTCCCAGGAGGCTACCCTACCTGGTAGCCAGACGAGCCTCGTGGGGACTTCTGGAAGGGGCTGGGCAGGGTTTTTAATGGGAGCCCCCCCTCCCATTAGAAACAGCTACCAGGCAAACAGAGAAAAGCAGGATTCAACCTATACAAGCCTCTCCACGTGTTCCTTGGCAGAAGGCAAGTGATAAGGGAAAGGCGACTGTGGCAGCAAAAGGCAAGTTGGGGATGGAAGGTGACCAGGGCTTCAGAGCTTCACTCACCCAGGAAGATCAGTAATGGCAGGGCAATAGCGGAAGGCAGGCAGCAATGGCTGGCCTGGCGGGCAAAAGCAGGCTGCAGGCATGTCGCACATGGGCACAATGTTGCACATGTGCAATAGGGACTGATTGGGCAGGGAGTGGAGAAGCGGGCTGAGAAGGGCGGGGCCAGCCAGGGGGCCATTTTACCAGTTCTCTGAACTACCGGGAGCCCTAACATCCAGTTTTATAGAACCGGACAGAACCGGTAGAATCCCACCCCTGATCTACAGTATATTGTGCTCACTATCTTCATTGGCAGTAGGGTTCCAGGCCCAGTTTAAAATGCTTTATCACCTATGAAGTTGGATATGTGGTACACCAGTTCAGTTCCAGAGTACATCACAATTCTGCCCTTCTTGTATGGGCATCTAAGGAGGCCTTGCTGATGATTCCATGTCCATAAGAAATAAGAGGAGTATGGAACAGAAAGTAGGTATTTTTCATAGTGCTCTCCACTTTATGAAATAAGTTCCCCCACCCCCCAAATAGGTTAGTCCATAGGGTGAGAAAAGCAGTGTCATGTTATTGTGCCATAAGGTTAGACTCTTTTGCATGTGCATTGTGAATCCCACACTTGTATGAAAAAGTTGGAGCAACAGAATAAGGCTGCTTTCATCATTTTGAAGAAAACATAGTATCTGATTGACACCTCTAGTTCCTGATGTGCCTGGCTGCTATGCTTCTTGCATTTTGGAAGACAGTAAAAACCATACTTGATAAGCATTGAATATCTAGCAATTTTACTTGGATGATTTTTAGTCATGTGTATGCTTGTATGAGGGCGGGGTGTTATGCTGTGTTAAATGAGAATTATTATTTTATTGCTTTATAGACCACCCTCATGTTTGTGAGAGGGTGGTATAAAAGTAGAATAAATGCACATTTATGGAATACTGCATTTAAAATAACAGCACATTATATTCTGTACATGCACCAATAAAATTAGGCAATTGACACCATTCCCTTTCAAAACAATTACAGTAGCTATAGCTTTAGCAAGATTTTTGGCAGAGCATACCGAGTCATGTTGCAATGAAACATCTCCTTTGAATCCCATAACACTGCCGAAAGTTAGATTCAACCTCTCATGAGAATAACAAGATTAGACAGACCAGGAACTAAACCATATGGCATATTGTGAAAGTGCTTCAGATACACAAGCCATGGGAATCACTAGAAAGTACTGTTTTGTATAAACATCCCAAAGAATAGGAAATGTATTTGAAAATATACCAGGCAATACTTAATTGTATACTTAATTAATGGCAACTTCAAATCTCAACAAATAAATACTCTGTCTACATATTGGCAAAAAAAATCAGAAAATAAAATACAAGCTGAATAGTCAAGACCTTGTTGATGATCCAAACTCTGTCAAGGACCTTGGAATACCTATCTCTAATGATCTAAGTGCTAGAGCCCACTGTAACTACATAGCCAAAAAGGCATTAAGAGTCGTTAACCTAATCCTATGTAGCTTTTTCTCTGGTAATATCATGCTACTAACTAGGGCATACAAAACATTTGCCAGACCAATACTTGAATACAGTTCATCAGTCTGGAACCCACATTATGTATCTGATATCAACACAGTTGAGAAAGTCCAGAAATATTTCACAAGGAGAGTTCTCCACTCCTCTACTCGTTGCAGAATACCTTATGCCACCAGACTCGAAATTCTAGACCTAGAAAACCGAGAACTATGCCGCCTTCGGTCCAATCTAAGTATAGTATGTAAAATCATAAATTGCAATGTCCTACCGGTCAACGAATACTTCAGCTTCAACCATAACAATATAAGAGCAAACAATAGATACAAACTCAAGGTTAACCAGACCAAACTTGATTGTAGGAAATACCACTTCAGCAACAGAGTGGTCAATGTCTGGAATATTCTACCTGACTCTGTAGTTTCTTCCCCAAACCCCCAAAACTTTAACCTTAGACTTTCTACTATTGACCCTTTCCTAAGAGGTCTGTAGGGGACGTGCATAAGCGCACCAATGTGCCTACCGTCCCTGTCCTATTGTTTCTTTTATTTCTCTTATATGTATTCATTTCTTGTATTCACAACTATGTTTATCCTTATACCTATTATCTTGTAAGCAATTGACAAATAAATCAAATAAATAAATCTGTTGAATCAACAACAGAGATATCATATATGCACACTGAATTCTGGGCTACCACTTCCATTGTTAGGAGTGCTTCTTCAGCTACTGTGACAATGACCATCTTGGTTTGTATTCTTAGTGCTATGTCAGGTGGGGATGGCTGCCTTTACATGTTGAATGGCTTCCTTTGCTGAAGGAACATTGGAATGGGGAATGTAGAATTTTGGAGTAGTTGTTACCACAGCAAAGGTAGTGAGAGTATTGTGATTTGATAATGAGTTTTAAACTAGGATTACAGAAAGCAATGAAGGGGTTCAAGTCCACCCTGTGACATGGCTTCCATAAGGATAGTTGCTCTCTCAGTCCAACTTTCCTCATATGGTACTATGTATCCATGCTACCTTGAGCTTCCAAATGAATGGCAAAATATAAATTCAATTCAATTTAAAGAAAATTAAGTATTTTTTTTTGCCTGGGTTTGAGATCTGAGTGTCATACAATGGGGTGAGCTCCCATTACTTGCCCCAGCTCCTGCCCACCTAGCAGTTTGAAAACATGCCATAGTGAATAGATAAATAGGTACTATATTGGTGAGAAGGTAACCATATTCCGTGTACCTTGGTGTATAGTCATGCTGGCCACATGATCACAGAAATATCTGGCTCCCTTTGCTAAGAAATGGGGATGAGCACTGATCCCTAGAGTCAGAAACAATTGGACAGGGGAAACCCTTATCTTTATCTTTAAGTATTTTTGTTAGATATTTTAATTAGAAATAATTGATTGCCTGTTCTGGCAGTGGGGCAATTGGACAGAGCAGATAAGTCCTAGATTTTCTATCTCACTTATCCTTCATCTGAATGAGCACTAATAAAATGTTATAATAATTATAAGAGGAACACCTTGGGTGCTCTAATTGTTGCCAAATTAAAACTGTCAGCATGGTCTATGGCAGCTGGAAGTGTAAGGAACTGAAGATCTGAATTTCCTGGAGGGTTTCTCACCCTTCTGTGAATATGGCTGTTCATCTGCTGATTGTTGGGTTGGAGAACAGCCTTATATTTATTTATTTATTTATTTATTTATTTATTTATTTATTTATTTATTTATTTATTATTTGGACTTGTATGCCGCCCCATCTCTGAAGACTCGGGGCAGCTCACAACTAAAACAACAACAACAATAAATAATTAAAATTAGAATTAAACAAATCGCAAGCCCAATAATAACTAAACTAAGATTAAAATTTAAAATAAATTAAGAACCCCCCAGGAAAGAGTCACAGCCCCGATTGGTCAAACAACAAGGTCTTCAGATCGTGGAAGAAGGTGCGAAGGTCAGGGGCCAGATGGAGCCCCAGGGGTAGCTGGTTCCAGAGGTCAGGGACCGCCACAGAATAGGCTCATCGCCGGCCGACATTGGCTTGCTGACGGGACCCCGAAAAGCCCTTGCCTGTGTGCTCGCACAGGGCGGTTGGCACTTGATATCAGCAGGAGTCGCTTCCTTAAGTATTGCGGAACCATGTCGTGTAGGACTTTGAATGTTAAAACCAGAAACTTGAATCTCACCCGGAGTGCAACCGGCAACCAATGCAGGTCGTGCAGGAGGGTGGTAATATAGGAGAATCGGGAGACTCCCATCACCACCCACGTGGCTGCATTCTGCACCAGTTGCAATCTCCGGATGGTATGCAAGGGCAGCCCTAAATAGAGAGCGTTGCAGTAGTAGAGTCTGGAGGTGACAAGGACATGAGTGACTGTGCGCAGGGCATCTCGGTCCAGGAATGGGTGGAGCTGATGAACAAGGCAGAGCTGGGCAAATTCACTTCATCATGTGTACACAAACAGAAGTTGGGCCCTTGGGGATTAAATCAAGTGTTCTTCCTCCCCCTCCCCCTTCCTCCTTCCTTCCATTCAATATTCCACAAGTATAACAAAAGCTAACCTAAAAAGTTAGTTATGTGGTTGAGTTTGATAGATTAGATTGAAATCTTTTCTCAGCCATCCTGGCCACTGTATAACTTTTATTTTTTTAAAGTGGGCAGTTTCTACTACACTAAATAAAATAGAATAGCTGTCAGGTACTGATTTATCAAATATTAACTGAAAGATTGCTTACTGTACCCTATGACTATTATTAAGTGTTGTACCTTATGATTCTTGACTCTTGACAAATGTATCTTTTTAAAGTATTGAATTGAATTGAATTTATTGGACTTGTATGCCGCTCTCTCTCCCTAGGGACTCAGGGCGGCTCACAATATAAAAATACACAATACAAATAAATTAATTAAAATTCAATTAAACCCCAAGCCCAATAAAATTTAAAAACCAATAAAACTTAATTAAAATACAATTTAAAAACCCACCCCACTTCACTTCAGTCCAGGCTGGCCTGCTGAAAAAGCCAAGTCTTCAGGTCACGGCAGAAGGAACGGAGGTCTGGGGATAACCGGAGTCCCAAGGGGAGCTGATTCCACAGGGTGGGTGCTCCCACAGAGAAGGCCCTACCCCTGGGCGCCGCCAGCCAACACTGTCTGGCCAATGTTACCCTGAGGAGACCCTGTCTGTGGGAGCTTACAGGGCGATGGGAAATGGATGCTGGCAGGAGACATTCCTGCAAGTACCCTGGACCCAAGCCATGTAGGACTTTGTATGTTAACACCAGCATCTTGAATCTGACCCAGAGGGCAACCGGCAACCAATGTAGCTTGCGCAGGAGGGGTGTAATATGGGAGCATCGGGATACTCCCATCACAACCCGCGTGGCCGCATTCTGTACCAGCTATTATTCCATTATTCATGTACACTGGGAGCATATGCACCAAGACAAATTCCTTGTGTGTCCAATCACACTTGGCCAATAAAGAATTCTATTCTATTCTATTTATCTTGTCTTACTCTGAAAGTATCACATAGGCCTAATTTACACATATATTTTTCACACTAAGATACTTTGTAAATAATGGTAATGAAGCAATGATGAATACAGAATTATTCATAGGAATAGCACTAGCAATAGCACTTAGACTTGTATATCGCTTCACAATGCTTTACAGCCATCTCTAAGCAGTTTACAGAGTCAGTATATTGCCCCCAACAATCTGCGTTCTCATTTTACCAACTTCAGAAGGATGGAAAACTGAGTCAAACTTGAGTCTGGTGGGATTTGAACTGCCAAATTGCAGGCAGCAGGTAGTCATCAGGATGACCTGCAGTACTGCACTCTAACCACTGCACCACCTCTTAATACTCATTCTTAGAGATTTACAGACCATGTGTTAAATGGATGGTTAAGAGATAGGTTTCCACAAAGTACTGTGTGTGTATTGGCGGGGGAGTATATGGAAGTTGAATGAGTTCTTGAAAGGCTGCTACACATTGGTACCACCTGTCTTCATTGAAACCACTTTTAAAGTGTTTTCAGTCATAAGAGTTCAATATTATTGTCCTTTTGCAAAAGTTTTCCTCTGAGAATGAAGCAGAAACTTGACTTCACATAACTGAGAATCCTTCAGCACCACTATGCCCTTTCTGGTGGCTATTGGTACATATTGCTTGTTAGAGACATGTTACTTGAAGTATATGCATAAAATATGGGTGACAGATGAGAACAATGAGAACTATGCTCTTCAAAATCTATGGCTGATTTGCCAATGACTTTCAGAGAAGGCGCGCAAGCAGTGAAGTTTTTTTATTAAAGTGTGCAGCATAAACATACTGGTGTCAAAATGGTTGCTATATTTTAAATCTGAATGCATGCAATGCATTCATAATGACATGATACTCTCTCTCTCTCTCTCCTCCCTCCCTCCCTCTCCCCCCTCTCTCTCATTATACAAAAATAAGATTTACATAATCCAAATTTCAGTGGCCTGTACAAATGGCAAACTTAACTAAGTTGGTGGTGAGGTAGTAAAACAGAGCAGAAACATTCAGTGACCAAAAGAGGACAATGACCTCAGTCTTCCAGACACAAAATCCTAGAGAAGTTCCTTCAAAATCAACTTGCTCTGGGGACTCTGTTTCATATATCTACACATACAGATATTTGGGGAGAGTAAAACATAAGAAGAAAGTGAATGGGAGAGAGTGGTAACTAATCCTCCTGATTTAGTTCATGAGAGTGTCAACCCTGATAGAGCCAATGAAAAGTTTTTGTCCTCCCTCTCAAACATTAAAAATGATTAAAAAACACATGAATGGTAGCTTCCCATTGGCTTTTTGCAGTGGCTGTGAACTATTTAAGCTATTTACTCATTAAATGAATACTACCGAAAACACAAGTGATGATACTACTAAAAAAAAGTCATCACAAACACCACACTTACCTTGATACATTTAAAGTATTTTGGCATTAACTTCAAGTCTTTTTGATATTTAATCTATACCTAAAATCTGTAGCAGACAAACTGGCAGTAAGCCACTTATGTATCATCAATATTTGTAAATATTTCCCAAATATTTGGGAGATTCAGCATTAAATGTGATCCTTTTGATTCATAAGGGAACTTGATCCAGATGTTGCTGCACTTAAAAATGGAGTGATCATGCAGGACTAATTTTCAGTAACAAGCAGCATAGTATGGTAATTTTTAATCCATTCTGTGTTTTTGAAAGAAAAGCACCACCTAAGTATGTGATTGTAATTGAGCAAATGACCACAGTATGCATAGGCGTAACTGTTTCTCTGCTGCTTACAGATTCCATCCAAATTCTTTGCTTTACTTGGAAATTCACTAGGAATATTTAATGAACCATTTTACCCAACTCCTATGTATGTCTGTAAGTTTCTGGAACTTCAGGCAGTTTCCACACATAGAATATATTTTTACTTATGCTTGTATGTATGTAGGGGGAGTAAGAGTAACAAAATTCTTCCTTCCTTCCTTCCTTCCTTCCTTCCTTCCTTCCTTCCTTCCTTCCTTCCTTCCTTCTTTCTTTCTTTCTTTCTTTCTTTCTTTCTTTCTTTCTTTCTTTCTTTCTTTCTTTCTTCCACCACTGAAAAGTATTTTAACAACTGTAACATTTTCCATTCAGATTCTTGCCTTTTTATTTTGTTTTCTTTGGACGGCCATGCATACTGTGCATGAGGTCATTTTTCCCTCTCTACACTCACACGCACATACACAAAATATTATATTTAAACAGTAATTACTTGATTTCATATGACAGGCTTTCTTAGTCCAAAATTCTCCACATACGTTATAACTCCTAGCTAGCAAAGTAATTTGACCAGGGAGTTTCAGCAAATTATTTAATATCAGACAAGTCCAAGATATTAATTTCAAGACCCAATATCTACCATTATTGCTCTATACTGCAATTTTGGGAAAGAAAGAGGGATATATGAGTTCATAGCTTAGGTAAAATCACTCCATCATACTTTTGTGCAATTGCTGCCATTGTTATATAGAGTCTCTTACCAGTGTGATTGCAGCCAATTGTTTATCATAAGTTCAATATATACACATCATAGTCAAATAAATTTAGAAAGACAAATAAGATTATGTGAAGTTAACAATCTGCTGGTGTTCAGAATGATTTGGGAGGGGAAGTACCAGTATTTCCTCACTAGACTGTGAAGAAATTAGTGGTTTAATTTTTCTATACTATATTGGTAAAAAGAAAATGTGGTTAATTGCCATAATGGTGATGATTGCATGTTTATGAGAGAAAAAGAAAAGAAGAAAAAAGTTTACGCTAAACATTAGGTAACAGGTAATGTTAGGTCTTGATGAAAGTCACAGTAATTTAAGAATGTGAAAACCTACCGTGTTTCCCCGAAAATAAGACACTGTCTTATATTTTTTTTTGCTCCCCAAAACACACTAGGTCTTATTTTCGGGGTAGGTCTTATATATTTATGGTGCCAAATAGTGGGTGTGAGTGTGTAGGGGGTGTTTCGGTGCATGGTTGCTCCCTGAAAAGTCTTTCTGGAACTGGAGATTTACACTAGGTCTTATTTTCGGGGTAGGTCTTATATTAGGGCAGGTTTAGAAAATAGTGCTAGGTCTTACTTTCGGGGTAGGTCTTATTTTCGGGAAACACGGTAAGTTACTCGAACTTAGTTATTAAATGGTCTTACAAATCCCATTAAATAAAATTACATCTGCTTAAAGAAATGTGCATCACAATATATACAACTGTTAGCATTTGAAGAACTTTGGATATATTGTTTTTGGACTATTGTGAGAAAAGCAATTAATTTGGGTACCAGATTCCAAAAGTTGGCTTAATTATGTTTCTTGACTCCAAGGTAAGGCAAGATCAAGACAATAGGATTCCATATGACTTAGATTCAATTTACTGATAAAAATGGAATGGTAATAATTTCTATGAAGATCAAATTAACAGTTTGAAATGATAGAATGACCATGGGACTTTGAAATTTGAATAGTTTGGTATTTTCATACCCCCCATTTTTAAAAAAATCTTTCTCCTTTTCTGTCTTTTTCTTTGTTTCATTTGCTTCTTCAATAGCAATAACAATAGCACTTAAACTTATATACCACTTCACAGTGCTTTTACAGCCCTCTCTAAGTGGTTTACAGAGTCAGCCTATTGTCCCCAACAATCTGGGTCCTCATTTTACTCACCTCGGAAGTATGGAAGGCTGAGTTAACCTTGAGCTGGTGAGATTCCAAATTACAGGCAGCTGATAGGCAGCAGAAGTAGCTTGCAGTACTGCACTCTAACCACTGCCCACCAAGGCTCATTTGTAATATCTTATGGTTGTTTTTAGGTTTTCTTGTTAAATAAGAAGGATTCTTCTTTGTAAGCATACATGTCTTTTTAACTTCTATATGGGTGAGATCATCCATTATCCTGGGGCAATATATCATCAGTATGTTAGTAATATTAACTTTATTATCTCTGTCCCAACTTGACCTAGTAATGCTGAATGGGGTAGCAATCCCCTAGAAAGTGCTGGAAAATCTTGAAAATCCTTCTGGGTTCACCACTCCTGCTCTAAAAGCAGATGAGGGCCGTGACTAGGGAAGTCTTTACAAGATCCATCTTGTGCACTATTAATGCCTGTTTCTGAACTAGGAGGCCCTAGAAGCAGTGGTGGTGCACTGGTTAGAATGCAGTATTGCAGGCTAATTCTGCCAACTGCCAGCAGTTCGATCCTGACCAGCTCAAGGTTGACTCAGCCATCCATCCTTTTGAGGTCGGTAAAATGAGGACCTAGATTGTTGGGGGCAATCCGTTGACTCCGTATACCTCTTAGAGAGGGCTGTAAAGCACTATGAAGGTATTGCTATTCACAGTCATTCATGCCTTAGTCACCTCCCAACTTTCTGTAGCAGGATTACTGTAGCATATTCTACATGGGGCTCTCACTGAAGAGCCTATAGAAGCTGTAGTTGATCCAGAATGCAGCAGTACAGGCAACCTTGAGCACTTCATGATGCACCCTTACAATAGAATAGAATAGAACAGAACAGAACAGAACAGAACAGAACAGAACAGAACAGAACAGAATAGAATAGAATAAAATAAGCTGGAAGGAACCTTGGTGGTCTTCTATCCAGCAGAAGAACCTATACCATTTCAGATAAGTGACTGTCTAGACTCTTAAAAACATCCAGTGATGGAGTGTCCATGATTTCTGGAGGCCAGCTGTTCCATTAGTTAATTGTCCTCACTGTTGGGAAGTTTCTCCTTAATTCCAGGTTGCTTCGCTCTTTGATCAGCTTATATAATTCTGCAAGACATGGAACCAAGTTACATGGATGACCTTCTGTCTCCAGCCATTTCTCCAGGCAGGGTTGGCATGCTTGGGTGTCTATATTAGGCAATGTCCTCTTGTGGAATCTATCATGCCTTCCCTTTTACAGTGCCTACCCTGTGGAAAATTATCCCTCTCCCCAAATATCAGAATGGTCCCAACCCTTCTGTTTTTTTTTTTTGGCAAGCCATCAAAAATTTGGAGGTTCCCTCAGGCTCTTTAACTAGAAATTTGAGGCAACATTTTTGGTGAATTAGTTTGTTTCAATCTAGAGGTACTGAATATGAAAAAAAATTGAATGATGTGGGTAAATGGATATGTCTATATTATTACTACTATAACTTATGTTATTTTTGGTATCATGTTTCATTGCTTTTAATCCTCTGTTTGCAATCCAGAGTCACTGTCAAGAGATGGTGGGGTATATAAATTGTTTAAATGTCATGTCTTTTGAGAAAATGTAACTGCAAAGTTTCTAAAATTCAATTGGATTGTTTAAAAAGCATTTAAAGAAATATCCCAAATGGACATGATCTATTCACAGAACATGAATTCCTCAATGAAAACAAAACAGACAGATTGTGGATTCTGCAGATATGTATAGGACGTATAGGTCCAGAAGATTATCATGACCTGTAACTAAACAGCATCATCTTCTGCTTAGTGCTTTTAAAGGGGACATTTCTGAGGGTTGTTGGTTTTTACATGAAGCTCCTGCTAAAGGCACAGAGGAAGCTTGGCTGTTGCCGAGGCTGCTGCTTCTCTGGGCCAAACTGGCAGCTCAAGCTGCCAACAGCCGTCTGAAAGCATCTCTAAATTGCGGTCAGTGTGTCTAATGCTGGAAATCCAAAGGTCTAGGTAGTTGTTTACTTTCTCTCATTCTGGCACCATCCTGGACCTATATTTAAATGGACCAAAACCGACCTGAACTCAAAGGTAATTTAATGCTAAAGGAATTAAAGCTGAGATCCTATTTGGCCATCTCTGGAGGGAAAGTGTGGCTTGCCTTAAAAAATTTTTTTATTCAGTTTTCTACATTTTAACATCTCTTTTTAGTGAACAGCATGATTACAGGTTCCACATATACATACAGATATGACCATAGTTACATGTTCAATTTTTATATTCAATTTCTAGTCTTAAAACAATATTTTTATGCATTTTCTATTTTGTTATATTATTCCAAGTGCTTAGCTCATAATTTAATTCACATATATTGATTTCATAGTTATTGTGCTGTAGTACTTTTAATTGTCACATTTGTATAATCCTCTTAAATTCTAATTAGTAACACTTCTTCTATAAATTGGTTCCCCCCCTTTAATATCAATTTAAGAGTGCCACCTCAGAGTTACATATTCATTAATTATTTCCCCTTTTGAATCACATCAAATATTTAGCATTTTATTACCTACAACTTTAAAATTACCAATCCCCTTTAAAACTACATAACATATGTAAATCAGATTCTGCATGGTTTCCCTTTCCTAATTCCATAAACTTTATCTACAATTTCAGAAAAGAAAAAGGACATATTTATCTACTCCCTGAGTCCTTCGGGAGATAGGGTGGCATACAAGTCCAAACATTAAATTAAATTAAATCTACTCATTTAATCCTAAACCCTAATGCCAATTTCATTTTCAGCTCTCCTCCTGTATCATTTCATTTATTTCAATCTATTTATTGCACATACTCTATTAATTATTCCATTCATACTTAAAGCAAAAGAAATGAAAAGGAAAATCAGCATTCCAATCCTCAAAAGTATTTCAATGTATTTGATAAACGTATTCCATATGTTTATTGTATTTACCTCTTAAACATAAAGGAAGGGAGCATTACCAAAAAATAACAATTCTATTATCCATCTTATATGTAAAGTGGGGCTTGCTTTGAGTAAATATGCATCAGACAGAGAGGTAAGAGGTGACAAGGGAGGCTCTTAAGTTTCCACCCAAAAATGATCCCCAGCTGGAGAATGTAAGGGAAAGCAGCCAGGGAGAGCCTGGTGCTCTTCAAGGAGGAGGAGGAGGAGGAGGAGGAGGAGGAGGAGGAGGAGGAGGAGGAGGAGGAGGAGGAGGAGGAGGAGGAGGACAAAAGCTGATGAAACCATACTGCGTGTGGCAGCAAAAGATGACGAAAACAAGACCATGTAAAACAGTCTACGCAAACCCCCAAAGTTGTGTATTTTCTCTGTTAGGTTACTCTTGGAACAATGTGGAAACAGCCATCCAATATCCTAGGGCTTTTGTTTATCTGGGTTTTTTTTTGGAAATGAAAAAAAGCCTAAAAATGAGAGGAAAAACAAGCATTGCTTCCAAATGGAGAGTCATGTGTTTTGATTCAATCTAATTATACAAAATGATATTTTTCTAACCCCTGAAGTTGCCCTGCTTCTTTGTGTCCCTCTTCATTTGTTTACATTTAGCACAGTCAAATATCCAAGTCTTAGTGGCTTTTGAAGGAAGAAAGCAGGGGGAAAAATCCTAGGTTTTGGTATTTGCTACTCTCCGTTTCTTCTGGCCTTGTAAACAAACCTCATGTTTTCCTCACGTCATGGCCCTCTTCCTACAATTCCTACGTTGGTTATTGTTCTATTTATTTTCATTGAACTCAGGAGCACTTTCACAACTTTCTAGCTATTACTGTGCTCATCAATTCTGTCAGTCTCCAACTGATGGAACTTGAGCAGGATATCTTCAATGAGGTCTTGATTCCCAGGGGTCTAGGTGGAACTGTTCCCCAGGAATATCTGTGGAGGGATAGCAATCAAATACTAAGCATGTATCTGTGAAATCCACCAGATGGGCTCTCCAGGAGCAAGAAAGAGATGGAAAGAGAATCGTGTTTCTGTCAAGTTAACTTGGTAACAGGCCATTTTAGGAAAGTAAGGGGCTTTAAAGGAAGAGGCTAGAGAACAATGAGTTGCTAAGGTGGGATAATAACACGCTTAGCTTCCTCATTTTTTACCATTATTTTGCAATGTGGACTTTTTACATGCATGAAATGAATTAACCTGTTTCTGTCTTTTCGGTTCAAAATCGATAAAGTACACGTGCATCTTTTACTGCTACTAATATTTTAAAGATTAATACAATGGCTTTTAAAAGGGAGTTATCCTTCCTTTGATTTCTAGGTATTTCAGAGATGTAGCCCATCCAGGATTCTTCTGATGATCAAGAATTTGTTGGGAAAAGATCTCCCCACCATCTCTATCCATCAATTCCTTTTGCAGTCTTGGGGGAGAGAGGGAGGGGAGAATGCTGTAGTTTTATTGTCTGTTTGTAGAGCACTTATGCAGAAGCATTTACTAAATAAAAATATTACTACTAAATATTAATGGCACATATCATTGCATCATATGTTATATGAATATTTCATTTTCAAAGTGCAGTTCTAAGTGTGTCTATGTGATGGCATTCTTCTGGGCCAGTCTCTATCCCTCTATTCCTTTAGGGATAATTCCAGTTGGTTTTGGTCTGGAATCTGCAGAAGGAGTGGTTCAGTCATAAATGCTTGTTATACAGGGTGCTTTAGGCTTTCCTTTCATCCACATCTTAACATCCACATGAAGCCATTGGGGAAGATTATCCATTGGCATGAGATGCAGCATTATTAGTACTCCAAGATATTTTACTGTGTATTTCTGCTCCCAGTTGAACAAATGAGGCTGTTGAGGCTCTATTCCAGTGCCTGGAAGCTGTGGGGAACTGGACAAGGAAGAACAGGTTTTGACTGAGTGGATATGGGTTTGGGCCTCATGGATACTTGATCATGAGGTTTTCCATTTTGATGCTTCCCCCTCAGAGCTACTACACAATTTTGGAGTCCTCCTAAGCTTGCAGCTCATGTTTAAAGGGTAAACGTGTAGCCAAGCAACTATAACACACCTGGCATGCAAAACTGAATCATACATGTTAGTAGCACCCATTCCCAGATCTAGAAGCTCTGCTCACTGGCTGTCACACCACAGTTACCTCCCAGTTGAACTACTGTAAGACTCTCTACATGGGGCTGTTGTTAAGGATCATGTATAAGAGCCGTGGCGGTGCAGTGGTTAGAATGAAGTACTGCAGGCTACTTCTGCTGGCTACTGGCTGCCCATCCCTGCCCCAAAACCTCCTCATGGCTTCTTCTGACAATAACACCTCTCTCTCTCTCTCTCTCTCCCTCTCTCTCCCTCTCTCCCTTTCTCCCTCTCTCTTATGGCCAGCGGGAAGAGCAATCCACGGGACCATGGGAAAGGTGGGAAAATGGCCCACTTAATTTTCTCCTCACTTCAGAGGTGAAGTGAGGTAATTTAATTTTCCTGCCTGGGTAAACAGAGTATCTCAGAGAGCAAGTGAAAAACAAAGGAATAACAGAAATGTGAAAAGTAGTAGTTGGCACATAGAAATTATTGTACAGTTACTTCCTGTTTAGGATATTTGACAGCTTATCATGGTGTTCGTTCTAAGGAAGAACATTATGTTCGTGAATGTACTTGGCTTATAACCCAGGAGTTTCAATCAGATTATTCCATCCTAAGAGATACTTGAGCTCAGCATCCTCTCCCTCCTGGTACCTTCTACCATGCTTGGACTTTATGGGATTTAATATCTTGTGAAGACTGATAAGAAGTGATTGACTTAAGGTCAAATCAGATGTGATATTTGATACACAAATTAACACTAGGTAAAGCATACTATTTTTTAAAAAAATATTATGTTACTAATACTGAGGAAGGGTAAACTAGATTGGTCTCTGGCATTGGGGGGATGAAAGGAATGTTAGACCTTGATAGACTTGCTCCTTCTCAGAATATGCCATTCACAGAGGAAGAACTCTCAAATGCCATTCACAGAGGAAGAACACTCAAATGCCATTCACAGAGGAAGAACTCTCAAATGCCATTCACAGAGGAAGAACTCTCAAATATGGAAATCTCTGAGAAGCTGTTTCAACTACAACTAAGACATTGGAAGATTCAGATCTCCCCTTTTGCCATATCAGTCTTATTCCACTCATCGTGAGTTTCTTAATCAAAAAATCATCTGCACAGCATCAGTCTATAGGTCAGACATTATATTCATTTGGGCATATTGGATATCTTTTTGTTCTCTGTTACAATATTTATTTAAGCCAACACAATAATGCTTAATGGTATAGTAGCATATACTACCTTGTCAAACTTGATTTCTAGTGACTACTTCATCTAAAAGGACAAAATGGAAATGATTTGTAATGTCTTCTTCTAGAATATCAAGCTTTCCAATCTAACCTATAACCCTTACTTTTTTTTTACTACTTTTCTGAAGGCCAATGAGATTAGGGCAACCATATCTCAATGGTGGTGGGAATTATTCCAGAGGGGAGGTGCTGCAATAGAAAGGGCATGCCTTGGGGGTCCCATCAGATAATACTATTTCAGAGAAAGTGCTCAGAAGAACACCCACCCTATTGGAGAATGTGGAGATATCATTGGGAAGAGGTTGTCCTGCAATTAACATAGTCCTGTGCCATGTGGGGCTTTACATGTGACTACAACAACTTGAATTGCACATGGAAGCCTACAGGAAGCCTGTACAGCTCACAATTGGTGATGCTACATGAGCATACTCATGCATTCTAGACCAATTGTAACTTATAGCAATAGCACTTAGACTTATATACTGCTTCATAGTGCTTTTACAGCCCTCTCTAAGTGGTTTAGAGTCAGCCTATTGCCCTTTTATGACCTGAAGACTTCAACTCCCAGAATTCAGCTCCCACACTGGCTTAGGAATTGAAGTCCATGGGTTGTAAAGGGGCCATAGTTGCCTACTCCTGTTTTGGAGGATGCTTTTACATGTGTGTGTGTGTGAGATCTCTTCTTGAGGTTCACAAAGGACCAATACTTTGGGTTTCTATTTGGATTGAACTATTATTTTGTCTTTATGGAGGATATCAGAGAGAAGGAGGAAAATTTTCATGGGGTAAAGCATCTGCCTTCTTGTTTCTTTGGGGATTTGGCTGCCTTGAGAAAACAGGAAGGTATTTTTGGTTCCAAGGGAACCTTTTCTTAACCCAAGACCCAGTACTCTACTGAAGGGTAAGAAGTGGGGGAAAAGCTCTTGCTGTTGCTCATGTGTGGGTGGTTTGGCCTTGTAAGAGTGATTTGTGTGTGTGTGTGTGTGTGTGTGTGGAGTGTAGAGGTAGTAAGCTCAGTGCTTGTCATTCTCCTCTGAAATCATGTTGAATTGGACATATGCCTGAGTAAGGATGTTGCATGTTTGGTTGAAAGCTGTTTTTAAGGGCAGTTCATTTCTTTTTGCTGTATGTACTGTCTTTTGCCATCAGGTTTGATTTGGGCTAAACATGATCCAGTTGGTCTGCTTTATATGAAATGCCAAATGGACTGGTTGATACGAACACAGTACAGCATTTCTTGCTACTGTAGGCTATTATAACTTTTATGATACATTTATGGTTATTGTTCCATTCCAAGAGTTGAACTGATGCATTGTTTTCTGTGAGATACTTGGAGTCAGGATAAACTTCTGGAAAATGTAGGACATCAACAAATTAATTATGACCATAAAGAAACAATGGATTTTTTTTTGTGCTCCTCTGCAGCAGTTAGTTCTCTTGACCACTGGAGGGCAGTAGCACTCTTTATGGGATGCCCTAGATAAAGATGGGGGCAGGGGAAGGATGCTTGCTTGTGTGGATCTGATAAATGACACTGAGAGATTTGAGGAGTAGGTGTTGTTGAATTGGCATATTATTTCGTTCCCAACAATTTAGCTTATATCTCCATTGCAAAATCAAATAGAGAGATTTCTGAAAGATTCTGTGTGATCTGATCTGGTTTTATTTTATTTCAGCAAGGGTAGATATAATTAAAAATCAAAGATTTTAGAAATCATGATATGGGATCCCAATTTGGAAGAGTGAAAAGCAGGATGAAAACATCCTGCCTGAAAAATAATCAATGAATCCCACCAATCTGAAGCACTATAAAGTGCTATTTTTTCTGATTTACACATTTTCATAAAGATATGGCAGGTTCCGAGTCATATCTAATCATTTCCATTCCATGTGATATATTTGCAACTTGAGAGTCCACATCAACATGGTGTTTGTAGTCAGGGAAATCCACAGGAGTGGAGGTGTGGGGTGATCAACAGCATCAAAATGGCAGGCACCAACCAGGCAATTGAAGCCCAGTGTTATCCAGTAAAGATTTTTGTAGGGGTGAACCAAAACTTGGAATTGGATTAAGAAGCACTCTAACAGCTGGTAGGGTAATCGCAAAATAATTTTAGTGTAGTAGGTTTCCTTAGCTAAGATCCTCATTGCTGCAGTCTGCATAAGTTGCAACTTGTGAGTTATCTTTAAAACAGCCCCACCTAGAGTGCATTGCAGTAGTCCAGTTGTGTGGTGATCAGGGATTGAGTTATTGTCACAAGAGCTTTTTAGTCTAGATGGCACAGTAACCAGTGCACCAGCCAAAGCTTCCTTGTAACCACCAATCTAACTGATTTCAAAACTGGGCAAACAAGAAAGATCTCTGTTCATAATTTTAAAGAAGAAAGATTATAGCAGACTTAGACTTATATACTGCTTTACAGCCCTCTCTAAGCAGTTTACAGAGTCAGGATATTGCCCCCAACAATCTGGGTCCTCATTTTATCCACCTCGGAAGAATGGAAGGCTGAGTCAACCTTCAGCCTGGTGGGATTTGAACTGCCAAATTGCAGGCAGTTGGCAGTCAGCAGAAGTAGCCTGCACTACTGCACTCTAACCACTGCGCCACCAAGGTATAACTTGGGTGGAGATGATATTTCAAAGCTTTAAAGACCCTAAAAATTTAAAATGGGTTTGAAGTGTACTAAAACCTGGCTTGACATTGGTGTTACATGTACTTATTAATTACCTCCACAACCACATTTTATGCCAGCTGAAGTTTTCTAAGCTATGTTTAAAAGCAACTCAAATAGAATATGTTACAGCACTATATCCTCAATAGGAGACTAGCCAATTTAACAGTTTTTTTCCAAGTGATGCTATAATTAGCATATTAGTGTCACCTGATAGAAAACATACCTCCTACCCTTCCTGGTGAAGTTAGGAGGATTTCTAATCTGCATAGTCCATTTTAGGATGCATAGAACTTAACAGAAGACCAACTATGAACGCCCACCCATACAAGTATATTTTCCTCCACACAGTCCTTTTCTCTTGTCTGAATTAAGTGTCTTTTATCCTCAGGCATCTCAAAAGCACTCCAGACAGTGGACCTACTGCCATCCAGGGAATAACAAATAGAAGAGAAAAAAAGATAAAGGAGTCCCTGCAGATTTGACTCTGCTAGTCGTTGCCCACTGTAGGGGGTGGTGCTCATCTTCATCTCAAGACCATTGAACCAGCATTTGTCTGAAGATATTTCCAAGGTCGTGGGACCAGCATGATGTCACAGAGTGCTATTACCTTCTCACTGAAGTGGTACCACAGGTGGGATTCTACCGGTTCTGTCTGGCTCTGTAGAACCGGTAGCTTTGAAGAGCAGCAGACATAGAATCGGTTCTATGTCTGCTGCTGTTTTGGCCCACCTGCCTGCCCAGGCTCTTACCTGACCTTTATTTCCTGCTTTTTCAACCTCAGCTGCCGTGTGAGGCACAGCTGCGGTTGAAAAAGGAGGAAAAAAGTGCTGTTTCAAATGCAGTTTCCCTGCACGCAGCGCTGCTCAGCTGTCCAGGCAGGAAGCTGATGAAGATTTACACGCGCGTGTGCAGCATGCAGGGAAGCACATCATAAATCACTGAACCAGTAGTTAACCCTGTCGGATCCCACCCCTGAGTGGTACCTATTTATCTACTCGCATTTGAATGCTTTCAAACTGCTAGGTTTGCAAGAGCTGAGGTGAGGATGGCATCGCACCCTGTTGCATGATGCTTGGGTCTCGAACATGGACTGCTGGCTTTCCAGGCAACAAGCCCAACATCTTAATCGCTGAGCCACCATGCTGTAAAGTTAACTTGGAGCTTTAGGTGAGGAGCAAGGATTTATCTCAAGCTTCATCAGTCGGATAGTCTAGCCTTCATGCAAGATGATGCTTTAAAATTAGATTTTAAAAATGTATAGAACTTATATACAGTCTTTCAGTCCATGAACAAATACATCCCTATCATAACAGCTTATTCAGAGAGATTATTTTGGCACAGGCTTGTAAAATCAAAATGATTGGATCATAGTTTCTTCAACTCACTTGAAAGTGAAAATCTACATTTTTGACACCTTCTGGACTCCTGAACACTGTAGGCAAAGGTTCAGAAACCAAATGCTAAGTATTCTAAGCCATTTGCCCACATAAGCTGCACAAATGAAAAAAGTGTCCATGCTAAAATGCTTAGATGATAAGCTGGTCTTTCCCATCTCTCTTTCTGTCAAAAGTGTGGCCTTTGATTGGCACTGAAATGAACAACATTACAGTATCTGAAAAATGCCCAAGGAATCATACAAAGTAGACTTTCAGGGATTGTAACAACTCCCATTGTAAAAACTCTGAAAACTATGCTGTAGTCCTGACACATTTTGGGAGAACCTTATTTGGGAAGACTCTTACAACTGCATTAATCACTGTAGTTGTGAATTCCTCTGCTATCTTTTCATTCTTGCTGGATTAGACACTGATTCTATGCACATATATGCACTATGCACCCAGACATTCATTCATTATATTAGCATACATACATTAGCATACATACACACTTATTTAGTATATTAGCTAATGATTTGGCACCTTTCCTTGTTAGGACAGGTGAAAATTAGAGTTACATCAACAACTATTCTTGTTTAGTTTATATAGTCAGAATATCCACATGGATCATATTACCATGTATGGTGGAAATGTAGAAAAACCCAAGAGTTTTGGCATAGAATTCAGAGGTGGCTTGAGGAGATGTCAGGGCAAAAAGTGGAATATAAACCAGAATTTTTCTTACTTGGAATCATAACAGAAAAATTCAAAAAAGAGGTGATCTACTTAATAATACAAGTGATCACCGCAGCAAGGTTAGTTTTTGCTCAAAAGTGGAAAGACAAAGAAATTCCCGATGAAGATGAAGTATTAAAAAAGATTTGGACTTGCACTGAGATGGACAAATCAACTTTAGAAATAAAAGACAAAGACAAAACAGAATACTACAAAGCAGAGGTGGTATTCAGCAGGTTCTGACCAGTTCTGGAGAACCGGTAGTGGAAATTTTGAATAGTTCGGAGAACCGGCAAATACCACCTCTGACTGGAGATTTTACAGTATCCTTCCCCTGCCACACCCACCAAGCCATGGCCACAGAACTGGTAGTGAAAAATTTTGAATCCCACCACTACTACAAAGTATGGGATAAATTTTATCAATGGTGGGAAAAAAGGAAGGATCTAGAACCAAAGGATAGGAGGGTTGGCAGAATGGATGAGTAGAAATAGAAAATGTTGTATAAATGTATATAAAACATGTACCTTATGCCATAATATGTATGACAAACATATTGTCAGTATGTCAGGATGATCACACCACGTCCAATGTTTTTAACAATTCATTCTATGCATTTTTTGTTAAAAAAAAGGCAGCCCCATGTAGACTGCAGCAGTAGTTTAATCTGGAGATTGCAAGGGCATGAGTTATTGTGAGCAGGACCTCCCTGTCTAGGTATGGGTGCAACTTGTACACCACCCAAAGATGTCTAAAGCTTATCTTGGCCATGGCTCTTTAAGCAGGAGTCATGACTCCAGTAGGACCCCCAGATTGTGCACCAAGTCTGTTTAGGGCAGAGCCAATCCATCCAGAACCAAGATGGAAGATCTTTGTCTCCAGGGGAGCCAAACACCCACAGCCACTCTATCTTGCAAGGGTTGAGTCAGAGTCTGTTTCACCCTATCCAGTCCCCCCAAAGCCACCAGACACTGGGATAGGGTATCCATGGCATCACTCAAGGGGAGATACAGAGCTTGGTATCATTCACATACTGATGAGATCTCATTTCAATTTATGCAGTTTTTCCTTACTCCTGGTGTGTGGTTTTGAACAAAGATTACAGAGATAATCCTCGACTTACTACAGTTCATTTAGTGACCATTTGAAGTCACAATGGCACTGAAAAAAGTGACTTATGAACATTTTTCACATTTATGACCGTTGCAGCATCCCCAGGGTCATGGGATTTACATTCGGATGCTTGGCAACTGGTTCACTTTTATGATGGTTGCAGAGTCCTGGGGTCAAGTGATCCTATTTTGTGACCTTCTGGCAAGCAAAGCCAATGGGAAAGCCAGAGTCATTCACAACTATGTTACTAACTCAACAACTGCAGTGATTCATTTAACAAATGTGACAAGAAAAGTAGTAAAAAGTGGCAAAACTCACTTAACAAATTTCTCGCTTAGCAGGATAAATGTTGGGCTCAGTTGTGGTCATAAGTTGAGGACAGCCTGCAAAATAACATGACTATACATGCTTAAAAATAATTTGAAAGAAGGGTTCAGATCTTACATCCTTCTGCTATTTATTAAAGCAGAAAGGAAGGTTTGGAAGATTTATGTATCTGAAGGTGGTGGTGATGATGAAGATGATTATGACATGTTCGAAGAGGACCTTGACATCCAACAGGTTGTAAGCTGTCCGTGGTGTGTCTGCAGGTGGCTGGTAAGGCTTATATGGGCACAGAATGTTCTGCCACATGTCGGGCAGACATGGGTGGGCACCAGTGTTGCAGCATTTGCAGCTCTGCCTTTGTGGAGTGCTCGCTTCTCTTGTGCTGTAGTAGTTCTTTTGTCTTCAAATGTCTGACAGCCTTGGTGGATCAACGTGCACCATGTCGATCGATCTTGTACCAGGGTTTCCCAAGAGGTGGTGTCGATATCCAGGAACTTGGATGCTTTCAAGGTGTCTTTGTATCACTTCCTTTGTCCCCCGTGCCGTTGCTTTCCTGGAGATAGCTCACCAAAGAGGAGCTGTGTAGGGATGCGATGGTGTGGCATCCTTGCAACATGGCCTGCTCAGCATGTCTGGGCTTTCATCAGCTGGGTGTGAACTGATGGCAGGCCTGCTCTGGAGAGGACTTCTGTGTCTGGCACCTTGTCCTGTCACCGGATTCTCAGAAGTCCTGTATACAGTCCAAGTCTCACTGGAATGCATCCTGAAGGTAAGGCTTCATCAGAAAGATGATTCCTTAATTTTAATGCAACTCTTGAAATTGTTACACCATTTTTTCAGGCTTCTATGGAAGGAGAAAAAGATGGGCCAGTTTTTACAAATTTCAGAGAAGTACTATACTCATACTTGTAAGATTTAAAGCCCTTTTTCCTTTAAAAAATCATTTCTGAAATCTGCACAGTGATACTAATCAATGTTATCCAAGACTTTGGTAACTTAATTAACATATGATTGGCTTTGAGGGTTTACAAAACTCAGCTGATAATTAATCTATTTAATGTCACAACACATCTATAGCATCAACCACAGTAAAGGAATGTGCATTTTCAAAACTTGTTCAAAACTTTGATTTTCACATTTAAAGACCTAAACAATTAGAGATTAAGTAATTTAAATATAAATCTTTTTATTTATCAATTCCCCAACTCCAGAGAGACCACTTTTTCTGCATTAGCCCTTACTGATAGATTGGTATCTAGAATTATGCCCCATTACTACTGTTTCAAGAAAGACCTTCAAACCTATTTACTTATCAGACTTCTTGTGAAATACTTTATTAGCTGACCTGATAATCTGATTTTATTGCTTTGCAGTTGCATCTGATTTTAATATTAGACTGGTGTGATATGCTTTTTGACTGATGCCTTGATACATGTTCTATACATTCATACAACAACTTTAAACATTAGTTATTTTAATTGTCATTGCTTTTTGGGTGTGATTTTAGTTTTGTAAGCTGCCTTATGTTTTTACCCTAAAAGGCAGACTAGAAATATTTAAATAACATAAATATTCCACAATTCTATTTGCCATTCTGGAGAGCATAAATGCGCCTACCACTCTAGGCAGATTAATGACCCTTGAATAGGATATGAAAGAAGAAAAGTAATTAAGAATAATGATAATCTTTATTATCAAATGACTATCCATCATGGACAGTATATAAAACAAGGGATGCTTAAAAGAGCAGGATGTGGAGAACATCTCTACTGACATCATTGGATTATAATCTCTTGTTTTTGAACTGTGGGAACTCTAGGGATTAAAACCAATAGTGTGATTGATTATCTGGAAGGCAACCATATTTTCTTGTTTCATGTGCTAATTGTTGGACAAAAATCCATCTTTTGGGTTACTGTATTACTAATTGCGTCACTTCTTATCTTAAGATTATGCATTAGAGCAAAATGTACATCTTTTATCATGGGATTTGAAGCTTTTGCTCATTTCCCCTTAATTGGCCCTAAGTACCACATTGTCCAGGACAGTCTGCTTTCCCTGAAGCCAGAAATGGAGCTCATTTTCAAGAAATAAACATGGACTTAAAAGAAAATATTAAGTGTGAGAAGGTGGTGGGGGCAGAGGGAGATAAGGAATGGGTAGGCAGACTAGTGCACATTGGCATGAATTGTGCTTAGAGATATATATGCCAAAATTATTGCTGTATTTAAAAGTATCTTATTTATTTATTTATTTATTTATTTATTTATTTATAGGGAGGTGCCATCTTTAATTTTAAGAGGGTTCAGGCATCACATGAACATGTTTATTTTTTAGAAAAGATGAAAGATGTTGCAAACTAGTACCTGGTTTTGAAGTATCCCTACTTGCTCAGAAACAACACAAGGTAATTGGGGTGGGTGGGTATAGAAAGCATCTTTAGTTTGAGGGGGTGCTGGGGAGCAACCACATCAATCTATCTTTTGCAAAGTTGCTCATTTATAACTGTCCATGAAAGCCATTTGTGAGCAAGGAAGCCACTATCAGCCAGGATATGATCTCAAAATCCCAACTGTTTCCATCATCTTAACAACTGAGGCAGCTGCATTTGAATGACAAAGTCAATGTTACCTTGTTGTCTAGAAGTATGGAATAGTGCTATACCATAATAAGTGATTGATATATGATTCCAATTAGGCAACATCTGCCAAGTTTGTTGCAAAATAGGAACTATGGTAAGGAGGTACATTCTAACACATATGGTGGGACTGCCTGCTGAACCTACCATTTTGGGGAAAACTTTTAAACCAAGAAAAATTGCCAGTCATAAACTCAAAGGGTCTTCCCAGTGAATCTATTCATCTATTTTTCTTCAAATAACCCTGCTTTCAAGGATATAGAATGCCTTTATAATCTGATAACAATAGCTAAACTTTATATGGCACTGGCACAGGAAGTTCTTCCAGCAATTAGTAGTTTATAACAGTTCCAGAAGGAATATGTTTACTAGGTGAAAACTTACATACCAGATTAGAGATGCAAGAGAATGGAGAATAACGTTGATTTATCTCTCTCCTCTTAACTTTTTGTGCAGGATGAATCTGTTTGAACTCCTTTAATATTTTTCAGTGCAATTACTGTAGTAATCTGTTTCGTATCTAACAAGCTTCAATTGTTATGCATCTTGGTTGTGAAGGTTCGGAGTCCAAAATCCTTGACTGATTATTTGTTGCCATTCTTTAATTATATTTGCTGCCATGGGAGGGGTAATTGTTTGCTATATGCAGACAAACTTTTGCATATGTGTACCTTTGATTAGATGTATTCAGTACACTAATTGATTCTGACATCATCTCTTGCTGCTAGTGTGGCCACCTTATTAAATCAATGAGCAAGTCAATCTCTTTAAATATGCAATCCTAGAAAGAGGTGATGCAAGTGCTGTGAATTCTGCCTCTTCGCTGGCAGCTTCATCCAGCTTCCTAGTTTACTTGCAACAGACAAAAGCTAGTGTTTTGTACACTACAGCAAATGTAGTACAAATTAAGAGCTACTGAAGGAAAACAAGTTGGATGTGAGCAATGCTTTTATATCAGGGACAAGCAATCTGGTATCCATTTGGAGCAACTCACATCAAACCAAACACCACGGTCCATAACAAGGAATTGGAGAAATTTTAGTCCAAAATGACTTAAAACTTTTGTTTGTTATCCCAAAGGTGCTTTTTTTTCAAGAGGCAAATAGACTTTCTGGTTTTTCTTTGAAGACGTTGCGCTTCTTCTCCAAGAAGCTTTTTCAGCTTTTGTTTATTTATTCATGAAATTTATATAGCTGTCCACCTCATAGAAAGTAATTCTGGGTTGTGTTCAGGTGTTTAAAAAGTAACCAATGTCAGCAAACCAGTCCTCTGTGCTTATCCTACTTCGGCCATTCATACACACATGTTGAAACCAGCACTGTATCTTTATGCATCCTTCCCTGTCCAGCAGTTGCCACTTATCTGCTGCTGGCTTTGAACTTGCAACTTCCTGCTGACTTCTCCACTGGCTTTCTATAGATAAGTTTAATAAATGGGAAACCAAGGAAGGAAAGAACAGAACAGAATAACAGAGTTGGAAAGGACCTTGTAGGTCAGCTAGTCCAACCCCCTGACCAAGCAGGAGATCCTACACCATTTCTGACAGATGGCAGTCCAGTCTTTTCACGGAAGCTTCCAGTGATAAAGCTCCCATAACTTCTGAAGGCAAGCTGTTCCATTGCTTGATTGTTCTCACTGACAGAAAATTTCCCCTTATTTCTATGTTGAATTTCTCCTTAATCAGCTTCCATCCATTATTCTTGTCTGGTCTTTGGAAGGCAGGCAGGCAGGCAGGCAGGCATGAAGGTTGGTTGGTTAGTTGGTTGGTTGGTTGGTTGGTTTCTGATGCTTCCTGCCAACTTCCCTAAAGGAAATGCAATGGGGAAGCCAGGACAAAATTAAAAAAAAAACCTCCCACTTTCACTGCTTTTTTGCCCACCAGTGGTCATTCTGTTTTTCTGTTTAGATGAGGAAATATCTCTGAAATCGTGACTCAACAGGACATGGGTTGTCTAATGATTTTTGAAATCCACATTAAAACCTTAAATTTATTGTACCACAAATATCCATGCCACCTAAATCTTAGGTGGTCTGTCTAACTGCAAAAGCCTTCTGTTTCTCCTTCTGGCCTTCAGAAGTTGTGGATGCTCCATTACTGGCAGTTTTTAAGAAGAGATTGGACAAGCATTTGTCTGAAATGCTATAGGGTTTCTGGCTTGAACAGGGGGTTGGTCTAGAAAATCTCCAAGGTCCCTTCCAACTCTGTTACTCTTATTCTGTGTTGTCAGCAATACCCATTCTTTCAACCAAACCATACAGTAAGCTGCAAAATACAATTTCACCTGAGGTGAACCCAAGCCTCTTCTTTCCTTTGCATCTTGTAACACCTTATATTTAACTTGTGGCTTTTCCCCTGCTATACAAATTTAGATATATCCTTCTACCACTGCTTAAACAGTGCATCAACAATTGTCAAAATAGATATTGTTTAAAAGAAAAACTTTGTTGTAGGCAGGACATTCATTTTTATCATAGAAATTCTTCCAACAATGAGTTTTAGTTTCTTCCATCTTAACATCTTTTTAAATTTCATTCTACAGTACAACTTAACATCGTTTTTAAAAAAATAACATATAATTCATATTTATCATGACATCCAGATATTTCCCTTCTTCCCAATCTGTTTTATTTATCAGTTCTGTTTGCTCTTCTGTTTTCACATTTTCTCTTTTGTTTATTAATCATGAAACATGCTAATGCACCAAATTCTTTTAATTTATTCATCAATATTTCAATTCAATTTAAAAGATCTTCCAGAGCCATCACCTAGTCCTCTGTGAAAACTCTCAACTTACAAATTTCTTTTTTAATTTTCACTTCCATAATCCTCTAATTTTGTGTTCTATCTCTCTTCAGTATTTCAAAGACCCAAATAAGCAAGAGAGGAGATGGTGGACATCCTTGACTTATTTATTTTTGTATTTTGTGGAGTTTTGTTAGAGTATCATTAATAATTATTTGTGCATTTTGTGAAATACAAATTGATCTTATCCATTTTATAAAGATCTCTCCAAAATTCTTATCTTTCAAAATCTTAAACAAGAAAGCGTAGTTCAAATTGTCAGTGACTTTCTCTGCATTGTCGCTTGTATCCTTATGATTTATATTGACTGTTTCCTAGTATGATTTGATTGCTTATTGTACCCTATGATTATCATTAAGTGTTGTACCTTATGATTCTTGACTCTTGATGAATGTATCTTTTCTTTTATGTATACTGAGAGCATTTGTACCAAGACAAATTCCTTGTGTGTCCAATCACACTTGGCCAATAAAGAATTCTATTCTATTCTATTCTATTCTATTCTATTCTATTCTATTCAGACCAAATGAGACCTTTTTTCCATTATGTTGCTCCAAATATTCCAGAATATCCAACATATTATCTGGATCCGTACCAATCGGGTTTCAGGTACAGCATGGAGATGGTGTTGGTCACACTGGTGGATGGTCTCTGGAGAGCGCGGGATAGGAGTCACTCCTCTGTCCTGGTCCTGTTAGATCTCTCAGTGGCTTTTGATACCATCGACCATGGTATCCTACTGCGGCACCTCGAGGGGTTGGGAGTGGGGGGCACCGTTTTATGGTGGTTCTCCTACCTCTCACCTCTGCTGAGTCATGGTGTTGGCGGGGGCAGCAGATCAGCCTGAGGCCCCTCTCTGTGGGGTGCCGGGGGTCAGGGTTGTGCTCCCCTCCTGTTCAACATCTATATGAAGCCGCTGGGCGAGATCATCCGTGGTTTTGGGGTGAGGTATCATCAGTACACTGATGATACCCAGCTTTTTATCTCCACCCCAAATCAACCCAGTGACTCCCTCAACATGATGTCCAGGTGCCTGGAAGCAGTGCGGGTCTAGATGGGGAGGAACAGGCTCCGGCTCAACCCTGCTAAGACTGAGTGGCTGTATGTACCGGCATCTCAAGTTATCCAGGTTATTCCACCTTTGGCTATGGGGGGAGAGGTGTTGTCCCCCATAGATAGGGTTTGCAACTTGGGTGTCCTCCTGGATGCGTGACTCAGTTTGGAGGAGCAGATGGGAGCTGTGGCCAGGGGGGCATTTGCCCAGCTTCGTCTGGTGCATCAGTTGCGCCCCTATCTGGACCGAGATGCCCTAAGTATGGTCACTCATGCGCTCGTTACCTCCCATTTGGACTACTGCAATGCTCTTTACATGGGGCTGCCCTTGAAGTCCACGCGGAGGCTTCAACTTTTTTTAATTACATTTATATGCCGCCCTTCTCCGAAGACTCAGGGCAGCTTACAATTTCTGGGATACAACCCAATGTGCTCAGCAATAGCCTTCATTCCATTGTATATGCCTGCTTATTACTAAGCGGCATTTTTACAAGGTCAGCTAATTGCCCCCAACAATCTTGGGTCCTCAATTTACCTATCCTGAGAGGATGGAAGGCTGAGTCAACCTTGAGCCTGGTGGGATTCGAGCCTACAATAATTGTAGGCAGCTGGATCTTAAGAGCAGGCATTTAACAGCCTGAGCTACCAACTTGTCCAGAATGCAGCGGCGCAGGTTATGATGGGAGGGTCCCGATACTCCCATATCACACCCCTCTTGTGCGAGCTGCACTGGTTACCAGTTGCCCTCCGTGTGAGATTCAAGGTGCTGGTGTTGACCTATAAAGCCCTTCATGGCTTAGGACCGGGGTATTTGTGGGGAACCCTGCTGCCAGTAACGGCTTCCCAATGTCCCGTGTGCTTCCATAGGCAGGGCCTCCTTGGGGTGCCGTCGACCAGACAATGTCAGCTGGTGACCTCTAGGGGTAGGGCCTTCTCTGTGGGAGCACCCACCCTATGGAATCAACTGCTGCTGGAGCTTCGGGTGGCCCCTGACCTCCGATCCTTCCGCCGTGGTCTAAAAACATGGCTTTTCAACTCGCCGACCTGGACTGATGGAGGGGATGGGATTTTAGCAATAGTTTTATGAATTTTTACTGGCTTAGTGAGATTTCATGCTAATAGTTTTTTAATTTTTGTATTATATTCTTTTATTATTGTAAGCCACCCTGAGTCCTTCGGGAGATAGGGTGGCATAGAAATCTCATTAAATAAATAAATAAATAAATAAATAAATAAATAAATAAATATTACTAACATTGTCATTTAAATGTTTTTTAAGTAAAAAAATGCACATGCATCCTTATGAATACATTCTTGCAAAAGTATTTTCACTCTGTTAGCTAGAATTGTTGTGAGCAATGCCTAATCATGACTCAAAAATGATATTGGCCTGTTAGTTCTTGACAAAGTCAAATCTTGTCCCTCTTTTGGTATTAATGCTATATTGTCTTTTTCCAGCTCTCAGGTGTTTTTCCTCCCTGAAGGATAAAGTACACCGTGTTTTGTAAAGGTTGTAAAAGTTCATTTCAAAGCATTTATAATAAAAACCTGATAATCCATCTATTGTAGTCCAGGCACCTTTCCTAGTTTAATATTTTTTTGTAGCTTCAGAAACTTCCCTTATTGTTATAGATCCATTCATAATCTTACTTTGTTCCTCTGTAATACTCGGTAAATTTTGTTTCTTTAGATATTCACCTATTTTCTCTAGTGTACATGATGAATTGGAGATTTAGAAGGGTGAGTGAAACCATTATTCAGATTATCATTAAAAACTCTCCTTCAGTGTAGCTAATTCTAGAATAGATGTGGGATATTGCCTCTTATTGGAATTTGAGACCCCAGTTTCAAGTTGATGGTAGATGAAGAGGCAATGAAGTTCCCCCCCCCGATATATCAGCAAAATCAAAACTGTTTTTTTCTATTATTTAAAAAGGGATTTGGAGCTGGATAGAAAGATAGATAGAAAGAAAGATAGATAGATAGATAGATAGATAGATAGATAGATAGATAGATAGATAGATAGATTTATTAGCCAAGTGTGATTGGACACACAAGGAATTTGTCTTTGGTGCATATGCTCTCAGTATACATAAAAGAAGAAAAACACAACATCATCAACAAGAATATAATACAACACTTACTGATAGTCATAGGTTACTAATAAGCAGTCAAATCATACTAGGAAACAAATAAAACAATATAAGTAATAAAGATACAAGCAACACGATTATAGTCATAAGTCAGAGGAGATAGGTAATGAGGAAGAATGTTCAGTTCTGTATGTTATATGGTTGAGTGTTGATGCAGAATATTGTTGCAGGTGGGAAAATGAAGCATGTCAGGGCTGAAAGATAGCTGTTCCTGCCGAGGCTTCTGCAGCTTTTGGCTCCACTCATTGGTTCAATGCTGAAAATAAAGTGTTCTACCAGTGTACTACTTTAAAAGCGGCGCCTGCCACGGCTAAGCAGCTTTTTGCTTCAATGCTGAAAATAAAGTGTTCTACCGGTACTACTGTGTCCTGCCTCTCCTTGCACATGGTCCCACAAAATACTGGCAATGAAGGTGGGATCCTGAACCATGGAGAGAACAAGGGGCACATCGTGGCAAGCCGATGCCATCACAGTGGACAAAAGAATGCACCAACCTAACATGCAACCAGCATGGCTCACCGACTCATGGCCATCCCGTTTGACCCTGCTAAAGAAAAGTGGTCATCCTACATGGGCCACTTCAACTTACATCTAGAGGTAAATGGACTGCAATCTGCCCCTGATTCACAGAAAAAGCATTGTTCTTAACTTACTGTGATATTGAGATTTATGAAATGGCAGACGCTTTGGTCGCCGATGACCTACAGACTGTTTCATGGGATGAGCTGCAATGCACCCTCAAAGGACACTATGGCCCCTCTCCTTCCTACCTGGCCAACCGCTATCATTTTTACATGTGGAGCCAGAAAGAAGGGGAAACAATCAATGCTTTTGTGGCCGCTTTGAGAAGGATCGCGAAGAACTGCAGGTTCCCAGACACTGAAGGGATGATCTGGGACCAGATCATCCTCGGCATGAGAGACCCCGCACTCCAAAAGAAGCTCCTGGCTCATGAGGATGTCTCCTTCAAAGAAGCCGTCAACGAGACAAGGGCTGCCGAATCGTTGGACAATTCAGCAGCGTGGATCTGAGGAGCAGGGAAGATCCATGCAACCACCTCAGATTGCCACCCGTTGCCACACAAATACATTTCCGAAGGCAGCGACAATGATGACGGGGAGGTCCACAAGCTGAGGTCCAGCAAGCCTAGCGGAAAGACTGGGAGCCAGGAGTGTGGTGGCTGTGGCGGGCACCATCACTGTTTGGCCTGTCGATTCCAAGACACCGTATGCCGCAGACAAGAATGCCAGGGCTACATCGCAGAGGTTTGCCATGCATCACAACTGGCCAGTAAGCAGGGCAGGTGAGTGGCATTGCCTGCCAGACAATATGGCCACCAGAGCGGAGAGCGGAAGAACCCAGGCAGCATGAAATTCAAAAGAAGGGACGGTGCCAGAGAGGAAGAAGCTCACCTCACCTATATAGGCTACGCACAAGCCCGGGTGAAGCGCACAGATGCCTTCGAGGCCAATAAGATTATGGCCACCATTAACATAGAAGGAAAGCCGTGCTGCATGGAAGTGGACTCAGGGTCCTACATCTCCATGATCTCTTGGGACACCCTAAAGTGGCTCCAACCCAAGCAACGGTGCGACCAGCTGCAGCCGCAAGCCATCACACTGAGGGACTACCAGGGCTCTTGAATTCCCGTTGTGGGAAAGAAGATTGCCCGCATGGAGTACGGCGCATTCTCAGAACCATGCCATTCACCATAGTTGACCAGGACCTTCCCAGCCTGCTCGGAAGGGAATGGTTCCAGCTGCTGCGGATAGGAATCATCGGAGTCCATGCAACAGAAGCCAACCCCCCCCCAGGCCAGCAGCAGACATCGTGGAACTGGAGAAGGAATTCAGTGACGTGTTCGACGACTCCTTGGGCAAATGTAAGGGGACCCCCATCTCCTTCAGTTTAAACCTGAGCGTCGCGCCAATCCATCTAAAGCCACACTGCGTTCCATTTGCTCTCCACCCAAAGGTGGAAGAGCAACTGGACAAACTGATAAGCCAAGGGGTCCTAGAGCCAGTAGACCACATGAAGTGGGAGACCCCAATCATCACCCCAGTAAAGCCAGATGGGTCAGTTCGCATCTGTGCTGATTACAAGACTACGTTGAACAGGGCACTACAGCAAAGTGCCTACCCAGTGCCCGTGGTACATCACCTTTTACACTCCCTGGGCTGAGGGACTATATTCACCAAGTTAGACCTGGCCCAGGCCTACCAACAACTATCCGTTGATGAGGAAATTGTTGATGAGAGGCGCAGACTATAGTGACACACCAGGGGGCGTTCAAATGTAAGAGGCTCCAGTTCGGAGTCAGCATAGTGCCAGGCCTGTTCCAAAGCATCATGGAATGGCTATTACAGAACATACCGGGGGTGGTGCCATACTTTGATGATGTCATCATCTCAGCAGACAATAGAGGCCAACTAATGGAGTGGTTGAGGACAGTCCTGGCCCGGTTCCAGGAAGTGGGGCTTAAGCTAAAAAGAAGCAAGTGCCATATAGCCATGCTGCAAGTGGAGTTTTGGGGGTTCCTAATAGATGCTGCGGGCATCCGACCCACAACAGGAAAACTAAAGGCCATTTGGGAAGCCCCCACTCCACAAAACAAGGCAGAGCTGCAAGCATTCCTGGGCCTGCTTAACTTTTACAATGTCTTCCTACTGCAGAAGGCGACCATTGCGGAACCGCTCCACCGACTGTTGGATAAGACGGCCCTTTGGCAGTGGGGGAAACGTGAGGCTGATGCATTTCAGAAAATCAAAAGCATCCTGACATCAAGCAGCCTGCTCATCCAATATAGTGAGACGCTGCCTCTGACCCTGACATGCGACACCCCCCCCATGGCATCAGCACCGTCCTCAGCCACAGATTACCCAATGGAACAGAAGCCCCCATAGCATATTTCTCCAAGACCCTCTCCAAGACACAGCGGAATTATAGCCAGATAGATAAAGAAGCACTGGCAGCAGTCGCAGGGGACAAGCGCTTCCATGAATACCTATATGGAAGGTGTTTTGACTTGATTACTGACCATAAACCCCTGCTTGGCATCCTTGCGGGTGTCAAACCCACACTGAATATACTGTCGCCAAGGATGCTAAGATGGACAGTTTTCCTGGCTGCTTACTGTTACTGCCTGATCCATAAGCCGGGAAAAGAAATCGCACATGCCGATGGACTCAGCCACTGCCCCCTTCCAGACCCAGCCAAAGACCCAGTGCCATCCACATCAGTACTGCTCGCAGAAAGCATAATGCCTGGATTGATGACATCGTCCAAAACCGCAAGACTCACAGGCCAAAACAGAGTCATGGCGCAGATTTCGAACTGGGTATGGAGGGGATGGCCAGGGACAACCACGAGGGAGGAATACCAGCCTTATAAGAATAGACAGGCAGAACTGTCAATGCAAAAAGCTACGTATGGTGGCCCGGCCTTGACAAGGACATAGAAACCTGGGTCGCCACCTGCACACCCTGCCAGGAAACCAGACTGGCGCCACCGGCAGCCAGACCCAGAAAATGGGAAATGCTGACAGCACCCTGGGCCAGGGTGCATATTGACTTTGCCGGACTGTTCCACGGACAAACGTTCCTTATAGTCGTGGATGCATACTCCAAGTGGTTGGAGGTAGTCATAATGAAGTCAACCACTACGGAGGTGACTATAAGGACACTCCAAAGGATCTTCATGACCCATGAAGTCTCGGATAATGGACCCCAGTTCACGTCCCAACAATTCGATGGGTTCCTGGCCAGGCTGGGGATCTGTCACGCGCTGTCAGCCCCTGTGCACCTGGCCACAAATGGACAAGTGGAGATAATGGTCCAATCCACTAAGGACACCCTGTGGGGGATGGACCATGGGGACTGGCAGGAAAAGGTTGACTGCATGCTATTGGCCCAACACACCACACTGCACACAACAACACACTGCAGCCCAGCGGAATTACTAATGGGCCACAGGACTATGCTCAACTGAGTCCACCTGAACTACAGCCCTGAGACCCCTCCGGATTCAACGGGAAAATGCAGGCAGTTCGTGGCAGGGGACCCGGTCTATGCCCATAGCTATACAGGAGGACCCACATGGGTATCGGCTAAAGTGACTGAAATTACGGGACCCAAGTCTTACCAAGTGGAGATGAGAGAAGGAAGACTCTGGGTATGCCACATTGACCAACTATGGGGCCGGGTCCCAAATTCAGACAACTGGCCTAGCACCCGACACGCAGCACCTGCAACAGAGCAACCAATGGAAGAGATACCAAATCCAATAAGAATAAACCACAGACCCTTATCGTGCGAAGAAGTCCCGTGGTGTACATCTGAGGCATCAAGCTCGACGGTCCCGGCTGCACCCCAAGAAGAGTGTTCCGCGGGCGGGGACTGGAGCAGCGGCGGACCTGACCGATCGGGCCACCGCCCCAGGAACAAGTGAGGTGCACAGGTCCAGTTACACCTATAGAAGCCCAGCCTACTTACGTGACTATGTACAGTAGGTGAGACCAGATTGGTCGGCACGAACCAAGAGGGGAGGGGTGTTCTGTATGCCCTTATATGGTCAATGAGTGGAGTCTGATAGCAGACTCCACTCATTGGTTCAGCCACTGGCGGGAAAATTGAAGCCCTGTCAGTGGCTGAAGCTTGGGATAGCACCGGCTTTAAAAAGCCAGTGCCTGCTGCAGCTGAATGGCTTTTTGCTTCAGTGTTGAAAATAAAGTGTTCTACTGGTACTACCGTGTCCTGCCTCTCCTTGCACATGGTCACACAAAATAAAGTTGTTATATAAATGGCAATAATTCTATATAAACAGATATTGTCAGTTGCAGGAGAGCATCAAATGCTTGTTTATCACTTTTTTCACAAGCATAGTTTCTCTAACAACTATTTAAATCTGCTGTTTTAATCTTTGCATGGTGGTCTCATCTATGAAATTAACTATGGCGACCAACTCTACAAGAGCTGAGAGTTATATTTCAGAACTTGAGGATGAACTAAGAGTAACAAGGTTAATAAGACACACTTGCCTGTTCTTGGCTCCCTGAGCTTTTTTTAATTGTCTGATTCCCCACTCACCCTCCACCAAGTTCTTGAGAGAAGAACCTGCAAAGTTTCCTAAAGATGAGACTTTGGAGTGTTTGAGAGCTTTGCTTTGTGGGTGATTGTTAAACAAATCACCATAGTTGTTAAGTGAATCAGCTGTTGTTAAGCAAACACAGTGGTTTTTAAGCACACCCATTGTTCACTATGGGGCCTTTAAGTCAGCAAAAACGTTAATCATGGTCAGGGGACAGGAGGATGAGCCAAACAGTTGTAAATGCAGCCAGTTGCTGAGTGTCCAAAATGCAGCCATGTGACAGCAGGAGGGAGGGTATGGCCACTAGACCTTTAGAAGAGGGTCATAAGTTATGGAGATTTTGGAGATTTGTTGTAACTTCCAATGGTAAGATAAGGACTACCTGCATGTAAATGAACAGCAGAGAAAAGGATTGAGGTTTTGAGGCAAGTAATTGAAGGAGACTGGGCCTGCTTTACCTCATCTCTCTCTGCTCCATACGCTTCATTTCTTGGTGGAGGCATACAAAGAAAGATTATAATGAAGCATGACTTTATGTGGGTAAATAAAACATATTACAGGGTTCCCAGTTGTGTCAAGTCTGTACATGTGCCTTTTAGATAGTTGCAAGCAATGATTAATGTATGAAGAACAAACTGAGGAGCAGCATTCCATCACCCTAACCCTAACCCTATCATGGCATTGTAACTACAGTTTGACTACATTGCTAATATTACTTCCTCTGTAACAAAATAGTAATGTGAACAGCCTTTTTACATAGTGGAGAGTTACTGGAACAATTGCAAGACCAGACACCACCCAAAAAGATCAACTTTGGCTCTAAAAGAAGCACGACCTTGGAAGTCTCCTCTCATGAACTCCCCCTTGTTCATTTCTGTCCTCCTGGGAGAAGAGCAGATCCCAAAAACTGACCTTGCCTCATGAGGTAAGCCAGAATGGAGAGGAAAGGACATTCTTCACTGTGACACATTGATCAGAATACAGGCCAAATTAGATGCCAGGATGTTGCAATAAAGTTTTTGAGAAACAACACTCTTGTGCCTAAAAAATGATACTATAGACTCCAAAAGTCTGAGTCTTTTCAATCCATCCAAACTGATCTCTTCCATCACACAAATAGCATGTTGTTCATGTCCTTTCAGCATAGTTCTCTTGGGATATGCTTGGTTTGTTTTCCAGTAGGTAATATCCTCATGACTCACTTTAGCCTTTCAGGAGTTGTGGGATTTGAGAGGAGGAGAAGAGGACTATATACACAATAGACCATTCTATGTTCTACCAAGCCACAGGCATGAGTCTTTGGAATTAAATGGCCTAATGGTTCAGTGGAATGTTCATGAGAGCTTTCCAGGACCAAAGGCTTGCAACATTCAAAGAGAAGATCAAATACTTCATATGGGAAAAAAAGGCCACTACAGATTATAAGGAAATAGTTTACAAAATGGGGATATTTGTATGAATGGAATATCCTAATTCCAAGAGAAGCATGGCTCTGATTGCCATTTGTGGGGAGCAATAATAGAAGGGTTTTGCTTTCATGGTCAGAAAATAAGTTTTTCAAAAATATCTGATTGCCTATTGTGAGAAAAAGATATTGAATGAGATGATCCAGTAGGGCTTATTTTATTCTAGCTAAATACAGGTAGCCTTCATGCAGTCCTGGTTTTGTCCAATAGCATGAATGACAACACTTCCTTTACATACAAGAAAGAACAAATATATATTTGGAGATACCACTGGATCAACACTGCAGGTTTACCCTGATAGTAACCCCAATATTGGAATTCTGAAAACCGGTTTTAGATGAATTAATGTATGTAGTGAATTTATTTATTTATTTATTTATTTATTTATTTATTTATTTATTTATTATTTAGACTTGTATGCCGCCCTCTCTCCCTAAGGACTCAGGGCGGCTCACAGAATAAAATACAATACAATAAATTAACTAAAAAATAATTAAACAGTACAAGCCTAACATTAAACATTGAAACTATTAAACTTATTTTAAAAGAACCCCTCCCCCCTCTTGGTTCAGTCCAGGCTGGCCTGCTGAAATAACTAAGTCTTTAGGTCATGGTGGAAGGAGCGGAGATCCGGAGCCAAACGAAGGTCCAAGGGGAGTTGATTCCATGGGGTGGGCACCCCCATAGAGAAGGCCCTACCCCTGGGTACCGCCAGCCGACAATATCTAGCTGACGGTATCCCAAGGAGGCCCTGTCTGTGGGAGCGTACAGGGCGATCAGAGTGTGATGCCGGCAGGAGACTAATTATTATTCTAATTAGTGGAATGGATGGTAAATAGAACAGTAAATAACACTAATACATTTGTCCTAACTTATTTTAGTTGCCTATCTTTCTACCGGTAGCTGCTTTTTAAAAATACAGTCCAGCTAGGAAAAGATTGCCTCTGCAGTGACATATCTAAGTTTTCATAAAATATATTCACACAGTGTCCTTTTAAACTATGCAGTTTGACTGGTTTTGGCTTGCAATCTTGTGTTAACTCTTTTATAATTGTGTAAGTTACAGCTTAACATGTTGGGCAAATCCAATCAACTGTGGTTTGTTCCAAAATCATGTACAATATGTTACCTCAGCCCCAATCAGAGGCCAAATTATGTGAATTGCTTAATTAAAATGAACTACAAATATGTTTCAGTTAGAATCTGAAGATAGGGAATAAATTTGCCATCTCTCACCCTGTACTAATCCAGAATACTGCACTACATTCTATGATTTATATCGGAAGGATAATCCAGAAGGAAACTTTTTCAGGCCAATTGCAAATGTAGGGATTCCAATTCAGATCAGGAACCTGCCAGAATTGTGGTGGTGGTCAAAAATTAAAGCATTTTTCCCCTTAAAGTTTTGACCTGGGTTGGTTTTTCTACACCTACTATTTACAGCTGTGACTACCTTACAGGGGGTATGGGATAGTTTTAAAGTATTTTAATTCGGTCTTATTGGACTTTATAGCTGTTTAATTCTTTTTTAATTATTTATTGTATCTGTATGTTTTAATTGTGAGCCGCCCCGAGTCTTTGGAGATGGGGCGGCATATAAGTCCAATAAAATTAAAAAAAAATACAGTCTATATACATTGCTAATACTTTTGTAAGTTTATACTGCAAATGAAGAGGAGCTTTTTTTTTTTAAAGTTTTATGGTTTTAATGTTTTTGCAAGCCACTGTTAGTTGCACTCCAAGATGGGCAGCTGTACAAATCTTATAAATTAAAATATCCCTAGAACATTGTAATTACATTTAGAAAATATATGTATAGAAATAAGAAATAAAACATGTATAAGAGGAAGTGTTGATATTTAACCTTTAGGTTTGCTTAGCCAAGCTAACTTCTTAAACAGCAATGACACAATAGCTAAAATCCCTTTCGTCAAAGGAGTCCCACATTCATAAGTGTATCACCAAATTAATTTTCAGAGTTATAAACTGGCAAGGGATAATTTCTGGCTTCCTGTGTGAATTGCCCCTAAATATGAGTAGCAACACTGCTGAAGCAGTGTTTTGCAGCAACACATGCTGCAAAAAATATCCAATGGTCCACTTTTATAGCACTAAGCCACGTATACGGTAATTGCAATTCAAAATGGTAGAAGTACGTATAGCTGGGGCCTGTTGTTCTATATGTAAGGCAGTTATTGGTGGTGGTTTGAAACAAGATGCTTCAACTGAAGTTCTGCTGAGGATGTTATTTAGTCTGGTGATGAAATGTTTGGAAGCCAAACAGCAAGCTCATAGAATAAACCCACACCAATATCTGCCACCCGAGCGACAAATGTTTTCCATCATCTCTAATTCAAGGCAAATAGAAAATAGAATAGAATAGGAGTTGGAAGGGACCTTGGAGGTCTTCTAGTCCAGCCCGCTGCTCAAGCAGGAGAACCTATACTATTTCAGACAAGTGGCTGTCCAGTTTCTTCTTAAAAACCTCCAGTGATGGAGCACCCACAGCTTCTGAGCTGTTCCACTGGTTAATTGTTTTCACTTTTAGAAAGTTTCTCCTTAATTCCAGGCTGCTTCTGTCTTTGATTAGTTTCTAATCATTGTTTCTTGTCCTGCCCTCTAGTGCTATGGAGAATAATTTGACCCCCTTTTCTTTGTGGCAGCTCCTCAAATACTGGAATACTGCTATCATGTCACCCCTAGTCCTTTTCTCTAGACTAGCCATAACCAAATCCTGCAGCTGTTCTTTATATGTTTTAGTCTCCAGGCCTTTGATCATCTTAGTTGCTCTTTGAAATTTTTCCAAAGTCTCTACATATTTTTTGTACTATGGTGACCAGAATTAGTTGCAGTATTCCAGTGTGATCTTACTAGGGCTTTATAAAGTAGTACTAATGCTTCACAGATCTTGTTTCTATGTCTCTGTTTATACAGCCCAGGATCGTATTAGCTTTTTTGGCTGCTGCTGAACTGCCAGCTCATATTCAAGTGATCATCCACTAGGACTCCAAGGTCCCTCTCACAGTTACTGTTTTTGAGCCAGGACTAACTGAATCTGTACTTATACATTCGATTTTTCCTGCCTAAATGTAAAACTTTGCTTTTCTCCACATTAAAATTCATTTTGTTGGACAGGGCCCATTGTTTAAGTCTGTCAAGATCTTTTTGCATCCTGGGCTGGTCTTCTGGGGTGTTGGCTATTCCTCCCAGCTTAGTGTCATTGATTAATTACTTAACCTTTGTTACTAAAGACCACTCCCCTAAATCGGAAGCAAGTCCTGCACTTTTTGGATAGAAGCTGTTTCCCTTTTCCTCAGTCAGCTACATCTGGGCCTAATCTGAGGCCATCATTTCAAAAGACCTCTGATACATCAGCCATGAGGACGCATTCTTGCAGCTTGAGTTGCACCAGATCATCAGTTGCACAAAGGATGCTATGGCCTTTGTTTATTTATAAAATGAGGGATTTAGGGTCTAGATTTCCTAGATCTAAGTTCCACAAATGAGAAACATTCATTATGAAGAATAATTATATTTTTTAAGGAGCACAGAAGCAAGACTTCATGATACATTCAATTCTCTTGGAAAGCAGCTGGGAAATGTCTTACAACTAGTCAGCTGAATAGCTACAGCTCCACAGATGGTCTACTTGACTCCAGACTTTGGCTGGAGCTAGTTCAGCACTATATCAAACTATAAGTAATTGTATGGCACACAAGACTTTCAATGCAACAGTTTTATGGGCTGGCGATCTGGAGCTATATGGTTTAAATGATGTAAAGGTGACATCAAGGCTGAAAATTTGAAAAATAACTAGAACTAAAGATAAGGATTCATTTGGGTGATATTTGTTTCCTTGGATGGCAGGAAACAAACCTTAAAGAGGTTTGTTAAAGAGGTGAGGTTTGTTAAAGAGGTGAGGTAGATGCAGAACCGTGAATCTCCCTCATGCAAATGATGCCTGGGATCTACTACCTAGCTTTAATGTTCTGCAAAAAACAGACATTGACATTCTCACAAGGTCTAATCTAAAAATATTCCCAGACACAGCAAATCCCAAACTTGGCAAGTTCATTTTATTCATATCTAAAATGTATGGGTTAGTTGGAAAAGTTTTGCAATTTGCAGGATTGCATTAAGTATGGAATTTTGTCAGTGTGTGAGAACTATTGCCTTTGGTTGATATGTTTGAACTTCAAAAATCAAGGAATGAAAATTATCTTTGGGGGGAATGCTGCTTTATATATCAAGGGCTAGCCAAAAGAACTTAATGAACTCCAGGAAGCTGTATCAAAAAGCTCTAGTGGTCATTATTTTATTTTACAATATTGAACGGCATATATTGTGACATGCCCAGAGTCAGTCTACAACTGGGTTGTGCCATTAATTAATTAAACTGAAGATATTATGAAGAAATATTCCAGTCTCCAGTTTTGCCTGGATTTCCCAACAAATTATTTTTAATGCTCTTGAGTTTTAATGTTATGAAGAAGAGGAAAAAAAAGACATTGATGTTAAATGTCTATGAGATTCTCAGTCATCCAGGTCAAAGTTGTCCCAAAGGTGCTTTTTCAAGAGGCAACTGGACTTTCTGGTTTTTCAACCCAGAACTGAAGAAGCTGCTTCTTCAATGAGAAGCAAAACATCTTCAAAAAAACAAACAAACAAACAAACCCAGAAAGTCATGTGGAAAGAAAGTCATCATTTGATCATTGATGTTAAGTTTAAAATTGGGAGGAATACATGAAATTAGCATCATTTTTATTTCCATGAATGGACTACATAAGCTTTCTTGGATAATAAAAATGTGGGTGAGGCAGTTAATGGCGTAGTTTTGAAGCATATCCATATATTAGAAAAAAGACAACAATAAGCAGGAATGTGGCAAAAAGTATTCTGGGATATAGGTGCTTTATGACTGGTTGCAACTTTTTGCCAAAGGGGAAGTTCCGTATGAAAAGTATTTCCCATTAGTGACATTCTTTGAAAATGTTCTCATCAGAGTCTAATCAGGCCTGCTCTAGCTTTCTAATCCTTCCTTCCTTCCGTCTGTCCGTCCCTTTTCTCAAACCTTACAAGTGTGGTAACAGAACTTTCTATTGTACATTATTCTAGGTCTGGGCAGAGCTCAGATTTATACAAAGGCATTACAAAACTGACAGTTTCATTAGTAGGTTTCTTCTAATGACCATTAGCATAGAATATATCTTTCTAATACCTGATGAACATAGACCTAATGTTTTCTGGAAGTAACTTGGATGTTACATTTCAGTCCCATCAGCTCAGATTCAAATCAACTCTATTTTCTTACTCCTATGGATGTCCATCTCCAATCTAGTTCCCCATGCACCAATTTGAAGAAAGCCCTTTATAACATATTCTATTCATGTTTTCTCCTCCCTGGATAATTTGGTGTCATCCCAGCTGTGATTTTTTTATTGGAAATTTGTATCTTCCAAATATATTTGAGATCGTCATCGCTAGATTTATTGAGTAAGGGTAATGAATAGCCAAAGTCTTCACATCAGGAAAAGTTTGTCATATCTTGCATTTTGAAGGATCAGTAAACAAAAGGAAAAGACAGAGAATTTCATTATTTTATCTTATTTAGAATATATTTTAACAATATATTAAGACACAAAAAGAGAGTACATAAAATGAATTAAGCCATTAAAGAACAAAGATTATACTTTAACAAAAGCCAAGAGTTGATCAAAGAGCTAATCTTCAGCTTTTACACAGTAGCCACCAGTTTATAGATCTTGGACCATTTACTCTTAATTTCAAAGACCATTAATACATATTAAGGGTGCATTTGCTCAAACACTAAAGGAAACTTTTCAGCAATTATTTTCCTTGATTTATGACCATAATTGAGCTGCAAATTTCTGTTAAGTGAGACATTTGTTAAGTGAGTTTTGCCTCAATTTAAGACCTTTCATGTGAATCACTGCAGTTGATAAATTGTTGTTAAATGAATCTGGCTTCCTCATTGACGTTGCTTGCAAAAGGTGTTCCCCTGACCTTGGGACACTGCATCCATCATAAGTATGAATCAGTTGCCAAGCATCTGAATTTTTATCACATGACCATGGGGATGCTGCAAAGGTCGTGAGCTGTGAAAAATGATCACAAGTCATATTCTTCAGTGCCATTGTAACTTTGAACGGTCATTAAACAAACTGTCATAAATTGAGGATTACCTGTATTATTGTTCTGTATCTAATTCTTAGAAATGGAAATAATTTCTGTGGCATTCTCTGAGGTGCACAGTATCTCTGAAGAGACTCGTTTAGGATAATGCTGGAGATACAGATTTATTTCCTGCCTCGAGGCAAAAACGATAATCATCGTTTCCATCTGACAAACGGGGCATTTGTGTTTACGCGTGTGGGTTTGTGTCTGTACCCAGCCATGAGGGAAGGGAGTCTTTGGCAGGGTGCCAGTCCTGACAGAAGGCAGAATCTTCTTACAGATGGCCAAGGCTGTATGGGGCTAGTTCTTTCCTTGTGCAATTATCATAGAACTCTTCTATGAAAAATGAGCCTCCATGGCTGTTTCAGAAGAGAGGTTAAGTGAAATCAAGGGTCAGAAAGAATCAAGAAGTAGCTTAGCTCTGTGTCCTTAGCTGAACTCAAGCAATGGGAGACAAGTTAAGGACAGAAATGCAAGAGCAAGGAGCTCCTTTGGGGGACTTGTTGAGGTTTCAGGATAGGCTCATAATGTCACTGTAGCATAGTTTGAAGAAATTTAATTTCCTCTTTATTATTGCCAGTGCATTTTTATGAAGTAGTAAAATCTTGACGCCCCCACCCCCTCTTGTTTTTTTTACTTTGCCTGAAGACATATGGGCTTTCTGGATCACAGCAGATTACATTTAAAGGCATCACTGTGTTCTCTCTTTAATAGTCTGAAAAATATGCTGTTATTGACCTGATGGTCTATGACACCAGGCTGCGTGGCTGGTAGGTCAGAAGAGCATATGTTAATTTGCAAATACATTAATTGAAAGGACAAGATCATTTCCTTTTAAAAATATATTTTAAAAAATAGGAAGTGGCTGTCTTTGGAAAGGAATCTTTCCTGAAAGGAAATAAGGACACTTTATATAATTAATCATTATATTAATGAAACAATGATCTGAACTATATTTAAACTACAACAGTACTTCAACAGGGGGAAAATAAGATGTAGAAACTAAAAAATAATAATCAACAAAACATTTTTGCTACATAGTTGCGATTAGACTAAAATATAGGATTGTAAAGAGAAAATTCAGGTTTCAGTTACTCAAATTACCTAGAAAGAAAAGTCAAAACTGCTGGCAAATCCTTTCACATTTCATCCCTCCCGCTCCCCCGCAAAAAAAACCCTGTGTGCATTTTACAGAAGTGCATACAAAATCACATAGACATGAAAATGCACAAATTAATTAACCGATTAGAGTAAATTCAAATTAATTAATTAATTTCTATAGGTGCCCATTTTAGAAAGAAGACTCTGGGCTGCAAACAATCATAAAACAGATAAAAACCATTGCAGTATAGGACAAAACAAAATATATATGGCTGCCGAAGAAGAAAATTATCAACATAGATGTTGATATGGCCAGAAAATGGGGCCATTCACACCCAGGCCCATGCCATGTCTTCAAGGCCTTCTAAAAGGTAAATCAGCTCAGGGTCATCCTGATCTCAGAAAGAAAAATGTTCCAGAGGGCAGGTGCCAAAACAAAGAAGGAACAACTCCTAGTCCCTGCCAGCCACCATTCCTTGGCTGATAGGACCTGTAAAATGACCAACCTGCTGGACCAAATTGGACTGATAGAGACAACTGGTCTCTATAGTGCCTCAGGTAGCTTGGCCCCAAATTATATGTCTTCATACATGTACTTTACAAACCAATCTGGAAACAGGGAAGAGAACTGTAACATTTGATAGCCTGTGCAAATGAACCCTCATCCAATTTAAATTGGAATGTTGCGTTTAAAGGATGAGATGATTGGAGTTGAGTTTGATAAGTCACTGCAAGTACAAGTCTGCGGAGATAGCCAGAAACAGCTTCTGAAAAACAGTTTTCTGAAAAGAGGTCACTATTTTAACAATTGAAAAGAGAAAAAAGAAATTTCTCCACAATGCTTCTTTCAAAGATTTTTATATTCCACTTGTAGAAATCTAACTTCACTAGAGGCCTGATCTATGCGATCTCTTTTCTCTAAGGAACTTTTCCAGTTCAGGCATACCTTATGCATAACTGTCTGCCTGCTGCAGCCTGTGCACTTTTAGTCTTTCCTATGATGTTTTTGGCACATCTCTTGATATCATTATTCATGTTGACACATTCTGTAAAGTAACTGAGGCAATTTTGGGGAAATAGGAGTTTTTAGTTTCCTTTTTAAACTCACAAGGGGGAAAAGGGGAATCTGCGTGCACTGCACATGTTTGTTTATTTATTTATTTATTTATTTATTTATTTATTTATTTATTTATTTTTTGGACTTGTATGCTGCCCCATCTCTGAAGACTCGGGGTGGCTCACAGATAAAAACAACAACAATAAATAATTTAAAAAGATTAAATCAAATTCACAAGCCCCAAAAGACAAATTTACAATACTTAAAAATATAAAACCACCCGCCCAGGAAGGGTCACAGCCCGGATTGGTCAAACAACCAGGTCTTCAAATCATGGCGGAAGGTGCGGATATATATGCACAAGAATATGTATATGCACAAGAATGCATTTATTTAGTTTCACATATTTCCTTGTCTCTCCTAACAAAGCATTTAGATGACATTCTAAAGTGAACTGCTTTCTGATTTTGCCATCATAAAATGGTGAGGCATTGATAAAGGAGCTAGTGACTCTGTATCTATATCTTACACTTTCAGAGATCTAAGCATTCCCAAGCTCAGTACAATACAACTCTGTATTTTATTAAAAACATGGCAGTCAAAACTCAGTTTAGTGTTTTAAGCAGGATTTTCCACTGGCGCTAAAAAGAAAGAGCAAAAAAAAAAAGAAGTCTTCCTTTTCTTTTTTTCTCCTTCATTCCCTTCTGGCATGTTTGGAATTAAGCCCAAGGAAGTCCAGAAAATTGTAATATTAATGCATTAGTTTGACCTAGGTTTAAGCTTCACTGTCCCCCACCCCACCCTTACAAACTTTTAAATGGATTCAGATAGGACACTGGTATTTATAATAAAGCTGATTTATAGACCTCATCATTTGAGATCTCAGATAGGGATGACGACAATACTACACAGTAAAATAAGCTGCAGAGAGAAAGTCGTCATGTACTGCTCAGAGGTCACTCTGATGGGCAATGACACTTTTAAAGTCTGTTTTGCACTTTGCTCCATAATGTCTACCAGAAAAGAGTCAACATCAAATACATTTTAAGATAATAAAAAACAGAATCATAAATATGTTAGCAATTGGTCTATCTGACCAGGCCTTGCTGGTGGTCTCTGGAGAATTATCTAACTGGGGCTATTTGCCCTTGGATAACCTCTTGGTAGCACAAGAAAATGTTTATGAATCTAAAATGGCTCACAAACATTAGAACAAATCATGACTTTATTCAGAGACACTGAACTGTAAATGACTTCTCCTGGCTATTTGGCATGGGTTAGTCTCCTATTTTAAAACATGCAGTCAATAAGCAGTGGCCACGTTACTCAGTCTTGCTGCTGAATTCCAAACGATAGCAATGCATACAGAGAGTAGCCTACTGTATAAATGGAGCACTCCCCCAAAGAAGGAAGAATAATAAACAGGTTGGCAGAACTTACAACTGGTTCCTGAAGGCTGTGCTTACATCTCAGTGGTGCAAAGCGAGTGTATTAGGTTGAGAGAGATATTCCAGGTGCAGTCTGTTAAAGCTGATTTTGGTTTCTCACTCTGGGAACTCCACTCTTTGTTTATATTAAGGGAAATTGCAAGAGTGTTTTGCAATCCTTGTTATGTTTACCCCAAATCACCCTGCAAAGCAGGAAAAATGTCATCTATTTATCTTTTCAAACATGGAGGCATTGTGTGACTTCTTGCAGATTATAGAGGGTCTTCTCCTTCTTCTTCTTCTTCTTCTTCTTCTTCTTCTTCTTCTTCTTCTTCTTCTTCTTCTTCTTCTTCTTCTTCTTCTTCTTCTTCAACTCCTCCTCCTCCAAGAGAATAAATAGCCTTCATGTACAAACAATGCTCATTTGCATACATGGCTTTCAGCTCCAAGTTTGAGAGAGACGTGATTCCAAGTTATCATATTGTGAATTAAATTATGATAATTTCATCTTTTCATCTTCACAGAACTAATCGGACATTTTGATGCTGGCTCAATACATTGAGCTTATATGCTGCAGGGAAAGGTTTAATTGCTGAAAACGGTAGAGTTAGGAATAAAACAATGTATTTGTATCTTGATTTTTAAGTACATTGTAAAAGGCTCCCTATTGCTGACTAAAGAACTCAGGATTGAAAAAGACCACACTGAAGATGTCAAGTGACATAACAACTCTTGAAAGTTTTAGTCCCTGAAAACTAAGGCAAGTTATTTATAAGCAGTCTGTAGGGGATGAGTATGTATGTCTGCATCATTCATCTTTTTGACTTGCTTTCCATTGCTTTCCATTGTTTCAGTAGCAACAAGTTTGTTCCAATGTGAAAACACAAACTCGCCAAGCTGCTCAGACATTATGATTTGGGAAAAATGTATGAGTTTTCCCTCTTCTGCCTTGATACATATGATTTTATGGATAGTCATTGGTCATTTGAAAACATCCTTTGAGTGCATAGAAATCATCTAGCCACTTGAGGATTATTGCACTCCTGGTCATCCCCATGACAGCACCCGCTTCCAACAGCAGGGCCAGAAAAATATCCAAATCCACTTTTTATGTAATCAGGGCCATCCTGTGCAATACTTTACAGTGTCCCAATCATGGCCAACTGATTCCACTAAAAGTCTGAGAAAACATGTTTCAATAAGAAGGTGCCAGTTACCACAACAATAAATTATTTGTTTATGGGCAAGCAATTGAAACTGCACACATGTAATTGTTTGCAAACTCTGACTCTAAAAAGGGGATTTTTTTCAAAATATCTCACCCTTCTTTTCTTAGGTGTGATTCTGCTTTTCATTAGAGCAAACTGGCAACGAAGGAGATGCAGATTTGTGTTGCGTGTGTTCCTAGGATGAAGGAGGGGAGTGTTATGTATGCAGGTTTGAATGTCATTGGTTAAGTTTGAACTGTTCTTGTAAAATGTCAGAAATGATTGGTTTAAAAAGTGTGGGAAAACCCTGCACTCTGATTGGCTGGCAACTGCGGCTGCTGGCTATAAGTAGCAGCCGCAGACCAGCCAAATTGGGTGGTCTGACTCTTCATGCAAATCTAACAGGGAGAGCTGGTACTAATGAAAGCCAGCTTTTGTAGAAGCAGAAAAGACCTTGATAAACCTTATAGCTTCCTGCTAGGGGGTTTACTCAACTTTTCTCTTGGATCAATCCCCAGTTTTAGCTGGGATCTTGTTTTAAGACTTTCTACTCAGGTAAGCTATTTAATTCTTCACTATGGAGAAGAACTTCAGGGGAAACAGGAGAATTGGGCTTTACTGGTTGATCCAATATAAGCCAGATGTATTTGCATGCTGCTTGGATTCTAGGTGAAACATTCCCCTCCCCACACCATTACCAATTGTTGCAGAAGTTTTGAATGGGGACAACTTGTGTTACACTAAAAGACCCTTAGTAGGAAAAGAATTGGAACCAATGTACATATCATTGCTTTCTTCTCCTCAATGATATTTTAGCAGTTCTAACATACGTGGGTAAAACTTGTTTAATTATCCACAGAAGAAGAAAGCCATACTTCAAATACAATCTTAAATAATCAGTGGAGGGAATGTCCCAGGATATTTGCTCATGTGCATGAGGATATGCATGTTGGCCAAATGAAATGCTTCTTGCTACTGTTGTAGTTGCATACCTATTTTAACTTGGTTGCACTGAAATCATTGGCTGGACAAAAAGAGTAGCGAGTGTAGATTGAGTGTAAGCCTGGTCAAATTATGCTGTGCAATTATAGCATGATGCATGTGGGAGATAGATTGGTTAGAAGTAAGCCAGTGGTGGGATTCAAATAATTTTTTTTTATTTTTTTATTTTTTTTAAATTACATTTATATGCCGCCCTTCTCCGGAGACTCAGGGCGGCTTACAATTTTTGGGATACAACCCAGTGTGCTCAGCAATAGCCTTCCTTCCATTGTATATGCCTGCTTATTACTAAGCGGCATTTTTACAAAGTCAGCTAATTGCCCCCAACAATCTTGGGTCCTCAATTTACCTACCCCGAGAGGATGGAAGGCTGATTCAACCTTGAGCCTGGTGGGATTCGAGCCTACAGCAGTTGTAGGCAGCTGGAACTTAAGTGCAGGCAATTAACAGCCTGAGCCACCAAGGCCCTTGGAATTTAACAACCGATTCATCCAGGGTCATGGGAGGCATGGCGCATCCCCATCCTCCAGCTACACCGCACATGCGGGAAAGCCTCCCATGATAGCCAACCTGACCCTGGGTGAACTGGTTGTTAAATTACACGCACACACCCGCTATCAAAGTGGATCCTGAGCACTGTGCTACAATGGAGAAATGGGAAATGGACCGTGAAATATTAGGTCTTGCCAATAAGTTACAGTGGAGTATGAGCACTAAGTGTTTTACATATTCTAAATGGAATGTGCGTGGTTAACAGTGATACAAAAGCTGTAAAATCTTCTTCCCAACTTTCTACAATATCTTATGAATAGGTAGCATCTGCTTTCATTATCATGCATCCACTTTTTTTTAAAAAAAATGTACCTATGTTTGCCCCCTCCTGAAAAAAAAACCCTCCCAACCAAATTAATTTCTTCTTTCTTCAAATGATCCATTGACATTGAAGCTTATTTGCATGTAAATTATACAATTTATGAAGAGTGATATATAGGGATATCAGATCACTCTATTTCTAATCTGTGATAATTTTGCCTCTGTTCATTCTACTGATCCTAAACGAATCTGTTATTTTTTGTGAAAAAACAATAGGCACAATGCTCTGATTCAGAGGTATTGGGAAGACGTTAATTGAAAAGTTTCACACTTGCAAATGCATTTTATATGCAGTTTGGAATTATTTATGAGCCCCAAACTAACCTGTTTAAGTGGATGATGTGTTAAGTATGAAGGGTAATTGCATTCTGTTTGCTAATTTGCAGAATGAGGATCAGGTTAGTTCCCTTAGATGATATAAAATCTTTGAGAATTCCTGGTACAATCAATACAAAACTGCCTGAAATATGCCCATGTCTCTATTCAGTCCAGCATGAAGCTCATTAGAAGCATAGAAGTAAAAAATGCTTTCTCATTTGGGCCTCTTTTCTATCTTTTTAGTCTTAAAACTGTGGAATCATTCCATGCTCTTTAAGGAAGTGAGGCAATTCTTCCTCTTTAATTCTTCACTTGGCAGTATAAGACAGAATTCATGGAGAAATGAATAGAAAGGAAAATAAGGTGCAACACATACATCTCTTTTCTCCTATTTAAGCCATAATCTGGAGTATCTTTGGGCTCCTTGAGAGGCTGGCATAGACTTATGGGGTTATGTGGTTCAAGTGGAGTGCCTGGATGGGATTTTTTCCCTCCTGCTGAGAATCTTGTGTGAAAGAACAAAGAAAATCAACTCTCGAGGCAGCCCGTGGGCTGGAGAGAGCTGATGAAGTCAAGAAGAGAAAAGAACTTGAAAATGAGACTGCGAACAGGGAGGGGGAGAGGAATAATGGATAATGGCTCAAGTGTGGCTGCCCAGCTGGAATGATCTGAAGGGCTATCTATCTTGCCTTTTTATTGTTTACTGCAGTGGAAAATCAGGGTTAATAGTACAAAGAGGAATAGTACAAAGAGGAACAGCACGTTCCATGAGGAAATCTAGAGATGGTTATCCAAACCTGACAACTGTCTAAGAGGCATCGCAAGGGGAGTCAGCCTTGTTTTGGGCAGCTCAGGTAGACACACTTGCTTGTTGCAGGATGGGCAATGGGGAGGAGAAATGCCAGACGGGAGGTCTGTTTGTCAAGAGGATGCAGAACTAAAACCTGGGCTGCTCTATGGTCATTTCAGGCATTGCTTTTCTTCTTTCTCCTGCCTGCTCTTTTCCATGTTGTTATGCTGTAGGTTCCTTGTAGGCACGACAGACATGTTCCGGTGTGTTTGTGTAGCTTCTTGTATTATGGTGACCTAAGCTCCAGTGGGGCTTTTAGGCATGACTGCAATAATAAATAAGAAGAAAGAAAGAATGGAAAGAGGAAAGGAAGAAGGGCAGGCTGAAACAAATAGGGGGCTGCAGAAAGGAAATGTGAGGCATTTCAGATCAGGATTTGACTTTGAACTGGCATACAACTAGTATCAACTGGCAAGGAAAGTCACTTCCACCACCCCAAACCAGGTTTCTTCATAATGTTCTGAAAAATTTACTGCTTGTAAAATTCTACATTTTTTCCTGCTAACTTACACAAACATTTATATGACTACCCAACTCAGACCACATGGCTCTGGCTGGTGTACAAATACAAAAAACCCATATGAAATAATAAAACAACAATGACATCTAAAATGTTCTGGAGCTTGATAACTGGAACCCAAGCTCATCCCGATTCCAAAGCCCAGAGAATGAGACTGGTCTGTGAAGCCTGACAGTTAGAATTTATCCTATATTGGGGGCAGATTGTCCTAAAGGGCAGAGGCCATCATAGAGGAGGCAAACTGCCTGGGTCTTATAAAATGAAGTTATTTCATGAAAAGACATGGGAGTGTAGCCTTTTTATTGGAGTTAATAGGATAGCCAGATAGTTTGAGAACAGGCAGTCCTGCAAATAACCTGGTCCTATGCCATGTAGGACTTTATAGGTGATGATAACCAAAATGCTGAATTTCACCCAGAAGCCTATTGAGAGTCATTGTAGGTTGTAGGTGTTATTTTTAGGTACCTGCTCTGCTGCATTCAGGACCAATTGAAGTTTCAGGCTGGTTTTCAAGGACAACTTTGCAACAATTCAATCAGAAGGTGCTTCCCCCTTTTGGGTTTCAGGATGCTTGATATAACCTTGGACATCCTAAGATAGCTGCATGACTCTGGCTAGTTTTCTTGCAGAACCACTAGCTAACTCCAGTTCTTGCTATACCTAGGTGCAACAGTTCTTTAATTTCACCCTTGTTCAATATCTCTCTCTCTCTCTCTCTCTCTCTCTCTCTCTCTCTCATCATCATCATCATGTCAACTCATAAAACATTTATATGCATGTTTTAGAGTTGTCATGAACAGAAAGGTGTGGGGGGGGGCAGAAAAGGAATTTGAAAGAGCAGTGCAGCAGTTTGGAACCGAAAGTGCATTCCATTTTTATCTTGCAAAGATTATAACCAAGCGACCAGAGTTTCTCCCATGAAAATCTTTAATTGGAGAACATGATTAATGACTCTTGGCTATGAACGTGTTTTGTTGGAGAATATGAATTATGGTACACCCAGAGGGGTGGGGGAAAACCAGGGTCAAAGGTGACAGTGAATCACATGTCTCAGAATCGGCTACATCAGGTCATACTGACATGTTAGCTCCTAATAAATCCTTTGAAGTTTTTGAAGCTTGGCTCGAGGCTCATGATTTAATTAGGGCAACTGCTGGAATTCTGACATATCTATCATCTACCTACCTACCTACCTAGCTACCTAGCTACCTATCTACCTATCTATCCATCCATCCAGAGGTGGTATTCAGCCAGTTCGGACAGGTTCTGGTATACCAGTAGTGAAAATTTTGAGTAGTTTGGAGAACCGCAAATACTACCAATGCCTGGCCCCACCCACCTGCCCACCTGCCCTTTCCTGTCCTATATTCCCTTGTTTTTTAGCTCAACTGATTCACGCAAATATAACAGCTCAGAGCAGAGCTAAAAAACAGCTCACCTCACTAGCGCTGACACAGAGGGCAGTTTTTGAGTGCTGCATTGCGTGAAGTGCAATTTATTCAGCCTGTGGCCTGCCACACTAGGCAGAAGGGCCACAGGAGAGAGGGGTGGTGTGGGCACAGGAGTTCCAAAGAGGTTTGGGAATGGACCAGATGGTTCTTCTTACCTGTAAGAAATCCCATCTGGAAAGCACTGCAGTGGAGATCTTGCAGCCACTTCTTCTGTCCCTTGCCAAGCCTCGGTCTCTCACAGAGACGCTCCATGTGTTCTCTGGGTTGGCAGCTGCTTCTCTCTGCTGCTGCTCTTGCTGGGAGAGCATCTTGTGCAATTTAGCAGTTGTGAGCTGCTACTTTCCTCTAAGTCCTATCTGGAAAGTGCTGTGGCTGAGAGAAACAGCATTCAACATGGCTGCTGCTTCTCTGTGTCGCAGCGCTTTCCAGATGGGAATTAGCGGAAAGCGGTGGTTCACAGCTGCTAAATTGCACAACACACTCTCCCAGCTGTGCAGAGAGAAACAGCTGCTGCCCCAGAGAGCAGAGATGGAGGGGAGCAGGCCCGAAAGTCTGCTCAAGCCTCACTGGGAAACCACGCATGTGCGGAAGCTGTGTGTGCGCATGCATGGAAGCCGTGCACATTTTCGGTGAACCGGTGGTGGTATTATTTGAAACCCACTACTGTATCTGTCTGTCTGTCTGTCTGTCTGTCTGTCTATCATCTCAATACTTTACCATCATGAGTCATATTATCTGTTCCTCCCCATACCGACCCAACAGCCTCCAGACATTACAAAACCTCTTCAAGAAGATCTGTTCTGTCCAGATTTGAGATCTGCATATTGATGTTATCTAACTCTGTACTGGATACCCTAGCCCATAACTTCACATAGATGAGTGGAGAGTGTTGAGCCTTGTGTTATGCCATAACAAAGCGTCTTTTGTCATCCTAATATATCTGGAAGGTGTCAAGTTAAGCGAGGCAGTTCTTTTATCTGGTTACATACCAAATTTGATAGCATACCACACAGCAGCATGTAACTTTTAAAGATGGCTGCTATATTTCATGTGTACTTATTTGCTTGTATTGTCAGCATATTATATTTAACAATGTTACTGAATATTGGGCCAGTTCTGTTGGACTTTTCTATCCCATTCATTATCATTTGTCAGCTATATAAATTATACATATCTATATCCTTAATTTGCCTGTGCAGCTGTAGTTAACAGATCAAAATCTGTAATAACATAAAGGCATATTGTCTTGATAGTTTTGGAGAAAATGACAGTGATAATGGCCATTTTATAAGGTTGCTGTTTAAATAATGTCATTATGACTTCATATTAGAAAGTCAAGATGACCCAATTCTGCCTTGTAGCCATTCAAAAACCACATCTTCTATCCCGTGGAAACAACAGAACAATGTTGAAGTTCTTTCATGGACTCTTCCAGGTTCATTTAGTGAAGAGTCATTAAGTAATTGCTCTTAAAGTTATTATTCTGAAAATTTATATTGCTTCTTTCCATCCTCATTTCATTGACCAATCGTAATTCTACAGGCTATTTGCTTTTCCCCCCTCGTGTGTCTAATTCTTGTCCAAATTGTGTCCAATTCTTGGGAACTGCCTAGACAAATCCCTGGGAGATTGCCCAGAAAAGTTTTGCTGCCAAGGTTTTTCAGAAATGGTTTGCCATTGCCTCCTTCCTAGGGCTGAGAAAAAAATAACAATGGGTGGCATTGTTCCTAAGGTAGGACTAGAACTCACTGTCTCCCAGTTTCTAGCTTGATGCTTTAATCGCTACACTCTAGTTGCCATGCTATTTATCTTTCAGTAAACAAGAAATATCTGTGTGATATTGAAAGTAGGAAAGTGTGGCAATTAATGGGTGTTGGGGAGCCACACATGGGGATATGTTATTGTTTTCTCTGTTTTTATTTGTGCTTGCATACAACACATTAGTAACACTTGGGCTCCTGTACAATAAATTGCATAAACTTAGTTGAGTAAAGTGAGATTTCTGAAAGACAGTACTATTGGCCCAGCACCACTTGTGCAATAGACCTCCCCAAGCCTTGTTGTGTTGCTAACAGCAGATTTCTGGGATTGGTAATTAAGACAGGCACAAAATCCACATGGACACAGAAGCTTCTGCTTTACAAACTTATGTAAGAGACAAACATGCACACAAACAAACAGGATGGTCAAATAAGTGACAAGGAAAAAGACACAGCAGATGCAGATGTGGAGGAAATCGGAATTGTTAAGTTTGCATGAAGAGTCAGACGCGAAGAGCTTCAGTGAAAAGTTTATTAAGTGACTACAGCTCGAATGGACCCGACTTGGCTGGGCTATGGCTGCTTCTTATAGCCAGCAGCCATAGTTGCCAGCCAATCAGAGTGCAGGGTTTTTCCCGCACTATTTAAACCAATCCCATTTGACATTTTACAAGAACAGTTCAAAATAAACCAATAACATTCAAACCTACATACATAACACCCTCCCACTAGGTTCAGTCCATACCAAACCCCAACCTATCTAATGTATTCTTTTAAATATGTGGGGCTCTTGCGTGTATGTTGAGACCTTTGTGGTTCAGAAGTTTTAACATTCTCACCCAGTGAGAGAGGAAATGTGTCTGCTGACATTTCCCCATTGGGACTTCCTGTGAAAGAAGACCCTGTTTGACTGTTAGAATCTGGTCTCTCCTCCCAACCCATCTCCATCCCAATGTCAGCACCCAAATCAGGTAGTGATGTGCAATCTTCCACTTCAAAGGATGGATTTTGGCATTGTGACAGGTTTTGGGATGGTTCCTGTCGCAATGGCTCATTACACATGGGGTTGATTCTTGCTTGCTGATTTTCCTCCTGTTCCTCCCCTTCCCCCCTAGAATTGACATCAGGTGAGGGAACTAGAGAGAGACAAGGGCGATGTTCCTGAGAGAACCTGGATCTAAGTTGATCAATGTGCCTGCTCCAGAGGAGTCCATCCTCTGTTTGCACCCTGTAAGAATGAGGGCCTGTGATCTGAGTTATCTCAGCAGGAATCCACAAAGGTTCACCTATGAGGTTCTTAGCATAAACAGAATCACCCACACTGAATGTGCGAACTTTGGAAGTGGAATCTAGTGGTGCGTTGGGTGCAAGGGATGAAGGCGGTCAAGGGAAGACCTAAGTTTCCTACCCATCAACAACTCTGCTGGGGATAAGTTATTAGATGGGTTAGGAGTGATGTGCTGAACACTAAGAAGTTTTTCAACTTTCTCAGTGATGTCCCCAGGACCCAGTTGCTGAAGCTTCTCCTTGGTAAAACGTACCATGCGTTCAGCCCAGCCATTAGCCAAAGGGTGCCCAGGGGCAGTAAGGGCATGTCTGATACCCTGTTGTGCTAAATAGGATTCAAAGAGGTTGGATGTAAATTGAGGGCCATTGTCAGAGACAAGAACATCAGGTAACCCGTGGGTTACAAAAGTTTTCTGAGCTGCTTGATGACAGCATCAGTTGTGGTGGATGCCATGGGAATTACCTCTAGCCATTTGGAATATGCATCTACTATAATAAGAAAGGTGTGCCCTCTGGTAGGGCCTGCAAAATCAATGTGAATCCTAGACCATGGGCCCCTAGGACATTCCCATTCCTGTGGGGGGCGTGAGGTGGGGCAGGCCTGACTACCTGACAGTTGGGACAAGATGCAACCCAGTTTTCAACCATTTTGTCAATACCTGGCCACCATACATAACTCCTGGCCAATCCCTTCATCCTTACAATACCAGGATGACCCTCATGTAACATTTCCAAAACCTCTCTTTGCAGTTTTGCAGGAATAACCACCCTGTTACCCCACAAAATACATCCTCTTAATACAGATAATTCAGTTTGCCTGGACTTAAAAGGTTGGGCAAGGTGAGGTAGATCTTGAAGAGGCCAACCTTTCTTAATCCAGCCTATAACAGGAGCCAACACAGTGTCTTTGGCAGTCTCTCTGGCAATTTCAGCAGCATGAACTGGAAGCTTGGCAACAGTTTCTAGGAAAAGGTGTGTGTTTCAGGTTCAAAGTCCTCCTTGTGGCAAGGAAGTGGGCAACGACTCAGTGCATCAGCATGTCCAATGTCCTTGCCAGGCTTGTGGATAAGTTTGTATGAATAAGCTGCAAGAAATTCAGTCCACCTCAGCATTCTTGGTGACAGGATAGTAGGTGTAGGTTTGTCTCCTGCCACAATGCCTAACAAAGGTTTGTGATCTGTAACAATGGTAAATGTTCTGCCATACAGATATTCATGAAATTTCTTAACAGCTGCAACAACTGCCAATGCCTCCTTGTCCAATTGGCTGTAATTCCTCTCTGCTTTGGTCAAAGTGCGAGAGTAAAATGCAATAGGGGCTTCTCTCCCACTGGGAAGCCTGTGGCTCAACCCCCCACTCCAAAGGGGATGCATCACAAGTCAGTACAACAGGCAAATTCTCAGAGAACTGTATCAGTACAGCATCAGACGTGATTAGTCTTTTAATACTGTTAAATGCTGATTGTTCCTTCCTGCCCCAGACCCAAACAGACTTCTTATCAAGTAATCTGTGCAATGGTTCAGCAATGGTTGCCTTTTGAGGTAGGAACATGTGATAAAAGTTAATAAGTCCAAGGAAGGCTTGCAAATCTGTTTTGCATTTAGGTCTAGGGGCTTCTTTGATTGCTTTAACCTTGGCATCTGTAGGGTGGATGCCATGCTTGTCAATCATGTAGCCCAGGAACTCAACCCTGTCAGTTTTAAGAGTGCATTTTTCTTCCTTGACTTTTAACCCCGCTTTCCTGAATCTGGTAAGGACTTCTCTGAGTCTTTCTTGTAGCTGAGTGTCATTTTCAGCAGAGATTAACACATCATCAAAGTAAGGCACTACCCTGGCAGTCCTTGGAGCATTCTTTCCATAAGGCTTTGAAAGATGCCTGGTGCCACGCTTACTCCAAATTGTAACCTTTTACATTTGAAAGCACCTCTATGAGTCACAATGGTTTGGGCCTCTGCAGTGGCATCATCAACTGTTAGTTGTTGATATGCCTGGGCCAAATCCAATTTGGCAAAGACTGTACCCCTGCCAAGTGAATGTAACAGATGATGCACCACTGGAACTGGATATGCACTCTGCTGCAGCGCATGGTTCAGTGTCCCCTTATAGTCTCCACAGATTCTTACTGACCCATCAGCCTTGACTGGTGTGACTATGGGTGTCTCCCATCTGGAGTGGTCAGTGGGCTCTAAAACCCCTTGAGCTATTAATTTGTCTAATTGTGCATCAATTTTTTCCTTTAAAGCAAATGGAACCCTTCTGGGCTTTAAACGAATTGGGGGCACCTTGGGATCTAGGTTGAAAGTGATAGGGGTCCCCATATACTTGCCCAATCCTTCGCTGAAGACCTCTGGAAACTCAGACTTCAAGGCCTCCTCCCATTCAGAGTTGCTCACGTGATTGATGCCAGTCACCTCGATGCCTAGTGGCTTGAACCACTCAAGTCCCAGCAAGCTTGGGCGATCCTTGTCCACGATGGTCAGGGGCAAACGTTTGGTGTGGCCTTTAAACTTCACGTTGAATTCTCTTGTTCCAACTACTGGAATCTTGTTCCCTTGGTAGTCTTTAAGAGTCAGTGCTTGCTTCTGGAAATGCTTTTTCTGAATGTTGGGAAGTAGCCTGTGAATAGTGTCCCATGACACCATAGATAAATAAGAGCCCGAGTCCACTTCCATTTGGCAAGGCCTTCCTTCAATGAATACCTTCACATGTACTTTTCTGCTTCTCAAGGGTGAAGAATGACCAATGGTGATTGTTTGATGAGTTTCATTCTTTCCATTTGCTTCTGAGTTGCGCCCCATCTTCTCAATGAAATTGTTGGGCTTGAATTCCTTCTCAGGGAATTTCTTCCTACTAGGTGGAGTTCTGGATGATTTGCAGACTCTTGCTAGGTGACCTCTTTTCTCATAACGTAGGCAGATGGTGTCTAAAAACTTGCATTCAGTGCGGGGGTGGCCCCCACAGCCTCTGCAATAAAATTCTTGCCTCTTTTTCCAGGGTCTTTCCTTTTTCTTTCCATTCTGAGTCTATAAATTCCTTCCTCCACCTCACTACAGTCTGAATCAGAGTCTATTTGCTCGCAATGGGTTGTTGTGGATTTTCCACATCAGAATGGCTTGAGGCCTTGTTAATTTCTTCATGGCTGCTGCTGAGGACTTGGTGGCTTCCGCTGAAACAGCTTCCTCTATGGCCTCCTTAACGTGATCTTAGGTTTCATTGGTAATTTGCTCTGTAAGACCTTATCTTTAAGGCCTAGAACAAACCGATCAACATGGCCTCTTCTAAGTTGGTAAACTCACAAGCACCCCCAATGTCCCTTAAACTTGCCACGAAGTCATTAACATTTTTGCTTTCCCCTTGATCCCGACGGTAAAACTCGTGTCTCTTAATGAGGCACGATACTTGTGGGGCGTAATGGGCTCTTAAAAGCTTTTCTAAATCAGGCCATTCCATTACCTTCAAGTCTGCAGCTCCCGCCAATGCCTTCGCCATCTTGAAGACTGCCGGACCGCAGTGCGTGAGAAATACCGCCCTCTTCTGCTTCTCGGGGATGTTGGCGAGGTCGTTTCCTTCCAAGTACATCTGGAAGTGATCCGCATATGATTCCCAGTCTTCCGCAGCCGGATCGAATGGGGCTGGGGGGTTGTTCAGCGCAGCCATCTCGCTCTTCTGCTTGTCTCCCGCGTCATCTCTTCTTCAGGGCAATCCCACCTTCATCGCCAGTGTTAAGTTTGCATGAAGAGTCAGACGCGAAGAGCTTCAGTGAAAAGTTTATTAAGTGACTACAGCTCAAATGGACCCGTTCTGGCTTGGCTACGGCTGCTTCTTATAGCCTGCAGCCGTAGCTGCCAGCCAATGGGAGTGCAGGGTTTCTTCCCGCACTATTTAAACCAATCCCATTTGACATTTTACAAGAACAGTTCAAAATAAACCAATAACATTCAAACCTACATACATAACAGGAATTATATGTCCAGATGCACATTTGGAAGTAATTAGGACAGTGTAAATATAAATAAAATGTATTCAATCTTATAGGGAAGATTGTGTACAGATGACCTTGTATCTGTTCTGCCTGTTGTCCAAAACTGAAGTATAAATGGACAGCTGCAAGCTCCAAAAATCCCCTTTCTTATCAGTAGAATCAGGCTTCCACTGATGTCCCCTTCAAGGAGATGACACCTTTGGACAATGGATCATTCTTATAAGATGGGATATATGATTATCCAACAGCCATAGGCCTTAGTCTGAAGTTCAGGACAATGACCCTGCTCTTTTGCCCTGTAATTGCCAAATCACTTACAATGTTTTTAACTTTTTTTTTATTAAACAAGTTTTCCTTTGTCTGCATTGTTAGTTGTATAAATATTTTTGGTATTCACCCCCTTCCCCATCACATAAGTAGTGCAGTCATGCTAGAGAGGGTTAGCTATTGGTATTGGAATCAAACAGGCATCATTAACAAAAAGCAGAACACCCGTTCTTTCCTGGCATAAATTGATTTTGTATGCAGCTAAACAGTTGAGTGAGACACCACAATAGGAAACATATTTTTATGAATTGCGCTCTCTCTCTCTCTCTCTCTCTGTTTTGTTTTGCTTCTTGTTGAAGAACAAGAAAAAAAAATCTCAGTGAGTAAAGAATAAGGATAGAAGAATTTCCAAACAAAGTGTTTGTTACATTTTGGAATACTTGAGTTGTTTTTGTTTATGGTATAATCTCCTGCTCCCTCCCAGTTTCCCCTTCTAAGCCTTTGGGCATGCATTCCGAGCCAGGGGAGCCCACAAACAGGCTGGAATTTTCAGTATCACTTCTTATATCAGCAAAGTGGTTAGTGGCTTTGCAGGCCAATGGGAGCCAAAATAGGAAAGGAAAGGACAAGATGGGAGTCAACAGTATCTAAAACAAAGAATACTAACCATTGTAGAACAATGGTTAAAGTGGTGGGTATCTCATTTCTCTAGCAAGACCCAATCAAGTATTTATAAGAGCCATGGTGGCACAGTGGTTGGTATGCAGTATTGCAAGCAAATTCTGCTGACTGACAGCAGTTCACTTGATGCTCCCATGAAATATCCAGGCACTAAGGGTAGTATCTAAATCAGTGGTTCTCAGACGTGTCAACTTTAAGATGATTGGATTTCAACTCTGGGAGTAGAAATCCAATCATCTTAAAGTTGACATGTGAGAACCACTGAGGTACATAAATGAAGCAATATGTACAAGATTGACCATTCTCACTTTTTTCAGAGTAATAGTGGATATTGTAGCAAATTTTAGCCCCTGTACCATGTCTGCTAGGTAAGAGTAGTTTCTATGAAGGCAAGCATATATCTATTGTTCTACTGAATATACATTTTAGGGATATATAATGGATAAGTAGTTGACAGTGTACACTTACAATTATCCTAGCCTGCTTCAAATTACAAATTGTTTATGTAACATAAGCATCTGTTGAGTTTTTGTTACATGTATTGAAGTGAACGAGAATGAAATTACACATCACAAGTTTACTTTTATGGAGTTTCTGCTGCAAGGATGCCATAAGATCTTCAATAGATGGTTAGGGCTTTAATGTGCTATTTATTACCAGAATAGATTTCCACAATAATGTTAAAGTGATTTTTAAGGGTCATTCACTGGGTACTTTTAATTTAAATAGCTTGTTGTCTACTTCAGGTTTATGTAGAGGAAAGAATATAGACATTTACAGGAACATTTTAAAAAGATATATTAAAAGGAGAAAAGTCAGAATATTGAAATAGAGACAATCATGTATGGATGGCAACAAGCCTGCTTTAATATGAATTTTCTCCATGTATAATAATATATATTGATCAGTATATGTATAGTTCCCATTTATGGTAGTGAGTGATAGCTCAGTGGATAAGACACTGGGCTTGTCAATTGGAAAACTGACAACCCAAGTTCAAGATCTGAGTGTTGCATGACAGGTTGAATTTGGTCTAGCTCCTGCCAACCTAGCAGAGATTGAAATGGAGACGAACAACACCCCTTATAGTCAGCAACAACTAGCAGAATAAAATCTGCAGGGACTCCTTTACCTTTATGATACCATATGTTGACCATTAGATGAATGTAAATGTTACTAGTGTATCTGCAAAGTTTCTGATTTATTTGTTATTGGCTTTATCTGAAAGTAGGCTGCCAAGATATTTTATTGGGCAAAGGTGTAAAGTCCTAGAGTTGTTCAGAAGTTTGGGGGTCTTTCATCAAGTCTGGCCAAGATGAACAACAGAAAAAGATGGTGGGAATTGCAACTGAAACATCTGGAGTGTACCAGATTCCCTTCCTTTGGACACCATACCTTGACATTCTGCTAACTATGTATTTAACATACATTAGTATGTTGTCCCATTAGTCTATCAGATTGCAATGATATCAAAGAGTAGTTTCCATACAGGGATGGATTAATATCATGTATTGATCTGAACTAACTAATCCAACTGTCATGCCAGGATTCTAGAGTTTAATTGTATATTTGACAGCTGCATAAGGTTAGCAGTTAACAGATAATCAGAGTTGGAGGGGACCTTGTAGGTCATCTAAACCCCCAGCCCAAGCAGGAGACCCTATACCATTTCTGACAGATGGCAGTCCAATCTCTTCTTGAAAGTCTCAAGTTATGGTGCTCCCACAACTTCTGAGGGCAAGGTGTTCCATTGGTTGATTGTTCTCACTGTCAGAAAGTTTCTCCTTATTTCCAGGTTAAATCAAATTAAATGTGGATATATTATTTATTTATTTATTTATTTATTTATTTATTTATTTATTTATTTATTTTGGGGGCTTATATGCCGCCCTATCTCCCGAAGGACTCAGGGTGGCTCACATCCTAAAAACACACAATACAAAATTTAAAAAAATTATTAAAATTATTATTAAACCACAAGCCAAACAATTTTCTAAAACCCATAAGAAAACTAGACATAGGATCGTATATAAAAAACCCACCCCCCTCAGTCCAGTTTATGAATGAATGTGCCAAAATACAAGAGGTTAGCCTTGTCAGAGACTAATTTACAGCAACTGATCTATGAAATATATTGAAGCAGAAGTTAACATTTAATCTGGGAATTCAGCCCAAATTTGGTCATGAAGGGAATGCCTCAAAAGAGTTTGTGAAATGAAAGGAAGCCCTGTAGAGTGAACAAGTCCTTTTCAGCTTAGAGGTTTCACCAAAAGGGAGGTAAACACTGCTGAGAAGAGGATGAAGGGAAATATATACGTACTATGGGGATATCCCTACAGGCAAGAGATTTACAAGAAGCAGGATAGAAATTGGCAAGACAAGGCTGCTATGATAAAATTTGGATTTTGTTCTTGGTTTAATGTGAATAGTCTTGCTTTGGTTTTGATGAATGTCACCTAAATAAGATCTGTTATGCATCCCATGTCTTAAGATAGGCTAAATGCATAGTATAAGCAGGGGTCTCCAACCTTGGCAACTTTAAGACTTGTGGACTTCAACTCCCAGAATTCCTCAGCCATATCAGACCCCTGATATATAGTATGTGGTGTCCTAGAGATGTGAAATTCTCTCACAAGGGAGTAAGTTTAATCATTTCCTCAACTGTAGTTTTAGTTTTTATTGTAGGGATATTCCTCAATTTATGAGCATAACTGAGCCTCACAATTATGGTCATAAGTTGTGACATCCATGAAGCAGGTCATTATGTGATTGGACCAGATTTTACACCTTTTTTGTAACAGTTAATAAGTGAATGTGACAGTTGTAAAGCAAATACCACAGTTGGTAAGCAAATGTGGTGGTCGTTAGGTGATCCTATTGTTCGCTAGGGGGCATTTTTTTGCCAGAAACCAAAAGTAAGTGCCAGTTTCCAGCAAAAACGTAGTAAATTAGGTCAAATGATTGGAGGGGTTACTGCAAATAGCCATAAATGCAGCTGATTGCAGAGTGCCCAAAATTGATTGCTTGAGGGGGAGGAGAGAGTGACATTGGATCTTGTAATCTGGGTGGTAAGTCCATTTTTCATGCTTCATCGTAACTTAAAACAGTCACTAAGTGACTGGTGGTAAGCCAAAGACTACCTGTAATAGATTTTACATTGTAAATCGCTCATCTAATTAAACAAAGCACTGCCAACTACGACAATAAACTTCTCCAATGTGCCTTCATTTACAGGAAACTAAATTCTGTGATGTTATCTTGGCTTTTAAAAGGGGAGAAATATTAGATCAGTGGGGACAGCCACATTTGACTCTAAATAATCAACATGGAACTCCCTGAGTTTGAACTGAAAGACAAGGTACTCAGAGAAAGAGTTCCCGGTCTTTCCCATTTGTTTAAACATGCATTTTAAGGGATAAAGTAGAAGTTAAAATTTTGTACATATGGGGCTGCACTACACATGTATCATGTATAAAGTAATGAGAGGCTGGTGTGACCAAATGAGCATTGAGTGTTTGTTAAGTTTTTGCTACTGAGGTAGAATTCTTTTGCTGGAGACTCACCCCATCAAGATTAATGGAACCAAGCTATTCTTTGTACCACTTTTTGTATTCGGCTTCTTATGTAGATTAACGCATGATTCTCCTAATTAAGCTTAGCTTCAAGTCAGTTAAAGTTTAAAGTTAGTTAGTTTGAGGACAATTAACAGCTTGCCTTCAGAAGTTGTAGGTGCTCCATCACTGGAGGTTTTTAAGAAGAGACTGGACAGCCACTTGTCTGAAATAGTACAGGGTCTCCCTGCTTGAGCAGGGAGGTAGACTACCAGATCTCCAAGATCCCTTCCAGCTCCATTCTGTTTAATAGTTTATCAAATGAAGGATTAGCTCAAAGGTAGGAAAAGAGCCTTGAATAAAAGGCAACATGTTATTTGCTTTCTTATTCCAGCACAAGGCCTAGCATTAGGCTGAGGGGTAGTAAGGGCTATGCATTGTACTGCCTTTGCTAGCCTATTGAATTTTAATATGCCTCATTATCAGAGAAGAAGAAAAATTCCACTGACAACCAGCTTTTGTCCATGGAAAGAGAGGGTTCCATTTTGCTTTTTCTGTGAGAGAGAAGAATATATTCTTTTAATCCCAAGAAATGAGGTAATATAGCCATAGCAATGGTAAAGAATGATGGGGTCAGCATAACAAAGAACACAGTTAATGGAAGGCCTGATTTCTGCATTAAAGGGCTTCTACAGGTAAATCTCTGTTATGATTATGGATTTTTACCATATGATTATGGAAAAAAAATCAGAATCCAAAAGTACTAATGAAAAGTTATCAAGAAATCTAAGGGATGATATAGAGTATCATCCCCCTGAAATGTGAAGTAGTGTACATAGTGCGGGCTAAAAAGTGAGTCATCTCTTGAGAGAAGTCAACATTGTTTATAAATTGTTTCTTTGAACTGGAAAAAAATTGAGAAAGAGTCCCCTAGACAGAATTATGATTAACCAACTAATTGTTTTGCTGGTATGCTTGCTTTAGGGCCTTTTCTCTTTTTTGTCCAGTGCACATTAAGAATTTGCTTCTCATTTTACAATCCTTGCACCCAGATGATAGTCATTAAGAAAGAGGCCAGGCAAACAGTTGTGTACAAGTAATCTTAACACATTTTTAGTCCTGTTTTCCTCACTGTTTTCAACTGAATGTAACGCTGGAGAAATGTTAAAAGTGAGCTCCAAGAGATACCATAGGGGAGATTATTCATCTTTAATACTTAATCTCGTTTGACTGTAGAGAAGGAGATATTCAACAAGAGCACAGTTCTGTCTATAGAGATGGCTTCCCATCTGACTATGCTGGATTGTGTGAGGCATACAGTAGTTTGGGCCTGTACATTTATGATGAGGAACAATTAGTTGATTTTGTATCCATCTCTCCTGTGCCAGATTCATCCTTCTCCTATTTTTATTCCAGGCATTTTACTTGGCTATTCCATTGTAAGTTATGGTACAGCGTGTTGTTGGAAATGAAGTAAAGGGCCAAATTCCATTAAGTATTGGAATAGCTATAGAATTGCTAATTTAGTTAATTAGGTATTGATATTATTTGTTTGTTTATTTATTTATTTATTTATTTATTTATTTATTTATTTATAATTGGACTTGTATGCTGCCCCCTCTCCGAAGGACTCGGGGTGGCTCACAATTAAAAAACAACAATAAATATTTAAAAAGAAATTAAACCAAACAAGCCTAATCAGTAAAACAACTAAAATAAATTTAACCCCCCTCCCCCAAGGAGGTCAGTCCAGCCCAGCCTGTTCAAACAACCAGGTCTGCAAATCGTGGTGGAAAGAGCGAAGATCAGGAGCCAAATGGAGCTCCAAAGGAAGTTGGTTCCACAAGGCGGGGGCTGCAACAGAGTAGGCCCTTCCTCGAGGCACCGCCAGCCAACATTGTCTAGCCGACAGCACCCCAAGGAGTCCCTGTCTGTGCGCATGCAGAGGGCGATCGGTATTCGATATTGGTAGGAGACGCTCCCGCAAGTACCCTGGACCCAAGTCGTAAAGGACTTTGAATGTTAATACCAATACCAATACCAATAAATGTTTATTAAACATTTATATCAATTATTTAAAATAATGTATAACTTGTTTAATGTATGTATAACTTAAAATATGTATTATATTTTAAGCACCTATACTAAGCATTGCTATAATGGCTCATTTTTTGGATTTTTAAATAATGCATCATGTCAATATTATTAATTAATGAGGGAAGGATATATATGGCTATTCATTTACCCAGTAAGAAGAGTAAATGTTATGCTATTTTGTCTAATATAATGGCTTCATTTTTGTGAAAAGGCTGAAGTATTTGGTGGCAGTAGGTTTCTTGACTGGATTAAGAAATTGGACAATGTCTAGTTTTCTTCCAATATTTAAGAGAAGTTCAGTTTTGAATCCAATTTTATTATTTTGTTCCATTTGTATAAAAAGGGATTGAACCAAAATGACAGATCTTAAACCTCTTATGAGATCCAGGAAACCTGGATATAAATAAAAGTCTGTGAATTCTGATTTGGCCAAGTATGGTGAGCCTAGATTGTTAAACAGGATTTAAATCCAATAAGCAAATAGTGCCATAATGCAACTCATGGAAAGTACATTACAAATTCTAGCTAGCAAATTCTTTTTCCTCTGTTGACTTCAATATTTGCTATGGGCGCTTATAATTTACTGCAGGCATAACTAAACATAAGCATCTGCTTAAGTAAGGTTTACCTCCTAGTAGCAGTTTATTAACACCAGGCAAAAAGTGAAGCTCCATGTTCTTTGTTTGTATTATATTACAATAAACTAACTTTTTGCAACTGTTAGTCACCTCCAATAAAAGTGTACTGGGCTCAACTGTTTTTACACTCTTGTATTTACAGTAAGTATCTACTGCTAGGAAACAAAACCAAACTGAAAAAAAAAACCTCTCCAAACTTATACAAGTTATAGAAACATACTAGTAAGCTAGAAATCTTAGCGAGTTATTGATACAGTACCATGAAAGCATAAAATATTGGAGGCATACATAGGAAAAAAAATCTATGCAGAATGAATACATCCTAAACTTAATCTATAACTGTACTTTTATTATTATACAGATTTTTATGAGATTGAATTGCATGTGTAATTTTAGTTGCTGCAGAATTAATTACCGTAAATTCTATAAAAAAATAAATGCATATATGGCATTTTAACAAGAGAGCCTGTTTGGTGTAATGGCCTAGAAACCAGAAGATGGTGAATTCTAGTCCCACAGTAGGGGGAGATAGTCTGAATAGTCTTGGGATGGTCATTGTCTTTCAGTCCTAGCAAGACAGCAATGGCAAAGCACTTCCAAAAAGCTGCTAAGAGACTGCAAGAACTAATTCAACAATTGCCAGGAGTCAAACAATGAATTGAAGGTATCCATCCCCCAACATCCCCTTTTCATATAATTTTCTTCATATCCATTTAGATATTTTTCACAGTGTGCCCAGTATGACACTGTGGCTAATGTCTGTTGGGTTAACACTGAATCCATTAGATAAGTTATTTCCTTCAAACAGAAACTATATTGTTTTTTATGGAAGCTACTTCTGATGATGCTTCAACTAAGCATTCAGCAACCTGTTGAAAACATGAGCATGAAGAAATGGAACCGCACATTCAAGAGAAGGAGAATCACAATGTGAAAAAGAGAGAGAAAGAAGCTTCAGTATGAAGCAGATCAGAAAAGAAGGAAAATGGCTGGTTGAGCAGTCACCTACACTATTGGAAAGTGTCTGTATGTGCATGATATTCCTCAGGATTGATGAGCAGGCTATTATATAGTTTACACCAGGGGTTGCCAACCTTCTGGCCCTCAGGGACTACCAAACTCATAATTTTAAATCCCAGGGACCACTAAGCGGTTCTGTAGGCGTGGCCTAATTTGTGGGTGTGGCTTGGTGGTCATGTGACTGGCTGGGCATGGCTTGTATGTAAATATTATAAATATTTATATAAATATTGAATTTTTTATTAAAAAAGAGCAACTTTTACCCAAAATCAGGCAAAGCAGGCAGGCAGATTGAGTTGCTCACAGAATCATTCAGAGATCTATCTATCTGCCATCGGCTAGCTCAGTCTCTCAAATTTGCTTGCTGTGAGTCTGCACTGAATAATAGAACCTTCAGTCCTAAGGGAGGTTCAGCTGTGCTTAAAAGCAGAGCCGAAGATCTAAAGACTAGCTAGAAAGCAAGAAATCCAACCACTTCCTGCTTCCTAGTTATTCTAAATCTTCCGGCACAGCAGAACAGATGATGGTCAGAAAAAGGAAAAATAGCAATTTAGCAGGCAAGTTTGCCAGGTAAGGAGTGAGTGGGTGGGGAGGGTTCCCGTGGGCCATGTGGGCAGTGCAGCCTTGTGTTTCTGTGCAGCCTGGATTAATTGCTTTCGGGGGGGTGCTCTGGGGGTTAGATTTCTCTGCGGTCCAACCAAAATTTTCTCACAGCCCACCGATTGGCGACCGCTGGTTTACACTATCTTGAAATCCATTACGGAGAAGCTGCAGCATTCTTTCTTTCCCATTGTTCTTCTTCTCCCCTTTACTATTTTTGGCACTTGTGGAATGTTTAGGACATAGCGAATGTGATAAGTCACTGAGTTCATGGAGTAAAGCCATGGCTGGACAGAGATGGGATCCATGTGTGCCCAACATCACAAAGTGACAAAGGAATGACTCCAACACCACTACACATGTTTTGGTGAAAGACCAACAAAGACAATGTGTGCATTGAAAAAAAATACTCCAAATCACAGGAGAGAAAATAATAGCCTACAATTCAGATAGCTCTAGATAAAAGGAGAAATTATAGAAACATATGGTATAGGTGAGATAGAATAACTAACAGAAGATATGTTAAATATTTTATGGAAGAGATATTGAATTATTTACCAGATAAATTATGTAAAAGTGTGCATGAAATAAATTTCTTTGGGTCCAGATAAGAAAAAAAACCATATTCTGGTTTTCATTCTGACTGAATATGGTCAAAGTCTTGTCAGATCAGCTTGCAATTCACTTAGTGAGTAGGAGGTATTTAGAAACACACATTTGTTTGCTCCCTAAAATTATCTTCTTGCTCATAAGATTTCTGCATACATACAGAATGGTAGGATCATAAGTGCCTTCAGGGGTGGGATTCAAAAATCACAACAACCAGTTCGCTGCCCAGTTTATTTATTTATTTATTTATTTTATTGGACTTATAGGCCGCCCTCTCTCCTGAGGGACTCAGGGTGGCTTACAATAAAAATGAGAATACGAATATTAAAAATACAATTAAACTAACCAAATAAGCCCAATAAAAATTTAAAACCCGATTAAAAACTAAAATTGATAAAACCCCACCCCACCCCACCCCATTCAGTCCAGGCTGGCCTGTTGAAACAACAAAGTCTTTAGGTTGCGGCGAAAGGAACGGAGGTCAGGGGCCAGCCGGAGCTCCAAGGGGAGTTGATTCCACAGGGTGGGTTCTCCCACAGAGAACTCCCTACCCCTGGGCGCCGGCAAACAACAGTGTCTGGCCCACAGCACCCCCAGGAGGCCCTGCCTGTGGGAGTTGCTGGGTGGACGTGGCCATCGTGGGTGAGGCCTACCGGAACTTCCGGGAGAGCCATTTTTTGTCTTCCCATGCATCCAGAGGCTTCCCTTGGGCCTCTGGGAGAACAAAAATGGCCTCCCCCAGGCTCAGGAGGCCCTCCAAAAGGCCCATTCCCCCCTCCATGCAGACCCTGCACTTACCTGCATTGAAAATGGGCTGTGTGGAGATTCCTGGGAGAGGCGAGGTGAGGTGGTCAGGGCCAGCTGGTCAGTTCAAATACCAGTTCGGCAAAACAGATGCAAAGTTAACATCTGGTTTGCCTGAATTGATCCAAACTGGTAGAATCCCAGCCCTGGGTGCCTTACTGCATTGGTCTTTAACAATTGTAACTCCCAGAATCAGCCCTATTGCATTTATTGAGAAACCGAATTCCTGTGCCCTTTCACAATTACTGAAGAACTACAGTAGGTTCTTAAACATGGCAGGCAGCAACATTTTAAAGAAATATAGCCCAGTTCTTCTAAACACAGAAGGTATCCACGCACACCCTTTTAGTTAATTGGTGATCCAATCACATAATTCACAGAATTAGCGCATGTTTGGGGAAAACAGTAAAGAATGTTGTAGTTATATAGAAGCTATATTTGGAGTTCTGGTCCTTTAAAATCAGTTAATAGGATTTCCAGTCAAAGTAAGGAATTTGACAAATTTGGCAGCAGACTTTGAACACTTGGTCTTTTGAATCTCATCTGACATTCTGAGTCAGCAAAGAACATTGAGGAGAAAAGGAGCTGGATGCCCAGCTTTACAAAACAGGTTACTGTGAAAATTAATGATACCATGAATTCAGAAGTACTGATGGTACTTGACCCAGGTAGGGGAAGCTTGGTGTCCAGTAACAAGAGGTAATAAAGACTATAGCAAATAGATTTTTCCATTCTCACATTGACCATCAGACTCGTGCCAGGATTAATATGGTTGTGTCACAATCTACCAGATGCTTAGACTTGATTTGGCATTTTTGTCCACCAATTGAGTCCTTCCCAAAGTCCTGGGATAGCCAGATGTTGTTTGATGGTATTAAAGGTATCACAGCAGGATGTAAATTGTTCCAAGTAAAGCTTTCAACTGACTAATGGTGATTTTGTTGATGCTGATGGTGTTTAAGAAGTGCTCCAGATGTTTTGGGTTCGCACCCAAAATGTCTGTTACTATTGGTTCTATCTTTGTTTTCTTTTGTTGAAATCGTTCTACTTCTATTTGTAGGTCTTTGTATTTTGTGTTTTTTCTAGTTCTTTCTCTATTGTTTTGTGTTCACCAGCTACAGCAACATCCACTATGCAGACTTTTTTTGTCTTTCTTATTGACAATTATTAAGCCTGGGGTATTATGTGGTAAGAGTTTGTTTTCTCAATTCTAAAGACCCAAAGCACTCTAGCTCCTTCATTTTCTATTATATTTTTTATTTTGTGGTCTACCAGTTTTTGTTTGCTGACCATTTTTTTGCAGATACTCCAAAGCACTATTGTTGCTACTTTGTCATGCCATTGTTTGTAGTCAGTGTGATCTTCATGCAGCAGCTAAGTAGGTGGTCCACTGCTTCTTTTTTTGCAGAGGTGGTATTTGCTGTTTATTGCAGTCTTCTGCCTGGCTTTGTATGATTTTTGTTTTTAGGGCTTGGTTTTGTGCATTTAGAATATTTATTTGTTTATCACTTTTAGAAACTACCCATCTCCCTTACAGAGAGACACTGGGCAACATACAGGACATAAAAGCATAAAAGTTGTATGTAAATATTATAGTAAGAGTAGAATAATTAAAATTCAAAATTAAATATAAGCTTAAAAGGTGGGGGAGGGCTTTAAAGACACTAACCAACACCATGGCTATGTGCTCTTCTGTGGGCCCCTCAGAATTAGTCCTTCTGTCTCCTTCTTCACCTTTCCTACTCTTAGCCATTACCAGGCCTTGTTGTTATCTGCTTTGTCTGCTAATTTTTTTAAGTGTTGGCAATGCAATGCCTTGCTCTATCTCTTTTCTGTTCTTCATTTGGTCATTCTGGCTGGCCAGTTTGTTCTCTCCCATGTTTGGTAAAACTTCATGATATACTAACTTCAGTGTATTGTCTTCACCATCCTTTAGATATTCTTCCAATGCCCTTTTTCTTCTTCAACTGTTTGACGTACTTGCAACATTCCATACCCACCTGTTTTCTTTGGTAAGTAGAGTTTATCAGCAATGCTGCATGGGTGATCAGTGGTGGTATGCTACCAGTTCAGACTGGTTCTGCCAAACTGGTAGTAAAAAAAAGCCTCCGAGGATCAGCTGAGAAGAGGGAAAAAAGCCTTGACAATCAGCTGAGAGGAGAAAGAAGAGAAAAGCACAGGATTGGCCTTCCCACCCACCCCTGCGCTTTTCTCTTCTTTATCCTCTCAGCTGATCGGTGCTGCAGGCCTCAGCTGGTGTGGGGAAAGCTGTGTGTATGTGTTAGGTGCACTCATGTTAGGTGCGTGTGCACTCGTGCGTAATCACCAAACTGGTTGTCACGACTCTGCATACCATGCCTAGAGCCGAGACACCAAAACAGGAGGTCCTACCGTCCTTCCCTGCTGTGCTCACATCGAATGATGTATATGATGGCTGATGGACGATAAAACACATGATGATAACATCACACACTAACCTGTTGATAGATGGTTGCAGCACAGAGCAGCGAGGGATTGATGTGGAATGGAAGCGTTGTTGATGGGCAGGGGGCAGGGAGGAAATGGGTGTGCACAAAAGGTGAAAGTGGTGAAAGTGATTCAAGTTGTTTCACGGGTGTACAAGGAGTAGACCGGGGCGGGGCTGAATAAGCTACTTATTGTTACCGGATGTTGGGGAAAAGCTACTGCCGGATGGTTATTAGCTAATTATGATTTAACATATTGTATAAATACAACTCTAGCTGCAGTAAGCACCAGAGCTGACTTTGATTATCAACTACTCAATGTTACCCAACTTGGAGATGTAGAAGAACAAAGAAAAATAAACCTTACTTTCGTGCCTTTAGTGAGTGACTTTGTTTCTCCTACTCCGAACGCTGGATGAACAGCTAAGACTGGTAGTGGAACAGGTAGGATCCCACTGCTGGTGATAATGATCATGATAAGAATTTTCTCCTCCTCTTCCTCCTCCTCCTTCTCAAATAACAGGAAATTATTTTAACTTTACATGTCTACGATAAAACAAGACTGTTTTCCTACATGTAACAGTATGTAGCAGCAGAAAGAAAACCATTTTATTCATGGTGTCATGACTGGTCTTTGAATTAAAGAACAGGTGGAGAGTCCAAATCTAGTGTACAGTTGGCCACTTCTGCCACTGAGGTAGATTGAAATGAAGCAGAGCTAAAGGAAGCAGCCCTTGGTTCTTCAGCTGAAGGCAGCTTCAATTGCAGAGATGCAAGTCTTGAAATAGTGGAAAACTTTACTTTTCTAATGGGCAAGAATCAAGTGTAGACTGCCTCTCTGTAAAACAATAAAAAGTATTTTTGAATTTTTGATGTGCTCTTAGCTCCTTGTGAATGGTAATACCTCTTATATTAATAAATATGCATCCTACAGATGTTCACGTAACATCAGAAAATTGTCCATGATCTTTATTGTATTTTTTTAAGCACTTTTAGGGTATTCTGGCATTGGTACAGAATGTGTTTTGGGCCAACTCAAATTGATGTGATGTGAAATAAAGATTACTCCATGCACCATATGGCATGCACCATGGCCAGTGGAAGATTTATACCACTATCAAAGAACAATTTAGATTTTACATGTGAAAATCTCTTTCATGTAGGAAGCAGCTATCACAGTTTATAAATTATTATCAACTGATTTATAGGTGCACGGGCAAAGGTGAATACCCTGAAACATTTCATTTCATGTGCTTACAAATGCTTACCCATTTCTTCCAAATTGCGGAATTTACAGTTATGGTTTGGCTCATTCTACAAAAACAATGACAATGGACCTATACAATGAATTCCAACTGGCAAGTTAAACCAGCCATGCCAAAGCACTTGCACCCTTCACAATGGAAATTTGGTCTCCTCCTATCTGCTCCAAGGCCCGCTAAAGCAAATGTGATTCATGTTATTGATTTCTGTGGCCTATGGAGCAGACCCAGAAAGTTACAGATAGTTCAGAAAGAAGCAAGGCAAACCTGTGCCAGTTCCTACTGTAACTAAATTATGCATTTCACTTGATATGAATGAAACTTCATTTTGGCTAATTTGTTTCACAAACATCTGTTTGCATTTACACATTTTTACAACATGATATCAGGCCAATTATGCATCTGCTGTATCTCTCCAGCATATGGTACGTGCTACAACAGATCGATCAGTTATGTGATCAGAGTGTGTGGTAAACATCTTTGCAGAACATATAACACTAGCACTGTTTTCCAGAAGTAAACTTTCCTTTCTTTACTGTTCAAGTTCTGTTTTTATTATTCTTGGAGGAATTAACCACTGAAGTTCTGAAAATTCAGTAGTATTAAACATCTCTCTCTCTGTCTCTTTCTCTCTCACACACACACACAGACACAGACACAGACACCCACCCACAAATATAAACAAGATGCTGGCTTGTCCCCAAAATTGGCACCTTTTTCACAATCTTTCAGGAAATGTTTAAGAACTGGACACAACAATATTATCATTTGTAAGTAAATGGTTTTAGTAACCTTTGAAGGTGTGGGGCCTTTTTTTTCCCTCTCAGGAACTGGTTTCCTTCAACTTGACATTGTACAGCAATATTATTCAAAGAAGTTTTAATTGAAGAAGAAAGACAAGACACCATGTTCTTAGCAAGAATCTAGGAGCAATAAGTTTTTATGCAGATGTTTCTCCATTGTTGGTAGGTACCCAGTAATTAAAATAAATCTGCATGTTGTTTTCCTGTCTGTCTATGGCTGATCCTGATGGTCATCCTGAGCCAGATTACAGTAGAATGGGATAGATGCTGCCATCTTGAAATGTGGCTATTCATACATTGGGATGATGACAATTCAATTTTCATTCAGACTAAGCTGGGTTTCCCTAGTAGCTCAGAATGAGACAAATGAAAGTAACAAACTAAACCATTGAACACATGGGTTAATCTTGAAAGAATGCCATTTACCCTAAGGGTCGGATGGACTGATTTAATGATAGCAACAGCACTTAGATTTATATACCACTCCATGGTGATTTACCATACTCTCTAAGCAATTTACAGAGTCAGCACATTACCCACAACAATCTGGGACCTCATTTTACTGAATTTATTGGAAGGACCAAAGGTTGAATCAGACTTGAGCTGGTCAGGATCGAACTCCTGGTAATGGGCAGAATCAGCCTGCAATACTGCAATCAAACCAATACACTACCACACCTACTATGCTCTTGTGGACATTTCAGAAAGAGCAGGATGTAATAAATTAATAAATAAAATAATTCTGGAAACAAGGTAACAATTGCTTTTTTTGTTTTCATAGCTTTCTTCAGAAACAAAATAAGGCAATAGATGTCAGACATAAAACTGTAGATTTCTATAGGTACAGGAAAACTTGCAGGATTTTCTGAATACTTTGAAATGCAGTTGTTAGGGAGGTAGTATAGAAACATCCTAAAAAACCATGAAAGTTTTGAGAATACATGTGAAGCTCAGGAGGCAATAGATTGTGGAAATGTACAATACACTCTGTTGTTTTCACATAATGGCAGTAATCTGTGGACCATGATTTCTTCCAAGTTTGGGCTCATAAAATGAGAAAGTTCTTTACAGTATAAGACAGATAAAATGAAGCCTTATGCTGGTGTAATGCTTCATTTTATCTACGTTATACTGCTAAGATCTACACTACACTGTGAGGTAGTGTAAAATAAAATGAAAAGTTCTAGATATCTTTTCCCAATTTCCTTCCATCTGGCCAATCACCAAAGGAAATCTCTTTGAGGCATTTTAGAGCCAGTTTGATACAGCAGCCAGACTAACCTGATGGGCTGCTTCTTGTATTCCATTTCTGGAGTTACTTTTGAGATAATTGCCATCTTTTAGTAAGTACTTTCTTTTTGACAATCATCCAGAAAGGTCAGTTAGATGCAAAGGAATCCCTGCAATCACTGGTGCCTTTGAGCACCTTCTCAGTAAACTAAAGATGGATGGCAATGGCTAAATTAAGTGATTCCTCCCTCCTATTTTATCAGAATGCAGTTGTATATCACTGTAGCTTAATCCTGGCCAGACTAATGACCATAAAATGCCTTGTCTTGGAGCAATCATTGTGTTCATGCTATTATTAGCTGCTTTGTTCCTTGTGTGGCCTTTGTATTTTACAATCAAGTCCTGAATGGTGGCTAGAGATAGTGAGCACTATGCCACCCCTGACCAGATTCCTCCTTGATTAGAAAAACAAGCACTGCAGTGAGGAAACTATGGAGACATCTGTCTAAATGTCTCCCCTTTGGTTTAGATAATAACAACAAAATGTCTGAGCTGGTATGAAACGATCACCTGCAGGCAAACCCAAACCATGCATTTTTCAGCTAAGCTGACTGTGGGGAGAAGAAGGCCCATTTATTTTAATTCTTTTGGCTAACCCATGTTTCTTCTATTTCTCAGTAAGCATTTAAAAATAGATCTGGCTTTCCTGAAGGGAACACAGTGCTTTTCTTCATTGCTCTAAGACATCTGATGACTTCAGACAATTGGACAAACCAGGGGTTGGATTCTTACTGGAAGACAAAATTGGCTCAAATATTAAATTCTGTGAGGAAGGCTGTTTTGTATGGCTGTCCAGGACCATAGTAGGCTGTTTTCTATTTGGAGAAAGTTGACTTATCTTACAAACCTGCATATGCTCACTAGCTTCTCAATATCTGCAATTATTTATTTATATAATATGTAACCTGTACTTTCACCACAAATATTTTGTAGGGAAGTAATTAAGCCTAGAATTATCGAGCACAGGGATAACTGGGTCCAAGAAGGAATTGCAGTTAATGCTAAACTGATAGAGCTTCATGCTGTTGAAGCTACATGAGCCTTAAACAATTAAAGTGAATCTAATAACAGTTCTCAATAAAAAAAATATTGATGAGATTCAGTGGTGGTATTCTACTGGTTCGGCCCAGTTCTGCCAAGCTGGTAGCAGCGATGAGCAGTGGAGACCGAACTGGTTCTCTCCGCCTCTGCTGTTGGGCCCGCCTGCCTGCCCCCACTCCCATACTAACCTTTATCCTCTGAATTTGAAGTGCAGCTGCTTTGCATGGCACAGAAGAGTGCCACGTGGCAGCTGCTGAAGCGACTGGGATCATGCAGGCTTGCAGGAGGTGAGTTAGAATGCCTCTGAGCCTGGGAAAATGCCTCTGTGCCTGCTCAAAGTGCACATTTGGTGCGCATGCACACAAAGTGCACCCACCAAGCCACGCCCACCGAACCAGTGGTAAAAATATTTGAACCCCACCACTGATGAGATTTATTTCCCACTTATATTTTGTAGGACTCAAGGCAGTATCCATAATGCTGCCTCCTCCTCCTATTTTCCATACAACAACAACCCTGTGCAGCCAGAGAAACTCTGGTTATAAGTTATCCATCCAACCAGCTTCTCTGCCTAAGGAGAGAACTACAACTCATACTTGGTCAGTTTCTAGTCCAGCACAGTAACCACTACACCAAATTGGGTCAGTTCAATAGATTAAGCACTTGCTCCTTTTGGATTGCAGAGGCTTAATGAGAAAGTAGTTTGTAAGTTGGAGGCATGCTGTACTATAATAAGAGCTGGACACCCATATACTCATAAGATAATATCTTCTGTTCAAATCATGCCTGTTCTGTGCATTCTTTCTGGAAGGGACTACTAATCGAAAGAATGGAAGCTTGGAGATATGTCTTCTTAATGTCTTTCCCATATTATGGAACTCTGCCTCTGGGGTCCCGGGAGGCTTACTCTGCTTGCTTTTCCCGAGGCTGCAAAAATCATATTGTTCTGATAGACTTTTGATGTGGGTGGTGGTCATGGGCTGCTTTTGCAATGGGAAACTCACTGAGGTTTATACATCTGTTTTTGTTGTTGTTTGCTGCTTTTGGTGCTACCTCTCTTGCTACAGAAAACTACAGAATACAATATATCTGCATAAATAAATGGCACAGTTTGCATAAGCAAGATTAATTATAATCTGCTTAGAGTTCTCCCTCTGCAAGAGGTAAAAAGACATGGATCAGGATTTTTCTGTGAATGCACTGTTCTTAGAGATATGCTGGGTCCCTTACATATATTTAAAAGTCTATTTAAAGAATATTCTTGTCCATTTTCCTGTTAGAAAATTATTGTAAGCCACCCACAAATCCATTACTGCTACTATTACTATTGTTACTATTTTTTTTTAAAAAATTAACTTGCCTTCTTTTTAACAAGGAAGGATAACAATGTATATGGTATCTCTCCCTCATCCTTTTCCATTTGCTATGTTACTTAGATCATGGTCACTGTGACCTGAAAGAATTCTGAAGAACAAGACTTATTTGTAAGGTAAGCAATAGCCAGCCAGTTAGATGTCCAGTCTATAATACTGGGATAGTGGGGTTTTTTAAAACAGTGATTTAAAGTTAACTGAGCTAGTAGAGATGAGAGCAAATATTTAGATTTTATCTACAAGTATAACAGCCTTTTCTTGTGTCACAATTTTATGTAGAACCACTGGCTTCCTACAAGATTTCTAGAAAAATCATGAGAATCATAATGTAGAGATGGTACATAATTCTTTCTAATATAGATACAGTGATGCTTAAAGGTTTGTGTGCCCTTTTGAATTTTTGCATACTGTAAATATGACCTAAAACATGACATATTTTGCACATGTGTTCTAAAATTAGATAAAGAGAATCCAATTAAACAAATGAGTGAAAAACATACTTGTTCATTTCTTTGTTGAGAAAATGATCTAAAGCTTACACTGTTGGTAGAAACAATAAAAGTTTAAATCTCTAAACCAAGGGAGAAGGAGCTGTTTTCCTGTGATGGAATTCATCTCATTAAGAAAGCAAAGTACAACTTTAACAACACTGGCTGGCTAACCTGATCAGGAGGACTTTGAACCAAAATACAAGGGAGTGTGTGTGTAAGACTATAGGTGTAATTGGTAACAGGTTAAATACAGCAGCAAAGTGAAATGTTTTGGAAATTACTATTTTAACAAATAAAAAAGGAAACAGCCATAAAAGAAAAGAAAGGCTGAATTTAGGGAATCTGATCTCTCTCTCAAGTTACAAAATATTGGCAACAAGCAAGTTGAGGTGGAAATCATGAGGTACAAAGATAAATATGATGTAATAAGGATTACAGATACATGGTGCAACATATAGGGCTTGATGGATAACCTTTGTTAAGGGATACAGGAAACATTAGTGTTGAGGAGGTACAGCATTGTATATGAGGAATGAATTTACTTATACAGAGATCCACTGGGCTGATGATAACGTGAGTGTTGGAAGTACCTAGATTAAGATAAAAGGGTAAAGTAACAGACTACCATATAAGTCAGAAAAGATAGATGGTTTATTAAGGCAGATAACTGAAACTTCAAAAAACATGAAGTGGTTGTGATAGAAGATTTTCAAACACCCAGACATCTATTAGAAGACTTAATTTTACTACATATAAGATAACTTGTTTTGGGAATAATTTTAACTTAGAAAAGTTGAAATGATCATTAGGACATCTGCTACCTTGGGTTCTGTCCTTACCAACAGTTGGGAGTGGAATAAAGATACTAAAGTGGTAAGTAGGAACTGTGAGTACAAGTCACCATACATTTTTAAAGTTCTTGACGAAAGAAGAAAGAAAGAAAGAAAGAAAGAAAGAAAGAAAGAAAGAAAGAAAGAAAGCTCAGTTAAAATTAACCCACAGTATGGGTTTTAGAAAGTTGGATTTTAACTGAACTAAGTGAAATAGTAAGGAGGATAATACAGGAAACATTTCTAACAACAAAAGTATTATATTTAGCTGGGGCTTTAGAAACTGACATTAAGGATGGGGGTGGGGAGGAAACAATTCGGGGGGGGACAGGGGACAACAAATATTCCTCTTGTCCAATAAATTAGTTCCCTTGATAAAGAAGAGATTTGTCTCTTGTGACCTATTTTGACAAAGCTATATTGACTGTTAGCTATCACAGCGTTGTCTTTAAGATACTTAAACTGGCTTGCTTTGTTATTTGCTCTAACAAGTTTCCAGTTGCTGATGTTAAGCTAACTAGTTAGTAATTACCAGTATCCTCTTTTTTTCTTTTCATGAAGAATGGGACTAATTACTCTTCTCCAATCCTCTGGTACCTTTGCAGTTCTCCAGATAATTGACAGACTCCAACAGTTCTTTAGCCAGTTCCTTTAGTATTTTAGGGTGCCTTTCATCATAGTGTGGGGACTTGAAAGCATTCAAATTACCTAGAAAATCCTTTTTCACATTTTTACTAATCTGCACCCTCCCACTGTTGTGTTCGAGGCTAATCTATGCTATTCAAATCACCATTTCCTTTGGATCCAAAAGGCAAAACAGGAGTTGAATTACTCTGCTTTGTCTGGGTCATTTGTTAAGATCTTTTATTTGCAGTAAGCCATTAGCCATTATGCTCTTGCTGGAGATATATTTGAAGAACTCTTTCTTGCAGGATTTTCCCTATTCTGCTAGCTCATTTTATCCTTTGTCTTCCTTACTACATTCATCTGAGCTTCATCCTCTTTCTCCTCACTACTTCCTGTGTCATTTCCCCCTCCATTTTAATTTTCATAGAAGTCTGTGTGGAAAAAGAAATTATGGCAAGAAATAAATATTTAATTTATTGTATTTGATTGATGTCACTGTTTTCAATTAAAGGTATTGACCTATCTGATCTTTCACATACTGACCAATATCTAATTTTGTCTGTGATCTTCTCCCTATGAGGGACCTGAAGCAATTGAACCAAGGTTTTTCTTAATATCACTGCTTGGTTCATTTATTCTATTGGGCATTTTTACAGTAGGATAAATAATTATTTCTTACATGCAGAGAAATCATAGTATTTGTCAATGTATGTTATATATGGAAGGTGTTGATTTAGGAATAAGTGAAGTTATATGATTTTGGGCTATAATTATGCCTTTCCTGCTGCACTAATAAAAAGACATAATTTATACATGACTAGGTGGCTGATGGATGATAACTGGGTTTGTGAAGTCTGACTTAAGAATGTATTTCAGGAATGGTAACCTGCAGTAGCACATATTTCTACATGCATACTGTAGTAGCATTTTGTTGTTATTGTTGTCGTTCTGCTTCTATGTTGCTGATGAAGCATGTGAATCATGCTCATCTTAGCCCAAGTGTTGTGGCAGGATTCTTTGATTTAATCCACCAGCAACAGCCTTCAACATGTCCAGAGTCAACATCTCTCCCCAGGGATGCCCTGCAAAGACCTTATGGGTGAGTGAGGCTTGCATTCAAAAGGCAGAGATTGCATTAAGGCACTTCAGGGCAAAGCAGTTCTGAAATGAATGGTTAAACGAGAGAGCAAAGCCAGGGCTACATTCAACTTTTGTTTTCCTGGATGCCAAGGCCCCAACTTTGTGTCTGCCTTTTCCAAGGCCCGGTGCCCTTCCTCTCATTTTTTCCAGAGAGGTAAACAGCTGGGGGTTCTGCCAATTCAATTAAGAATGCTCATGCACACATTATATAATGAGACAGGAATGTAGCCCCCTGAAGCCTCCTAGTCTTGCAATCTAATCTGCTCTTTAGTGGCCCCCAAAGATTCTTGAAACTCTTGTGGAGGGCTCTCTCCCTCTCTGTCTCTCCCTCCACCCCTTTAGTGCACGTAGGTCTTTCCACACTTTCCCTCTGTTTTTCTTTCCTCTTTGGCTTCCCTTCTCTGTATTGTTTTAAGTTGGTGGCTGGGCGGCATGCCAGATTAAATTTCATCTGCTTCTCCTCCTCCTCTTCCCCCCACCCCCAAATCTTCCCCAGAAGTGATACTGTTTACTTTCTCTGCTCCTTTTCTGAATGTCTTTGTACACATTGCAAAGGATATAATCACCAGCTGTGGAGAGCTTTGTGAAATGTTAACTTATTCCTCAATACCCTAGGGCGAATGAGTGTTTTATACACACACACACACACACACACACACACACACACGGTTGCATATCTGTGTGTGTATGCTTGTGTTTAAAATATGAAACGAAACAACTGTCTCTTTAAAAGGCAACAACGTATTTGTTACATTCCAGCATGATTTTCTTTAGCTTGGTTTCTCCTTCAGGTGGAGTATTGGGTGAACATGTGGGTGTTCTATTTAAGCTCTCCATGTAGGGGAGCCCCTTGTGGAAGTGGGTGAGCTTATAAAAAGCTCATTGTTTCCTTCCACAAAACTTTTGGAAACCATGATTGAGGAGTGGGGGGAGAGAGAGAGATTAACCTTTAAAAGTCTCTCTCTCCCCTTTTCCTCTTTAGTGGGTGAGGGAGAGGTCAAACTCTGCCCATTGACCTTTGCCCTGTGACCTCTGTGAACTAAAAGCAAGCCTTTGAAGTCTTGAAGGGCACACCAAGGAAAGGAAATGTGACAAGCAGACGCTTGAACTGAGAGGACACGGTGCTGGGGTGGGCGAATGCAGGGCTCGGGGTGTCCAGCTCCCACACCTTGTGAATTGGCACCATCAAACGCCCACACACTTGGAGACTGACAGCAGCCAAGGGGGGCTGGGGGTGGAGGAAGGGCGACAAATCCTCCGCTTCCCTTTCTTCTTCTTCCCCCATCCCTTGCGGGGTCAGCATCCATGCCGGGGGATGATGCTTTGAACTCTCTGTGCTTTGGCGAAGCTGGAACCCCAGGGAACTGGAGACAGAGGAGAGCCCAGAGGATTCAGGAAAGAGGAGCTGCTGCGGGAAAGAGACTTTCCCTTGACCAAACCAGTCTCTTTGAAGGCATGATAGGACGTGTCCCTTATTACCTGAATTGATCCTGTCACATGCATGACCCCTGCTGGTAATAAGGGGAAATGGGTCTTTGTTTTAGAGCAGATCTGCCTCTCTTCATTTTTTCCCCAGAAAAGGGAATTTGGGAGAAGAAAATCTATCACGAATCATGTGCTTTCCCTGGAACTACAGCCTGGATTATTTGTTTGTTTGTTTGTTTGTTTGTTTATTTATTTGTTTGTTTGGAGGGCGGGGCAGAATTAAGATTGCAGTCACTGTTATGATAGTTACCTAACTGTAATGTGTGACAGAATCCTCACTTTACAAATGCCCCTATTGTGTTCCATAGTGTCATAATTCCCAAGACATTACGTTGGGCTTACAAATGCAGAAAGTAGATATACTTTATGTAGGGCAGGCAGATGGGATAAGAGTGATGAAAAGCAGTTTTCCATTGACTATTTTGTAGGATATCATGACAGCTGTACATGTCTGGAGTTGGCTTTGTGGGAATCTCTGTAGGTAAACAGGAAGTAAATTATCAGCAATAATGGGATCAATTAACCCACCATGGAGTCATTGTCAGCCACAAATGCAGGATACATACAGCCTAGCTGGAAAGGAGAGGGCAGAGTCTGCTGAGTTGTGTTTAGTTGTATCCAGCATTGCTATTCCAGGCATAACTTTATGAATGAGCCTATGTATGTATAACATCTCCTGCAGATAATAAAGGAAGTTTTATCACAGTGACCCATGTAATTATTTATTTGACTGTCTCGAGTTCCATGTTATCTTGGTGATGGCCTGCAGCTGCCACCTGTGCCCTGGGTGACCTTAAGAACAATTTTGACAAGATACATTTTTTTTATTTTTTTGTTTTATTATTTTGCTCTTAAAGCTCATAGCTTGAGCTTCTCCATGGACAAATAGCAGGTATCAATATAGAACAGATTTCTCTTTGTTTTGTGACGGTGACTGTAGAACCTTCCAACACTCTCTCTGGTTTTTGGAGAAGTTTTGAAAAAGAAGACTAAATTAAGGATTTCTATCCCCAAATCTTATACAGAAAATGTTGCATGTGCAGTTTCCTACAGATTTTCAGGAGTCTCCCCCCCACCACCATTGAAACATACAAGAGAAAATCTTGATATGATGATGATGTGTAAGAGATATAAAAGAAATTGACAGAAAATTTCTTTTCTAGCAAAATACAGTGATATGCCAAAATGGACTAACTGGTATCTTGGGCAGCAGCAATGAATGGAGTTCAGTGCCATCTCTCCTTTTTGACTAGACAAAACAACAACAGTATGGTAGTCAGAAATGTGAAAATAAGCAGAGTACTTCGGAAAGTTGTATTTAAACATATTTGTAAAAATAATAAAAGCAGTGTATAAATAAATAAACAATAAAATAGTTGTGCTAAGTTGTGTACATATTCTGATTTTAAAAGACGTTGCATAGACAGAAGTGCATTAGACAATCCTATATGTTGCAGACAACCATACCCTTAATGTGATTTTATTATATGATTGAAATCCTTGCACCTTGCAATATTGCATGAACATTTGTTTACTTCTCCATTCTTTCTTTTTTGCAACCTTTCATTGATTTGAACTTCTGCTGAGCATTGATTAAACAGGGGAAAGAAGTATTCATGCAGGGATATACATAATAACCGATGCAATGGAAGCAATTCAAACTGCCTCTCTCCTTTCTACTCACCCTCTGCTTCCTTCACAAGCAGCCAGCAGCTCCTCCCACAACCTCTGGGAATTTGAAATGCAATGGAAGCAATTCAAACTGCCTCTCTCCTTTCTACTCACCCTCTGCTTCCTTCACAAGCAGCCAGCAGCTCCTCTTACAACCTCTGGGATTGCAACTTAACAATTCAGACTATGAAATCCTATGAGGTAGGTTCATTTTCCAGAAAAGAAAAAAAATCAGAATGTTATTTAATGAAAAGGAGTCCAATGGGATTGAGTTGATTTTTTTCTGGAGAAAAAAGTTTTCTCACTCCATCCCTGCTCTGCACAATTTCTTTAAACGATAGCCAATTTGTCGACACACTTTTATTTTTGTTGCCACCAGCAATAAATAACTAAATAAACTTCATTGGGAAAAGAGAAGAACACAATGTTATTCCCCTGGCCCCCTTTTTGGAATCTTGGAGAATGCTGAAAAATTCCTCTTTTCCTGGAGAAAATATGTATAATGATCCATCCAGTCCCTTTGCTTGCACACTTCCATATCTAGTAAAATTTGAAAATTCAACTGAAGTACTATTGGCCTATATTAATAACTTATATGGTCAAGTCATAGAAAAAAATGACTTTATAGTAAATACGTTTAAACTTTAAAGACGTATATTGAACATAGAAGAAATGATTTCAATGAGCTTGTGCATGTTTCTCAACAGAATAAAATTCAATAAGGCTTAAATATGGAGTTTTTCAGATGGAAAACAAAATCAAAGGCCAAACTATTCCTTGGTGAGTGGCTGGAGAAAAATGATTTGCTGTGTTTGTGATTCTTAGAGCTGTGTGTATTGTGTAGCAATGGCACAACTGTTCAGCAGTATCTTAGATTTAGTTAAGAGAAGCTTTGCATATTTATCCTAAGTAGTCAAGGGGTTGTTCTGATTCTTTTAAAACAGGAGCAGTAGTACCTTGGAGGATTGTCCAGATGTTGTTGAGTTAGATCTCCCAGCATCCTTTCTCCCTAAGGAGGCTTACTGGCAATGATGAAAATTATGATTCAGGAGTATATAGAGGTACAGTATATGAATTTTAAAAATATGTTTAGCAGACATATAGTGTGGGGATGGCCAGCAGTGAGGATGATAAAGGTAACAGTCGACACCATCTGGAAGTCTTCTATCTCACTGAGAAGATTGAATGGGATGGAAAATAAGTTCACAGAGGTAATATCTTGACAGTTTTCAAGGGCTTAGTTGCCCAGTCTGGTCCCTGGAGATATGAAAAAGTTCAAGTATAGGGGAAAAATAATGTCAGGATACATGAATCATGCAGATCTGTGCATTTTAATATATACAAAGGCTACTGTTTTCCCACCCATGATTTAAAATATGAAAGGTAGATCACAAGCCATGCCAAAATGCTTGTGGCATGTTCTCACTTAACAGAATGAATATTGTGTCTCTTTGTGTGTGTATGTGTGCATATACGGTATGCATGCAAATATATTTATCAGAGTCTGCTGATTGCGATAAATGATTACAAATGTATATGCACATATACATACATACTGTACTGTACATACATACTTTATGAGTTCAAAATAGCACACATAGATTAATAGCACACAACTCTATGGGGTAGGTTAATTGTTAGTGAATGACCCACAAATTAATTGGGGAGCTTCTCTGGATGAAACTGAATTTGATTCTGAAACTTGCAGATTCTAGTCCACAATTTTAACTATGATATCATAGTTATATAAGAATTGATAAACATATCTAAAGAGTCCTAGAAATGCATGCCATGATTCTGAAATAATGGCTTCTGGCATTTGTACTTCCATACACATGTCTTTAGATAAATTATGTAAACATACATGGAAAACCATGGTGTCATTCATATCCATCTCATAGTGGATCTCTATATTCCTTTCTGAAGGCAAACTTCATTTCAGGATTTATTTAGAAGAACTTCATTATGAAGATAATGCCGATAATAATGCCAGGAAGTTGTGCTTTTGCCATCTATCTCAGTACAGCATTTCATTTCTCTTTGAGGTGTGACTTCTGTGAAGGCTAGGGTGGGGGTTTAACACATACTTGGGCAAATTCTCAAAGATTAAACTGCCGTGTTTAAGTTCACATGTGCCTTGAAAATTATGCTGACTATTTAAAGCTCCTGAGAACTAGCACAAAGGATCAAATAACAAAATGAAGGCAAGGGGTATGAATAGTCTTGCCAATATGTTATCATAGGCTGTGGGAGGGAGGGAGAGGCTATATTTCCAGTACCTGAGAAAATTGCCAACTCTTGACCAAATGGATGGATGGATGGATGGATAGATGGAGGCAAAGCAACAGTTGAATGGTAAGTGACCAACAATCCATGAACTACTTTATTCTATATAAATAATTATAAGCTATTGTTCATGATCATTCAAGATGTTAAAAATATTAATTAAGTACAATATTCTGTTTATACATTCAGAAAGATAATTTTTTTCAGGACAAGTATATTCATGCCAATAAAGGTGAGTATTCTCACTCCACCATCTCTTCTCTGAAGAACTCTAGTAATGATAGAGAAAAATCACAGCTGCTTCTTCATAGCTGGCCAGAAGTGTTCATCTGAAAACAGAGATATTACAGTTATTATTATGAAGAATCTTTAACTTGGTTGGGATTGAGATTATTGATGTACTATAGAAGATATTTATATCTCAAACACATGTATAGCACCTATATTCTAAAGCAAGTTTTCAAGATGGAATTGCTTCCAAATATGTGTAAATGATTATAGCTTTAAGTGGAAATAACATTATTTCTAATGGAACTCTCAGATAAATAACTCTAAATTTACACATTATGGTTCAACTTCTTAGGGATAATATCTGTATGTGCTAAGCTGGTAACATCTACAATGAATCACTGAGAAAAAATATTTCCTTTTTAAAAACAAATTGGAAGGATAAACTTCAATCTGTAGTTCATATTTCTTCCTTTAAGAAAGCACTTGTTACACTACCTCAAGGTTGGAGAGTAATGTGAAATTTAGCATAGAGATCGAAGCCATTATAGGAAACCACTACAGAGAAGAAAATCTGTTGTATCGGATTTATATTAGCTGATGGGAGTGAAAATAAAGGATTTGATGTTTCTAAATCGACACCTCCATGTATGTTATGACAAAGTTAACTGCCAAGGGGTTAATTTTACTCAATGGAAAACTCACTAACATTGAAATTTTTCATATAGCTTCTTTTAATAAGGGGAACTGACTCAAATGTCTTGTTTATTTTACTTGGTCAACTCAGCACACATCACTTGGCTCATGTTATTGGCAGGTTTTCTAATTTCTCACTGTTCATTTTCTCAGTCATATTTATTCTCTTTACAAGTTTTATTTTCTTGTATGAAATAAGATGCTTGAAGTGAATTATGTCAAGAGTATGCTGATGAAACTGTCAAAGGATACAGAGATGAATGGATGAAATTGTAGATAAATACTGTTCTCTCACTCTTTTTTGTCTTTATCCTGTTTTTCTTTAATCATTCCATTCCATTTCCTTTGGATTCTTAACCTCCTCTTGTACCATATGCTTTTAACTTCATTGCTTTCTACACTCTCAGTCTCTATTATCCTCAAAAAGAAAAAGAAAAAAGAAAAGAAAAAAAGAAGAAATGAAGGCATCCTGGATGTGTTTTTCTTCTGCCAACCAATCTCTTTGCTCATTTCCTATAAAAGATTAGGTATCCTTTCATGACATGTTAATGCAAGATTTTAATTTCTTAGAATTTTTGCAGTGACTCATCTATACTCTTCTGGTGTTTTTCTTCCTTTTTTTCTGGGAAACTTTCAAGGTTTTAAGTGTTTCTTCCTCAAGAGTTTCCATGGGAGGCCTGCAATAAATTTATTTCTAAATTATGCTGAAAAAAATGTATATTTGAAAGTCATACAAGTTCCCAGTGTAAGGTTTGTGTTATTCATCTGAAATAGAAAGATTGTTATTGTTATTATCACCATGAAGTACACTGATAACAATCTAAATTGAAAAGAAAAACTCTTATAGGTATATATGAGTAGAGATGAAAAACTATATCTCAGGTCCATGGCAATTGGATTTAGCAATTGACTGGCTTGCTCTCAAATCAAAATGACCCATTGCTCCAACTGAGGCAACTCTGAGGTTAGCTAGAGATAACTTGAGAGATTATCTTTTGTTTCATTAATATTGAAGTTTACATTTTGATTCTCACCACCCACTGGAGCACAAGTGATCATAACCCTATATCACCAGGCTGAAAGTTTGTCTAACAGCTAAGTTAGAAAAGAAAAATAGTTAAAACATGTTAAAGAAGCCCTCAGAACTTGTGGCTATCCCAACTGGGCCTTCATCAAATCCAAAAAAGACCCAGCAGGAGTTCCTCCATAATAGACAAAGAAGAGAACAATAAACAAAGCATTGCCTTTCTGTATGTTGCTGGAATATCTGAAAAACTCAGGAGGATTTTCCACCAACATGATATACATGCACACTTTAAACCCAAGACTACACTAAGGCAGAAGCTTGTATACCTCAAGGATAAAACACCCAAACACAAACCAAGCAATGTAATAGATGCAATACAATGCAGTGAGACGTGGAAATCTGCATATTGGTGAAACAAAACAACCACTTCACAAACACATGGCACGACATAGGAGAACAAACCCATCAGGATTAGATTCAATAGTCCACCTGCATTTGAAAGATAAAGGTAATTCTGTTGAAGATAGCAAAGTCCACATTCTGGATAGAGAGGGCCATTGGTTTGAAAGAGGTGTAAAAGAGGCCCTCTATATTAAAAATGAGCAGCCCTCTCTCAACAGAGAAGAAAGATAAGACACCCCTGTTTACAACACAGTCCTTTCAGCAGTTCTAAGAAGATTCCACAACCAATTACACTCTGATTCAGGTGATCCTGAGGACACAGATAAACCCCCAAGTAGCCTCAACAGCTCTCAGAGAGAGTGCTAACAACCAGATGACTGCAAAGAAATATGATCCATCCATTCCCCACCCCCATCCTGTCAGAACTAATCCTTCCATCCTCCCCACCATCCGGCCACAATCTATGAATCTTTTTGGATGAGAAGCGAAATGTCTTCAAGAAAAAGCAAAGAAAGTCCAGTTGCCTTGTGAAAAAGCACCTTTGAGACAACCATGCCCTGGATGACTAAGAATCTTCATAAACTTTTGTTCCACTGTTTGGTCACCCACTATTTCCCATAACTGTTTCTTATCTTTTTCCATAAATTATATGAAAATATTCTGTAGGAAATATATTATGGAAATGAAATATGAGTGAAATAATTAGAATTTCTCCCTACCTTTAATCCTTTAGAGCTAGCTCTATTGCATTCTGGAAGGAATGTCATTATTCCTGGATATCATCTCTTTTGTTTACACATAACCCCATCAATCTACTTTCCTGTAAAATGCCACAGGTATACTTCATTACGGGATCTTATTTGTGGACATCCTAATCTCTCTCTCCCTCTCCCTCTCCGTTTCACACACACACACCACAAAATACATACATACATACACATTACCAAAATAATGCTTGACAAGCAGCAACATGTTGAAAGGTGCTATTCTAGCCAACACACCTTGGGAAAGGCTACTTTTTCAACTCGTTCTCCTGCTACTATGTAAGTTAGTCTGTCCTTGTGTAGGTTAAATAAACAGCATCTCATGAATTGTTCATACAATAGCCTTTCTCAGCTGATGATGATCAGTTTATAGGGGCAGAGAAACCTGAAATTATGTTTTCTTGCACTTCTTCCTGGTTCCACTTTTCACTTTTATGGTAAATATGTTATTTCACTATTAAAAGAGAAAGTAATGAGAAAAGCAAGATAATCTATTCATTACTAATCCTTAGTCAGGATCAATCGTGAGAAAATACAAGGGGCTGAACATGACAGTTATTAAACTTTCAAGATAACCTAATTTAGCAGTAACTTTTGGTGCTGTAAATAGACTGAGTTATGTACAACTGGTAGAAATACAATAAGAATGCTACTGACTGATACCTCAACATGTGAGGAAAACATTTGAAAAAGAGTAGGTTTTCCATTGCTCTGGAATTGTAGAGTAGAAACTGCCACAAATATTTGTTACTATGAAATTTGTCATACTTATTAAGGAGGAGTTTTCTGGAGTAATTAAATCTGGTTTCCCAGAAAACTTCTTGGAAGGTTTTCCTAACTGTCATTTTCCTGATAGCATATGAATGCCAGGGACTTGTTAGATTCAAAAGGAATTGAGTAAAACCCCAACTTGTTCCCCAGTACACAGCCTTTGTTTTTTGACCAGGAAACAGCTAGATACTACAATTTCCTGAGTGTCACAGCCACTTTTTGGAATTTCTTTTATCTTTTCAATCCCACACTGAGAAAGAAAGTTGACTAAATAATGTTTGGCTGCCACAAGAAGGTCAAAATATGCTATTAGCTTTATAAAAGCTTAGGAATATCCCCTCCTGAAGCGTTTTACTAAAGTTCTCTTTTCTTAAGGTTGTTCTTCAAGAGATAACGCATTGACATTTTTGTGTTTTTTCAGGTAGAAATACATAGGCAGATTTCATTTTCTCTTCAGATAAATGTAGGAAAAATCAGGAAATTTATCATAGCAGCAGAATTACAATGCAAAGGAAAGCCAGCTGTAAAGCTGGACATTATAGAAGTAGAGGAAGGATGAACATCTGAGCAGTTGTCAAATTTGCCTTCTGCTTCCTTCACCAGGCCATTGAATATAAGCTCCTTTTGATGGTTCCTGCAATGAGCTATTCATGTTACCTTCAAAAAGTGTTCAAAACCAGTCCCATGGGACAATTTGATTTCTTATCAAATAAATAAGGACATCTCCAAAAAGAAACCTTTTGACTTTGATGGCATGGAAAAGGCAAGTTATCCTATGGGAATGCACAGGTGTTAGAATAAATCTTTTTTTTAAAAAAAATAGGGACTTCTGATGAAAATCGAATATGATGGTGATAGACCTCCTCTTCATAGGATTTTTTAAAATGCTGTGTGCCTCTGAGAACATTTTGTTGCCTATCGGAACCCAGAAGGCTTCTTCTTTCCTATAGGGTTAACCTCGGAACAACTCCAAAGTCTTTTTTCATCTGCCAATTTCCCATGCTATACAAAGCAGGAGATTTTACCTGGTTGTGTAGTAGACCAGTGTTGGGTAAAAACAATCTCTCCCCTTCTTTGGGCCCCTGGTTAAAGGGGAGCAAACAACAAGCCAGTTTCCATCCCTCCAATTTAATAACTATATATCGTTACAGTGACACCACTGTAGAACTACGCTGCCTTCAGTCCGATCTAAGTATAGTATATAAAAACATACATTGCAATGTCCTACCTGTCAATGAATACTTCAGCTTTAACCACAACAATATAAGAGCACATAATAGATACAAACTCAAGGTAAACCGCACCAAACTTGATTGCAGGAAATACGACTTCAGCAACAGAGTGGTCAGTGTCTAGAATACTGTGGTTTCTTCCCCAAACCCCAAAAACTTTAACCTTAAACTGTCTACTATTGACCTCACCCCTTTCCTAAGAGGTCTGTAGGGGGCGTGCATAAGCGCACCACGTACCATCCCTGCCCTATTGTTTCTTTTTATTTTTCTTATATGTATCCATTTCATGTATTCATAATTATGTTTATACTTATACCTATTATCTTATAATCGCTTGACCAAATAAATAAAATAAAATAAATAAATAAGTGACAGCCTTGTGTCTGAATACTGTTCTCTGCTGCCAACATTTCTTGGCACTGCAAATGCTGCACATATGCGCAACCCTTGGTCCCAAAAGGTTATGACTTTTTTTTCTTTTTGGTGCTTTGGAAGGGCTGTGGATCCTCAGAGTCAACACAAACATTTTTGCTAACTGAGAGGGATTGCCTTGTTGCATATGTGAGGCAGTGGAAAGAGTGAAGACTAAGTCCCAATGCATGCAGGAAGCTGGTATGTCTCAATCTCATAAAGTATAGGTGGATTTTCCTGAACATTGCCTTCAGTATTCTAGGGGCCTGCCCTTCCCTATTTTTCGGCATAATGAAAGGCAGGTGTGTCAAACTCACATTGTCATGGCATCATCACATGATGTATTGGCATCCCCCCCCCTGCAAAACCAGGCAGGGGTGGGGCCAGCATGTGATGCATCCAGCCCACGGGCTGTGAGTTTGACAGCCCTGCCCTAGATGAATGCAGTGGAAGCAACACAGAAATCAAGGTGCCTCATTAGCTTGTTGATTAAGTAAACTTCTTTCAGCATGTTACTCCAGGTTGCTATATGGTAGGGAATCATTGTACAGTGCTAAGGAATTAAACCACTTGCACTTGCCTTTGGCAGTTTCTTAACCAGAACAGAAGTGGTGAAAGGGAAGTGTTCCCTCAAGGTTGAACAAAGCATTTTGGAAGCCCTTCACTCTGAGTGGACATTGTTTGCTTTTGTGCTGAGCAGCATGCTTCCAGATGTGGTATGGTAGAGAAGCATAAAGTTAAAGTGATGAATGAATTAATTCAAATAATCAAATTAACAATGATCAGGCATCTCTTTTGTTAACTGGAAGTGTGATGCAGAGGCTCCTACTGTGAATTCTTTTCTGATATTAATTGTGACAGAAGGTGTGTTTGTGAGTTAAGGTAAAGCTTTTTAATGCTTTGTTTTCTACTTTGAGCATTGTATCTGCAGTATTCACCTCTTGGAAGCAATTTGTTTCCAGTCCTAAGTTATCCATTCTGGATAGGAAGACTTCCCCTATTATTCTATGTAAATCAACTACATAGGTCCTAATACTTGATATAACTACTTTTTTGATAAAATAAAAAAAATGCTATCTTAGTTATCTTCCTTGTCAGAACTTAAACATTTTGGCAGGAAATATTAACCTAGGAAGCATGATGGTATTGGTACAATTTTGCAGATTGAGTTAGGGTTTTGAATCACAAATATAATTCAAGAAAAGGTAAAGGCTTCCTCAAATCAAATTCAGTTCCTAATTATTACATGACAATGTCCTTATAACTTTCTAGGAGCAAGTTTCTTCTGTACTGAAGAGAAAAGAACTTAATAAAAAGTATTGAGAAGAATGGAAGTCATACCTAACGCAGCAGTTAGGGGAAAGCTACAAGGGTTTGTTTTATTTATTATTTATTTATTACATTTTGAAACCAGCCATATCCCTCACAGAAGGACTCTGGGAAGTGTGCTATAAAATTGTTCTGAATAGTTTGATTGAAATCTTCTACTAGATATCTAGCAAAGAAGAACATAATCTATAAGTCAGATGCATCAGTCAGATCCAGAGGTGGTATTCAGCAGGTTCTGACCAGTTCTGCAGAACAGGTAGCGGAAATTTTGAGTTAGTTCAGAGAACTAGCAAATACCACCTCAGTCTGGAGATTTTACAGTAACCTTCCCCTGCCACGCTCACCAAGCCACACCCACAGAACCGGTAGTAAAAAAACATTGAATCCCACCACTAGTCAGATCTTTTGATTTCTTTTAGATATACATGGTGATCTGAAAATATCAACAAAGGTAAAAATAACTGAAGTGAACTCAAGCTGAATATTGGAGGAATGAATGGTGCTAGTGACAAGTTTTAAAGCCCTTCATGGCTTAGGAGCGGGATACCTGTGAGACTGCCTTCTGCGACCTTATGCCTCCCAGTGCCCAGTTAGATCTCACAGGGGGGGCTTGCTCGGATACCGTTGGCCAGGCAATGTTGGCTGGTGGGTCCACAGGCTAGGGCCTTCTCTGTAGCGGCGCCATCCATCTGGAATATGCTCCCCGCGGAGATTAGAACCATCCCAAATCTACTTGCCTTCCGCAAAGCTGTTAAGACCTGGCTTTGTCGGAGGGCATGGCATTGAGACCTTGCTTTTCCCCCATGTATGTTTTGGATTGGTATGAATGAGTTTCTTGTTTTTATATTGTACAGAAATTGTTTTTTATCTTGTTGTACGCCGCTTCGAGTTCCTCTTTGGGAGAAGTGAGGCGGGATATAAATCTAATAAATCTAATCTAATCTAATCTGCTATGAGGTAATCAAATTAAGATCTGAGAACAGGGAACATTTGGAGATTAAATACATGTAAAAGTAGGAACAATCAGACAACAATGGTCTTGGGAAAGCCACAGAGTTGAGAAGCGGATGGTCATGGAAAAAGCAAGAGAGGTATCTTAGGCAGGTGGAAAATGTGCAATGCTTGGTGCAGAAGAATTCCATAGTTTAAAAAAAAACCTCACACATACCAGTTACTAGAGAATGTGAGATCAAAAGAGTGACGACCATAGTAGCAAATGGGGGAGTTAGTCCACATTTGCAGGCCAGATTTAGAGACCAAAGGAGGAAGCTGGGGAGAGAAGGCAGAAGGCCATTGGGTCAATGGGGTTATCATCATATATGTTGAAGTTCTTAAGAAGAAAAATACTGTCAGTGAGGATGATGGCAAACGATGTGTCAGTTTCAGATAAGGAAGTTGAAAGGGTGCTAGGACTGGAGTTTCTATAGCGCAAGAAGGGGGAGTATATTGGAAGAATGTTGAAGGAGTGAGCAGTGGAAAAAAGCAGAACTTGGACTAGCAGAATTAGGCAGGAATGCCAACTCCATCACTGCTGCCTTAAGATGGTATATGTGCCTGAGGAGGAGAGGCCTCCAAAGGAGAGGTGGGAAATGAAGATATTTTATGTGAGTGTCAATCTGGAGAAAATGTAGCAGGTAAAGGAGAATGAGTTCTTGAAAAATAAAAGGAGAAACCAAAGACCACAGTTGTCTGAGACAGCAGTAGGAAGGCAGGTGGTTACAAAGATGATAATCAAAATAAATCTAAAGATGAAAAACTGATACAAAATAGGGACTAAAATAACAAGTGAAACAAAGCAGATTATACAAAGTTGGAAATCCTACAACTGACAACAGTATCAGTACTGTACAACAGTACAGTACAACAGTACAACAGTATTCCATAACTGCTACTGTTATTTATTTCCTTGATCATTTGCTTGTTTGGCTTCTGAGATCCTAATTCCACTTATAGGAAGGATAATATTAATGATAATATTAATGATACTCAGGATAATATTAATGACTCCAGTACCAAATAAGAGTACTGACCTGTTTCTTTTCCTAACTGGGTGCTTTTTTTCTGAGAGAAAGAGAAAAATGAAAATTAGGTAAATTGGAAAAAGCAGAAAATACAATACCTAGTCTATATCAGGGTGGCCTAAAGGGGCACACAAGTCTGATGTGTTTGGATATGAAGAGATTGACTTGAAAGATACCTTAATCATGGAGCTTGTGTGATAATATGAAAGGTTATGAAATATATATAGGTCTTGGTGTATTCGGGTCTTGTCCCATGTAAGATTGAGAATACCTTGGCAACGTTTCAACGAAATCTCATCCGTCATCTTCAGGCTGGTGTCTTCAGCTTCGTTCTTCTGGCAGAAGTGTGTGATAGTGGCTGTTTTTCCCTTTTAAACTCCAGAGTTGGCTGTGTTGTTACTTCTTGATTGGTTGATGGAGTTGATGTATGCAGATTGGATGGCTTTTTCCTGAGACCCTGTGTGGCTGAGGTGCTGGCTGTGTGTCTCAGCCTTTTGTGTTGTAACGACCTGGGTAATGGGCTGTGTGATGACCTTCTGAGTTCTATTGTTGTGACATCCTGGGTGTGGTGCTGTAATCTCCTGGGTCGTTGTCTGTGTTGCAACCTCCTGATGTTTTGTGTTGTAATCTCCTGAGTTCTGTGATGTAGTGTCCTGGGTGGAAGGCTGTGATGTGACATTCCGGGCCTTGATTTGGCTCCGAGTTTGAGGTCTGGCTATGTGTTTATAGCGTGTGTCAGTTTGCTTAGTTGGCTGCAACACCAGCTGCTACACCCCCCTCCGACCCCCAAACTAAGCAAACTGACACACGCTATAAACACATAGCATCCCTGACCAAAAAATAGCCAACATCTTAAGAAACCCCAAAGACAAGATCCAGCTAGAAAACCAAGGAGTTTATAAAATACCATGCAAAATTTGCCCAGCCACATACATTGGACAAACCAACTATTCCACTTTTTTCTAGCTCACTAAGAAGTAGGTTGTGGGGTACTTTCTTGAATGCCTTGCTGAAAAATAAATATATTATGTCCACAGTATTTTGCTGGTCTACTAATTTAGTCACTGTGTTGAAGAATGAAATAAGATTGGTTTGGCATGATCTGTTCTTAACAAACCGGTGCTGACTGCTAGTTATTGCTTTACTTGTTTCTAGATGTTGGCAGATCTGTTTTTTTATTATCTTTTCCAGTATCTTCCTGGGCATTGATGTTAGGCTGACAAGTTAAGGTTCTTGTAGCCTGCTTTAATGTAAACAGAGCAAGGATTTAAAACTGTAAATATAAAAGTCTACATATGTTTCTAGTCAGCCAGCACCTAATGGTAATAAATCACTGTTCTTCCGGTGTAAGATACAAGAGGAATTATAACTGACTCACCAAATATCAGAGATTATTGTGTGTGTGTGTGTGGGTGGGTGCATATATCTCACTGTGTTTCCTCTAGGACATTGACCATTATATTCTATTTTTTAAAAAAATATAGTTTTGATGTGCATAGTGACATTCTAAATAGAAAATCTAGTACAGTCAGCACTCAGTTACAGGGGGCACGATTGTTTATTGTTCTTTTATTCTTTTAAATTATGTTTCAAATTTTTATAGCTTCTTTTTAAATGTGTATTAAACTAATATTAAACCATTGAATTATATCTCAATAATTCATTATCATATATAATAAAGAACAGATGAGCATTATCATTTTTAGCTAAGTAAATCATAATGTATGGGATAAATCTTTTAAAGTGATTTCTTGCAATGTAGGAGTATGATACTCTATCTCTAAACATAATTTCTTGAAATAATCATATCATTTGTGCAGAAATATTTTTTATTTTAGGTCCATTGAACACTTACTATAATGATGCTGAATCAGAATATTTCCTATCTGTCTAATTACATATATAAAATTACATAACTGGAACAGTTGCCTAAAAATCAAATAGTACATTGTCAGTCCATGGGAAAAGTCTGGCTGGGGTCATTTATCATGCAAAGCTTAAGCAAAACAAATCATGGCTTACAACAGTTTATGAATTCTTCCAATGAGTGATTTTTAAAAAATGAGCATTTGGAAAATAGGTGAGAATTATAAATAGTTGTGTAGAACTCTATGGAAAAGTTAAAAGCAAAAAGCATGAAATCAAGTTTTGCACTGTTGATGACTCTCATGCAGGGGTGGGATTCTACCAGTTCGCACCTATTCGCTAGAACCGGTTGTTAACATTCTAAGCAGTTTGGAGAACCGGTTGTTAGAAGAAATTACTGGGCTAATCCTGTAAGGAAGGCAGGAAGGAAACATTCTGGTGTTGCTTACAGAAACTGCCTCTCCATTAACCCTTATTACATTCTTGGCAGGACTAGACTTCCTGTCTCTGGAACCTCTCTGGAGTTTTCTCCCCTCTCCTTTGCTGGTACTTTGCTTGTGTGGAGTGACCATTCAAAGTTACAATGGCACTGAAAAAAGTGACTTATGACCATTTTTCACACTTACAACTGTTGCAGCATCCCCACAGTCATGAGAGGCCAGGCAAGGAGATGCATGCCTCGATGTGAGTGATATTGAGTTGGCCACACCCAGCCAATAACATGACCACCAAACCACGCCCACCAACTAAGCCATGCCCACAGAACCGGTTGTTAACAAATTTGAATCCCACCCCTGCTCCCATGTATGAAATCTGCATCTTCCCTGTCTAGGATCTGTACCTCCCATGGTTGTTATGTTGTGGTTATGTTTAGCCATGTAGAGTTTTGGTCATGCTTTCTTGTCGAAAGGGTAGACATGTATATTTACATTCATTTTTCACATTCATTCATCGCATTCATATCACTAGCATGGACAATAGTGGGTTTCAAATTTTTTTTACTACAAGTTCTGTGGGTGTGGCTTGTTTGGTGGTCATGTGACTGGGTGGGCATGGCCAACTCGGCAAGGTGGTGTGGCACCTTGCTGCGTGTGACGTTGAGTTGGCCATGCTCACTTAGTCACATGACCGATGCTGCAGAGACAGGGTGATTTCCCACGGACCTTCCCCCCTCCTCTGCTCTTGGACTGACAAAATAAAAGCCCAACTAAAGATCGCAACTGCCTGCCGAGTCTGCCTGCCGAATGGGTTTTGTTTTGGGATGGTTTTTGTTTTGTTTTTTGCCAGAAGCCCCTCAGAGATAAATTTGCACCGCCAAATCTTACTGTACCTCATTGTTGCGGCGCTGCCTGCTGCCGCTGCAGGCTCTGCTGAGGTTGTCTGGCTGCCTAAGTAAAGAACTGCACCAGCTCAGGGCGACTGTGAGGAGCAAGAGGGGAAGCCAAGGCGCTCTCCTCATAGCAGTCAACTTCACTCTCTCTCGCTCCAGTTATGTGCTCCCACCGTGCACAAGGAGCGTGAAAGAAGGCAGACACCGCGGGTGCATTTTAAAAGTCAGAGAACTTTGCCCAAGGCTTCCTATGTATACAGGGCCTACAGCTCTCCCAAAGATGAGTTGGCGGCAGTCTAACAAAATGTCTTCCAGCTCTTAAAGATTGACTTTAAGACTGCCCCCATGGAAGAAGCTGAGAATGAGAGCAAAAGTAGCAGGGGCGACAGGGGCATGTGATGGATCCCTCTGCGGTCCCCTCCCAGGTGACAGCCAGGGCTTCAGCACATCCTCTATTCCTCAGAGGCATGGTGTCTGCCTCCCTTCACACTCCTTGTGGAGGGAAACACATGCCTGTCACCCCCATCACCACTACTTTTGCTCTCGGTTCTCGACTTCTTCCATGGGGGCACTCTTAAAGTCGACCTTTAAGTGGTCCCAGGACATCCGCCCACCTGCCCAGCACCCTCCCTCCTAGAACACACTTTCTTCCTTTTCCTGGCGGATGCCATGTGGCCAGCAGGTGGCTACATGTCCCGGGGCTTCTTGTCCCCCTTGTCACGAGATGCTTGCAGCTGCTGTGTGTTTTTTCAGTGTGGCTGCAGTCCAGCAGCCACACCGAAAAAAGCATGCCCTGTTCTATGTGCCAGGCCTGGCAAGTCCGAGCAGCCAGTGCATAGAACAGGATGGTGCTGGACCATTGGAGAAGCGGAGCGAAGCTGGAGATCAGTAGCCACCTCTTTCACAGTGCAAGAAGCCTCCCCAAATCAGCCAGCTGGTCTATTCTTTCTCTGCCTGTTTGTTCTGTATGGCCGAGGAGGAGGAGACCAGCTGGCCAAAGGGGTGGCTGCTGGAGGCAACTCTTTTTCGGTCTCCAGATGAAAAGAAAGTGATTGTGGGGACAGCTTATTTGTTAAATGTATTTGCATACTCCTCTCCACTACTACAAATCTGAGAGTAATTTTTCTTTTTAACATCTACATGAAACCATTGAGAGAGTCATCTGTTGGTATGGGGTATGGGATCATCAGTGTGCTGGTGATACCCAATTAGCCAGACCATGATGCACCATGTTGCTGTGGTGGTGTTGACTGAGTGCCTGGAGGTTGTAAGGACCTGGATGGAGAGAAATCAGCTTTGACTGAATGCTGACAAGATGGGCTAACTCTGGGTTTTTGGGCCCCAGTCCCAGATAATGTTTCATCTCTGATTCTGGATAGGGCAGAACTGTCCTAGACTGAGTTCATGTGTTGTTTGGGGCCCTCCCAGGTTCACAGCTCCTGCTGAAGGTGGGGTGATAGTTGTGGGAAGGGGAGGGGCTCTGCACAAATTTGTCTGGTACACATCTTTTCCTGGACTAGGAAAACTCATGCCCTGATCATCTCCTGTTTGGATTTTCCAATGTGTTCTACAGGAGACTGCCCTTGAAGATTTCAGGAAGCTGTAGTTGACCCAAAATGTTTGTGTTGTGATGGGTGCTCTTCCCTTTGAAGTCTGGCAGAGTCCTAGTCTCTGAAAAGTACTTAAGACTTGACTTTCCCCCCAAGTGTTGGAATAGGGTGAGGTAGATGAATACAAATTGTGAGTGTCAGCGTTCCAAGTAACGACCTCCATGAAAGAAGACTCCAAGACTAGAAATTCCTCAAAGTTTCATTTTATTAGAGATGTCATATTGGCACATCTGGGAAAACCCAAAACTGAGAGTTCCAGGTTTTCCCCCACCCAAAAGAAAGGCAAGAATCCATCCCCTGCACTCACAGGTCCATCACATGATCCAATCGTATCTTCATCCCAACTGGAGAATACCTCCAGTCACTCCCCTCCAGGTGCAGGGCAATCATCCTTGACTCCCTGAGAAAGGAATGTTGTTGTGGCTAATCTTCCATCGCATCTTGCAATCCTCCCGCTTTCCCAGGCACTAAATGTGGCAGCCTGGAAGCTCCAAAGTAAAAAGTAAAAAATGGCTTCCAAGGCTGAACTGTGTTTGTGTGTGTGCATGCAAATGCCCTTGCTAGGTGGATGGAGAGATGGATGATAGATAGCCAGCTAGCCAGCCAGCCAGCCAGACAGACAGACCACAAACACACAGGCACTCAAACACACAGACATGCACAGATGAGCAATAAGATCTGGAGGAAATATATTTTGGCTCCTCACTGTGCTTCATAGTCCTTCACAACCTATAATAACTATTGTCTAGGACTGCTTTCAGCAGCTGGAAGGACTGAAGAGTGAGGAGACCATGAGCAAGAAGACCAAACCCAACAAAGCTTGCTAACTTTTAGAAACAATGGGACCAGTGGTGGTATTCATTTTTTTTACTACCGGTTCTGTGGGCATGGCTTGGTTGGCGTGGCAGGGGAAGGATACTGTAAAATCTCCAGTCAGAGGTAGTATTTGCCGGTTCTCTGCACTACTCAAAATTTTCGCTGCCGGTTCTCCAGAACTGGTCAGAATCTGCTGAATACCACCTCTGAATGGGACTACATTACTTCATGAAGCAACTTGGGGGGAGGGCATGCAATAAAGCAAAGCACCCTGCCAAAAGTTTGCACAAGGCTCATGAACATGTGTAACTGTGGATATCTCTTAACAAACCTTTCCTGCCACAGCTGCTGATTTTTGAGCAAGAAGTCACAGCCATAACACTGCATGTTGCAATCTGTCACTACAGTCTTACTCAGACATATATTTAGTTTGTATTTTTACAGTATATATATTCCCTCTTAGTGCCTAGAATATAATTTGTTTCCCCTCTTTAAGCCTCTTCCAACCAAGCAAACTATGTGGGATAGCCAAACAGCAGAGGGCCTCCTTTGTGGCTAAATCTGGCAATGGAAAAGGATTCTTGAAGGTTATTGAATAAATGTTGGTATAAGCTTCACAAATTCTTATCATTTTTCTTGCATTTAGTAGTGGTTATTCTTTTTTTTTCATTCTTCAGCCACCTTTGTGAACACTGAAAACCACAGTGTTATGAAAACTGAGCAAGTTAATGGCATTGAAGGCTTTTTCTGAAAGGCCAGCTTCAGAGTCATTAGTTTCCTCTACTCACACAAATAAGGAAGAAAGGAATATCAAACCTTCTACTCCTGTTCTCTAAAGAGCACCATAATTTCAGAAATATCAGATATAGATCACATAAGCAGATTGGTGCACACTTTGCCCACCGATAGGTTACTACTACTACTACTACTACTAATAAAAAGAAATGGAAGAGAATGCTGAACCGGGGGGGGGAGAAAAGAAAACCTGAAATCTTTTAGATTCAAATTAATCATAACCTCAATATGTAACAAATAAATAATGAATGATGAAGAGAGTCTGATGACTAAAGTATTAAAATTTATATGATGGTGCAGAATTACAGTAGAGTTGTAAAAATACGTATTCAATGAAATGTTCTTACCATATCTGTGGAAGTAGTAAACTCTTTTTACATGAATGTCCATTAGATTGGGGCTACCTTAGAAGTACAGTTGGGCTTTCCATAAGCCAAGATATCATCTGGGTCAGACAGGAGGTTAGGAGGATGGTTCTTTGAGGTCTCATCCATGAAGTAGAGGGAGTCGCATTAGCAATCTGGTGCTAACTGGTGCTATGGAGGTGGCCGATATTGTTTTTGTTAACTTTCAACACAACTAAAAGAGCCTTGGTGGCTCAGGCTGTTAAATGCCTAGCACTTAAAGTTCCAGCTGCCTGCAATTACTGCAGGCTCGAATCCCACCAGGCTCAAGGTTGACTCAGCCTTCCATCCTCTCGGGGTAGGTAAATTGAGGACCCAAGATTGTTGGGGGCAATAAGCTGACTTTGTAAAAATGCCACTTAGTAATAAGCAGGCATATACAATGGAATGAAGACTATTGCTGAGCGCATTGGGTTGTATCCCTAAAATTGTAAGCCACCCTGAGTCTTCGGAGAAGGGCGGCATATAAATCTAATTTAAAAAAAAAACACCATTTTTCATTCCAGGCTAAAACAGCTAACAGTGATCCTACATAGAACTCTGAAATATTTCATTACAACCAATCTTTGCATCCAGCACCTCTTTGTTGTAAAGCAGGTAGTCCTTGACTTACAACAGTTCATTTAATGACCATTCAAAGTTACAACAGCACTAAAAATGTGACTTTTGACCATTTTTCACACTTATGACATTGCAACAGACCCATGGGCACATGACCAAAATTCAAATGCTTGTCAAGTGATTCGTATTTATGCAGTGTCCATGAGTCATCGGCTTTTGTGACCGTCTGACTAGCAAAGTCAATGGGGAATCCTGATTCACTTAACAACCATGTCACTAACTTAACAAATGCAATGGTTCACTTAATAACTGTGGCAAGAAAGGTCATAAAATGGGGCAAAATTCACTTAATAACTGGCAAACATTTAAGTAATATTTGTCATGATACACCTGCTGGGCTGCAAATACTCTCTGACACTCTCCAAAGCCATGGAGATTTGAAGACTGCTTGTGCTAGCAATGACTAATGGAGCAGCACCAGGGGTGAAATTCAAAATGTTTCCCTACCAGCTCTGTGGACGTGACTTGGTGGGCGTGGCTTGGTGGGACTCAGTCTCTAAAAGGAAGAAGGTGGGCAGGTGTGGGCAGGGCCAACCGATTCAAATCGTCCCTACCACCTCTCCTGAGGTGGTGTGAGGTGATTGAATTTCACCCCTGAGCAGCGCAAATTACTTGTATTGCCTGTTTTTTATGTACACCGCCCTGAGTCCTTCGGGAGAGAGGGCAGCCTATAAGTCCAAATAAACTGAAACTGAAACTTAAGAGGAAAAGGAGAACAATCAAGATTGGGGGTGACGCAACCAGGGGTGGGATGCTACTGGTTCAGCCAGGTTCTATAGAACATGTAGCTCTGAAGAGCAGCTGACACCGAACAGATTCAGTGCAACAACCTTTTGGTCGTCTGTTTGGCCCACCCGTCTTCCCGGGCTCTTGGCTGTCCTTTATTTCCTGTTTTTTCAACTTCAGCTGTTTTGCGTGGCACGGCTGAGGTTGAAAAAGCAGGAAAGAAGAGGATTTTCAAGCACTGCGCACCCACACGCAGCGCTTGTCAGCTGTCCACAGCACAGCTGATGTTTTTTGCAATTGTTTTACATGTGCAGGCACCACGTATCAGGCATGTTTAAAGCACACTTTGACTGAACTGGTAGTAACACTGGTTGAATCCCACCCCTGGACCCAACTATGCTCTCAACACTTCTCCCTTTTAAAATGTTATGTGGTAACAAGGGAAGAAAGGGCCTTTCTATATCATCTGAATTTTTATCCACCTTATGGCTCATCCTGTCAGTGAACCCCTGACCCTGATGGTGGCACGTTTCTCTTTTAGCAAAAGCATTTCCTCCCACCCTAGACACACACACCCCCGTACACACATTTATCCCCAGCCAGGACAGCTTTGTGTTTCTTGGAATCTGGCAGTGTGGGGCTTTTTGTGGTTGTTGATTGGTATAAACAATCTGAAAGGTCACACATTCTCTCCCTTGCAACAGCATTGGGGGAATAGAAGGCATCTCAAATTAAGAACCACAAGGATGTAAATATAGGAGCGACCAGTTAGGCTAAGATAATCTCTACCAGCTCCCTTGTCCCATCAGGTCTTTTTTTTAGGAATGAAAACATGGATCTTGGGTGAGACATGTTTTCATGGCAGAGAGAGAATTTGGATGCTGCTGATTGATGGGCATGGTCATGTTGCTTTGAAAATCCATGTCTCAGATTGGCCTTGCTATCTGGCATCCAGTGGAGCATCATCTGACTGAGAATAATCTTTAATCAAAATGAAATCATCTCCCTGGCTTCATGCAAAAGCATGGATGTTTATAGAAGGCAGTGATACTAAGAGTCTGCTTATCCTATATTTCTAACCACCAAAGAATCTCCAGGTTCTTTCTCAGCTTTACTACTAGATGTCCTTTTTTGTTGTGGTTGTTGAAAATGCCAAGGATTGAAAATGAAATCTGAGCTGTGGACAAATCCTCTATGTATGGCTGGAATCATTGTTTGAAGGAATCTGAGTTCAAACATAGACATGGATTAGGAATAAGCCAGATCTCTGAGTCCTCCCCTTTTGCCCAATTAGAAGTAGAAATATTTTAATATCCAGAAGAGAGAAAATAGAAAGTAGTCTTTTTTAACCAGAAGTATTGAATTTTAACTCCCAGAATTCCTACTTAATATGGCCAGATTTGGAGAAAAGCAACTTTATTTTCCTTTTCTTCCCAGAAAAGGATTAGCATATCAAGTTTCAGGCTGCTGTCTCTGAGAGAACCTCAAGAGAATCAGCTTGGAAGGATATTCGTCACATGGAGGAAACATGTAGATGCAAGAAAATTAAATAATCATCCTGGAGCATAGAATTTTAGAATATAATTCCTGTTCAGAATTATACTTTCGTATACTGGTCATAAGTAGTCACACAGAAACTGAATCCCATCCAAGCCTTGGTAGCTGTTTCAAAAAAGACAACTATGGTGAACACAGTATCAATAAATCATGTATAATTGCATGCCATTTGATTGATTGATTAAATATATATAAATCTCTTTAAAATATCCATTAGATCCAGCCTGTGGCAAAATACAACTTCATTATCCAGTCAACAAAACAGAAGATGCAGAGAGCTCCTTAAAGCACTTCAATGGAATTCAAAGGCCTGGATAAAAAGGTTCTTCTTTCACAATTGATCAAACTTCTGAGGAAAGTTAATACATCCTCAAAACCAGAGAGTCTTCAGTTTTAGAATTCTACGAGTGAGAAGTTTCCTGCTCTTTAGTTACTTAAGTATAAGAGAGTGGTGATTCTAAAAAGTGGTTTCTCTCCATAAATGTCAGAGGCATGGCTAGTACAGGACCAGACTAGGATATTTAAAAGCTATTTCGGTCCTAAATAATTTAAGGCATGAAAAAGTCCATCCTGAAATCTGGCAGTGATTCTGACTTCACATGTCACTCAAGGTGAAGTTGACTATATTGCTTTTTTCCCAAGAGAAACTTCCAAGTTATCTTCAATTGAGCCTCATGTAGAGTAGCTACAGTAGTTACATCATCATTATCAACATAGTAGTTCAAATATGAAGTTAATAAGGTATGGCCAAGGGCTTTTGATACAAAAAAAGAATTAGACTGTTCAATTGGCCAGAAATGAAAGCATCCACTCAGCTTTAAGGTTGTCTAGATCTTTTGTGATAAGTTGGGTCCAAGATTACTCTCCATACTATTTACCACCTGCTTCAAGTGAAACCAATTCCTTTCAGAAAGTGGCATTTTCTTCTTTTTCTAGACTTGGGAACTACACATTAGTAATGTACCCTGCACCTTATTAAGATTCAGTCTCAGTTTATTGGATTTCATTCATTCCATTATTGACCATAGACAATGGTTCAGTTTCTGCCATTCATTACAGATTCAGATAGAATAGAATGGAGATAATCTACATATTGATGGCCCATAACTCAATTTTTCAGATTATTGCACCTGCTGGCTTCATATCAATATTGTACAGCCAACAAAACAACGTAGAACTCAATGGCACTTTTCAATTAAAGCTTTACAGGAATATAAGATGTTCCCTTCACTAAGGATTTTTTATATATATAAATAGAGTTGAAGGGAAAAAACAACCATTATAACTATATCTTCAACTCTTACCTGACAAAGTTGTTTCAGGAGGATAATGATGGTTGATGATATCAAAATGTGCCAAGAGATCTAAGAGAAGCCATCACATTTATTAAATCAATTTTGGTTGCAAACCTAAACTTTACTTAGTACTAATTGAAAGTCAGTCCATTTGATCCAGCCAAATTTATAGTTGTTTGATTATTATGTATCTTACTCTCTAAAAGGGGATGTTAAACACATAGTTGTCAAAACACAGACTAGCATCTAAAGAAGTTTACTAGTGTTTCTTTCAAAGTCAATGAACACCATCCTTTTCTCAAAGAAACATTCCATGGACCCACTGACCCAGCTAACTTTGATTAGCCACAGTTGGAAACAATCCAAGGAACATGTGTTGGGGCAAACCATGTGTGGGGTCCCTTACTGAAGCCGCAGTTTAAACTGTCTATCAGCTGAAGTAGAAATCATCACTGACATATACCTGTCATTTAGATGAGAGAGAATTTCAGTTCTTTCTTTATATTATGCAAATATGTCCGCAATACATAATTGTCCTCAACTTAAGTGGAGGTCTTTTAAAAATTTCATTTTAAGAGGACAGCTTTCCCACCACGTGAAAGCACCACTGGGTGCTTCTTCTTTTGGTGATAGATCAAAACAATATTCGCCTTCTGTCTGAAATAGATTACATTATATTTTCTTTTTAATTTAGCACTGTTTTCACTCAAGGGTTACTTGCATACAGGTAAAACCATTTTTCTCTTCTATTTCCTTTGAAATGCTGGCTCATGATTTAAACTTCCTGGCTGGAAAATAGCTGGAGAAGCTTTGAATGTGTCAGAGGTGTCACGCTCAGGGGAAAGTGGAGATCCGCAGGATACAGACTTGAACCTGCCCATTTCCCCATTCCACAGATTTTTTTTACCTAAACCTTGCTTCCCCCAAGTGCCGACAGGACTTGGTTAGCTTTTGAAGCCCATCCTGTCCCTCTGCTTCCTGCCCTTTCACCCACAATCAGAATGATAAAACAACACTAATCCTAAGACTTCTTATCAAAATAAAAAATATTATTTTAGATATTGTTGCTTCATTTTTTGAACTTGAGGTTTTCTATCCAAAAACCAACTTTGGTAGCCTGTGATGATGTGTGAAAGATACCTTACATTTGTAAAGTTTGGAAGAAGTTTGGATCATTATGAATATTCACCTTTGTTTATGGGAGGTCTGAATGAAACTATGGTTCAAAGAAGTGAGGACATGTTTTGTTGCTTTCTTCGACATCATTCAAGTGTCACAATTACTGGAGACTGGGTAGTGTAGTGATATATGGGTCAACAAAAAAGAAAAGAAAAGTTTGATCAAACATGGAACCTTTTTTTAAAAAAATCATATTTTATGTTAATGTAACTAGGCAGGATGCCACATACCCTGCTAATCATCTAACATCATACAACCACCTTCCCTCTGTTTTGGGAAGGTAAATAACAAAAGCTCACAGTGGTTACTGTGATATTCTGAGCTTGAGACATTGCCATTTTAATATGTATGCTCTTCTTGACCCATTGGTGACTTTTAATACCATTGACCGTGATATCCTTTTGGGCCACCTTAGGAAGTTGAGGGCAACATTTTGTTCTGGTTCATCTCCTTCCTCTGAGGCCAGTCGCAATTGGTGTTGATAGGGAGCAAGAGGCTCAGCCTACAACACCTTTGTTGTGGGTTGCTGCAGGGCTCAGTGTTCTCTCTATGCTTTTCTAACATCAACATGAGGTCATCCATCTCCATGGGACGAATTATACATTTCTGCCCCAGGGTGAACTAAGTAATGCTCTGGATATCCTTTTGTTGAAGGCTATGTGGGTCTGGTTAGGGAATAACAGGCATCAGCTGAACTCTGTTGAGATGGAGTGAGTTATGTTGGGTGGGGGGTTCCTTTGCATCTGGGAATTTATCATCTCTGGTTTGGGTGTAGATGCACTATTTCAGATAGATATGGTATGTAATCTGGGGTTCCTTCTGGATTCTTGGGTCTTGCTCAAGCAGCAGGAGACAGTTATGGATAGAAGAGCAACTTTGTGTTGGTCACCAATTCTACCCCTTTCTGGACCAGGAGGCCCCTCTCTCAGTCAGTCATCTCCCTTTTGGACTATTGCAATGTGGTCAACATGGGGCTATTCTTGAAGTATATCCAGAAGCTCAGGCATTACAGAACATGGCTAAATGAGCAATTGTGGGTATCCCAAAGATGGCACATGTAACACCTCTGCTACATGAACTATATTGGATCCTAGTCTGCTTCCAGGTCCAATTCAAGATGTTGTTTGATTATGAGCTTAAAGCTTTACATGGCATATGGCTAGGTTAAAATTCAATAAGAAAAAGATCTTTCCTTGTAGGTGCTGATGTTGAACGTTTTCAGGTCCAATATTATTGAGCCTTTCCATTGCTGATCAAGAAATTCCCTTTGCACCAAGCTATTTTGGCAATTCCACACAATTCTTCTCTTCTTATCCCATAGTAAGAAGGTAGATGGGCAATTTAAGCAAGTGCATAATGTAGAATAGTAGTGCCAAGATCTGACGATGTGGAGAGACCTGGCTCATAGAGGTGGTGCAGGCTGTTAAACACCTAGCATTTAGTGCAGGCTCGAATCCCACCAGGCTCAAGGTTGACTCAAACTTCCATCCTCCTGGGGTAGGTAAATTGAGGACCCAAGATTGTTGGGGGCAATAAACTGACTTTGTAAAATTGCTGCTTGGGGGGCCCAAAAAAGCCCTAGTAATAAGCAGGCATATACAATAGAATGAAGGCTATTGCTGAGCACATTGGGTTGTGCTCCAAAGATTGTAAGCTGCCCTGAGTCTCCGGAGAAGGGCGGCATATAAATGTGAATTAAAAAAAATAGAATCTCCAAATGTTGGATACAACTGAATGGATAACATCATCAACATCATAATGTAGAATTTAAAAAAACCCTTAGAATATATAGTAAATGTTTTTCCTATCTGAAACTAATCAAATGTGTTGGGGCTGCATCAAAGAGTTTTCTGGAAACAGTATTCCCAGTACATAAAAATCATTCTAGTCATGAAAGGCTGATCTAGCACTTGTCAAAGATATGGTATCATTGCAGTAATCATGTAATCAACTCTCAGTTGGTTATGGCAGGCATACTACATTTTTTAAAAAAAATGTTATTCATAATATATATTTTATGATTTAGGAGTTTTTAAAGGTTGATGTCTTAATGCATAAGAATGAAAATATTAGGATTTTATTTATATATGTATGACTAGATAAAAAAAATTCATGGCAAGAAGCTTGTCAGTTTTCCAAAAGGCTAAAACTATTTACAGCGATTTTATTATATCTGAAATTACTAGTAACATAGAAGGTTTTTAAAAAAAACATTTTTGTTGAAAAATGACTAAGTCTGAAAGATTTATTATTGTCATGGTAATGTTTGCCATTAGCCAGACTACACTTCCTGCTGTTTCATGACATACATCCAACTAAATAAATATTAATTGATGAATGTTGACATTTAGGGCCTGATCTAATTCTTGCTAAAAGTCAACGGAAATATTCAAATTGTCTTCAATGGGAAGTTAGATAATGTTCATTAAAAAAGAAAAAAGAAAAGGAATACGTAGCTTAATGGAGTTGACACTCTGCTGAGAACTATATCTCATTTGCTTCCTGACTTCATACAAATTTAGTCTGGAATCTTAGTCTTTCCTTGTAAAAGGCAGGGCAGATGTCACAGCCATATTAGGCTGCAAAAATGATGATGATAGAATAGAATAGAATTCTTTATTGGCCAAGTGTGATTGGACACACAAGGAATTTGTCTTTGGTGCATAAGCTCTCAGTGTACATAAAGAAAAAATAAAATATATTCATCAAGAATCATAAGATACAACACTTACTGAAAGTCATAGGTTACTAATAAGCAATCAAATCCTACTAAGGAACAAATGAAACAATATAAATTGTGAAGATACAAGCAGTACAATTATAGTTAGAAGAGATAGGTAATAAGAAAGATGAGAAGAATGATAGTAATACAGACTTACTAAATAGTTTGACAGTGTTGTGGGAATTAGTTGTTTAGCAGAGTGATCACATTTGGGGAAAAATGATTATTTTTTGATGATATGATGATGATGATGATGATGATGATGACCATCAACATCATGCATCATTTATGAAATTAAATAGGAAGGGTTAAGAGTTGTATTAGGCACTTTTGTTTGCATCATAACCATACAACCTTTCAGAATGGATGTATTAATCATCTAAGACATGTTGAACAACATCTATCTTTATCCCTCCTTCATCAGCTCATCATTAGATTATTGGGCTGATGTTTATTATAGTATATTTTCACAAGTTCCACAACTCTTGTTAGTTAAAAAATAAGGTTTTATCCCATTAGTCCTTAGGTGGAACACCCTCAAGAAATAGCAAGATCATAAATTAGATTGGAAAGTTGAACAAAAAAATCTCTTAAGATGATATTGGCAAATCATTGCCAAATTGTTGCTCAAGGCACTATAGGTAGCCATTGAATTATGACTGTAATTGAGCCCTGCAATTATAAATTGTGATGGTTGTGAAGTGGGTCATCATGTGAACCAGACCCAATTTTATGAACTTCTTTGCAGTGGTCATTAAGCAAACATGGCTGTCCTTAAGCGAATATAATAGTCGTTAAGTGAACACATTGTTCACTATGGAGCAGGTTTTGCTAGAATCCAGCAATAAGCACCAGTTTCTGTCAAAGCCATAATAAAAGCACCAGTTTCTGTCAAAGCCATCATAGTCTTATGACTGTGGGGCACTGCAAACAACTGTAAAGCTTGACCGGTTGCTGAACATCCAAAATGTAGTCCTATATGATCTTGTGAGGGAGTCGAAGTTGGATCTGCAAACCCAGGTTGTAAGTAGCTTTGGTGAGATTCATCATAACTTTGAACAGTCACAAAGTGACCAGTTGTAAATCAAGGAGTACCTGTATATGAATATGTCCATAAAGTCAGGAACAATGGAGCTCAGCTCAAGAGGGGCTTTATCTTTTTTTGTTTTTACATAATACTGTTTGAACTAGGAATTGGTATATTTCTCAGATTCATTTTCTTGCAAAGCTGTGAAGTTCAGTTAAAACCTGAAGGTTTATTTGAACTTGAGGGTTTTATTTAGTTCATTCTAAAAATATTTAGTGCATATTTCTCCCTATATATAGTACTATATACACACAGACACACATATTGCAATTTTATCTAAAATATACAAATATTTACAAATGAATTTCCCTAATATAATGTATTTTATATTGTTAACGCGAATATGCATTTTTATATAGACTTTTTACTAATTTTCTGTTTTAATTGGTATGCGTTGTAAAATTCAGAATAATTAGTACATCAAATGATTTTAAATTTAAACATTATTTTATTTGTTATTGGCACAAAACATATTAAAAAGAAAAAGAAAATATAACATAGCACAGTATGTAGATGAAAAATAAATAATTTCAAATGATAACAAATTCTATTTCCTGAATTTCTCTCAAAAAGTGAAATTATATACATTTGCATTCAAAATATTCCCCTCCCATTTCTAGTCTGGACCAAACAAGTGAGTTTGTTTCCTGATCACACAAAACTAAGCATTTCTGAGCCTCCACTTCCCAGTAGAAATGCAGGAAACCTCAAACCCAAAGGGCTTTTGCGGGGAGGGGCTTGTCTTTAAACTAGGTGAGTTCTAATTTGGTAGAAACTCTCATCCCACTGAATGAAGGTCAGTAATATTTTTCACCTGGGATATTCAAGTTGAGGCTCTAGAACAGGGCTGTCAAACTCCTGGCCATGGGTCGGATGAGTCACATGCTGGCCACGCCCTGCCTGGATTAGTGGAGGGGGAAAAAGTCCCAATAGGTCACATGACACCGCCATGACAATGTTTGACACTCCTGATCTAGAACTACATATGTTCTCCCAAATCTTTAACTGTAGGATCACTAGCTCCTCTCCAAAATTGCCACTGAATTGTAGCTTTGAAAGTAATCAAAGAAAAAAAACATCTGGGAGATAATTAAATGTATTTAAATTTTGTTGCATTTTCTAAAAATATAAATTAAATGAAATTTACTTCTTATTATGCTCTCTCCCACTGGTTATTGTGCAGCCCATATTCAGGAACACTGAAAGGCTAATTGCAACCTCAGGCCCAAATATGTGAAATTTTGGAAGACTAAAGTAAAAATATATTTTCAGTTTTAATTCATCCCTTCCTCACAATGAAACCTTTACTCCAATTTTCCCAATATAACTCACTGAGTGAGGCATCTGGAAGCACAGCCACCCAAAAATCTGTCAGAGATACATGGAAAAGTTAATCCTCCAGTTCCTTCAGTTATCCTAATTCTAAAATCTTGGGATCAAAGGTCAAACCCACCACTTTTATTTGTGTCCAGAGAAGTTGATTTCTTGACTTGTGGACTTCAACTCCCAGAATTCTTCAGCCAGCCATGAAGGGACTATAATTCCCCACCTCTGCTTTAAAGAGTAAAGGGTGTCCATGATATCCCTCAGAGACAACTTAATAGCAATAAAATATAGACTTATATACTGCTTTATAGCCCTCTCTAAGCAGTTTACAGAGTCAGTATATTGCTTCTGGGTCCTCATTTTACCTACCTCGGAAGGATGGAAGGCTGAGTCAACCTTGAGCCTGGTGAGATTCAATTTGCCAAATTGCAGGCAGCTGGCTGCATCAGAAGTAGCCTGCAGTACTGCACTCTAACCACTGTGCCACTGAGGCTCTGGATCAGACTGAAGAAATGATAGAAGAAGAAAAGAGTATGCCTGTGTTCCAGAGGTGGTATTCAGCAGATTCTGACCAGTTCTAGAGAACCGGTAGTGGACATTTTGAGTAGTTCGGAGAACTGGCAAATATCATCTCTGACTGGAGATTTTGCAGTATCCTGCCCCTGTCACACCCACCAAGCCATGCCCACAGAACCGGTAGTAAAAAAAAAAATTAATCCCACCGCTGCTGTGCTCAATGATGCCAAGCTGCCAGGAAAAGATTATTATACCACAGACATCTCAGAAACAAAATATCTTGGAACTATTTCCGGTAGCCAGGCACACCATGCATCTGCCAACACGAGCCAACAGTTTCAGGCGTTTGCGATAATAAAATCTCTTAAAGAACACTTTAAGAAATGCACATTCTTGGCTTTCCATTAACTTCAGTAGTCACACAAACAATGAAAAGAACTCTCTTTTCATAAAACCAGAGGCAGCTGTTTATGAGGAGTTCTTTGTGGAGACTTGAAGGTTGTAAAAGTGAAGGCTACAGAACTGAAAAGATTTGTGTGTGTGAGTTCTTCTGGTCTCTGATGTCTAGGAATTGCAAGGCGGATTTTGTCTTATCAATCGCTAGGCTAATGCTGGCTTACCTATCAATCTTTCTACATATTGGCCAGTCTTAGCAATCTGACCTATATCGAAATACATTTTATCTTCTCCCAATGTTTTGGTCTAAGGGTCCAATTGATGCAGACTGGTAATAATTCTCTATGATCTAATTAATCCCCTGAGAAGCTCAAATATGAGTGTCCTTCCTGCTATTTTATTTTCATGGTATCCTTTATCTGTGAAATTTTCTTCTCAGTTTGAAAAGGACTCTATAGACATGCATCAGCTTCTCAAAGGTCTCCTATGAAAACATTAGAATTAACAGAACAGTGTATTAACATTTTATATCTTATGATTGTAGTATGTTAAATTTTAGGCTTAAACATACAGAATCCCTGCAAATAATAATCATTTTATATGTCATAAATCAAGGTGAACAAAATTTACACTTAATGCACTGCACTTAACATAAATTAAAATAAGTAATGATGTAATGAATGACAATGCACTTGCAAAATGAATGGATGCATACTGCAAGTCGTTACATTTTACTCTGAATGAGAAAAATTGAGGCAATATACAATAATGCCGCATCTCCCAAAGATGTAAACTAACAATTTTAAAAGTCATATATTGTTGAAAACTGCACACCAACATTTGCTGCTAAATATCATCAATGTTTATAGCTATGATTATGATTATTGACACAAAAAAACAACAGTGTACACAGCAAATGAGATAACTATCCTGGGTTTCATATCACAAAACACTAGTCGAACACCTCCCAAGCGTTTAGGACTGTGTGATGTATCAGCGAATTATGCGAGCAGATCCCAGTAAGGTGGCCTTCTGCAGCTGACCAATGGTGATTTTGTCAGCACCAATTGTTTTTAAGTGCTTGCCTAGGTCTTTAAGCACAGCACCCAGTGTGCCGTGTATCACTGGACCACCTGCACTGGTTTATGCCAGAGGCTCTGCAGTTCGATTTTCAAGTCCTGATATCTGGTGATTTTTTCAAGTTGTTTCTCATCAATTCTGCTGTCACCAGGTATGGCAATGTCGACGATCCACACTTTTTACTTCACCATAATCATGATATCTGGGGTATTGTGTTCCAAAACTTTTGTCAGTCTGTATTTGGAAGTCCCATAGTAGTTTTGCATGCTCATTTTCGACCACTTTTTCAGGCTTATGATCCCACCAGTTCTTTGCTACAGGAAGATGGTAGTTGTGACACAAGTTCCAGTGGTCCATCTGAGTGAGTGTGTTGTAACGTTGTTTGTAGTCAGTGTGAACGATTTTCTTGCAAAAGCTCAGTATGTGATCGATGGTTTTGTCCGCTTCTTTGCAGAGTCTGCATTTGGGGTTGTTACGTTTGCATAGAGGGCAGACACTGAGTGCTTCAGAAGTTAATGAGTCCCAAGAATGCTTGCAAATCTGTTTTGCATTTTGGTCTGGGGGCTTCTTTGATTGCCTGAACCTTGGCTTCTGTGGGGTGTATGCCATGTTTGTCAATCATGTAACCCAAGAATTCTACTTTGTCAGTTCTAAGTGTGCATTTTTCTTCTTTGACTTTTAATCCCGCTTTTTTGAATCTGGTTAGGACTTCTCTGAGTCTCTCTTGTAACTGAGTGTCATTTTCAGCAGAAATTAAAACATCATCAAAATAGGGCACCACCCCTGGCAACCCTTGAAGCATTCTTTCCATAAGGCTTTGGAAGATGCCTGGTGCCACGCTTACTCCAAATTGCAACCTTTTGCATTTGAAAGCACCTCTATGGGTTACAATGGTTTGGGCTTCTGCAGTGGCATCATCAACTGTTAACTGTTGATATGCCTGTGCCAGGTCCAATTTGGCGAAAACTGTGCCCCTGCCAAGAGAATGTAATAAATGATGCACTACTGGAACTGGATATGTGCTCTGTTGTAGCGCATGGTTCAATGTCCCCTTGTAGTCTCCATGAATTCTCACAGACCCATCAGCCTTGACTGGTGTGACTATGGGTGTCTCCCACCTGGAGTGGTCAGTGGGCTCTAAAACCCCTTGGGCTATTAGTTTATCTAATTGTGCATCCATTTTTCCTTTAAGGCAAATGGGACCCTTCTGGGTTTTAAACGGATTGGTTGTACCTTGGGATCTAGGTTAAAGGTGATAGGGGTCCCCAAGTACTTGCCTAATCCATTGCTGAAGACCTCTGGAAATTCAGACTTCAAGGCCTCTTCCCACTCAGTGTTGCTCACGTGATTGATGCCAGTCACCTCGATGCCCAGTGGGTTGAACCATTCAAGTCCCATCAGACTTGGGCGATCCTTGTCCATGATGGTCAGGGGTAGATGCTTGGTGTGGCCTTTGAACTTCACGTTGAATTCTCTTGTTCCAACTACTGGAATCTTGTTCCCTTGGTAGTCTTTAAGAGTCAATGCTTGCCTCTTGAAGTGATTCTTTTGGATGTTTGGAAGTAGCCTGTGAATAGTGTCCCATGACACCATAGATAGGTATGAGCCTGAGTCCACTTCCATTTGGCAAGGCCTTCCTTCAATAAGTACCTTGACATGCACTTTTCTGTTTTTAAAGGAGAATGACCAATAGTTATTGTTTGATGAGTTTCATTCTTCCCATTTGCTTCTGTGCTGTGCCGCATCTTCTCACTGAGGTTGTTGGGCTTGAATTCTTTGTCTTTGGTTGCAGCAAACTTTCTTCTGCTTGGTGGAGTTCTGGATGATTTGCAGACTCTTGCTAGGTGTCCTCTTTTTTCACAATGGAGGCAAATGGTGTCTAGAAACTTGCATTCAGTGCGGGGGTGGCTTCCCCCACAACCTCTGCAGTAGAAATCTTGCCTCTTTCTTCCCAGGTCTTTCTTTTTCCTCCATTCTGAGTCTGTAAATTCCTTCCTCCACCTCACTGCAATCTGACTCAGAATCTAGTTCCTCCCAATGATTCGTAGTGGACTTTTCCCCATCAGGATGGCTCGTGGCCCTGTTCATCTTCCTCATGGCTGCTGCTGAGGACTTGGTAGCTTCTGCTGAAGAGGCTTCTTCTATGGCTTCTTTTAGTGTGATCTTAGGTTTCATTAATAACTTGCTCTGTAACACCTTGTCTTTAAGGCCCAGGACAAATCGATCGTGCATGGCCTCTTCTAAACTGTTGAATTCGCATGCACCCCCAATGTCTCTTAAACTTGCCACGAAGTCGTTTATGCTTTCTTGATCCCCTGATCACGGGTAAAACTCGTGTCTCTTAATGAGGCACGATACCTGTGGCGCGTAATGGGCTCTTAACAGCCTTTCCAAATCAGGCCATTCCATTACCTTCACGTCTGCAGCTCCCGCTAATGCCTTCGCCATCTTGAAAACTGCCGGACCGCAGTATGTAAGAAAGACCGCCCTCTTCCGCTTCTCAGAAATGTCGGCTAGATCGTTTCCTTCCAGATACATTTGGAAACGATCTGCATACGACTCCCAGTCTTCTGCCATCGGATCGAATGGAGCTGGGGGGGTGGTGTTCAGCGCAGCCATCTCGCTCTTCTTCTGTTCCACGTTGCCTTCTCTTCAGGGAAAATCCCACCTTCGTTGCCAGTGTTACGTTTGCATAGAGAGGCAGACACCGAGTGCTTCAGCTCTAAATGTTTATTGTGACTTTCAGCTCAGAACGGACCCGACTAGCTTTGCTGTGGCTGCTACTTATAGCCGGCAGCCGCAGCTGACAGCCAATCAGAGTGCAGGGTTTTCCCGCACTTTTTAAACCAATCATTTCCAACACTTTACAAGAACAATTCAAACTAAACCAATGATTTCAAACCTGCATACATAACAGGGGTCATCAGCAGATTTTTCTACTCTGGCTTTGATTGCATTCATTCTGATGGCTTGTTCTTGGGCTGCAAGAATCAGGCCTTCTGTCTCTTTCTTTAGTGTTCTGTTGGTCTTTTCCGTATCTACTTTTCCTTGGATCTTTTCAAGGAACTGTCTGTGAAGTGCTTTGTTACACCAGCTGTCAGCCCGAATTTGCATTACAGTTTTCCCGTATTGATTCTTGGTTTGCTGTACTTTGAGCATCATCATCATCATCATCATCATCATCATCATCATCATCATCATCATCATCATCATCATAAATTTATTTCCTACAAATCTCTCCATGGGGTTACCCTAGGCTGCTTACAATAATAAAAAGGAAGAAATGAAAAAAGTGTAAACAGAACAGAAGTAAAATAACAGAACAACGAAATAATATTGGAAAAATTGTATTTCAGAAATGAAGAAATATATCAGAGTACATAATAGAAGGTTTCATATTATTGAGTTACCTTATTAACAGCTTTATTACTAAAACTTTATTACTGCTTGATCAGGGGTTGGACTAGAATACCCCCAAGGTCCCTTTCAGCTCTATTCTGATTGAAAACATTTTAAGTGCAGATTAAGTCATGATTGTTGAAATAATGGTATATTAACTGAAAATGCTTATAACCCACCTTCACATTTCTCAGTATTTTAACCATTTGGTGGGGAAAGGGAAATTATGCATTTCAAGAAACTAATACTTCTTGGCTTTAAGTCAAACTAGACCACCACATATGAACAACATCTTTTTCCAAAACTGCACCTCAAAACATATGACTATAAGCTCCCTCTCTTGAATAGAACTTACAATTGCATTTCCTTTATTCTATTAAATAGGATTCTCGTATTAGGATTTTAAGTACTTTTTCAGTTCTTTCTGAACTCAGATCCCATATTCATAATTTATCCTTGATAGCCTATATGTGCAAACACACGCACACACATGCACAAACATGAAAATACAATGGTTTTCAGATTTAGAAAACATTGAGGCTTCCCTAGGAAGTGGACCCAAGCAAGTTAAGTTGGAGTTATTCAGAGTCAAGATCTTATAGTGCAAAGGTTTTAGCTAGTCAAGGAAGAGCTATGTGTATATTTATACTATGTATGGCACACAATTCATGTGTTTTTAAACTCCTTGTATTCTTTCAAAAAAAATCTAACTTGAAGTAACATAAAATGTTCCATCAAATATATATTTATCTACTCCAGATTATAAGTTACTCAGTATCCCTAAGGGGCTATTTCTGGGAGACTTTGAACAAATCTTCTGAATATATTTTCTGGAGAAGCAAGATCTACTTAAAAGATGAACCCAGGAGTATTTTTATAATGTAACTGCAGACTATATGCCAAGATCTCGTCTGATGTGATAACCATAAAATCTAAGATGAACTCTTGATTTTTGTACATAGAAGTTTACATCTGATGTATATTACAGTCCTAAACTAAACTTTGACATCATGTATCTTTCACACCACCCTTTGCCAGATATTCTTCCACTATTTTTCCACAGAATTTCCTCATCTTCCTTATTACCTATAACACATGCAAAATGCATAAACATGCTCATTCGATATGACATGATATAAATTGCTTTTTTTCCATTCTAGAAAGTTTGATACAGCACAGAATGAATTAATTCCCTTCTTTCAAATTTTGGAGTACATGAAAAATTTTCTGATGGGGTTAAAATGACTAGTTCTTACCAGATCCAAAGCCTTCAAAGTCTAAATATGTTGAATAAACTCCATGGATATACAGAGATTATTCCCACTTTAACCATGGTCACAATGCAACACTGGGCACGTTTTCTTGGGTGTTTACAGTGGTGGTATGCTACCAGTTCTGACCAGTTCAGCCAAACTGGTAGTTAAAAAAAACTACCCATACGACCAAACTGGTTTTTCCTGACGATCAGCTGAGAGGATAAAAGAAGCAACAAGTGTGTGGGCGGGTAGGAGGGTCACTCTTAACTTTTCATTTCTTCATCCTCTCAGCTGATTGGTGCATTAGGGGCATGCACATGCATGTTAGGGGCACGCGTGCATGCACACATGTGCAATCACCCACCGAACCAGTAGCAACCAAGGTAGGAACCCATTACTGGGCATTTGGCAGGAGTAGCAAACACCCTTCAATTTAATCCATGGTTACAATGGGTTACTTACACTTACAGCTCTCTCTCTCTCTCTCTCTCTCTCTCTCTCTCTCTCTCTCATGCATGTGTATGTTTGTGTGTGTTTCTACTGGTCCTATCTGGTCTGGCAGGTTGAGTATTCTTAGGTTCTGCCTCCTGTCTTCTCAAGAAATATGCCTTTTCTGCCATAGCACCTACCCTATGGAACATTATCCCTTCAGAGAGCCTTGGTGGCTCAGGCTGTTAATTGCCTGCACTTAAGTTCCAGCTGCCTACAACTGCTGTAGGCTCGAATCCCACCAGGCTCAAGGTTGACTCAGCCTTCCATCCTCTCGGGGTAGGTAAATTGAGGACCCAAGATTGTTGGGGGCAATTAGCTGACCTTGTAAAAATGCCGCTTAGTAATAAGCAGGCATATACAATGGAATGAAGGCTATTGCTGAGCACACTGGGTTGTATCCCAAAATTGTTGAGTCTCGGAGAAGGGCATATAAATGTAATTAAAAAAAAAAGTTGGCCTTGACCCAGCTGGCCTTTCAAAAAGCTTTAAAAATCAAGTTTACAGCCCTGGGTGTGTTAATAACTGATGATAGCAGTATTTTCCTATCTGCTATGTATTTTAATTTTTATATTTGTCATTATAATTATTTTTATCTTTACTTTTAATATTGCTTGCCACCCAGAGTCACTTTTTGATATTGGCAGCTATATAAATCAAATAAATAAATAAAGTCTTCTAGAATTACCTTTATCAAGAAGACTATAATAGTCCAAGGATGATAATATTTCCCTTACAAATGTTGCTAATTAGAAATCTTGCAAAAGACTTTTTTTTACTATTTATATTTCCCTGTGCAAGCTACTTCTCCCTGGTTTTTTAATAAGTGTGGCACTGCACTGTTCCATTGTTTTTTAGACATTTGAGATAGAAAGGCTGAGGAGTAGAGGGTGAATCCCTTATACCTCACTTCTCCACAAAATCCCCATACAGGTATGTATACAGGTATGTATATGCATTCACTATAGAGATAGAAATACATAAATGTGTTGGTTTTCAAACCAGAAACCTTCTACTTACAGTGCAAGTTTTATAGTCACTCTGCTGTTATATCATTCCTGTTATAAATAGTTTGAAAGACTATTTGAGATCCACAGGGATGTAATAAAGCATTTTCTATTTTAAAAGTGGTTGTTGTTGTGCCTGAACATATGTGCATTTTGATGCTTTAATTTGTGTGTCTGTGTGTGTGTGTCTCTCTCTCTGTGTAGATAAATAGATAGATAGATAGATATAGATATAGATATAGATATAGATATAGATATATAGATATAAATACAGATAAAGAGATATGGCCGGCAGAGAGCTGCAGGAGGCCATCCAGGCTGAAAATGGGGCATGGGTGGGCTGCGTGTAGTCCTCTGTGCCCCGTTTTGGTTGCCATAGGCACTGTGGGCCAGTCCTTTGCTATTTCCAGGCTGGCCCCATGAGCCAGATTTCAGTATCCCATGGGCCAGATCCGGTCCGTGGGTCTTGAGTATGACACCCCTGATATAGATAGATATATACTGTACATATGTCATATAAGACTTATCCCCAGGAAGGAAAATGATTGGCAATTGCTTTCCGGGACAAAAAGGTTGAGGGCACAACAGCAATGGGAGTTGTTTTTTGGATTGAATAGTTTGAAAGTTATTGCCAAAACATCTCAATTCAGATGTGATTTTCTTAAGCCAGGCTAGAATCAACTCACAACACAAAAGTAGCTTAATGATGCAATGCAAATACCTCTTTTTCCTCACTGCCTTTATTTCATCTCCTGCTTATCACCAGCAGCAATTACTTTTTTAAACAAAACTCTTAAGATGATGATCAAAGTTTTAGACTTTTTTTTATTTTGCTATTGTGTCTGTGTTTAAGACAGGGGCCCCTAACCCCCCAGTCAATGGACCAGCACTGGGCCGTGGCATGTGAGAAATCGGGCCATGCAAACAAGCGAAGTCCCATCAGTGGGATGCAGGCAGCACGTGAAACCACACCCCCTCTGGTCAATGGAAAATCTCTCTCAACAGACCCAGTCTCGAGTACCCAAAAGGTTTGCTGATTTAAGATATTCAGTGCCAACGTCTTGAATGGTAATTTTTCTTTCAGATTTATGTATCTTTTAGATTTATGTCATCATAATAGAATTCTTATGCTTTTCACTAAGAAAGTACTACAACTCTAATCTCAGAAGTGTATGGCTAGTTGACGAGAGCTCAATAGCTTGAAATAGATCTATACCCAAATATGGGTCTCCCTTTATTTCTTTGTTGGTAAATATAAATTCAGCACAAAAATAGTTTGTCATGAAAGCGACTGCCTGTGAAGACTCCTAGATTGGGGCCAAAAGGAGAAAGCAGAAGCAATAGGCTCTGTTCCATATTTGGGTAGACCAGGTTGCCTTGATTAAAAAAACCCACTTATTACAACTCTAGTGCATATGGTAAATGATCTGACTCTACATTTAAAAATGTTATATTCGGTTACCTCTATAGATACAAATACTCCCTTAAAAGAAGTTCATGACTAACACAACTTATTGTAAATGAAATTCTACTGTATTTGCCAACTAAGAAGAAATAACCCTTGCCTTAAAAATGTCTTGGCATCATCAAGTAATGCTGGCTATGGCCTGTGTATGTGTATGTATGTGTGTGTTGTGTGTAACAAGCTGTTTTCTGCAAACAAACAAACAAAAAAACCCAGTGAAATAAAAGCGGTGCATGGATTTGCTTCACTAGAATCAATATACGTACATAAGCCTATATCATATTTTTGTTATCCTTTTTCTTCTACACTGGCCATAGAATTATTTCCCTCCCCCGATTTTGGATCTGGTTCTCCAATCAAGTTCTTATATTGATTGCTCCCATCTCATCTCAACTGGATGAGACAGAAAGAGTGAATGGAAAGCCAAGGGAGAGCATAGCCAAAGGCCTGGCTTTAGTCTGGGAGCCAAAATGCAAACTGAGCCATTGGAGCTAGTTGTACACAAATGAGAAGGAAAATGCATAGTGATGATAAATAACTTCACTATGGCTTCCAGCTCAGTGTGCCAGAACATTTTTGTTTTGGCTGTGTTTCTTAAGAGCTTGCTTGTCTCTTTCTCCCTGTAATTCCTCCCTAGCAGACAAAAAGGTATTACCATCTACCGATAAAATACTCTTTGGAATTTGGACACATTCTACATTTTTGATTGAAATAATTCTATATAAAGTGTCAGGGTTAGGTAGGCTGTCTGTAGGTACACCAACAGCTTGCAAGTGGCCTTGCCAACAACTTGCAAGTGGCCTTTCAGATTGCATGCACTATCAGTTTGTTACTCATTACAGATGATTAGGGTGACATTTGTATGCCTCCAACTCCTACTGGATTTTTCAATAGAATTAAAAGTTGGAATCAGATGCTTTTCACCACCTTGTAGTAGCCAAAATGGTATCAAAAGCAGGAACCCTGTATATAACACAATGGCTTTCACCAACAAGCATTAATTGTATGTTATGGAATTCCCATAATATGCAAAATATATTCTCTCTCTGACAAAATATGCAACATAAAATACAATATATTGAACATAATATATCCAAGTAAATAACCACAAAATATCAAACATCGTATCAGTAAATAACAGTAACAGTAAGAAAATAACAAAGCAATCAACCAATGATGAACAATCATTCATCAGAAACTCTCCAAAAAACATTTGGCTTTCACTTAATGTACTTCGGGAAAACCATTAGCCAGATGGCCTATTCAGCTTTGAGAGGGAGGCTGTTCAAGAGCATGGATACCATGATAGATAAGCAAGATTTTTTAGCTTTAGCTACTGCTTCTATTTTTATACTTATGAGCTCATACTTCTTGGATGCTACAGTTTGATAATAGCATTGATTCTAAGCATTATCCTACAGAAGTAGTGTGATTGGCTTAAATGCCTGCTGTAGAATGGAAGATTGTATAAGTTTTGCTCCATCTAATGTTTGATTGTAGGAGGAAATGACAAAAAAAGGAACTCTGTGCTTATCATATGTAATATAAACTTTTATATATAAACCTTGTGACAGGATCTCTACTAGAACCTTAGCTGTTTCTGAGCCACTTGTTAGGCAGATATTTTAAAAGGTAATTGTTGCTCAGGAAGCAGACATAAATCAATACAGTGCTATGGGCATTTGTATTTATCATGTGATCAAGAATCACACACCAGTGCATTGGGTTGTTATTGTGTTTTACGGTATCACTGTTTTACTTTATTTGTGTTTATAGCACAAGCACAATATAGCACTGTGTTTGTGGAACATTTGTAATTTGTGATAGTTGTCAGGTTGCTTTTTAAAAATGGCTTCTATAACTGCAAGCACATATCTGTATGAATAAATGAAGGCAGACTGTAAGAATAAGTATTGTGTGTTGATCTGCAGGTAAATGTGCATTGGGACTCAGATAAGGGACCTTGTAGGTCATCTATTCCAACCCCCACCCGCCTAAGCAGGAGATCCTACACCATTTCTGACAAATGGCAGTCCAATCTCTTCTTGAAAGTCTCAAGTGATGAGCTCCCACAACTTCCAAAAGCAAGCTGTTCCATTGGTTGATTGTTCTCACTGTCAGAAAGTTTCTCCTTATTTCCAGGTTAAACCTCTCCTTGTTCAGTTTCCATCCATTATTCTTTGTCTGGCCTTCGGGTGCCTTGGAAAATAGCTTAACCCACTCCTCTCTGTGGCAGCCCAGTGGTGGGATTCAGCCATTTCGCACCACTTTGGGAGAACCGGTTGTTAACTTTCTGAGCAGTTTGGTGAACTGGTTGTTGGAAGAAATCATTAGGGCAGAGGCAGGTTGTTAAATGATTTGAATCCCACCACTGTGGCAGCCCCTCAAATATTGGAACACTGCTATCGTGTCTCCCCTGGTCCTTCTCTTCACTAGACTAGCCATGCCCAGTTCTTGCAACCATTCATCATATGTTTTAGTCTCCAGTCCCCTAATCATCCTGGTTGCTCTTCTCTGCACTTTTTCTAGAGCCTCAGAAAATTGGGGAAATTATCCTCTTCCTAACCTTAAAATAATTTCTTTAAAGAGTCCCAGAATTCCTTCCTTCTTAAAGTACAAAGGAAAGATATAATGGTAAGATAATTCATAAAACAGTATTTAAAGAAAGATGCCATAGTTATAAAATCTTGCCTGCTTCAAAGAGTTCAAATACCAGTAAATGCTACTTGAAATGAGAGACTCATAATCTGGCAGCACATAATGAAATTGCACTACTGTATCACTATCATTAATGAAAAAGGTAAACTTTTTTTAAAGGGTTTACTATTGCTGCTAAGTCCATCACATTCTGTCCATAAACATTAGACTTGTAACTACATTAATATTTCATATGCAATTTTTATTAAAGAATTTTTAAGAGAATAAAGAAGCAACTTTTGTTTTTCTTAATAGCAGTTAGAGACATCGATATTTTACCTTCTCTCTCTAAAGTTATAACACAATTTCCTTCTTGCCATAGTCTATCCCAATGAATTTATATTTCAAAGCTGTATAGAATAGAACTTATACCCTGGTCAGATAGCTAATCTTGGCTGATCCCAAAAAGCTAAGAAAGGTTCCTGTTTAGAGAAGATATCATCAGAAATATCAGAGATATAGGCCAAAGTGAAAGTCAAAAAACTCAATACCAGAAGCAGTCAATAGCAGAATACTACTACAGGTAGTAGTAGTTTATTTATGACCATTCATTTAATGATGGGCCTGAAATAAGTACCTTACAGGCGGAAAAGCACTTCTTTTGTAAAATGTTGTGCCATTTCCCCTGGTCACATGACTGCGTTTTGAGCACTGGTAACTGACTTGTCTTTACAATTGGTTGCAATATGCTTGGTCATGTGACCACAATTGCTGATGGCCTCAATGGTCATTGAGAAAGCTATTTAAACTTATCTGAATATCCAGTCCATATTAAGATGCGCAAAAGGTGAACCTGATAAAGCACACTGTATCTATACTCAGACTTTATCATTTGGAAAAATCAGACAAAATAACTGTACAATGATCTCTGTACCTCCCCTATTAGAATCACTGCAAAATTTGAGTTATGTTTGATATTGTAATGGTACATGTGAATGACTTTCCATGGGTACATGCGAGATAGAACAAAGAGCTGCAGCCATCATGCAAAAGGTATCTCAGTCCACAGAAGGAAAAGGACATGGAAAATATCTCAGAAGGGGCATTCCCTAGTTTTCTGGAAAGTAAAAGTAAAGTAGGAGAGGAGTTGCTTTCAGACTTGCAAGATTCTGTAACCATAACCTTATAATAAAGGTAATGTTACTAATTATGGTCTGTATTTCTTGTCCGGATGAACTTGAAGAGCTGATGAATATGGACTATTTTATCTCAAAATATCTTATAGCTGCTTGGATGACTCCAAGGATGCAACTGGAGATGCCTGGTGCAGCTTACCTATAAGTACCCACCATCTTCCCCCAGGCTTTGCAAATCTTTACAATAGGAGTAATCTGTAAAGGTATGTAAGGAAGACCTCAACCATTCCTTTTCTAAAATGGAAGAGGTTTTATTTTGTTTTGTTTTGGGGGATATTATAGTTAAATATTTGATAAAAAGAGAGGAAAGAAGCTCTGTGCTTGGGAAGAAGAAGAATATTTGTCTGTATTATCTGTTTATACTGGAATTGCCAAGAAGAAGTTTCCAGGTAATATTGCATTAGAGACAGTATCTCTTCCCAAATCCATTATTCTCTATAGGAATAGAAAACAGATTTAATTTAAAATTGTGTTAAAATCTTTTATTTGTTATTTGTATTTCTAAATAACTGTTCGTTTCTGGACAAAATTGAACAAGGATGGCTGATGTCATCTTCTTTCCTTCATTCATGAATACAACAATTCATCTTTTAATCTTCAGTTGGTTTTTTTTTATCTTGATAACCTGTACTACTAAATTGGGGCATCTCCCCAAACCAATGGTAGCAAATCAGCACCATCTTGTGGTCTGCTGGAATTCTTATTTTCACTTTTATATGTTTTATTAAATCATTCTTGATTCTTCATTTGTTCAAATCACTTTCCATTACTGGATTTCTGATATTGAACAACTTTGTTATTTATTTTTTTCCAAAATCGACTATCTGCATATTTAAAGCAAAAAGGACTTATCAAGACTCCATATAACTAGACAAGACTCCATATAAAGATTAAAACTACTTTTATTGTGTGTTTTATTATTGGCTTCAATAACAGAGTCCTGCAAATGCATTTGGGCTGTACTTCCTCCTTTTTATACTTCAGTGAATTAGGAAAGCATCTTTCTAATTCAGTGACTCCATCTGAGTCACTTTCAAATGTTATCTCATTGTTTTGGATTTTAAAAAAATGTTTCTGCTTTTATGCAGTTGTCCCTACATATTTTCATCACGGTCAATCTATTGTTTAATTTTTCTTTTTAATAAAGTTTTATTTTCTCTATACCCTGTGTGATGCCTTTATCTCCATGGAAGGAAAAGATGATGCTTCCAGTCATACACCTTGATATTATGGGGCCAGGAGATGGTGCTATTGGAATTATTTTATTTCTCTTTTTTTCATTTTTACATAGCAATTGTCAGGATCATCATCAAAATATTGTGCTGAAAATCTTCTGTTCCTCTGAAACATTTTGATGTCACTTCCCCACCCCTGCAATAAAAGATATCACTCGATAATAAAGTATGGCTTCCAGCTATAACTCTGCCTTAACATACTTAAGGTATTCCAGATTCCTAGATATAGAAATATGCCACTGAAATTGACTCTTAGGTAATGATGCATGCTGGGAATCTTCTAAGGAGCAGAGTAGTATTGGTATAAATGTATTTTGCTTAACCTTTAACATCAATTCAGTGAAACTGGTGGGTAATTTCTGATGGCTGTGATAATAGATTTTGGGAACTCAAAGGTCTCATTGAATATACAATGTGAGGGTGCTACTTTTCTCTCTCACTCTTTTTTTAAAGGGGGATTGTTACTGATAGAAGAGAATATGTTTACCTCAGGGTCGAACTATGGGGTCCTGGGTGTTTTCTGAGCTTGGTGGTTTTCTTGCAGATGTTTTATTACCAAACTAGATGACATCACCAGTGTGGCACATTATTCTTGTGTGTGTTTATGTGTGTGTGTGTGCGTGTTTAAAAAACAACACATGTTAACCCCATTATGTGTTTATGTTGCTTCATACATCCGAAAGATAAGAACCAATTCTAACATGCTTCTTAATAATGATCAGAAGACGTTCTAGGGGTGGAAAAGAGGAAATTCAACAGGTCCTTATGACTCTGGGGATGAACTTTGTCCACCCCTCCTTTAACACAACATAATATTTTTTCTTCTGGGTTTGGAAAAGTGGGTGATATAATTTCCTTTACAGGGTTTTTTTTAATATTCTAAAAATTAGTTCCTCCCTTCCTTCCTTCTTTTTAAATAAGCCTGGGGTTCCAATCTGAGAGACTTAGCTTTTCCAAGGGTGGCAGCTATAAGTCTGCGTCTGTCCTGATCCAATATCCTGATCCAACAATCCAGCATTGCCTGTTGGCTGACTCTTCTTTCCTTCAGGGAGACAGCAAAGTCTTTTCAGTGGTCTTCCTTGTCCTTCATCTGACAGTTCTTGGCAACTCTGGGATATTTTGTTGTTAGCAGTGGTTTCTTCCTAATTAATGGAGAACATATGTGAATGTGTTCAGAAACATTTTTTTTTTGCTGGAAGTAACATAAAATGATTTATATCTGCTGGAAGAAAAGTATCCTTAAAAAAAAAGTCCTATCCTAAAGGTTTGGGTTACCTCATTTCAACCCACTTTATATAAAACATGAGTTTCCTTCAAAACAATTTCACTAATCTGCCAAGAATTCTTACCATAGCACCAATTAAGATCAATGAAGAAGCACTAAGTAAACAATGTTAACAGTGTTGGTCTTCAATCTTTAAACTTCCCTTATGTATATAATCTGTGGCTGAAAGCCAAAGGCTTATTTCCAGATAAGGAAGCAATTTCCATTTGTGGTTCAGTTCCCTTCTCCCATGGTTCAACATCCATCTTTCCATCCATCCATTCACCCATCCATTTGCCTGTCTCTTTGTCTGTTTAATATTTTATTTATTCATATTTCATTCTTCTTAATTGCTGATCTCCCTCATTTATAATATAATTATAGATAATGTAAATAGTATTATTTTATTTTACTATTGGTGGAGAAAGCTTTACCTTCTCCAGCAATAGCACACACAAATAAACAAAGTGACCCAAATTGGTAAGCTTTTCATTTATATACACTCCACATCAATTAAAGTCCTGTAGTAAAAACCATGTGAATCATTATTATCTGTTGACAACAATGTGAAGTCACAGTTACCAGTTCTTTAGCTCATATTGGCCTTCACATGTATCAAGTTTCCCCTGAGAATCTGGCTTTCATAATGTATTCAAATTGTATATATGCAGATATAAGCAGGGTGACTTTTTGCAAATGACTAATGGAAATTTTGTTAATGCACAAATTTTCTAAGTGCTGCCCAAGTGTTTTTCATATGACACCCACTGGCACTACCAGGCCAGTTTAATGCAATAATCTTTCAGTTTTGATTTTCAGATACTTTGTGACCTTCTTTGACTCTTTTCTATTCTACTATCTCCTGTTATTGCCACATGGATAATTTACTTTTTTTCTCTTTTCAAACACAGTCAGCCAGATATTCAGACTGGTTTTGGCCATTTTGTCTACCTATTGAGTCCTTTCCAAAGACCTGGGATAGATAGATGTGGATGTTTGATGGTGTTACAGATATTATCATAGGATGTAAGCTGCTCCAGTAAAGCTGCCTTTTGCAATTGACTGATAGCTAATTTGTCAATTAGGATGTTATTCAAGTTGTTTTGGAATTACACCCAAGGCACCTATTGCAGCTGGTCACATATTCAGCCAGATTGGATTTGGCATTTTTAACCACCTATCAAGCCCTTCCATGTTGTTGTTTGATGCTGTTCAAGATATTGTCATAGGATGTTCCAGGTAAAGCTGTCTTTTGTTATTGACTGTTGCTGTTTTTGTCAGTGTCAGTGGTATTCAAGTAGTACTCCAGATGTTTTGGGATTGCACTTATTGTTGTTGTTGTTGTTGTTGTTGTTGTTGTTGTTGTTATTATTATTATTATTATTATTATTATTATTATTATTGGCACTGTCTTTGCTTTCTTTTGCTATACTTCTACTTCGTGGGTCTTTTTCTTTTCTGATTTTCTCTGGTTCTTTCTCTTCTATTTTGATGTCCAGCATTTCCTGTACAACCACTTCTACTCTTCAGATTTTCTTATCAACATTTGTTAAGGCTGGGGTATTAATTAGCAGGTGCTTGTCTGTTTGAATTCTAAATACTGGGGCATTTTAGCTTCTTTATTTTGTATTAGTTTGTTTATTACCTGTCTATCAATTCTTCCTTACAGGCCAATGGTATTTCTTTGAGATATTCCAATGTACTACATCAATTATCCATACTTTTTTCTTTTCAACCGCAGTTATCTCTGGTGTGTCATGAGCCAAGACTTTATTAGTCTATATTCAGAAATCGCTGAATGCTTTAACCTGCTCATTTATACCCTATTTTTACTGTTAATATAAGCAGTCAAATCTTTGTAAAGATAGTCAACTGACAGTTTAAAAGCATACCTAGAATCTGAATTAACATTATCTAATATTAAGCAGGATTCTCAAATTTTAATACACAGTAAAAGAAATGCCACAGTCTTATTTTTGAGAAACATATAAGGGTTTTTTTAAATTTTATTTCCTGGCATAATTTCCACAAAAAGGAAGCAATTGTGTGGCAAAATATACTCCCGGCTTCTGGAGCAGGATCACTGGAGAATAGAAAGAATTCAGCCATTGGCTGTCCTTGTTCTAAATATACAGTTTTAAACCCATCCCTGGAGAGCCTCATATTTTTTTAGGCCAAGAAAATTTCAGAAGACAAAGATAAATAGGGTTCCAGCCTCACTGTTTGGGAACACAAATGTCTATTTTCATCTCTACAACTCTTCATTTCATCAATAAAATGATTTAAGAGGAAAGTGTCATATTAGGAATCTCTGAAATAAAGACCGTCACTGCAAGCATTCCCTCTGATGTCTCCTGACACTTTATATCTGTACCCTGGTAAGAATTCATTTGGACAGACAGCAGTTAGCAGTATTAACAAAGCAGCATAGGGACCGAAAGAGCAATGGCAAAGTAGTTTGCCTGTGTGTACTTAAAAACCAAGTGATCCATCCTTCTGCCTGGTGTGGAAGTGGAAAGCAATTTATAATGAAGCTTCAAGTTTCACAATGCAATAGAAATGACTTTTAAGTGGGAATGTTATAACACGAAGTGTCAGAAAGATCAAAGCGTATTATGGTCACAGCTGGAGAAATTCAGGATCTAGAAAGAGAGAAAAAAACAACAGGAAGGGTGGGGACTGGGCTGGTCCAACCTTTAGAGAGAATAAGCCAACTGCCTTAGCAGTGGATTGGGAATGGGCAGCAAAATGGTAATCGTTTAATTTGTTTTTGTTACTGGGGATGAGGAAAAGGCTTTGGGATTTCTGTTTTATGTGCTCAATCAAGGGCTTGGTATGGGATATTAAGACGAGAGTCCTACTTTCTTGTCCTTCCAACAAAGTTATTCTGATTTCTTTCAGTGCCTTCTTTACCAGTTAGGCTTACCTAGAGGACAAATTCACATATTTTTTGCAGATGTAAAACCTGGTGTCTTCCCTACCTCATACATACACATACACACACACACACAGCAAAAAGCCCCCTAAACTCTCTGGAAAAGTAGCTGCTTTTTTGCTAGAACAATCTACCATAATCTTGAGAAGCTTATGCTGACATGGTGGTAGTGAGAGAAAACAATGGTGGTTTTTTTGGTTGTTTTTGCATCCTTCAACTTCATGGAGAAGAATAGTTGTCCACTATTGCTATTTGCTAGGGGCACCTTTAAATAAACCTACCTAGATTGAAAGAGACTCAAGTAAGGTTGTATAAGTAGCCTCTACTCTAGATAGAAGAGATGGTAAGGTCTTTGGAGACTGTAACTATTGTGGATGGGATGTGGAAGAGATGCATACACTTTGGTAAGATCAGTATTAGTATCCAAGACACTTGGCAGAGTAGGTGAATGTTTGCCATTCACCAATGCTTTTTTTTTAAATTGCTGTGAGTTTCATTCAAAGCTAAAACTGTAGAAATCCACTGTAAAACCATTGATATGGGAGATATTCATCCTCATGTATGCCAGCTTGTTCTGACCCCTTAATTGTTTACAAGTAGCAGGGATTATTCTTTTTTTAACTGAGAAAAACGGTCCTATCATTAAACATTTTATTGAGTTATAAGATAAAATAAGATACAAAATACAAAAATAAATAGGAAAGCAGTGAGGGAAAGGAGTGGGAGTGAAGAAGGGTTGGGAAAAAGAAAAAGAAGCATTGTCTTCTGACTCCCTCTGTTGCAGTAGAATAAAGCATTAACATCAAACCACAACTTTTTGGGTTTTTTTTCATAATAATATAAACTAGCCATTTCTATAAGCATCTATCAATCTAATCGGTCAAACCCAAAATCCACTTCAAGCACAAAGTTCAGAAACAGTCTCCACATGGAAACAAAAGTATTAATATTCTTTTCTTTAATCAAAATAGTCAATTTTGCCATTTTAGCCAACTCCATCAGCTTCTGCAGCCATTCGTCCATAGTGGGAATCGAAGTGTCCTTCCACTTTTGTATGTATAATAATCTTGCTGCTGTCAACATTTATAATATCAAAATTCCATTTTTTTTCTCCAAGTCTTTTTGCATTAGACCCAAAAGAAAATTTCTGGTCTCATCTTTATCTTCATTTTCAGAATTTTCTGTATTAAAATATGAATCATGCTCCAAAACAGGGATTATTCTTAATGGTATAGTACTTCTTTTTTTTAATCTGTGGTCTTGTATTTTGCTCTGTACTGTGCTTAAAAGAAATAAAAATTACAATGAAAAATACTGAGCTTCTTCTCTGTATGGTGAATTTAAATTTTAAATTTTTCTTTAAATTGTTGAGCTTTTTAAAAAGCTAATTATAGTCTTCCAAGTGAGCTGAAAGACTATTTTACATAGTTTTACATAGTCATACTTATCACAAGCAAGGGGAAGTGTCTTATAAATCAACGACATTCATATATTAACTTTATGGAAGTTATAACATTTTTTCTTGGAAAAATCTAACGGTTAAACTCATGAGTAATAGAACAGGAAACATTGGGAGTGGAAGTTTAAGGAAAACTTTATTTCACTAATGTGAAGAGAGCAAGTGGATTGTGTTAAAGAAACCTAAGTGACTCATTCTTAAAATGTAAGGCCTGTTAACATAGGACTTAAACATCAACCAGATTCTTGATTGCTCTAGACATTTCCTCTGAGTTTGTGATTTGTTTGTCTGGGATTTCAGAACATTTTAGAAGAGTGATTTAACTTTTATAATCAGTTGGTTTTTTGTAGCTTTTATTATAATTTTATTCTTATTTATGAGTTTATAGATGTTTATCCCAAAAAGATACTTAGAATTATTTTTATAAAGGTCAAACAAAGTAATGGCAGATAAGTTTGGAGCTTTAGTTTTTAACCAGTTCTTTCAAAGCCAGTGGAAGCTTCAAAGTTGATCAAGGAAACTTTCAAGGATTTATCCAGTGTTTATGTTTCATTATTTTGCAGAACTTGAGAAAGGAAGGCTTGAGATATGATACTTTCAAGCATAGCATTTCCTTCAATTACTCTTTCTAAGAAATGTTCCTGTGATCCCTACATTCCTGAAACCATTCCGATGCCTGAATATGCCACATTTCAAGTGATTTATACCAATTGGTTTAGTGACGCCAGAATAAGATTGTATATATAGCAGCTATTTTCCTTCTTCAGCCTTTGATATGGGATCTCTGTTGTCCCTGTTGCTATAACAATGAGAAGTGTGGATACATGAGAGGAAAAGGGTTCCCCCATTTCTCATATTAATGTTGCTGATAGACTATATACTTTTGTGGCTGAATTCTCCCACTGAAACAATGGTTCTAAAAAGTCTTCCAACCCTATGCATGGAGTTTCAGTAACACCACCAATTAATGAATTTTGCAATGAGGAAAATGAGTTATTAACAGAGTAACTGCATGATGAGAAATTGTATTTGGGTTGGTCTGTCGAGCCAAATGGCTTTCTCTACAGACAGTAATAGCAATTAGGAATAATGTGGAACTCCTAGTCTGCTCTCCTCATTGGTGAATTATTGGTGTACAAATGTAAAGGATGCTGCCCTGAAAGCATCTCACAATCTGTAAATAGGAATTATAATCTTTATTTTTCAAATGGTTTCTTAGCTTTCCATGTAGTGAAATACTTCCTTTGTTTTGAAGATCTTCTTTTGATGGTACCATCATTTTTAAGACCATCATCTTTGAAGACCAAACATACAGAATACAAAATAACAAAGTTGGAAGACTTGAAGGTCTTCTAGTCCAGTGGTTGCCAACCAGTGGGATGCGGCCCACTGGAGAAAATTTTGGTGGTCTGCAGAGAAATGTCACCCCCAGAGCAATTAATCCAGGCTGCACAGGGATACAAGGCTGCACTGCCCACATGGCCCACTGGAACCCTCCCTGCCCACTCACTCACTTGCCTGCTAAGTTGCTATTTTTTTCTTTTTCTTTTTCCCCAACCATCAGCTGTTCTGCTGTGCCGGGAGATTTAGATTAGCTAAAAAGCAGGAAATCATTGCATTTCTTGCTTTCTAGCTAGTCTGTAGATCTTTGGCTCTGCTTTTAAGCAGAGCCTAACCTTCCTTAGGACTGAAGCTTCTATTATTCAGTACAGACTCACTGCAAGCAAATTTTATGTGACAGACTCAGGTAGCCAATGGCAGATAGATAGATCTCTGAATGTTTCTGTGAGCAATTCAATCTGCCTGCCTGCTTTGCCTGATTTTGGGTAAAAGTTGCTTTTTTAAAATAAAAAATTCAATATTTACATAAATATTTATAATATTTACATACAAGCCATGCCCAGCCAGTCACATGACCACCAAGCCACACTCACAAATTAGGCCATGCCCGCAGAACAGGTTGTTAAAAAAATTGAATTCCACTCCTGCCTCTGTGTGTTTGTGTGTGTTTGAGAGAGAGAGAGAGGGAAGGAGAGAGAGAGGTTAGATCAGATCTCTCTCTCTCTCTCTCTCTCCCCCCAAGCCACCATCAGTCACAAGTCTTATTAGTGGTCCCCAGGATTTACAATTATGAGTTTGGTGGTCCCTGAGGTGCAAAAGGTGCCGACCCCCGACCTATACCATTCCAGGCAAATGGATCACTTCTTAGAAACCACTAGTGTTGGAGCAACTTCCACCCCAGTGGAAAGCAAGCATTCCACTGATTAATTGTTCTCTCTGTCAGGAAATTTCTCCTTAGGTTGGATCTCTCTTTGATAAGTTTTCATCTTGTCTTGCCCTCAGGTGCTTTGAAGAATAGGTTGTCCCTTTCTTCTTTGTGATAGCTTCTCAAATATTGGAAGACTGCTATCATGTCACTCTAGTCCTTCTCTTCATTAGACTAGAGGTCCTGCAACCATTCATCATATGTTTTAGTCTCCAGACTCCTAATCATCTTTGCTGGTCTTCTCTGCACTCTTGCTAAAATCTCAACATCTTTTTTGTATGATGGTGACCAAAACTGGACAGAGTTTTCCAAGGGTGGTCTTATCAATGCAGTATATAGTGGTACTAATACTTCATGTAGTCTTGATATTATTCCTCTGTTGATGCAGCCTAGGACTGTGTTGGCTTTTTTGGTAGACGCAGCACACCGCTGGTTCATACTTAAGTGGCTGTCCAGTAGAACTCCCAGATCCCTTTTACAGTTACTGCTGTTGAGTCAGCTACCATCTATTCTATACCTGTGCACATGATTTTTCTTGCCTAAGAAAATTTCGTTAATGGGGCTCAATGTTCAAGTCTGTCAAGATCTTTCTGGATCTTGAGCCTACCTTCTAAAGTGTTGGCTATTCTCTTTAGCTTGGTATCTGCAAATTTGATAAGTTCCCCTTCTATTCACACATCTAAATAATTTATGAAGTGTATAATAGTACTAGACATAAGTCAGAACCTTAGGGTACCACACTGCATACTCCTCTCCATATAAATGTAGTTCATTGAGAACTATATGTTGAGTTTATCAGCCAGTTGCAAATCCATGTTATCTATCTCACATTTTTTTCTATTTTACAAAGAAATAAGTTGTGGTCTACCTTGTCAAATGCCTTACTAAAGTCTAAGTATACTATGCCCACAGCATTTTGCTGGTCCACTAATTTAGTCGCTTTGTCAAAGAATGCAATATTTCTATAACAGTTGCTCAAAGTGAAACCTCCTATTTATAAGTTTTGCTAGATTTAGCATCTCGTTTGTTTCAAATAGTAATTCTTGAAACAGTTATACTATAGCGTGCATAAGCGCACCAATGTGCCTACTGTCCCTGACCTATTGTTTCTTTTTTATTTTTCTTATATGTATCCATTTCATGTATTCATAACTATGATATACTTATACCTGTTATCTTATAATCACTTGACTAAATAAATAAATAAATAAATAAATAGCTAATATGCTTTTCATTTTATTTATTGTTACTGGCTTCTATCTAGTTATTCTTGATTCATTTTCTCTGCTCTGATATTCTTGCAGTGTAGCTGTAGTTTGGATTGATACTTCCTGCTTTGGGAATCTATTGAAATACAGGTTATATGATTTCTAAACAATAGAACAAAACAGTATTAGAAATTCTAACAACTTGAGAACAGATGGATTTTGTCTTATTGCTTAGATTTCAACATTTAATTTGCTTGCATTGTGAGCAATTGATAAAGGACTTTGAATTTATTGTTCTGTTTTCCTCTTTTTCTTGCTTATTTGGAAATTATTTATTTGTTTTATTTTATTTGTTTTGACTTGTATGCCGCCACTCTCCAGAACGGACTTGGGGCGGCTCACAGATAAAAACACAGAACAATAAATTAGTTAAAAAGAAATTAAACTAAACAAGCCAAAATACAAGTATAAAACCGAATTAAAATCAAATTTAAAACCCACCCTCTCCCCTAGGAGATCAGTCCAGCCCAGCCTGTAAAAACAACCAGGTTTTTAGATCGCGCCGGAAATTCATATGCACTTGTTAAATATATATTTTATTAAAGTTTTTTAAAGATAAAAACAAAAACTAAAATAAAGATAGAGAAGAAAGGGAGAGAAAAAAGTGCAAAAAAGGATAAGAATAGAAGATTTTTCTTTTTAGCAAATACAACTATAAAATTAAAAAATACATCTTACTTTACAGTTACAAAAAGATAATCCATGTTTTCTATTATTTAGATGGAAATTCATTTATATTATGTAGCAAGCCTTAAATCAAATAGATGAATAATTAATAGACATGCATTCATATATAGTTAACTTCATTTTTTTCTTGCTTATTTGTCATTTCATGTATTTATTTTATTTATTTATTTTATTAGACTCGTATGCTGCCCTCTCTCCCTAAGGACTCAGGGCGGCGAACAGTAAAAGAAACTCAGTACAAATTACAATAAAAAACCATTAAACAAATACAAGCCTAATCAGTATTATACAAAATTTAAAATTAATTAAAACAAATACTAAAACCAACCCCCCCCGAGATCAGTCCAGACTGGCCTGTTGGAACATCCAGGTCTTCAGGTTCTGGTGGAAGGAGCGGAGATCGGGGGCCAAGCGGAGGTCCATGGGGATTTGGTTCCACAGGGTGGGTGCTACCACAGAGAAGGCCCTACCCCTGGGCACCACCAGTCAACAATGCCTAACGAACGGTACCCCAAGGAGGCCCTGCCTGTGGGAGCACGGGCGATCGGAATGTGATGCTGGCAGGAGGCATTCCTGCAAGTACCCTGGACCCAAGCCATGTAGGACTTTGTAAGTTGTTACTAACACCTTGAATCTCACCCGGAAGGCAACTGGCAACCAATGCAGGTCGCGCAGGAGGGGTGTAACATGGGAGTATCAGGACACCCCCATCACAACCCGCGCAACCGCGTTCTGCACCAGCTGCAAACTCTGGGTGGTCCGCAAGGGCAGTCCCATGTAGAGAGCGTTGCAGTAGTCGATTCGGGAGGTGACGAGAGCATGAGTGACTGTCCGTAGGGCATCTCGGCTCAGCTAAGGGCAAGGTATTTATGTCAGGGTGGTAAACTTTTGAACAAAAGTTTCTAGTGGTGCCAGTGGCTTTGGAAGAGAGGGACTACAGCCCTGAAACAGCAAATTCCCTTTTCAGGCACCCCTTCCCAGTCTGATGATCCAGGGACAGACTTAAATATTATATTGGTTGCTCCAGTTTAACCACCATAATCGTACATTTCCAAGAGAAATGAAAGTCATGTAAGATTGGCTTCAGACTCCAAGACGGACAGTAAATGTTGCCATAAGAATGCAAAACCCAATGCCTGCATGTTAAGTAGAATGCAATCATAAGCTGCATTTTTCAAATGTTTATGACAACGTTAATAATTTTCAAGGGGCATGCAAAGATGTAGATATTCAGAAAATGACTATGTAAAAATGCATTATACTATGGGCAGTTGCTAAAGGTGTTCCAAGCACAAATATCAAGGGATGTTTTCACATGACATTTCCTGCACTTAAAAAAAAAAGATGTGGAAACAAGCGAGAGTTAACTAAAACACCGAAATGAGAAGTTTGGTGAAATAACACTACAGATTTTTCCCATCTCTGTACTAAGGAAATGCAGATAACACTATCAATGTCAGCATAATATGACATAGAGCTGCTATTCTTTTCTGTGTTTTGTTATTGTTAAGAAGCAGAAACTTATGTTGCTGAAATGGTCCTGTTTGCTTCCCAACACTCTCCAAAACTAGGAATCTTGTCATAGAGGGCTCCACAAAGGGAGATCTATACAGTACTAGAGCATTATATTAATTTTGTATTTGGTTCATTATCATAGCTTTTCCAAATTAGCTTGAGAAGGGTGGCTTCATGAGTGTGCCAAGGAAATCTCCATTGGTTTCCTGCTTCCTGAGAGAAAGGAATGACTGTTAAACAACCTTGTGTTCTGGATGTGCTTTAACCCTCTTTGAGACCCTCCTGTATTTGGAAAGGCAGTTATGAATGGTATTAATACAGGGGACAAGATAATAACTCAGTGTATACTTCATGTGCTCCCAGCTAAATCACTCAAAGCAGGAAGCCAAATCCTGAGAGGAACATTGTTTCAAATTCAGACTGGTGACAGAGCTGGAATAAAAGAATTCTGAGCCAGAAAATTTGCTTAGAGTACCAAAATTAAATGGATTTTATGGCTAGTCCAGAATAATTTTGTTAATCAGTACAGTTAGTCCTCAGCTTACAGCCATGATTGAGCCCAAATTTTCTGTTGCTACATGAGACATTTGTTAAGTGAATTTTTGCCCCATTTTACAATCTTTCTTGCCCCCGTTGTTAAGTGAATCACTGCAATTGTCAAGTTAGGACCACGGTTAAGTGAATCTGGCTTCACCGTTGACTTTGCTTGCCAGAAGGTCACAAAAGGGGATCACATGACCCCCCGGGACACTGCAACTGTCGTAAGTATGAACTAGTTGCCAAGCATCTGGATTTTGATCACATGACCCTGGAAATGCTGCAACAGTCATAAGTGTGAAAAATGGTCATACTTTGCTTTCTTTAGTGTCATTATAACTTTGAATGGTCAGTAAATGAAATGTTGTAAGTCAAGGACTACCTGTACAGTTTAATTAGGTAACGAGTCGCTTCATGCTATTGAAGTCCTTGACAATCTACTGAAGTAATTGAGAAACCCATTATATCTGAACGTTGTCCATTCTTGGAGAAGGCAATACCTTTTTCTTCCATTGGGATGAATTTCCTGCTTTAAATATCAAGGACTACTTCTTGTTTTGATTTTGTCCTACGAAGCATTCTCTCTTTCCTAGCAACACATGGTGACCTAAACTATAAGGAGCTATTGGATGAACCTGTAAGTTGAGCTAAATAATATTTCACTTCTCTGGGTTTTAGGTGCCTCCAAGGAAATATAATCACTTCTTGTTATCATGCCATCCATATATTTGGCACATCATAAAAAAATTGCCTCAGACAATTTACAATCTGGAAATAAGTACAACTGAAATAACAGAAAAAAAGAGATACTCAGGAAATAATGTTATTACTGTGGTTACATATAATTAGGCTATTTGCAATATGGCATAGGTATGATGGGAAAAGTATGGAAAGGGCAGGTTTTGTGGAAAGATTTGAAGGAAATGTGAGGAAAATATTATCTCTTTAACTCTAATTGTAGCTGTTTAAGACTTGAGTTTTCTGTATATTTTAGTATCATCCATATAGTGGCTACCATTTGATTGTCATTTGTTTATTCAAATGACATGGTGGTCCACTTATCATGCAACTCTGGGTTGGTAGCAACCAGCTAAAGACGTCAACAATGTAACATAAACAGCATTTAAAAACATATCAAGTCAGAAGCTATTCATGTATCTATGACTAATAAACTCCTATAGTCAATTAACCACAATAACTACTTAAAATGGGTTCATCTAACTTCCTGATCCTGGGGAAAGAGCCAGGACTTCAGGGACAAGCTGTTTCCCAGGCCAGGTACAATGACAGAGAAGGCACACCTTCTGAGCCCTATTAAATGAGGTTGTTTAACAGGAGGGGCCCAGTATATGCCAACTCTATCAGAACTTGTGGGACGGGCAGGAATAATTGGTCACAAATGGTTCCACAAGTATCCATGCTATAATCCTTTGCCATTCATGATAACATAGGCCAGTGGTTCTTAACCTGATATTGCCCCCCAAGGGGCGATTTTGTTTTTCAGGGAGGTGATGGAATGAAAAGGGGTGATGTGGGGGTGGAGGAACAGAAGGGGGGCGATATGGGGCGATGGAATGAGATATATTGGGGGAGAGAGAGAGATCTATATTGGTAGATAGGTAGGTAGGTAGGTAGACAAAAAGACAGGTAGGTAGATAAATAGAAAGGCAGGAAGGCAAGCAGGCAAACAGACAGACCTTTTGGATGGATGGATGGATGGACAAATGGATGGACAGTCAGAAAGAATGCGAGAGCAGCAGCACTTTGGGAAAGCGGTGGTGGCGGCTTTTCCCAACATGCTGCCACATTCAAGGCGCCGGTTCAGGTGCGGTACAACAGTCAATGGGCTGAGCCTGCAGGGCCAGTGCCTCGAACACCCCCCTGCTGCCTCTTAGCGTCCCCAAGGGGGCCAGCAGAGGGGCGCTAAGAGGTGACAGGGGGGTGTTCGAGGTGCCAGCCAGCCCTGCAGGTTCATCCATTGACTAGCACTGCTCCAGAGCCAGTGCCTCCAATACAGAAGGAGTGGCACGTTACATGCTGCCGCGGCTGCATCGATGCACCACCCCCGCAGCATCTTAGCGCCCCTCTGCTGGCTCCCTTGGCCTTGGGGACACTAAGAGGTGGCAGGGGGGCGGCGTGTCAAATGCGGCCACGGTGGCACATAATGTGCCACTGCTTCCACATTGGAGGCGCCGGCTCCAGAGCGTTATTACAATCAGTGGGTGAACCTGCAGGGCCGGTTCCTTGAACACCCCCCTGCCACCTCTTAGCGCCCCTCTGCCAGCCCCCTTGGGGATGCTAAGAGGCGGCAGGGGGGAGGTTATGTTGGGGGAGGGGGGCGATGACAACTTCCTCAATGGCTCAAGGGGGCAATTTTCAAAAAGGTTAAGAACCACTGACATAGGCAACCCCATTACTCCCCCTCCCATGTGTTATGTTATCTATCATAATCATATAGTGTACATTGTATTTCAGTGTGTATGTGTGTGTTTGTGTGTGTATATGTGTGTCTGTCCATGTGCATATACCCCCACACACATAAACATATTCATGCCTCTACCTTTCAGTGTGGTGTAGTCATTACAGTTTATGATTAAGCAGGATTAGGGACAAGAAAACCCATGTTCTAATCCTTTCAAACAGATGAGTAACTTTGATCCAGTCACTCTCTCAAGCCCTAGACTAGGACATCTGTACAACTATGGATAGTCCTTGATTTAGCAAGCAGTTGATGTTACAAAGGACTTCTCCAAAGGTACTTATGACCCAGTTCTGAAGTTCCAGTGGTCCAACACCTCCCTATGGACATGTGACTGCATATCAGGCATTTGTCAACTGGGCCACATTCACAGCTATTTGCAGTGTCCCATAGTCACGTGACTGCACTTTATGACATTTTTGCCAAAACCTGAGTTTTACTTCCACTTTTTGATAAAACCAGCCCATGGCAAACAATTGGTTCACTCAATATAAACATGGCATTCACTTATTGACCGCCAGAAAAAAGGTTGTAAAATTGGGTTGGTCATGTGGGTAATTCATTTTATGACCATTACCACTTATGACCATAATCAATAGGATCCATTATGGTTGTAAGTTGTGGTCTACCTATATACATTTATCTCTTTATATACTTTCTTTACAGTATATCTAGAGATAAGATGTATAGAAAAAGATATGTTCTAATGCTAAGAGTGGTAATATATGAAATGACATTTCCTGACAACTTTTCTAAAGATCCCTAAGCTAAACCAAAATATCTGATATGGTCAGTCAAGCCAAGTGAGGAAGCTCTATCAATTACCACCTCATGGTTGCTTCAGACAGGACTTCCATGTCATAATCTTTACTTTTTCTGCCCTTGCCTTGATTTTTTGGGGGAGGAAGAAGGAATCATAACATATTGTATGAATATAATAATTAATTCTGTGGTGGTAGGGGACAATATAGATCTTACAGCAATGTATTACAGCATGCATCCCAGAACTCTTAAGCTCTAACTAAAATGATCTAAATTTTTAGTCTGTGGTCCTGGGCCAAGAATTGGAATGTTGATTCAAAAAACAAAACAACAATGAAGCTTAACATAGCAAAGAAATGTTGTGTCATTTGGAAAAATCATTCAGTACTGACCATAAATCACAAAATTGTTTCTTTGCCTGCCACCAAATTAAGCATAGATTTTCCAAATGTACTTTGCTGCTCTGCCACACTGAGACAGCTTTCTTTGGGGGAAACAAAATGCTGCTACAAATTCTAGACTCTACATAAGATTTCCCTAACTGCTGTCTTTTCCTTTCTCCTTCTTCCTCTGGGTGCTTTGACACAATGACAGCAGAATTGCATGCAGTTAGACTGTCACGATTCTCTTTATTTTCTGGTGAGCTTTCTTCCAGGTCAGGATGCATTAGATTGAAACATGCAGCTATTATGTAAGGGCCCAACATGTTGGCAACGCCTCCTGTTCAAGGAGCAAACACTAACTGGAGAGGCAAAGAAATCTTACTTTGCCCAAGATGGTATAAAGCACGACACCTGAGGAGAGCAAATTAGCTTTGGAGATAGCTTTGCAGAACATACTGAACTCTGTCTTCTGAGAGAAAGAAAAGAGGAGTGGCTGACAAAGCCACTCTAGCACCCAGTGTCTCACTGGCTACCAACTGGTCAGCACTCTTCTTCAGTTAAGTAGAAGTGGAATTATAACTGGTTTAGCACACCAAGACAAATTAGAACTGTATGTTATTATATTTACATTGAAGTTAATTGTTACATATGTTTTAAACATCTTTAAGCATGAGTGTCAGTATTAGAAAGCATATTTTGGATAGAAGATGTTCTTATCCATCCATTTTTCTTTTTATATGCAAATAAATTTGCAAGAATGCAAGTGTAAAATGTAGGTTTGCTCAATAATTTTAATCAATAGCATATATAGATTAGAGAAACAATATGATGTTATGTCTGGAGCTCTAGATAAGGCTAGTTCTCATTATTTCACATCCTTAGCCAGGGCTGATGAGTATTGGAGTTCAACAATAATTAATATGATATAAGGGGGTGAACCAAGAGCATCAATGCCAAAGAAAATGATTAGTGTAGAGGAGATCTTAACTGCTTGTATTTTCTTAGGCTTGCATCTTCCTTCTTTCCTTCCTTCCTTCCTCCCTCCTTCTTTCCTTCCTTCCTCCCTCCCTCCCTTCCCCCTTTAATTTTCTTATTGGTTTTAGCTGAAATTTACCTTTTGACTATTGACTATAAGACACAGAAAATACCTTCAGCTGAAATGCTTTTAGCCCACTTTCTCATAGATTGCTTCAAGTTACTCATTCAGAAGAAGGTGTAACCTATTAACCATGTAGATTAATCAGCCATGATGGCACAGTGGTTAGAATGCAGTATTGCCGGGCTAATTCTGCTGACTGTCAGTAGTTCAATTCTGACTGGCTCAAGGTCGATTCAATCTTTGGTCTACCTTTTCCATCATTCCAAGTTCAGTAAACTGATGACCCAGATTACTGGGGGCAATATGCTGACTCTGTAAGATGCTTAAAGAGGGCTGTAAATCATTATGAAGCCATATATAAGTGCTATTGCTATTATTCTCCTTTATTTGTTATTTAAGAATCCCCCTCCCTCTCTGAATTCAATTTTTTTACTACCAGTTCTGTGGGTGTGGCTTGATGGGCGTGGCAGGAGAAAGATACTGTAAAATCTCCAGTCAGAGATGGTATATGCCGGTTCTCCAAACTACTCAAAATTTCCACTACCGGTTCTTCAGAACTGGTCAGAACTTGCTGAATGCCACCTCTGGTGTGTGTGTATGTGTGTGTGTGTGTGTGTGTGAGAGAGAGAGAGAGAGAGAGAGAGAGACGGACAGACAGACAGACAGACAGACAGAGAAAGAGAAACAGAGAGAGAGAGACAGAGACAGAGACAGAGACAGAGACAGAGACACCAGTCAGTCAAAGGGATGACAACAAATACATTTTCCATGGCCTCATTTCAGGAATATTGCCATGTTTTCATTTAAGTGCTGTGTACATATCTTCTGCAATTTTCCAGTTTCATGTAAATCACAAATATGAACCATTTTAAAAAGTTATATTGGAAGAATTTTTTAACTGGCTGCTTCTCTAGTATGACATCAGAATATACATCTCTTCATTTTTTTCATCCATTAAATGATAAAATCTGGAGTAGCATCATTCGACTGAGTATTTGCTCTTGAGCCATTCCAGTAACATTAGAAACCACAGAACATGGAAACACATGCTAGATAAAATTCTAGAAGGGTATTCTTAACACAAAAAAATGTCATGAGAATTTTGATTTTCTTAAGATGGATCTGTAGGAACTATTAGGGTTAACTTTGTGACAACTGTTACCTGCATTGATTAGAATGGAATAAATACTTTTCTCATATTTAACATTAAAAGGCCAGGACAGAAGCATCAGTGATATATTACTGGGGTCTGTTGGAGACACTCACATGTTAGGAGTCACAGCCCCGAGTGTTCCTACCACCATTGTGACCACTTTGGCCTTTACTTTCCTCACCCAGCCATCTTTCATGGCTAAGGGCTAAGGCAGGATTAGAACTCACAGTCTGATAAACACACACACACACATACATATACACACATTAGGTCAAATTGCATCAGAAACATGTGGAAAACTCTTAAAAGCATCACTGGCTACAGCAAACCTCCTTTCCAGGCAGAAGGAAATCAACAACTAGCAGATGACCTGAATGTGTTTTACTGCAGGTTTGAAAGGAAACTACAGCCACCTATCTCCACAACCCCCATCTCAAACACACCAACAACACCAAGCCTCCTACAACTGGCCCCACAGAATTGGGTTCACAACCTCTGGTGATCACAGAAAAAGAAGTGCAAGATCTATTTCACAGACAAAAGCCAGGAAAAGCACCAGGACCAGACAAGATAACTCCTTCTTGTTTAAGTCTGTGCTGACCAATTGGCCCCCATCTTCACCCAAATCTTCAATAAATCACTAGAGATGTGCTATGTTCCTTCTTGCTTCAAACACTCTACTGTCATCCCAATGCCAAAGAAGCCCTCCATTAGGGAACTGAATGACTACAGACCAGTTGCTCTAACATCTGTAGTTATGAAAACCTTTGAAAGGCTAGTGCTGTCCCACCTGAAAACCATCATGGATCCACTGTTAGATCCCATGCAGTTTGCATACCGAGCAAATAGATCGACAGATGATGCTGTTAATATGGCTCTGCCCTACATCCTACAACACCTTGAATCTCCAAATACCTACGCAAGGGTCCTCTTTGTAGACTTCAGTTCAGCATTCAATACCATCATTCCAGACATTCTTCTAATTGAACTAAACCAGCCAGCAGTACCTGAACACACTTGTAAGTGGATCATAAGCTTTCTAACAGACAGGAAGCAGCAGGTGAAGCTGAGCAGAATCTGATATCTGTACAATTAGCACAGCCCCCCTAAGGCTGTGTGCTTTCTCCACTTCTCTTCTCCCTATATACCAATGACTGCATCTCAAATGATCCATCTGTTAAAATACTGAAGTTTGCAGATGATATAACAGTGACATCGAGACATTGACGAAGCCACATACAGACGGGAGGTTGTACAACTTGCCTTGTGATGTAACCAGAACAATCTGGAACTGAACACACTCAAAACCGTAGATATGGTGGTAGACTTTAGGAAAAACCCTCCCATACTACCACCTAGACAACACAGTATCAACAGTAGAGACCTTCAAATTTCTAGGTTCTGTCATATCACAAGACCTAAAATGGACACCAAACATCAAAAACGTCATCAAAACAGCACAACAAAGAATGTTCTTTCCACACCAACTCAGAAATCTCCAACTGCCCAAGGAGCTGCTGATACAGTTCTACAGAGGAATTATTGAATCTGTCATCTGCACCTCTATAACTGTCTGGTTTGGTTCTGGAACACAACAAGATAGACACAGACTTCAGAGAGTAATTAGGACTGCAGAAAAAACAATTACTACCAACCTGCCTTCAATCGAGGACTTGTATACTGCATGAGTCAAAAAGATGGCTGTGAAAATATTTACAGACCCCTCACATCCCAGACATAAACTGTTTCAACTCCTACCCTCAAAATGATGCTATAGGGCACTGCACAACAGAACAACTAAACACAAGGACAGCTTTTTCCCAAATGCCATCACTCTGATAAACAAATAATTCCCTCAACGCTGTCCAACTTTTTACAAAGTCTGCATTACTATTACTATTAATCTTCTCATCACTCCTTATCACCCATCCCCTCCCACTTGTCACTGTATGACTGTAACTTTGTCACTGGTATCCTTACGATCTATATTGACTGTTTCCTAGTATGATTTGATTGCTTATTGTACCCTATGACTATTATTAAGTGTTGTACCTGATGATTCTTGACTCTTGACGAATGTATCTTTTCTTTTATGTACACTGAGAGCATTTGCACCAAGACAAATTCCTTGTGTGTCCAATCACACTTGGCCAGTAAAAAATTCTAATTCATAACAAATTCTTTCCTCAAGCACCCTAATTCTAGCGAGGCATTCACTTTTGTTTTTGCTCTAAGGCAAATGACACTGTAAATTCTCACCATCTGTCATTTATTGGCTGGAAAGCTACATTCTTTTGAAGTTTTTAAGAAGCAATTATATCTAATGCATCAGAGTACATACCTACTACATTTGATTCTCATCCACATTTTTACATATTTTTCTGTCCTTGAAAACTATCAGTTACCAGTCTAATTTATTTAGAATGTGATTTATACTTGCCAATTTGTCATACTTCTTTGGGGGAAAATGATAGCTTATTGCTTATCTTTATTTATTTACAATGTATTTATTTATAAAATTTATTGGTTGCCCATCTTACCACATATGATGATTTAATGGATAAATGCAGTTTTAAAAGCCTATTGATTCTCCTAAATGGCCAAAACCACCTTACTACTGAATGAGGGCAATAATATTGGGTATCAACTTTGAAATAATTCCCCACCTAATATTGCCTTACACTAAGAGAAATTTCTTGTTCTGCCATCCCACCCAGCTCCCCATCTTGCTTAAGTGCAAATTTCCCCAGACCCAATCAATATGACTCTATCAGAAGGTATTGGGAGCTAAGGTTTAGCAAGAATAATAAGTTTCCCATATTTGGATTAAGTCAAATCGTTCTATTTCCAGTATGGAGAAACACTATTAATGCAGTGCTATCCGGCTCAAGTAGGCAAAGAGTTAATCTTTTTTTAAGCACTCTTCTTCTGTTTTTGTCCCTATTTCCAATCTGAGGAGCAAGCTGATTTTGCCTTTTTTTTCTTTAAAAAATGCTTCTCCAAATTTGCATAAAAGAGAAATGCTGAAGCCATGTGTTATGTATATGTACACGAAGTAGCTGGGTTGGCAATATACCTTATAAACCACAAATATATATGTCTGTAGCTTTAAGAAAAAACACTGTAATGTATTATACTATGTTCTGGTTGGTTGGTTATGCTGCAAGTTGCCATAAGAGGGAGCTATAGATCATGGTTTAATTCTCTTTCTCACTGATGATCTCTCTTGATACTGATACTGACTGACTACGGACCAATACTGACTAACCCTGTTTACTTTGATATTCTGTTGATATCGAAGGTTATCTGTTGTATTATAGTATTGATATTTGTCTGCTGTAAAAGACGTGAAATCGATAAGAAGACTTTATAACTGGATATTTCTGGACTGTTAAAAATGTGTATGACATGGACTGTTTATTGGACTGTGCTATTTCTTCAAGTAAACATTAACACAACTTGATTTAACTCTGTGTGGCTGTATATTTATTCATAACTGTTCTCATAAACATTTCCATGTGCATATCCTTGTTATACAAGGGTTACTCTGCATATATCTAACACCATACAATAAATTACTATTGTTTTCCAAACCCATTCTGCTCTGGTTTGGATCTGAAAGGCAAAGAGAACTTGTAAACCAGATGTAAATGCTAAGTTTGCTATCACAGCATTAGAATTTAGAGATCCAGCATTGAAACACTATAGCTCCTAGACCTTCCTCATCTCTCAATGCCAAAAGTATAAATCAAAATCTTTCTTGAATAATAATAAGGATTAGTCATAAAGCTCCAGTAGGTGGCGTCAAATGTCATACCCACTTCATGAACTTATTTACATCTTTCTATAAGATGTTATTTAGCAAAACAGATCTTTCTGAATAGTTTCACCACAACTATTTGTGCACAATTATTTCAAGATACCAGGCATGACAAAGAAGCACTTTTATCAAATGAGGACGCTCCATGTAATTAGGAGATGCCCAAATGCCAAAATAGATCACATTTAATTTTTCAACTCACATTTTTGGGACATACCTTAGTTTTAATTTATTTAACATAAAAGTGAAAAGCAAAAGCCACACCGATGAACTGTGTTTTATATGTGCCAGGTACAAATAAAACAAAACATCTCTGCAAAACTGAGTTAGCTTTTTTAAAACCTTAATTAGCCTGTTTTCCTGACTAAATGTTCTAAGGATGAAAATATTCTTGGGTAATTGTAACCTTGTGCAAGGTTACATGGGGAAGTGAACTATATTATTTTTATAGCATGACAGATGAATACTTTCATGTTCTATGAATATTTTCATTGTTGTACTAATATATTAGGGATATGTCAAGCTTCTAAAAAAAATTTCTGCATTTTCATTTTTAAAAACATTCTTAATGTTTATTATGACAAATTTCTTTTATTGCAGTCATTTATCACCCTGCTTGAAAATTGGTTTTATAGGGTCTATCAAAACTTATTCGTATGGTACACTTCTGCCAGTGCAGCACCTAAGTGAATCTTGCTGATTTTGGAAAAGCTAAGCAGAGTTAGATCCATTTAGTATTTTGTTGAGGGACTGAGAATCCCAGGGTATTGACTAACAATGGAAAGAGAAGGTGTCTTCAAGGAACCATTTCTATGATATTGCTAACAAACTGCATGAATGCAGTCAGTCAAAGTTTCCCTGAGAGAAAATGCTTATATGGGCTTTAAAATAATTAGCCTAACTGCATATTGAGATATTTTGATTTACATTTATTAAAGTAAGAGTGGACAAACTTTTTACAGCTTTTTTAATTTTTTTGCTACCTGCAATGAGGTAAACAGATTTGCAGTTTTGAGACCCATTATACACATTGTAACCTGAGTGTACAGAAGATGAGGAAGGTTTCTTTATTATTAATTTTCCTTGCCTTCTAGATGGATAGCATCTGGGAATAAAACTTTAGTACAGAGCAAAATGTTCAGCTAGGGCCTCGTTGGGATTTCAGGGTTTTCTTCTGTCATTCATTAGGGTGAAACTTTCTAGATGCAAATGGTATGGATTTAGGCAGGGACCATGAAGACATTCATAACTACAAGACACAAGTATGAAGGAATGGAGTGCGTTTAACTTGAAGAAAATGGAAGGAGAACATGATGGTGATCTTCACACAGCTCAAGAATTGTCTGGAGATTGCTGGAGTGGTGTTGGTATTTATAGAGGTATGCCTGTGAATAATGGTTTTTGAGTCAGCTAAGCATGAAATCATGATTGATTTTAATAGCAATCATAATGAGAGAGATTGTACTAATAAGAGAAGATAATGAACATAGGGATTTTACCCCTCAAGCAGAAATTGAGGAAATCATACATCTATCATTAAAACCAGTGGGGTCATGACCTAGAAAAACAGTTTGGCATTGATAGATCAAATAACTAGTCAAATGGTTAGATTAAAAGGAAGTTAAGCAACTGAGTTCCAGTGGAGTGATCATCCTCTGTAGGGACAAATAAGCCCAAAGCAAACAAGGGAATCACAACCAGGAGAGTCCTCCAGAAGTTCATCACAGGAGTTAATCAGCACAGAACTCTGATGAGGAATAAAGCACAATGGCAAAGCAAACAGATAAAAACAAAGTTGTATCACAGAAAGCTGATCCAGACGGTTGAGCTGATAGCATAAAGGATGCTCGGAAATAGTAATTGAGGCTCAAGGAGGAAATCTTTATGAACCTCACCGTTCTTTCTGACAAGTGCCAAGAAATCTGTGAGACTTCTAACTTCATGTGATGGCAGAAAGATAAATCTCTGAATGAATCTGTGATTCTGTGAGAAACTCAATCTGTCTGCCTACTTTGCCTGATTTTGGGTAAAAGTAGTTCTTTTTTAAAATAAAAAATTCAATATTTACATACATGGTGTGATATGACTTAATTTTGTGAGTTTGCTTGCTAGCAAATTTTATGAATTTGCTTGCAAGCAAATTTTATGTAACAGGCTCAAGTAGCCGATGGCAGAAAGATAGATCTCTGAGTGAATTTGTGATTCTGTGAGCAACTCAATCTGCCTGCCTGCTTTGCCTGATTTTGGGTAAAAGTTGCTCTTTTTTAATAAAAAAATCAATATTTACAATAATATTTATAATATTTACATACAAGCCATGCCCAGCCAGTCACATGACCACCAAGCCACACCCACAAATTAGACCAAGCCCACAGAACCAGTTGTTAAGAAATTTGAATCCCATCCATGCCTCTGTGTGTTTGTGTGTATGTGTGTATGAGAAAGAGAGAGAGAGGGAGAGGTTAGATCAGATCTCTCTCTCTCTCTCTCTCTCCCACCAACATCAGCAAGCCACCTCAGTCAAAATTCATATTAGTGGTCCCGGGGATTTAAAATTATGAGTTTGGTGGTCCCTGAGGTTCAAAAGGTTGGTGACCCCTGATCTAGACCAACCCATTGCCCAAGCAGACCCCACACCATTTTTGACAGATTTGTCCAGTCTCTTCTTGAAAGCTTCCAGTGATGAAGTTCCCACAACTTCTGGGATCCCACAATACAATCACTTCTAACAGAGGTGTCACTATAAGCTACTGTCATATTGGATGTTTTGGTTATGTCTGAAGAATAATGTGATCTTATTTGAAGATAATAAATAGATGCAAAAAAAAACCCTGAGATGATGAATTGCTTGGCAAAGAAGAGAATTTGGGCAAATTTCAGGATTATGAAGTTCTTCCTTGCTATATTTAGAGGATGAGAATCGAAAATCCTCAGCTCAACCTGCATACCAAAAATAGAAGAAGCATTGTGGATGTGTGTGTGTGTGTGTGTGTGTGTAGATCAGGGATCTAGAGAGTTCTGCATACAGGTTGTCATTCAGCGCTTTGTTTTTATTCTTCCCTCATCATGCCATTCAATTGGTACCCAAGTCCTTTGGTTGTTTCCCCTGGCAAGAGGTATCTCTGTGTCCCCCTTGCTTTTCAAGCAGCTGTTACAGAGGCACAGGCCCTTTTTACAAGACTATTTGCCATGACGTGCAATGAGTGTGTAAACATGTTTTCCCATAGTCTCCCACCACCTGCTTTGGAGCCAGCAGTGCAAATACAGGCAGCCCCAAATGAGAGCAAAGGGAGATCAGAGAGTGAAAGCCGGGCTGGCATGGAGCTGCTGCTGCTTCACAATACCAGCTTAAGAGGAGAAGGGAAAGAGGAGAGAAAGAGAGAGAGAGAGTTGCAACTTCTCCCCTCGTGTCATGGCAAATGGTAGTGTGAAGGTTTCTGTGTTTTTTAGCCGAAGATGCCTGCTCACCCTCCTTTATGCCCCTTTTCCCATCTGCCTCCCTGCATACTAAGAGGAGATCTCAAAAGCAACATAGACAAGGAGATTTTGATGGGCTCTCTGTAGGCTATGAAATGATTGGGGGGCTGAAAGCCTGAATAGTTGGGGTTTTCTTCCCCCTTCACAGCTGACCTTCTTCATATGTGGTTAATCTTGGAATAAAGATTAAAGGCCCTGACCCAGGGCCCATTGAAATTGATGGGAATCTTTTCTTTTTTACTTCAATAGTTATTGGATTTGGGCCAAAAGTGGAATGGTCTCTTTCTCCCCCTCCTCCCCGGCCCCTTTCAGATGAAAGGGAGAAATGAGGGGGCCCTCTGTGAGGCGAAGCGGTTGAGCACGGCACTCTCCCTTTCCCCGAATGGGGCCAGGACGGCAATATACATTTCTGAGGTCTGGCAGCAGCATTGGAAAGCACATTTTGCCAGGGGGAAGCTGGATTTGCATGGGACTGAGGTGTGTGGGGAGAAGTGGGGAAGGAAGAGAACGAAAGAGGGAAATAGGAAAGCAGACCATTTTCTACCTGCTTTGCTTTCCCTTGTAAATGTTATCACGTATCCTTTCCTGCAGCATTCCTTTAATGTGGCAAAACTCACATGCTAAAGAATGAAAGAAGGCAATCCTTCGCTTGTGCACTCTGTACCTGATGCGATGGAGTCTGGTTGCTGCTTAATTTTTCTTTCTTAAAAGCAGCCTAAACGGATCTTCTAGCTGAAGGTTTGACTGCACCAAGAACACCACCGTCACTGTTATCCACATCAACAAACTCAATTTCAGTGTTGAATTTGCTTGTGGTCCCCCTTGATTAATAAACATGGGGATTTCCATTTTAAAAAAATGTAGCCCAGCCAGCTTGGAGGCTTAAAGGGCTCAAGATTCTTAGCCACATACTGAATGACATCCAGCAGACCTAACCTGGTCAGCTTCATCAAGCTCTCCTTAAACCACTTCTGATGGGTCAGTGAGTCATATCTGCTTCTCCTCCAGGTAATTGAGAGTTCAAGCTCAAATGAATTCACACGAGACTGCCACATGGTTTGCAAGAGCAAAGCAGCAGATGAATGCCTTAAGCCAGTTTTTTGGGGGGTGGTTTTGTTCTTTTTCGTATCACTGTTCAATTTTGACCAGAGGAAGATTAAAGTTGAAGAGAAGCTGTTAAGTGGGTCTTGGAAAGATAAGGCAGGAAAAGAGACTATGAATCAGCATTAGAATACAGTATGTTCCATACGTCTAGAAATTTGGTATATTTTATTTGTCTAGAAGTTGGATAAAAAGATAAAATGTTCTAGTCCTTAATGTGTATAAATATATGCATGCATATATCTCATGGAAAAAGGGGGCATTTTACCTCTCACCTCAGATATTCAGATTTTTCTGTAGCAAAAAGAAAAAAAGACCCATTCTGGCTAACATTAGTAGGAATTTTGTCAATAAAAGGCTCACACTCTTTGACTTGTCCTAAATATATTCTGACTGAGAAAAGAAAGAAACATGGACAAATTGCAAGATAGACAAAAAAAACCCATCAGTCTCTTCATTCCAACTTGATGTCTGAGGAACTCTCTTCCATGCTGTGCAAATAGTCAAAATTCCTAAATTTTGCTCTGGTTTACTGCTTCAGTAGTTTGGCCTCCAGGATAGTTCAACATCTCAAAATTTGTAATAAAATGAAAGAAGAAATTAAATGTCCCTCATTAATACAGCAGTGAATTACTCAACATTGAATCAAAGCACATGATTTCATATGTAACTACATTTCTTCCTACTGATGTATGGCTTTTATTTGGCTCTCATTCTCTTTTCCCACACTTTCTTTTCATTCTTACTCTACCATTTTCTTTTATGTAAACTGGAAATACTCTCCTAATATTCCCTAATATCGCATTAACATAATGCTCTAAAGAATGTAGATTGTCTCTTTTACTTGAGCCATCTGGATTGTGTTACAGAACCCTTCCCTATGGGTTCTGTAGTCAAGCAATTACAACTGTAGGTGCAATTAATGGAACAGGTTATCACCTTTAAACAGTGGTGGGATTCCATTTTTTATTACCAGTTCCATGGGCATGGCTTGATGAGTGTGGCAGGGGAAGAATACTGTAAAATCTCCAGTCAGAGGTGGTATTTGCCAGTTCTCCGAACTACTCAAAATTTCTGCTACCGGTTCTCCAGAACTGGTCAGAACCTGCTGAATACCATCTCTGTCTTTAAAGCTCTAAACAGCCTAGTGTTGGAATACATGTTATTTTGTATACAGAATTATTCAACCAGTACTGTAGATGGCAGTGTTTAGTTTGCCTCTATGGTTCCTTGTGTTCTGAGGAGAGTTTCCTGTGACAGTTGAAATAGTTAAGCAGCAAGGCCCATAGTAAATGTACACTGTATGATTTATTTGATCTGTGTGGCTATGTAACATCCTCTGTTACCAATCTGTAAGGCTATATAATAATCCTCTGCTACCATTTCTATATAATAAATCAGAATTTTTAACATCAAGGGCCTGGTAGCTTCTAAGATTGCCTACTCTACAATGAAACTGCCCATCCTGCAAGAACTGAGAGATGTGCTCCCCCCACCCAAAAATAGTTCCTACTGTCGTCTCTCTTATGGAATAATTTGCCCCAATATGTACAGATCACACTTCCCTAATGAGTGTGAAAACCTGGAGCAATAAAATATGTTTCTGTTTGGTAGATGAATGAATATTCTCCCGATTGTGCTACATTGAAGAAAAACTTTTTGAATAGCTGCGGATTAAATAGAATTTTAAAGTATCATTTACCTAAGGCCCTGAGATCTGATATATAGATCCAATGCAATTGTTACATCAGGGAAGGCATGTTTTTCTGTCAGATAATTGATAATCTCCACATGCATAAAACTGCTGGCTGACTTAGCCTGGATATATCACTATTATTTTATGCAAATCATAAGTTTTATAGTTTTATTGTTGTTATGGTGTCCAGAATTGTGCTCGAAGATGAATAGCCATAGAAATCTTATGAATGAATGAATGAATGAATGAATGAATGAATGAATGAATGAATGAATGATGACCTGATGGATGTACCTCTGTCTTTCTCCAGGCCCAGTCAGGCAATAAATGCCAGAAGTATCCTGAGTGCTTGATGAGCTGCTACTTTTTTGCTGATACCTTTGTCTTGACAGGATGTGAAATGACCCTGATTTGTAGATTTGCTATAGTATCCTTTGACTATTTTGTCATGTGGATTAGTTGTTTTGCACTTAGCATAACAATACCATAAATCCATATACCATATGTGATATTTGTTCAACAAATCTTGGTTTAACAATACTTGCAAACCAATTTGCATAGTTTGGAAACTGTTTAATTTTTATAGCTGACTGCTCTTAAAGAATGATGATTACTCTACCAGCCTCTTCTCTTCTCTTCTCTTCTCTTCTCTTCTCTTCTCTTCTTCTCTTCTCTTCTCTTCTCTCTCCTCTCCTCTCCTCTCTCCTCTCTCTCTCCCTCTTCCCCTTCCTCCCTCTCCCCTTCCTTCTTTCCCCATTACAGTTTGAGATCTTCCTCAGTCAAGACTGTTAAACATTTGGGAGGCTGACTCATAGTGTCCCCTCTCTCTTTCTTATTCATTGCCCAGGCATCTTGGTGAGCTGGGACCTATTAGTGGCTGTGGTCATTTGGAAGAAGCAGTGGAATCTTACAGTAAGCCCAGAGACACTTATGGAGGTGTGATATCTTGGTTTGGTTCTCCCTGCATTTTTATGGCTTTGAGGGAAAAAGCCACATCAAAGAAGGTGAAATCTTGTACTCAATGCCAGACCCAAATTCACTACAGTTCTATTAGGTGGTTAAGAGATAAAAGCAGAAGTATAACGATATACTTTCTTGGCTTTATTTACTAACCCTTCTTTGTTTTGCCTCTCTGTATGTGTTTGATGCGGCTCCTTTCATTACTCCAATAGCTTGTCATTACTGCAATAGAAATTGTAACTGGATGTGCATGATAAACAAGGAGTGATTCTCAGGATGATTTAAAAGATGTCCATATAGCCAAATTTTACAGTGATCCAATAATTTACCTTGGGAAAGGGGAACTTTTAAAAAGCAATAATATGTTCTATATCTAGAAAGGTTTTGCTAGTTGAATAAAAAGTGTGAATGATTATTAGTCCCAATAATATACTTGCTTTGGTAAAATTGCTTGGGGTGACTGTTTCTGAATCAAGCCAGTGCAGAACAATGTTATGACCAGTGCCAGCAAGCAAATGGCGGCATGGAACAGACACCCAAATTATAGTGTTGACCATGAAGATGTCTGTTCTATAGCAGCAACAACTTCTGAGAAAGTTTGTGATACAGCAGGTTCTGGCAGTCTTGAATGGTAAGGGAGATATGGAGAAAGGGTTTCCTATGGTAATAATCCATGAGGATTTTAGTGGGAATGGGAATGGGAAAAAGCAATGCCTTGACACTGAAATTTGCCCTGGACTCATATTTTCCCTGAGCATTTGCTTGTGCTGAGATGTATTTAGTGGAGGTCCATTGGCACAAAGCAGCAGTGGGATCCTACCTGTTCCACTACTGGTTTGGTGACCACGCGTGTGCACAGACACACCTAACATGTGCGCACCTAATGCCCGCAGGCAGCTCTCCCCACTCCAGCTGAGGCCTGCAGCCAATCAGCTGAGAGGATAAAAGAGAAAAGCACAGGGATGGGTGGGAGGGCCAATCAGCTGATGGCCTGCAGCGCCAATCAGCTGAGAGGAGAAAGAGGAGAAAAGCGCAGGGATGGGTGGGAGGGCCAATCAGCTGATGGCCTGCAGCCAATCAGCTGAGAGGAAAAGAGGAGAAAAGCGCAGGATGGGTGGGAGGGCCAATCAGCTGATGGCCTGCAGCGCCAATCAGCTGAGAGGAGAAAGAGGAGAAAAGCGCAGGGATGGGTGGGAGGGCCAATCAGCTGATGGCCTGCAGCGCCAATCAGCTGAGAGGATAAAGAGGAGAAAAGCAGGGATGGGTGGAGGGCCAATCAGCTGATGGCCTGCAGCGCCAATCAGCTGAGAGGAGAAAGAGGAGAAAAGCGCAGGGATGGGTGGGAGGGCCAATCAGCTGATGGCCTGCAGCGCCAATCAGCTGAGAGGATAAAGCGGAGAAAAGCGCAGGGATGGGTGGGAGGGCCAATCCTGCGCTTTTCTCTTCTTTCTCCTCTCAGCTGATTGTGGGAGGATTTTTTTTCCTCCTCTCAGCTGATCGTCGGAGGCTTTTTTTTTTTAACTACCTCTTCGCCCAAACCGGTCTGAACCAGTAGCATACTACCACTGGCACAAAGTAAATATTGCCATAAGAAATATTTATATTGGTTCCAAGTCAGTTAAAACACTGAAATCAAAGTGCAAAAATTGGGTAGTGGTTAATCATTCTTGTTCATGATTTGCTTCCTTCAGATATTTCCCTTCTTATACTTAACCTGAATTTATATACAGTTTTTTAAACAATATCTTCCAGAATTCACAGAAATTGGGGATTCATTTCAGCTCATTGGTAATGTGGAACTATATTAATAATAATGTGTAGCTTATTTTGTAAAAGTGAAATCCACATGCCAAAACATAGACAAAGAATGAGCCACAGCAGTAGACTGGCTGAAATCTACAACAACTGGGGGAGAACAATCTCAGATATTTTTATAGCAATACACAGAAACAAAGGGAGAAATTGAAATCCTAACCCAAGAGGACAAATATGACATCAGAAATCAATGAAACTGGGTGGGATTGCACACATGATTGGAATATAAGCCTTGAACACTACAATGTATTCAGGAGGAACAGACACAACTGAATGTGTCAGAACATTGTGCTATACATAAAAATAATGTATGGTTCCTATAATGTTTTTGCTCTACTCTATAGTTGTTTTTTCTTAGTCTGCACCTTTAACTTTCTAAAAAAATCTATTAAATGTTTATATAACAATGTCAACAACCGCAACAAACTAACAAGAAACAACATAGATATGTCATAAGCAAGTTATTCCTAACTAATTATTACCCTTTTACAGACTTATTATCTTCATAGTTTGGAGGAGTGCATATCTTGACTTCAGTACAGCATTCAATGATGTCTTTCATGATGTCCTCATTAATAAAATGATTAAATATGTGCTAGCTAGATAATACACCTATCAAATGGATTCATAATTGGCTAATGATCATAGCAAGAAAATATTCATAAATCACACTCTTCACATCAGATTACAGAGTAGCATTGAGTAGGACATCGTAGAATTCTGTTCTGGATTCTAGACACAAACATAGCATAAGAAGTCCTTACTTGGCATATGAAAAGGATCTGCGTGTACTAGGAGATCATAAGTTGGACATGGTCAACAGTATGATGCAGCTGTTAAAAGGAAAATGCTATTTTGGGATATGTTAACAAGAGCAGAGAATCTGGTTTATAGTAAGAAATTGTCCTATCCTTCTTTGCCTCAGTCAGGCCCTATTTGGAATGTAATGTTGACTTCTGGGATCTTCAGTCTAAAAAGGAATTGGAACAAAGTCAAAGAAGAGCTAGAAAGATGGTGAAAGGACTGGCCTCTCTAAAGTCAAGTCCTATAAAGAATGGTTAAAGGAATGGGGTATATTTAGCTTTGAGAAGAGATCTTCTGTGGGGAAATATGATTGTAGTTTAAGGTGACCAGACATCCCGCTTTTGGCGGGACAGTCCCGAGTTTTAATAATTTGTCCCGCGTCCCGTGGCATTTTTAAAAAGTCCCGATTTTAAGCAGAAGATTATCAGGTAGTTGCTAAATATCTAACAAGTTGTCCTTTAAAAGAGTGAGTAGACTTATACTTTGTTTTCCTGGGAGTCAGGACTAGAATTAGTGTTGAAACTATAGAGCAGTGATGGCTAACCTTTTCATCGTTGCATGCCAAAAGTGTGCATGTGCATGCGCACCCATAATGCAATGCACGCATGACACACCCCACCCTGCACATGCACACACATCCCTCCCCACCCCCCTGCCCCCTCTGCGCATGCACATGCATCTCCCTTGTGTGCCCTGCACCCCATGCATGCGTGGCAGATACCCAACAATCAGCTGGCTGGTTGGAGGTGCACACATGCATGCGCAGTGAAACTGTTCCAGGGGACGGCTTGCATGCTGGTAGAAATGGCTCTGCATGCCACATCCGGCACACATGCCATAGGTTCACCATCACGGCTATAGGGAAATAGAATCAGGTTAGTTATTAGGAAGAATTTTCATTTGTAAGAACTGACAACTAATAGAATAGGTTGCCTCATGAAGTGATATTCTTCAATGGAGATGTTTCAAGAAGGGCTTAGTAGCCATCTGTCTGAAATGCTTTAGCAGAATCTGCAGCAAACAGGGAGTTGGACTAATTCACATTTGAACTTTCTTCCAACTCTATAATTCTTCAAAAATCCAGCAGTTTAAAATCAGTTGTATTCCCGTAAAAGCTAAGTGTTAAATATGATCTGTTGTGGGATTTTTTTTTCCTATTCATCAAATCTAAGAAAAAAAGTTATAGAGAAAATTAATGGATATCACTAATTTTTGGCTCCAGTTCATAAAGTGTTAGCAAAGAGGAGAAAGAAATGAGGCCAAGCAATAACCTTCCCCTTGAAAAATTAATGTTCTGTTATCTAATTGCAAGATATCAATCCATTAACTGATTTACAAATTTTAGACATGCCTACATTATTTATTGAAAGTGTTCCTGGCAATTACAATAACTATTTTTCACATGATGTCTTTTTTTTTAATTTGCTAAGACTTGTGTAATCCACAAGAGCATAGCAGATGCAAAATATTTTCTGTTAAGTATTCAGTTGTAAACCTATTGTAACCTTCCATTCAACTAGACAGATCATTACAGATTGTATTTCAGCTTTATATACTTGATCTGCCAACTTTCTATTGCTCATTATTTACTGGACTTCACGAACAGAGCAGTAGCGAAAGGTGCACATTTGCATACGTCATTGTTCTGGTTTAAAGCTTCTTTTTCTTGGAGGAGGAGGAAGCAGGAACATTATAATTTTAAAATTATAAATTATAAAGTTAAAATATAAATTTCCTGACAGTTAAAACAATTAATCAGTGGAACAACTTGTTATGTATGTAGGTTTAAATGTTATTGGTTTATTTTGAACTGTTCTTGTAAAATGTCAAATGGGATTGGTTTAAATAGTGCGGGAAAAACCCTGCACTCCCATTGGCTGGCAACTATGGCTGCTGGCTATAAGAAGCAGCCATAGCCCAGCCAAGTCGGGTTCATTCGAGCTGTAGTCACTTAATAAACTCTTCACTGAAGCTCTTCGCGTCTGACTCTTCATGCAAACTTAACACTGGCGACGAAGGTGGGATTGCCCTGAAGAAGAGACAACACGGAAGACAAGCAGAAGAGCGAGATGGCTGCGCTGAACACCCCCCCAGCCCCATTCGATCCGGCGGAAGACTGGGAATCATATGCGGATCGCTTCCAGATGTACTTGGAAGGAAACGACCTCGCCGATATCCCGAGCGGAAGAGGGCGGTATTTCTCACGCACTGTGGTCCGGCAGTCTTCAAAATGGCGAAGGCGTTGGCGGGAGCTGCAGACTTGAAGGTAATGAAATGGCCTGATTTGGAAAAGCTTTAAGAGCCCATTCGCCCCACAAGTATCGTGCCTCATTAAGAGACAGAGTTTTACCGTCGGGATCAAGGGGAAGCGAAAATGTTAACGACTTCATGGCAAGTTTAAGGGACATTGGGGGTGCTTCTGACTTTACCAACTTAGAAGAGGCCATGCGTGATCGGTTTGTTCTAGGCCTCAAAGATAAGGTCTTACAAAGCAAACTGTTAATGAAACCTAAGATCACGTTTAAGGAGGCCATAGAGGAAGCTGTTTCAGCGGAAGCCACCAAGTCCTCAGCAGCGGCCATGAAAAAGATTAACAAGGCCTCAAGCCATTCTGATGTGGAAAAATCCACAACAACCCATTGCGAGCAAATAGACTCTGATTCAGATTGCAGTGAGGTGGAAGAAGAATTTTAGACTCAGAATGGAGAAGAAAAGGAAAGACCCTGGAAAAAAGAGGCAAGAATTTTATTGCAGAGGCTGTGGGGGGCCACCCCCGCACTGAATGCAAGTTTTTAGACACCATCTGCCTACATTGTGAGAAAAGGGTCACCTAGCAAGAGTCTGCAAATCATCAGAACTCCACCTAGTAGGAAGAAATTCCCTGAAAAGGATTTTTAAGCCCAACAACTCATTGAAAAATGGGGCACAACTCAGAAGCAAATGGAAAGAATGAAACTCATCAAACAATTACCATTGGTCATTCTTCACCCTTGAGAAGCAGAAAAGTACATGTGAAGGTATTCATTGAAGGAAGGCTTGCCAAATGGAAGTGGACTCAGGCTCCTATTTATCTATGGTGTCATGGGACACTATTCACAGGCTACTTCCCAACATTCAGAAGAAACATTTCCAGAAGCAAGCACTGACTCTTAAAGACTACCAAGGGAACAAGATTCCAGTAGTTGGAGCAAGAGATTTCAACGTGAAGTTTAAAGGCCACACCAAACGTTTGCCCCTGACCATCGGGACAAGGATCGCCCAAGCTTGCTGGGACTTGAGTGGTTCAAGCCACTAGGCATCGAGGTGACTGGCATCAATCACATGAGCAACTCTGGATGGGAGGAGGCCTTGAAGTCTGAGTTTCCAGAGGTCTTCAGCGAAGGATTGGGCAAGTATATGGGGACCCCTATCACTTTCAATCTAGATCCCAAGGTGCCCCCAATTCATTTAAAGCCCAGGAGGGTTCCATTTGCTTTAAAGGAAAAAATTGATGCACAATTAGATAAGTTAATTGCTCAAGGGGTTTTAGAGCCCACTGACCACTCCAGATGGGAGACACCCATAGTCACACCAGTCAAGGCTGATGGGTCAGTAAGAATTTGTGGAGACTATAAGGGGACACTGAAGAGAGCAGAGCGCAGAGCAGAGCGCATATCCAGTTCCAGTTGTGCATCACCTGTTACATTCACTTGGCAGGGGTACAGTCTTTGCCAAACTGGACTTGGCCCAGGCATATCAACAACTAACAGTTGATGATGCCACTGCAGAGGCCCAAACCATTGTGACTTCAAATGTAAAAGGTTACAATTTGGAGTCAGCGTGGCACCAAGCATTTTTCAAAGCCTTATGGAAAGAATGCTTCAAGGACTGCCAGGGGTAGTGCCTTACTTTGATGGTATGTTAATCTCTGCTGAAAATGACACTCAGCTTCAAGAAAGACTCAGAGAAGTCCATACCAGATTCAGGAAAGTGGGGTTAAAAGTCAAGGAAGAAAAATGCACACTTAAGACTGACAGGGTTGAGTTCCTGGGTACATGATTGACAAGCATGGCATCCACCCTACTGATGCCAAGGTTAAAGCAATCAAAGAAGCCCCTAAACCTAAGTGCAAAAGAGATTTGCAAGCTTTCCTTGGACTTATTAACTTTTATCACATGTTCCTACCTCAAAAGGCAACCATTGCTGAACCTTTGCAAAGATTACTGGATAAGAAGTCTGTTTGGGTCATCCTGGTATTGTAAGGATGAAGGGATTGGCCAGGAGTTATGTATGGTGGCCAGGTATTGACAAAATGGTTGAAAACTGGGTTGCATCTTGTCCCAATTGCCAGGTAGTCAGGCCTGCCCCATCTCACGCCCGCACACAGGAATGGGAATGTCCTAGGGGCCCATGGTCTAGAATCCACATTGATTTTGCAGGTCCTACTAGAGGGCACACCTTTCTTATTATAGTAGATGCATATTCCAAATGGCTAGAGGTGTTTCCCATGACATCCACCACAACTGATGCTGTCATCAAGCAGCTCAGAAAACTGTTTGTAACCCACAGGTTACCTGATGTTCTTGTCTCTGACAATGGCCCTCAATTTACATCTAACCTCTTTGAATCCTATCTAGCACAACAGGGTATCAGACATGCCCTTACTGCCCCTGGCACCCTTCTAACGGCCGGCTGAACGCATGGTACGTTTTACCAAGGAGAAGCTTCAGCACCTGGGTCCTGGGGACATCACTCAGAAGGTTGAAAAACTTCTTAGTGTTCAGCACATCACTCCTAGCCCATCTAATAACTTATCCCCAGCAGAGTTGTTGATGGGTAGGAAACTTAGGTCTTCCCTTGACCACCCCTAATTAGCTCCTTAATTACCCTTTAGGTCATCCTAAAGGGATCCTATTACCTGGATGGTTGGTGCGTAAGCATACCAACGTGCCTACCGTCTCTGTCCTATTGTTTCTTTTATTTCTCTTATATGTATTCATTTCGTGTATTCATAACTATGTTTATCCCTATACTTATTATCTTGTAAGCCAGTGGTTCTTAACCTTTTTGAAAGAATTGCCCCCTTGAGCCATTGAGGAATTTGTCATCGCCCCCCTCCCCCAACATAACCTCCCCCCTGCCGTCTCTTAGCATCCCCAAGGGGGCTGGCAGAGGGGCGCTAAGAGGCAGCAGGGGGGCGTTCAAGGCACTGGCCCTGCAGGTTCACCCACTGATTGTAGTAATGCTCTGGAGTCGACGCCTGAATGGAAGCTGTATGCTATGTAAACGCGGGCCGATTCAACACGCCGCCCCCTTGCCACCTTTTAGTGTCCCCAAGACCAAGGGGGCCAGTAGAGGGGCACTAAGATGCAGCGGGGTGGCATATCAACGTATCGCTGCAGCACATAATGTGCCACTCCTTCTGCATTGAGGCGCTGGCTCCCGAGTAGTAAGTGTAGTCAATGGGTGAACTCAGAGGCTGGCTGGCACTCTCACCCACCCCTGTCACCTCTTAGCTCTCTGCTGGCCCCTTGGGGACGCCAGAGTGGGGGCATTCGAGGCACCGGCCCCTGCAGGCTCAGCCCATTGACTGTTGTCAGCACCTGAACCAGGCTGCTTGAATGCGGCAGCATGTTGGGAAAAGCACACCACCGCTTTCCAAAGTGCTGCCGCCTCTCGCATTCTTTCTGTCTGTCCATCCATTTGATCCATCCATCCATCCATCCATCCATCCATCATCAAAAGGTCTGTCTGTTTGCCTGCTTGCCTTCCTGCCTTTCTATTTATCTACCTACCTGCTGTCTTTTGTCTACCTACCTACCTACCTATCTACCAATATAGATCTCTCTCCCCAATATATCTTATTCCATCGCCCCATATCACTCCCCCCCTTCCGCCTTCCCCCACATTGCACCTTTTCATTCCATCGCCTCTGAAAAACAAAATTGCCCTTAATATTGCTTGGTTAACAACCACTGTGTAGCTTGACAAATCAAATCAAATCAAATAAATAAATAAATAAATATGTCCATTGTTTCTTATCTCTGCAATCTATCCTTCGCCTATGACCTGGAAATATAGAGTGTCAGGCTTCAGCGGCTCTTGCAAACCTGCTGATGGGCTCAGTTTATCATCACTAACGAAGCCCGACAGTAAGGAGTCATTGAGGTGACTATGGAGGAAACATCCAGAAACCTAGGGTAACAATAAGAGTAAAGAACTATTAAGTCCAGGGAAGCAGGAAAATAAAGGTAATCATCAATTTACAACAGTAATTGAAACCACAATTTTGGTTGCAAGTCATGACAGTCATAAAGTAGGTCTTCACATGGTTGATCATTAACTGAATCCATTGTTTGCTATGGGGCATTTTTTGCCAGAAACTAGAAGTAAACACCAGTCATGGTCTTGTGACTGCAGGAGGCTACAAATGGCTGTAAACGTGGGAATGAACATCTGAACTTCAAACCCAAATTGTGAATCCCTTTCTCAGGGTCCATCAATGAAAGACCATTTCAGGGTCTTTCACTGGTCACTAAGCAACCAGTTGTAAATCAACAACTATGCATATTAGAAAAATATTCAGATTAGCGCCTCCCAATTTGCTGGGATATAAGAGAGAGGGAAGGACATAGAGGCATACAATAATATTTTTTGACCAAGACAAACTGTTTGCACAGGCAAAGGAAAAGATAGCTTCTATTCTGAGAGTGAAATATGAAAAGATGGAAGTTTCAGAGCTAGTGTCATTTTTTTAATGTTAAGTTTCAGAAATCCAAACTATTTTTTTATTTAGAATGCTTGTGCACAGCTTAAGCCATCTGATTCTAAGTGGCTTAGGCCCCACAATGAGATGGGCGGCAAACAAATTTAAGAATATAAATAAATAAACTATATATATATATATATATATGTAGGTCTTGGTGTATTGAGAATACCTTGGCAACGTTTAGAATCTCATCCGTCATCTTCAGGCTGGTGTCTTCAGCTTGTTCTCCTGGAGAAGCTGAAGACACCAACCTAATTCTTAATTCTCAATCTTCTAAGAATACCCATACTACACCAAATCTCGAAAACAAATATATATATATATATATATATATATATATATATATATATATATATATATTTTACAGATTTTCAAATATGTAGGTCTTGGTGTATTCGGTCTTGTCCGTGTAAGATTGAGAATACCTTGGCAACATTTACGAAATCTCATCCGTCATCTTCAGGCTGGTGTCTTCAGCCGTTCTTCTGGGAGAAGTGTGTGATAGTGGCTGTTTTGCCCTTTTAAACTCAGAGTTGGCTGTGTTGTTACTTCTTGATTGGTTGATGGAGTTGATGTATGCAGATTGGATGGCTTTTCCTGAGACCCTGTGTGGCTGAGGTGCTGGCTGTGTGTCTCTCAGCCTTTTGTGTTGTAACGACCTGGGTAATGGGCTGTGTGATGACCTTCTGAGTTCTATTGTTGTGACATCCTGGGTGTGGTGCTGTAATCTCCTGGGTCGTTGTCTGTGTTGCAACCTCCTGATGTTTTGTGTTGTAATCTCCTGAGTTCTGTGATGTAGTGTCCTGGGTGGAAGGCTGTGTTGCAAGCCCACGCCACAGATGAAAGGCAACCACCATACAGAAACCAGGCCATGGCTGCAACACCAGCTGCTACACCCCCCTCTGACCCCCAAACTAAGCAAACTGACACACGCTATAAACACATAGCCAGACCTCAAACTCGAAGCCAAACCAAGGCCTGGAATGTCACATCACAGCCTTCCACCCAGGACACTACATCACAGAACTCAGGAGATTACAACACAAAACATCAGGAGGTTGCAACACAGACAATGACCCAGGAGATTACAGCACCACACCCAGGACGTCACAACAATAGAACTCAGAAGGTCATCACACAGCCCATTACCCAGGTCGTTACAACACAAAAGGCTGAGAGACACACAGCCACACAGCCACACAGCCACACAGGGTCTCAGGAAAAAGCCATCCAATCTGCATACAGCAGCTCCATCAACCAATCAAGAAGTAACAACACAGCCAACTCTGGAGTTTAAAGGGAAAACAGCCACTATCACACACTTCTCCCAGAAGAACGAAGCTGAAGACACCAGCCTGAAGATGACAGATGAGATTTCGTCAAACGCTTGCCAAGGTATTCTCAACCTTACACGGACAAGACCGAATACACCAAGACCTACATACCTTTACCCGTGAAAATCTACGAAAACAAATATCCTACCTCTACGGGAGGAAACCTTCCAGCTGACCCGGATCTATGAGAAACTCGAAGTGCGAAGAGCCACCATCTTATGTGACCTCACATTCCTACGCAATTGCCGAGACAAAAAGAAGACACCAGCCTGAAGATGACGGATGGGATTTCGAAACGCTTAAGGTATTCTCAACCTTACACGGACAAGACCGAATACACCAAGACCTATATATATATATATATATATATATATATATACACACACACACATATATATACACACACACACAATCTATAACAACACAATAATGTTATCAACAATTACCGTATCAAAATCCTTAAAAATAGAAATAAATGTGCATTTGTACAAATCATTTGCCTTCACAATTGCATTCAGAAAAGAGAAAATAAGATGGGAAAATGCGGAAGAAATGAAGATGCTGTGTCATCGACACACGCACCAATGGTGATGTCATGAAAAGGGGAGGACAACTGCAATGGATTAGATAGAAGCAAAAGAAAGAGAAGGAATTTATGTCTTGCCCCTAACCAGAATATAAAAATGAGCTGCCTTAATTGGTAGAGGCTTGTTATCCTTGCCTGTTTATGTCTCTCCATTGTAACCCTATCCTGAGCAATGGGAAACCATAAAGATTAGACTTTCCCAACTCTTGCCTCATTGCCTGCCATATGTGAATTGTACTCCGAATGCGAGAAACCTGGTCTGCCCCCTATTGCATAGCCCCCAAGCCTGACCTCTTCAGAGACCACACAGGGATGTTTCTGGAGGAGAGAAGGTTTTGAAAACTGACAGTTTATGAAATTCCTTCCCTATATGCTTATGGAACCTCTTTAAGTTTGAGAGGGAGCGAAAGAAAGTGCAGGCCCTTCTCAGAGGGAAAGTCAGAGTTCAGGAGATCACTTGCTTTCACAAACATTCTTTACTGAAAGGGGAGGGAGTAGAACTAAAGAAAAATAGAGATGTAGATGATGGATTTAATTTCCAATTTTGGCTTAGAAAAGAGGAAAGAGTAATCCACTGGGAGGGAACAGTTCACAGGGCTAGTAATACAATATAGAGCCTTTGCCAGCAAAGGAACCCATCAAATGCCCATCAAGGTTTTTCTGGCTCAGGAAAGCAGTGGAACGATGTCGAAAGACCATTAATTTAAAAGCAGTCCAGCAGCAGGAACAAACACTACTGTTCATGAAGGGTGAATTTCAGATTATGAATCAGGGTCTCATTCATTTGGCTCTACCTGGTCTGTTTTGCTATAAAGGGTAAAGAAAGGACAGTAATAAATCAGACCCCCTTTTCTCATTCAAACCTTGATTTTTTTCCAAGCTCAGACTTACAGAGAAATCACATACCTCTTATCCAGTCCAATTTCATCAGAACATCAAAAGTAATTATGCAACTCTATATATATCTCTTAAAAATAAAGACAGTTGATTTCAACGGATGCAATGGACAGGAAATACCTTTTAAAAGGAGCTTTTTCTAATTACTGTAGAAGACTGGACATTTTAACAAACTATTCTACGTCAATGATAACAAAAAATTGAGTCAAATGTATAACTAAATGTTAAAAACAAATCTTTATAAGCTAAGGAAATTCAGCATGAAGAGGACTGAAAAGATAGTTAATTGTCTTTGAGCTTCAACGCATAGTAATCACATTTTTAACAGCACTATAAAGAGCAAATCAGGAACGCAGTGGCTCAGTGGCTAAGACGCTGAGCTTGTTGATCAGAAAGGTTGGCAGTTTGGCAGTTTCAATCCCTAGCACTTCGTAATGGAGTGAGCTCCTGTTACTTGTCCTAGCTTCTGCCAACCTAACAGTTCAAAAGCATGTAAAAACGCAAGTAGAAAAATAGGGACCACTTTAGTGGGAAGGAAACAGCGTTCCATGTGCCTTCGGCGTTTAGTCATGCCGGCCAAATGACCACGGAGAAGTCTTCGGACAGCACTGGCTCTTAGGCTTTGTAACGGAGATGAGCACCGCCCCCTAGAGATTAGCATGTATGTGTGAGGGGAACCTTTACCTTTACTTATAAAGATCAGGGATAAGGTTAATATATATAGGCTATAAAAAAGTAGAAAGAAGAAAAATACAGAAAGCTCTAACTCAGTGTTGCCATTTAGTCTGATTTTTTTTGTAGTCTAAATATGGTCGTCTTAATCAGAAGGATTTGTAAAGAAAGCCTAAAATTACTTAAAGAAGAGCATCAGTCAGGTGAATATTATTTGTTTCAAAAAGCCCAGAAATTTGGAAACAGAATCAACCATAATTTATAAGAGTAAAAGCAGGTGGCTTGGAAATGCTTAATTTCCAGGAAAAAATATCTTGCAACCAAGATGTGGCTTGGTTAACTAACTGTCCTTTGGTTTGTATAGTATGCAAATACATTTCTTCTGTTAGTGTTCAGTGAGTTTGATAAAAGGAATATGCAATTTGGATCTTACTTTTATCATTGTACATTTCTTCCTAGGATAACTTTCTTTGTAATCCTAGGAATGGCCAGCAAGAATCAGGTGAATTTCTGTGCTCCACATTCACTTTCTCCATGCTCATTCCCCCTTGTTTTGCACAGATTTAGTTGTTCTGGAAACTAGCCAACTTTCTGTTCCAATATGTGGAATGAAAAGATTGTAACCAAGTCAAATCATAACAAATAATCAAAAACCTTAATGTGATATCTTGCTCTAATGAATTGGGATCTCATTCTTATTCATGGTATCTTGTTTTGGTTCATCTTCATTTTTTCTCCTTTTATATTTAGATAGACACAACTTGCCTTATTGGTGGGAGCATTTGAAGTATACCTTCAAATAGTGTTTTGTATGCATCTGCAATGACAGACTTCACAAAGGTACTTTTTCCAAAAGGCAACTGGACTTTCTTGGTTTTTTCTTTGAAAACGTTCCACTTCTCATCCAAGAAGTTTCTTCAGGTTCTTGGATGAGAAGCAAAACATTTTCAAAAGAAAAAACCAAAAAAGTCCAGTTGGCTTTTGGAAAAAGCACTTTTGGGACAACTATGACCTGGATGATTGAGAATCTCCATAGATATTCTGCAATGATAGAGTGGCAAGGCCCATAGATTAGAGGCAAAGCATATGCTTTGCTTGCAGAAGGTTCCATATTTAATTGTGGTTGAAAAAGTATGAAACCCATTGCCTTTGTGTTGCTATAATTCAGAAAAACCCAGTACCTTCCTATAAATCTAAACAGAGTTCTTCTCTCAACTCCACTGCAGATAGATTAGGATTCTGAAATCAATTTACAAATGTTTCATTTGTATTAAAGTTTGCTCCTAAGCATTACCCAACCAAAAAATGTTTGTTTGCTTGTTTGTTTTTATGCATGCAAGGCAATGCAGAAGCTCTGCTGGAATTTCTTCTATCTAGTTATATTAAACATTTTTTTTCTTGGTTCCTACCTCTACTTTTTTCTCTCTCTCCTCCCTCCACTATTTTTTTTTTGAAAAATATGATTATGGACTAATTGCCATTAGGGATTCATGTCATTTTTTTCATATTCTAGCAAAGAAAAATGAAATTCTGATACAACAGCAGAAAGCCTTAGCAACTGCACTGTGCTGAAGAAAGGTGATGACCTTCTTGCCCGCCTTCCAGTCTGCAAATGAAGTCATACAGCTGTCTCTTCAAGGGGGATGCAAAGCTGTAGCTCATTCCATTCCAGAGGGTGGAGGTAGAATTCACAGCAGAATTGGGGGACGTGGAAGGGAAATTTCAATTAGGGAATCTGGATGAGTAAGTTTTGTTTATTTGGGAGTAGAATGTCCCACATGGAAAGACATGAACTGTTTTAGGATAAGGTTAAATGAATTGGTTTTCTAACTGCCCAGTCTGTTAGTATCTCGCCTCTAGTGGGTTTTCCAAATGAATTGAACCAGTAAAGTATGTGTGACTCTCATTCTTGCAAGTTTACTTTTTCTCATTTACTACAATCTCTCTATTCCAACTTACCAAACATGGCTACATACTCCAAAACCAAGGGATAATGAAATTCCCTTGAGTCATTCATTCTGTTATTATTCCTTGTTAACAATAATTAAGTGGCTTGCTTGATTTAGATATTTTTTGTCAGAAAAAATGTGGCATCAGGGTGGTCCACCAGAAATTGGTTTGATAGATTATGGTCCACCTTCTGCACATCCAGAATTAAAAACGTTATTTCTGCACAATCTTTCCAAACCAAGTGATCACTGTGAATAACTTGAAGCTGAATGTGTTCTACCAACTATGCATTATGTATATAAATATAAGCAGTTCTTTGATGTGTGTTTGTGTGCAGACTTGGGCCAAAATAGCTTGACTGCTGTCATTGTTTCTCATTCTTTTGTTGGTTATGAGTCAGTGAAGAAGGGTAAATCTGTGTATGCTTCTCTAAACATATGCATCCCGGTTTACAATTTTGTCTAATGATCACTTTTTACAAAACTGTAATGCATTTTTGTACATTATTTAAATATAAACATTTTTGGACAAACATTTCCCTAATGTACATTTCTGCCTGCGTTGCAAAGTCTAAAAAACTGTATTTAAAATAATAAATATGCTTTGTTTTATATATATACTAGTTCAAAAATGTGAAAGTAGACAGATGCAGATATATAGGTACAAAATATATTAGATTTCTGATCATAATATCTTTTAATGTAGTCAGAATAATTTTAGATTATAATAAATAATTTTTAGAATAATTTTTAGATTTCTACCTTGCACTTGAAGAGGTTTCTTCAGTAACTGTAGTTTGAAATAAGACCTTTAGACTAATATCACTTTCTTGCTCTTTGATAGAACAATGGGCACTTATCTTGTAGGGAAGCCAATTCCATTGTGAAATACAAACTTTAAAAACTCAGTGAAATAGAACTAGTGGAGAATCTAAACTCCTGAACAATGGTTGAGTTCACATTCTGAAATAAGCAACATTTATAAATACTCCATGAAAAAGCCACCATAAAGTATTGAATCATAAAGCCAAACCATACACTAATCTGAAATTGAGTGAACTATATTAGGAATTAACATGATGTATGTACTAAGCCAATGTAAAGGAACATTCAGGTCCTTTTCAAGCATTATCGTTTTAGTGTATAACTAAGATTCTAAGGCTTGTCTTAAACTTGTGAAATATGTTTATAACTGATCGGTATTTGCCTACATAGGTAATTAAGACTGGATGTGGTAGTAGACATTTTAAAAATGACAGTCCCAAAATCACCACTGTGCAATGTTCTAATTATATCCTCATCATTTCCCAATTCTTCTGAGAACTGGAAATGTAGATTAAACAACACTGTATCATAGATAGTCCTTCCTACGCTCCTTGAATTTAGCAATCTGACCACTGAGTGTCTTAGACTGATAGCACTGGGGAACTTCAACTTGTCTTCTTTGGTGCAAAGTAGGAAGTGACCCACAGGTTAATGGTCACTGTGGCAATAGTGTACCTGAGTCAAAGCATCAACAGTCCAACACACAGTGAAGATTGCATATTAGATTTCCATTTTGTTTTGAGACAGTGATGACATAATCTGGATGTTGGGAGAGGTTAATATTACTTCCATGTCATGTTCAGACTGCTGTTACATTACTCCGGAGGTTTGCATGGTTACTCTCCATTGCAGGGAAGTAGGACCTCTTTGATTGCTCTGCCCTGGAAGAACAGGCAGCTTGCAATTATTTTTGAGGTTCTGATGTATGATTTGCATGGGCCTTAGTCACATCTGGGAATGAGAGATTGACAGTGGTCATGGATTGGATTGTGTGTGTGCATCCTTTCTCTTCATACAGACCAGAGATCTCCCTGTTTTCAGAGGAAACCAGGAAATGAAAGGGCACAAGAGATGCCTAGTGTTAGATTTTCATGAAGAGTCAGACGCGGAGTGCTCCAGTGAAGAGTTTATTAGTGACTACAGCTCATAACAGACCCGATTTGGCTGGGCTGCAGCTGCTACTTATAGCCAGCAGTTCTAAGAGTGCATTTTTCTTCCTTGACTTTTAACCCCGCTTTCTTGAATCTGGTAAGGACTTCTCTGAGTCTCTCTTGTAATTGAGTGTCATTTTCAGCAGAGATTAACACATCATCAAAGCAAGGCACTACCCCTGGCAGTCCTTGGAGCATCCTTTCCATAAGGCTTTGGAAGATGCCTGGTGCCATGCTTACTCCAAACTGTAACCTTTTACATTTGAAGGCACCTCTATGAGACACAATGGTTTGGGCCTCTGCAGTGGCATCATCAACTGTTAGTTGTTGATATGCCTGGGCCAGATCCAATTTGGCAAAGACTGTGCCCCTGCCAAGTGAATGTAACAGATGATGCAGCACTGGAACTGGATATGCGCTCTACTGAAGCGAATGGTTCAATGTCCCCTTATAGTCTCCACAGATTCTTACTGACCCATCAGTCTTGACTGGTGAGACTATGGGTGTCTCCCATCTGGAGTGGTCAGTGGGCTCTAAAACTCCTTGAGCTATTAGTTTATCTAATTGTGCATCAATTTTTCCCTTTAAGGCAAATGGGACCCTTCTGGGCTTTAAACAAATTGGGGGCACCTTGGGAACTAAGTTGAAAGTGATACCTCCGAGTGCTCATGATTGAACCACTCAAGTCCCAGCAAGCTTGGGCAGTCTTTGTCCACGTTGGTCAGGGGCAAGCGTTTGGTGTGGCCTTTGAACTTCACGTTGAATTCTCTTGTTCCAACTACTGGAATCTCATTCCCTTTGTAGTCTTTAAGAGTCAGTGCTTGCTTCTGGAAATGCTTCTTCTGAATGTTGGGAAGTAGCCTGTGAATAGTGTCCCATGACACCATAGATAAATAGGAGCCTGAGTCAACTTCCATTTGGCAAGGCCTTCCTTCAATTAGTACCTTCACATGTACTTTTCTGCTTCTTAAGGGTGAAGAATGACCAATAGTGACTGTTTGATGAGTTTCATTCTTCCCATTTGCTTCTGTGTTGCGCCCCATTTTCTCACTGGAGTTGTTATGCTTGAATTCTTTGTCAGGAAACTTCTTTCTGCTTGGTGGAGTTCTGGATGATTTGCAGACTCTTGCTAGGTGACCTCTTTTTTCACAACGGAGGCAGATGGTATCAAAAACTTGCATTCAGTGCGGGGTGCCCCCCAACCACTGCAATAAAAGTCTTGCCTCTTTCTTCCTAGGTCTTTCCTTTTCTTCTCCATCCTGAGTCTATAAATTCCTTCCTCCACCTCACTACAGTCTGAATCAGAATCTATTTGCTCGCAATGGGTTGTTGTGGATTTTTCCACATCAGGATGGCTTCCTTGTTAATTTTCTTCATGGCTGCTGCTGAGGACTTGGCAGCTTCCGCTGAAGAAGCTTCTTCTATGACCTCCTTAAACGTGATCTTAGGTTTCATTAATAATTTGCTCTGTAAAACCTTGTCTTTTAGTCCTAGAACAAATCAATGCGCATGGCCTCTTCTAAGTTGATAAATTCACATGCACCCCAATGTCCCTTAAACTTGCCATGAAGTCATTAGCGTTTGCTTTCCCTTGATCCCAACGGTAGAATTCGTGTCTCTTAATGAAGCACGACACTTGTGGCGCATAATGGGCTCTTAATAACTTTTCTAAGTCGGGCCAGTCCATTACCTTCATGTCTGCAGCTCCCGCCAATGCCTTCGCCATCTTGAAAATGGCCGGACCGCAGTGGGTGAGAAAGACCGCCCTCTTCTGCTTCTCGGAAATGTCGGCAAGATCGTTTTCCTCCAAATACATTTGGAAATGATCCGCATACGAGTCCCAGTCTTCTGCCATCAGATCGAACGGGGCTGGGGGGGTGTTCAGCTCAGCCATCTCTCTCAGCTTGTTCTCCGCATTGTCTTCTCTTTGGGAAGGATCCCACCTTCGTCGCCAGTGTTAGATTTGCATGAAGAGTGAGACGCGGAGTGCTCCAGTGAAGAGTTTATTAGTGACTACAGCTCATAACAGACCCTATTTGGCTGGGCTGTGGCTGCTACTTATAGCCAGCAGCCGCAGTTGCCAGCCAATCAGAGTGCAGGGTTTTCCGCTTTTAAACCAATCATTTCTGACATTTTACAAGAACAGTTCAAACTTAGCCAATGACATTCAAACCTGCATACATAACACCTAGAACATTGCTGGAGGAGGACCATGGAGGTGAAGTTTCATGCAATAGATCATGAAAAGGTATAGTCTAGCTTGATTATTTGGGAAGAATTTGAGTCTTTTTGTCCCAAGGGAGTAGAGAAAGGCCTCAGAATTCTGAGCCCTACTCTCCTTGATGTCTCAACGGACTTGGATACCATTGATCATGGTATCCTTCTGCAGTGGCTCAAGATATTGAAAGTGAGAAACATGGTGCTGTGGTAGTGCTCTTTCTTCACTTAGTGTTGGTGAGGGAGAGATGTCTAGTCAAAACTTCTGCTTTGCAAAGGTCCACAGTTCTCTCCCCCTATCTTATCTTACATCTACATAATACTATCAGCTGATGTCAGATGAAGTGCAGGAAAATATATGAGCGTTTCAGAGACTGCCAGTAGATGTTTCAAGGTGCTAGTTGTCACCTATGAAGCACTTGATGGCATAGGCTGGGTTATCTGTAGTACTATCTGTCTCCAATTATTTCTGCCCATCCCATCCCATGAAATTCAACAATATAATCATATTTCAGGTTCTCTCAATTAAATAATAATTAAAATTAAATAATTTTAAGCCCAACAGGACTTAAAAAATAAACCTTCTCTATCTCTATGTTTACCCTGTAGAATAGCATACTTCTCAAGATTTAGTTAGCCTTGAAACTGCTGGCTTTCTATAAAAGGTTGAAAAGTTCACTTTTGCCACAGGTATTGAAGTGAGCTCATTTTTCAGACAGTTGGGGATATGAATGCTTGTATTGCCTTAGTGGGGAATGTTGGGTTTTTTTTGTTTTTATTGGTAATTTCAAATTTGTCCAGAGTCATATATAGAATGGGCAATCATGTAGATCAAATTAATTAGTCATTTTTAGAGTATGTAAACAGTGGTGATCTGATAATTCAACACCTCCACCATAATTCACAGTTACACATACAGAATGGAAATTCTTGCTTGGTTGCCCGACTACACATCATACAGTTATATTATATGCTTGAGAATCACCTGATAAAGGGCAATTCTTCCTTTAAGTAAGAGCTTTATTCCCTCTTATGCACTTAGGTCTCTATGTGTCTTGGGCATGTGTATATTTAGGAGTGCTTCACAAAATGTTTCAAATCTGAAACATTTCAAATTAAAATATTTTGCATATTTTGGTTTAGTGGTCAGTAGAAGAAAAAGCCAGACATCTGTAAAACTTGCCTGCTGTAAAGCTCATGGCAAAAAGTGGAATTTTGCTCTGGGTGAAAAACCATTATATTCACATCAATTGTTTTCCTTTTGAAACCATAAGATGGGAGTGGTGAAGTTCAGACATAAAGCAAAATAAAAACAAAACAAAGGCTGGTGTCAGCTTTCTGGGTAAGCATCCTGCTTAACAGAAATTAAATTCACAACACACAAACACACACAAACAATGGAAGATGAGCAATTTCTTTTGAGATCATATATCAGTTGGAAACCTACACATTTTCTAAATTTTCAATCAATTTACATTAAGCAAGTTTAGCTACCCAAAATGTATTATTGTGACAAGGGTATATTTTACACAGTCTGCAAATCCATTATCTACATCAATATTCCTTTTCTTGATTTGAAATACATCCTATTTCCTTACTTTCCTAAACTAGTATGTGATGGTTTTCACTGATTTTATGAATTGGGAATTAAAATCAAACCATAGTGTTATGTATGTAGGTTTGAAGTCATTGGTTTAGTTTGAACTGTTCTTGTAAAATGTTGGAAATGATTGGTTTAAAATAAAGTGGGAAAACCCTGCACTCTGATTGGCTGGCAACTGCGGCTGCTGGCTATAAGTAGCAGCCGCAGCCCAGCCAAATTAGGTCCATTCTGAGCTGTAGTCACTAATAAACTAAGAGCTTGAAGCACTCGCGCTGTCTCTTCATGCAAACTTAACACTGGCGGAAGGTGGGATTCCCCTGAAGAAGACAACGGAACAGAAGGAGAGTGAGATGGCTGCACTGAACACCCCCAGCCCCGCTTCGATCCGATGGCAGAAGACTGGGACTCGTATGCAGATCATTTCCAAATGTATCTGGAGGAAACGATCTTGCCGACATTTCGAAGCGAAGAGGGCGGTCTTTCTCACGACTGCGGTCCGGCAGTTTTCAAGATGGCGAAGGCATTGGCGGAGCTGCAGACGAAGGTAATGGACTGGCCTGACTTAGAAAAACTGTTAAGAGCCCATTACGCCACAAGTATCGTGCCTCATTAAGAGACACGAGTTTACCGTCAGGATCAAGGGGAAAGCGAAAACGTAAACGACTTTGTGCAAGTTTAAGAGACATTGGGGTGCATGCGAATTTAACAATTTAGAAGAGGCCATGCGATCGATTTGTTCTGGGCCTTAAAGACAAGGTGCTACAGAGCAAGTTATTACTGAAACCTAAGATCACGCTGAAGGAAGCAATAGAAGAGGCCTCTTCAGCAGAAGCTACCAAGTCCTCAGCAGCAGCCATGAAGAAAATCAACAAGGCCACAAGCCATCCTGATGTGGAAAAGTCCACAACAACTCATTGTGAGCAAATAGATTCTGAGTCAGACTGTAGTGAGGTGGAGGAAGGAATTTACAGACTCAGAATGGAGCGGAAAAGAAAGACCTGGGAAGAAAGAGGCAAGATTTCTACTGCAGAGGTTGTGGGGAAGCCACCCCCGCACTGAATGCAAGTTTTAGACACCATTTGCCTCCGTTGTGATAAAAGAGGACACCTAGCAAGAGTCTGCAAATCATCCAGAACTCCACCCAACAGAAGAAAGTTTGCTACAAGCAAAGACAAAGAATTCAGGCCCAACAATCTCAGTGAGAAAATGGGGCAGCACAGAAGCAAATGGGAAGAATGAAACTCATCAAACAGTAACTATTGGTCATTCATCACCTTTAAGAAGCAGAAAAGTGCATGTCAAGGTACTTATTGAAGGAAGGCCTTGCCAAATGGAAGTGGACTCAGGCTCATACCTATCTATGGTGTCATGGGACACTATTCACAGACTTCTTCCCAACATCCAGAAGAAGCACTTCAAGAAGCAAGCATTGACTCTTAAAGACTACCAAGGGAACAAGATTCCAGTAGTTGGAACAAGAGAATTCAACGAAATTCAAGGGCCACACCAAATGCCTACCACTGACCATCATGGACAAGGACCGCCCAAGTCTTCTGGGTCTTGAGTGGTTCAACCCGCTGGGCATCGAGGTGACTGGCATCACTCATGTGAGCAACACTGAATGGGAAGAGGCCTTGAAGTCTGAGTTTCCAGAGGTCTTCAGCACGGATTAGGCAAGTACTTGGGGATCCCCATCATATTTAACCTAGATCCCAAGGTACAACCAATCCATTTAAAACCCAGAAGGCTCCCATTTGCCTTAAAGGAAAAATTGATGCACAATTAGATAAACTAATAGCCCAAGGGGTTTTAGAGCCCACTGATCACTCCAGGTGGGAGACACCCATAGTCACACCAGTCAAGGCTGATGGGTCTGTGAGAATCTGTGGAGACTACAAGGGGACATTGAACCATGCGCTACAACAGAGCGCATATCCAGTTCCAGTAGTGCATCATTTATTACACTCTCTTGGAGGGGCACAGTTTTGCCAAGTTGGACCTGGCACAGGCATATCAACAATTAACAGTTGATGATGCCACTGCTGAAGCCCAAACCATTGTGACCCATAGAGGTGCCTTCAAATGCAAAAGATTGCAATTTGGAGTAAGCGTGGCACCAGGCATCTTCCAAAGCCTTATGGAAAGAATGTTACAAGGGTTGCCAGGGTGGTGCCCTATTTTGATGATGTTTTAATTTCTGCTGAAAATGACACTCAATTACACAGAGACTCAGGGAAGTCTTAACTAGATTCAAAAAGCAGGGTTAAAAGTCAAAGAAGAAAATGCACACTTAGAACAGATAAAGTGGAATTCTTGGGTTACATGATTGATAAACATGGCATCCACCCCACAGAGGCAAAGGTTCAGGCAATCAAAGAAGCCCCCAGGCCAAAATGCAAAACAGATTTGCAAGCATTCTTGGGACTCATTAACTTCTATCATATGTTTCTACCTCAGAAGGCAACCATTGCAGAACCCCTACATAGGTTGCTGGACAAAAATCTGCTTGGGTCTGGGGAGGAAGGAACAAGCTGCATTTAACAATATCAAGAGACTAATCACGTCTGATGCTGTGCTGATACAGTTCTCTGAGAACTTTCCTGTTGTTCTGACTTGTGATGCCTCCCCTTTTGGAGGGGGGGTTTGAGCCACATGCTTCCCAGTGGGAGGGAAGCTCCTATTGCATTTTACTCTCGCACCTTGACTAAAGCAGAGAGAACTACAGCCAACTGGACAAGGAAGCCTTGGCATTGTAGCAGCTGTCAAAAATTCCATGAGTATTTATATGGGAGAACATTTACTGTTGTCACAGATCACAAACCTCTTTTAGGCATTGTGGCAGGGGACAAACCAATGCCCACGATCCTGTCACCAAGAATGCTGAGATGGACTGAATTTCTTGCTGCTTATTCATACAAACTGATCCACAGACCTGGTAAAGACATTGGGCATGCAGATGCTTTGAGTCGCTGCCCACTTCCTTCACACATTGAGGACCCTGTTCCTGAGACTCACACCTTTTTCTAGAAACTGTTGCCAAACTTCCAGTACATGCTGCTCAAATTGCCAGAGAGACTGCCAAAGACACTTTATTGGCTCCTGTCATAGGCTGGATTAAGAAAGGTTGGCCACTTCAAGATCTACCTCAGCCCAACCTTTTAAATCCAGGCAAACTGAATTATCTGTATTAAGAGGATGTATTTTGTGGGGTAACAGGGTGGTTATTCCTGCAAAACTACAAAAAGAGGTTTTGGAAATGTTACATGAGGGTCATCCGGGAATTGTCAGAATGAAGGGATTGGCCAGGAGTTATGTATGGTGGCCAGGTATTGACAAAATGGTTGAAAACTGGGTTGCATCTTGTCCCAACTGTCAGGTAGTCAGGCCTGCCCCACCTCTCGCCCCCACACAGGAATGGGAATGTCCTAGGGGCCCATGGTCCAGGATTCACATTGATTTTGCTGGCCCTACCAGAGGGCACACTTTCCTTATTATAGTTGATGCATATTCCAAATGGCTGGAGGTTATCCCTATGGCATCCACCACAACTGAAGCTGTCATCAAACAGCTTAAAAGCTTTTGTAACTCATGGGTTACCTGATGTGCTTGTTTCTGACAATGGCCCTCAATTTACATCCAACCTTTTTGAATCATATCTAGCACAACAGGGTATCAGACATGCCCTGACAGCCCCTGGGCATCCTTGGCTAACGGCGGGCTGAACATATGGTGACGATTTACCAAGGAAAAACTTCAGCAATTGGGTCCAGGGGATATCACTGAGAGAGTTGAAAAACTTCTCAGTGTTCAGCATATCACTCCCAACCCCTCAACTAATTTAACCCCAGCTGAATTGTTGATGGGTAGGAAACTCAGGTCTCCCCTTGACCGCCTCCATCCCACTTACGCACCCAGCACCACTAGATTCCACTAGTAAAATTCGCACTTTCACTGTGGGTGATTCTGTTTATGCTAAGAACCTCATGGGTGAACCATTATGGATTCCTGCTGAGATAACCCAAATCACAGGCCCCAGGTCTTACAGGGTACAAACGGAGGATGGTGTCCTCTGGAGCAGGCACATTGATCAGTTAAGATCCAGATTGCCTCAGGAGCATCGCTTTTGCTCCTCTCTGGTTCCCATACCTACTGCCTCTTCTAGGGGAAGGGAGGATTATGAGAGTAATCAGCAAGTAAGAATCAACCCCATGTGTAACAAGCTAACATGACAGGAACCATCCCAAAACCTGTCACAATACCAACAACCATTTTCACAAATGGAAGATTGCACATCCTACCTGATTTAGGTGCTGACATTGGGTTGGAGATGGATTGGGAGGAGAGACCAGGTTGTAGTAACCAAACAGGTTCTACCATTACTACAAGTCCAAGTAAGGAAATGTCAGCAGACACATTTCCTCTCTCACAAGGTGAGAACCTTAAAACATCTGAACCATGAGTCTCAACGCATACACGTAAGAGCCCCACCTATTTAAAAGAATACATTAGATAGGTTGGGGTTTGAGTATGGACTGAACCTAGTGGGGAGGGGTGTTATGTATGTAGGTTTGAAGTCATTGGTTTAGTTTGAACTGTTCTTGTAAAATGTTGGAAATGATTGGTTTAAAAAGTGCGGGAAAACCCTGCACTCTGATTGGCTGGCAACTGTGGCTGCTGGCTATAAGTAGCAGCCGCAGCCCAGCCAAATTTGGTCCGTTCTGAGCTGTAGTCACTAATAAACTAAGAGCTTGAAGCACTCCGCGTCTGTCTCTTCATGCAAACTTAACACATAGTTTCTTGTATAATCATTCCACATAAGTAGAGTCAAAACATCAAACCATGGTTCATAGAGAAGTTGTGTTTGATTATAGTTAAGGAATTTCTAATTCTTATCTAATTTTATAGATGTTTCACTTTTACAGATTATGCTTAAGAGCTACAGGGATTCCTGGAAGGCTGCAAATCAGATATCTTTTCTTTCACTGCCTCCATCTCACTATTATCACTAGATGGCAATATATCCCTATATAGGTTACCTATTCCCAAGCTGGCAGCTGAACATTTCAGTTCTAGTTCATCTCTTACCAGTAATATCATTTCAGCCTCATAGCAAGTGAGAACTAGATCTTGGCCAGATTCAAATGGAGATGAACAACCATCCCTCATGATGATACAAAAAAAATTGGAGTTTAAAGATAAAGGCAAAGAATATAGGCTAGACCAGGGGTGTCAAACTCTATTGTATTGAGGGATGCATCAGGGTTGTGTTTGAGCTTGGGGAGCCAGGAGGGGTGTGGCTGGGGGTGTGGCCAGCTTGATGTCACTCATCGAGGCTCCATTTTTGGCCACAACAGCCTCCTGCAGCCCTCTGCCAGCGAAACTGGAGCTCGAGAGGGTGGCAAGTGACCTCTCTGAGCTCTGGTTTCGCTGGCAGAGGCACCGCGGGCCTGTCCTTCACTGTTTTTAGGGAGGGCCCATGGACTAGAGCTAAGCACCCCATTGGCCAGATCTGACCTCCGGACCTTGAGTTTGACACCCCTGGGCTAGACCTTTGTAAGTTGAGAAGGTCATGGATAATAAAAAAAAGTTAAGATCCTGTGGGTCTTCCAGACTCAGATGAACAAGCAAGTTCTAGCCAATCAACCAGACATTGTAGTAGTTGATAAGAAGCAGTGGTGATAGATGTAGCAGTGCCAAGTGACAGCAATACAGGAGGAAGGAATATAAGAAATGGAAGAAATACCAGGGTCTGAAGGAGGATGTGCAAAGTAAGGGCCAAAGTAGCCCAGAGGTAGTTGAGCAGTAGGGGTTGTGATTCCTAAGCTGGGAGAGTGGCCCCAACAGATCCGAGGAATGACATCAGACCTCTCTGTCCAAAAGGTGCAGTGCTAGGAAGAGCTAAGGTCCTGTGCAGAATCCTTAATTTCCCAGGCCTTTAGTAGAGGACTGAGATTGAGGAAGACACATAGCATACACAAGGGTGAGAAAGGGATTTTTATTTTTTGTAGATGTATATATATATATATGTATATGTGTGTGTGTGTGTGTGTGTGTGTGTAAAATAAGTAGTACAACTGTTTTTATTATGCTTAGTGGCCTTTTTTAATTCAGGTTAAGCACATTGTGATGTGGAATGAAGTGTGATTGTATCATTAGCTTAACGATTATAACAATTGAAAACACTGGCTAATTTCATAGCTGGTGCTGATGTCCACTTTTAGCAAAGTGATTAGGTTACAACGTAGAAGAATGGGTCTTCCTGTCAATTAGTTTAGCTCTAAAGAGGAAGGTTTAATGATCTGATCCTCTAGAAGTGTTCAAGATTTCACATTCTTTTTTTCTAGCACCCTATATCTCTTTTTATTGTTTAAGTCTACTAGAATGGACTGACAATTACCAAGAGAGTTATTTAGAAATCTAAGGAATTTAGTTAAGTGGTGTTTTCATTTAGTTTCATGAAAAAGAAATGAAAACTCTTTCAAAGAAGAACATTTTGGAAAAGCTTATAGGGAGACTATACTATTTTTGCATTTCTTTAGTATGAGATGTTCAAGTATGAAATCTTTGGTATGTCTACAGCCTTACTTACTGGCTTGCCACCCTGTAGTTAATAACTCCCCCCCACACCCAGTTGAATATTTGTTATTTCTAAAAAGAGAATTCTGCTTCTGAGATAGAAGGAATGGAGATTTTATTTTCCTCTTCCCCATGAGAAATCCACTTAATTTCTCTATTAGCAAATTCCTTGAAGAATTTTAAAAGGCCATTTCATCAAGTGATGCTCAGGGAAAAGTCAGATGGATCACTCCCTTTGTAAGATCTTGGATTCTTCTCTTTAGGCATTTGAGTTTCATTGGTTTGGAAACGGTTTCTTGTGATTTCTGTTTCCTTAGGAGAAATGCCTGTGTCACCCACATGTCAGATCTTGCTATTTCCAAACACCTGACCTGCAGGAATGAGTGAATAGGCTATGCAGTCTCCTACACCAAATAACAGTTTATTTTCAGCTTATCCCCCAAATGTGCCTTCTCTTTTATTTTGCCATTAGATATTTTTTTCCTATTAATATCCACTCTCTCTCCATCTTTCCTGCTTCAGTCTTCTAGGGTCAAGTCCCATTTTAACCTATTATTCTGTTTGAAAACCATCTTGACAACTTTTTAAACATCAAAAAGCATTTTTGTTCTTCAGGGTCTTTTCCTTCCTCTGTCCTATTACTTTCTTCTCTCTCATTATGCTCCATTCTCATGACAAACAATGGGGTGCTGCAATTGATATGGTTCATAGGTTATTGTAAAGTCTCACATACTTAAACGTCCTATTTTGAGTCAAGAATGGGATTACTTTTTATCACATGACACAGTATGGACACAGTATGATCTCACAATAATGCAGTGTAAATCTGGCAACTATAGTTTTCCCTTGCTTTTTTGTAACTATCACCTTGCCTTCACTCAAGAAGTAGACAAACCAGCGTTATTCAATTGCCTTGGCCTATAACTTCTGCAATTCCTAGTTATTGGCTTTTATAATTGTGACCAATAGGAACTGATCTAAAATGTTGCCTATTCTGCTACACTGGGATTCTGTTTGATTGGGATATATTAATTATTCTGAAGTTCTAGAAACTATAAAACCTGAACTGTGGTGATTTATAGTATGAGGATCAATGCATGTTGTTACGGTTATTATTTTCAGGGAGCAAAGCAAACTGATCTATATTGATTCAGATTGCCAACCCTTCTAAACTAACATTTTCTAACTTGAGTGTCAGCAGCTCTCTAGGACAGTGTTTCTCAAGCTCAGCTAATTTATAATGGGTAAACTTCAATTCCTAGAATTTTCCAGCTAGACCCAGGCTGGCTGGGGAATTATGTGAGTTGAAGTCTACACATTTTAAAGTAACTGAGTTGAAGAAACATTAGGTTAGGGTTTTTGATCCATTGCTTCCCAGACATTCCATAGATTGAATCAGAGACTTTCTGTAGGCAAAGACTGTGCTGGATCCCTAAGCTGTACCTCTTTCCCCAAATCCTGAGTTAGACAAAAAATGTCAGTACCTCCTCTGCAGCTTCTGTTCTATTACTGGGAAGTTTTTACTGCCAGATTTCCTTTTGGGGGGGGAGGGGGTTGTGAAGCAAAAAAGGAGCCAAACCAGTGTTGAAAGTGGCTAAGCTGCATTGAGGAATACATATCCTTCTCTTGGTACATATTAACATTTAGAGAGAATGTGTTTTTCTGAAGTTTGTGAGGGGTTGCCCAGTTGCCATTCAGTTGCTTTCTTTGGTTGCTTTCCAGCAAGGTCCATGAGAATCTGTTGCAGAGAAGGCAGAATAGTAAAAGTCAGCCAGGCTGAGTTTACTAAGTAAAGCCTGGTGTTATAATGGTGATTATTTTGGGTACTTCATTTTTCTCTGAAACTTTAGCTGTGGGACATAGCTGGAGACAAGACACCAGACTAGATGGACCAGTGGTCTGGTCTCTTATGAAAAATCTGAACTTCTTTGAAACTGATGAGGGCCCTTCCAAACCACAAATTATTTCCAGAAACTGAGGGATAGCTTTGGTAAATGAAAGGGGGAAGGATTGCACATGGCACGATTGCTGTAGAAGGGAAAAATGACTTTGAGGTGAAGTCATTGTGCAGAAAACAAGCTGCTTTCAACCTCCTTTTACCAGAACAGTTTGGATGAAGAGCTACTTGAACACACATTCATCAGGACCATTCACTAAAGATGTATATGAAGCACATTGGGGTGGGCTGTTGCACTAAAAAAATAAAAGCAACAAATCAAGATGCCAGTATCTGAAAGTCTCAGAAAGGCAAGTGAAATAGAACTTCTATAAAATTCTCTTTCAGGTAGATCTGAAGACTCTCTTTCAGTTCCAGGTGAAAGAAAGAACATTTCATAGAAAAGAAAATTAAAATGTTGCTTTATCAGTTTAACTGTTCACTAAACTTTGCTTAACTTTTGTGCAATTCTCTCTGGCTCCTTTCTCTGGCCTTCACCTTTGAGCAATATTGATTAGTTGGTACTTGTCTTGGCATTTGATCCGGGTCAGTGTTAGCTCTTTTGATTTGCTAGTCTAACAAATGGCCTATGATAACTTCTCAGAGATTTCAATCTGAAGTCTTTTCGCGCAATGTCTGTTGAATCTCTTGGAATAGGTGAGAAGATAATTGAATCTCAAATGTTTTATTTTTAAAGTTTTGTTTAAGTTATGGGCCACCCACTCCTAAATGACTCTGGGCAGCTTACAGCTAATAACCCAAAGTGTTAAAAGAAATGCAATTGATCAGAAAAGCAAAATACAAAACAGATAAAAATAAAATACAGCAGAGGAAAACAAGAAGGAGGCTCCACAATCACCAAGTCCCCAAGACCTGGAACAATAGCCAGAGCTTCAATAATTTCCTGATAGGTTAGGAGCCACACAAATTAAAGTGCATGTGTGTGTGTGAGAGAGATAGAGAGAGAGAGAGAGAAGTGTTATTCAGCAGGTTCTGACCAGTTCTGGGGAACCGGTAGTGGAAATTTTGAGTAGTTTGGAGAACCGGCAAATATCACCTCTGACTAGAGATTTTACAATATCCTCCCCTGCCATGCCCACCAAGCCACACCCACAGAACCGGTAGTAAAAAAAAATTGAATCCCACCACTGGTGTGTGTGTGTGTGATGGGGGTAGAGATAGCATTCCAGATGGCAGGAATTACAGCAGAATAGGTGTTCTTCCTGGATCCTGCAAGATGATATTCTTTGACTGATGGAACACAGATTGCATCCATTTTGCCGAACGGAACTGAACTGGAGGGGCAGAGATAATTCGAAATGAGTGATCCCTCACATAGCTGGTCCCCATGTCATGAAGGGCTTTCACAGTAACAACCAGTACCTTGCATTGCACCCAGAAACCAATTGGCAACCAGTGCAGCTTCCAAAGTATCAGATTCCTTATTAGAAGTCTTTAGTATTAGAATTGATCATTCCTATGTATCAAGGATTCATTTTTCTCCCCGTAGATTGATTGAGCATTGGTCCAGTAATGAAAACTATAGTTGGTGAGACAGCACATGCTTTCCCTATCATAGATCTTAGATTCAGACCCTGAAAAGCATCTGGCAGCATTGTAGACAATACTGAACTTAGTGGACTGAGTTTAGGGCAGCTTCCTATGATCCTTTGATTTTCTGCTGCTTGGCATATATCCATTAGCTATTGCAAATGAGTCAGTTTTGTCTTGTTCTCTTCTCTAGAGAATTATGTAAAATGGATTTGTCTGTCACTTCAAGAAAGAATGGCAACATCTAGCCATGATGTCAAAGGATAGCTCTAGACATCACAACAATGCCACAAGTCATGAAACACTGCTTATAGAAACATAGAAAACTGACCACAGAAAAAGACCTAGTAGTCCATCAAGTTTATCTGAGTTTGTTTTTTTTTCTTTTTAATTAATTAATTCATTATTTTTAATTATTTTTTTTATATTTCATTTATGTTTTTTAATTTTTGACAGATGATTTTTATATGTTTATCCCCAACATATTTAAATTCAATTACTGATGACTGATCCACTAAATCTACTGGAAATTACTTCCAAGCTTTCACTTCTCTTTCTATGAAGTAATACTTTCTAATACTACTTTTGAACAACTCTGCTGACAGTTTGATGTTATACCCCCGTATTTTGCTTAAATTTGCTTAATAGAAGCTTACGTTATTCACGCCCTTAATGTATTTAAATGTTTCAATCATGTCCCACCCTCCTCTTATTAGACTGTTACATGTTTTGGGGTGCAATGATAAGAATGAAATAATAATTTGATTATGGTTTAATGTGAATATTTATACATTGGATTTATATTCCTTCCTGTTTTCCAACTAAGCCATGGCTCATTTTAAGTATGATTTGCTGACTAAGCCAAAATTGTCTGGGTTCACAGATTGCACTCATTCATTATCTGTATTTTGCAAAGAATAAATGAGTGGATCCACAAAATAGGATTAACTGAAATGAAACAATTGCTGATGTTTTGTGTTTAATTAAGGTTGGGTAGGGGAAAGAAGTCCTCTTTTCTCCCCATGGTAAATATATTAGGAAGGAGGACAAACAACTTTTATTATTTGGCTTAGACTCAATAGATGCTCCATGATTCACATCACCTTTACCAACAGAAGTTAAATATTTCTGTTTGTATCAATTCTTGGCTTCTGACTAAGCAATATATTCCTACACAGAGAGAGAGAGAGAGAGAGAGAGAGAGAGAGAGAGAGAGAGAGGATGGTATTCATACAGTAATTGAACACTCATTTCTCAAAAACATGAACTTCAACTTTAGATCTGGGCTTTACATAACTGAAACTTGTTGAACTCCTATACCATCATTTAGAAGCTGCTGCCAACATGAAATATGTAGAGATTGGATATGTTGTAAAATCCATATTTTAAGGTCACAGCTTTAATTTTATTAATGAAGCTCAAAAAGAAACAGATGAGGAAAATGTGATGTAGCTGCTTCAGTGCAGGCGTTTTTGTGTGCGTGTGCATGCACATTGGCTAATGCTTATTGGCTTCAAAAAAAGACAAGCCTTTAAAAATGAAATTTGAAGCTCGAACCTATCAGTCAGATGCTTGAACCATGGACCAAGAAGACATAAGACTTCATTCCAATGGAAATATGTTTTTCCCACTGCGGTCTTTTATTTTTCAGATAAATTCTATGTCCTTGTTTTACCTTATTTAAATATAGATAAACAATGTTTTTTTCTCTCTCTCTTTCTCTCTTTCTCCCTCCCTCCCTCCTTCCCTCTCTCCCTCTCACCCTCTCTCTCTCTCTTGTGTGTGTGTATGTATGTGTGTGTCTACCTACATATTCTCTAAATAATACATTATTTAGAGATAGTAATATCTTTTCCTGTGCATACTGCACTTGGACACAAGCCCATAGACACGATTTGTTGTCTGATTTTTTTCTAAATTCTAATGTCTTGTTTATCTGTTTTATGAAATGTGTTCATTAAAATAACATTCACATTTAGGAGTATAGGATAGATGTAAAAATATGAACTAAATATATATATCCTGAATGAGATACAAATGATATTTCCTATGGAAGGAATTAGGTAAATTGTGGTTTATATATTTTGTGGCTAAATTTATGGTTATGTTAAACTGTAGTTGTTTTGAATAAGCAATAGTAAGTGGGTTGCTAATTCACACTAAACCCTGAGCTTTTAAAAGCCAGTTTGCATATTGTCTTATGTCACAATCAGTGGCCTGTAGTCCACAATAAAATAGAATAGAATTCTTTATTGGCCAAGTGTGATTGGACACACAAGGAATTTGTCTTGGTGCAAATGCCCTCAGTGTACATAAAAGAAAAGATACATTCGTCAAGAGTCAAGAATCATAAGGTACAGCACTTAATAATAGTCATAGGGTACAAGAAGCAATCAAATCATACCAGGAAACAGTCAACATAAATCGTAAGGATACAAGTGACAAAGTTGTAGTTACAGTCATACAGTCACAAGTGGGAGGGGATGGGTGATAAGGTGTGATGAGAAAATTAATAGTAATAGTAGTGCAGACTTTGTAAATAGTTGGACAGCATTGAGGGAATTCTTTGTTTAGCAGAGTGATGGCATTCGGGAAAAACTGTCCTTGTGTTTAGTTGCTCTGTTGTGCAGTGCCCTATAGCATCATTTTGAGGGTAGGAGTTGAAACACTTTATGTCTGGGATGTGAGGGATCTGTAAATATTTTCACAGCCGTCTTTTTGACTTGTGCAGTATACAGGTTCCCCATGGAAGGCAGGTTGGTAGCAACTGTCCTAATTATCCTCTGAAGTCTGTGTCTGTCTTGTTGGGTTCCAGAACAAGTTATAGAGGTACAGATGACAGACTCAATAATTCCTCTGTAGAACTGTATCAGCAGCTCCTGGGGCAGTTTGAGCTTTCTGAGTTGGCGCAGAAAGAACATTTTTTGTTGTGCTTTTTTGATGATGTTTTTGGTGTTTGGTGTCCATTTTAGTCTTGTGATATGATAGAACCTAGAAATTTGAAGGTCACTACTGTTGATACTATGTTATCTAGTATTGTAAGAGGTGGTAGTATGAGAGGGTTTTTCCTAAAGTCTACCACCATTTCTACGGTTTTGAGTGTGTTCAGTTCCAGGTTGTTCTGGTTACACCACGAGGCAAGTTGTACAACCTCCTGTCTGTTTGCGGATTCGTCATTGTCTCGAATGAGACCAATCACTGTTGCATCATCTGCAAACTTCAGAATTTTAACAGATGGATCGTTTGAGATGCAGTCATTGGTATATAGGGAGAAGAGAAGTGGAGAAAGCACACAGCCTTGGGGGGGCCTGTACTAATTGTACAGGAATCAGATGTGATTCTGCCTAGCTTCACCTGCTGCTTCCTGTCTGTTAAGAAGCTTATGATCCACCTACAAGTGTGTTCAGGTACCGCTAGCTGGTTTAGTTTAGTTAGAAGAATGTCTGGAATGATGGTATTGAATGCTGAATTGAAGTCTACAAAGAAGACCCTTGTGTAGGTATTTGGAGATTCAAGGTGTTGTAGGATGTAGTGCAGGATGTAAAGCATCATCTGTGGATCTATTTGCTCGGTATGCAAACTGCATAGGATCTAACAGCAGATCCGTGATGGTTTTTAGGTGGGACAGCACTAACCTTTCAAGTTCTGGATTCACATAAAGCACCATCCAAAACCTTAGCTATGATATGTGAAGTTGATCTTTCAGAATCTAGTTATATTTTCAAGTTGTTTAATACTGAACTGGTTAAGCATTTATTGTATGGAAACAAAAATAAACTCTTTATGACATACTCATTTAATTCATTTTATGTATCTGTCTGGTTGCTTAGGACATTCCAGCCATTCAGATTTCAGTGATCATATCTGACATTTAATAAAAACAGCAGTGATACTTTTATTGTTATTCTGCTTGTAACCTTACCAGGAGTGAAAGGACTTTGCAACATTAATCCAGCCCCTCATCACTACACACTTGGCCTACTGCAATGAGTTCTACATGGGATTTATTTATTTATTTATTTATTTATTTAATTGGATTTATATGCCGCCTCCATCTCCGAGGGGACTCGGGGTGGCTTACACAAAATGTATAAACAATAAATACAGCTTTATCAAATTCTCTAATCCAATTATAAAATCTAATTAAAATACCCTTAAATTAAAATTCCCAACCCTGCTCAGTCCAGGCCAGCCTGTACAAACAGCCAAGTCTTGAGATCACAGCGGAAGAAGCACAGGTCCGGGGCCAAACGCAGCTCCAGAGGTAGCTGATTCCAAAGGGTGGGCGCCCCAAAGAGAAGGCCCTCCCCTGGGGGACCGCCAACCGACATTGTCTGGCTGATGGCACCCCCAGGAGGGCCCGCCTATGGAAGCATACCAGGCGATCGGACCTTGATGCTGGTAGGAGGCGCTCCTGCAAGTACCCCGGACCTGAGCCATGCAGGGCTTTATAGGTTAATACCAGCAATACCATGCAGGGCTTTATAGGCAATACCAGGGATTGCCTTGGGAGACTATTGTCAACATTCTGCTTTTGCTCTCCTTGACTTAGAACAGACACGCTTGCAGGAACAGCTTTTCTACCCAACTTTGGCTCAGCCAATTTGAATTTCCTGGAAGAACCTGGTCACAACCCTTCACTTTCATGAAATAACTGGTCTGGAGGCTTCTATGTGTGCTTTTTTTTGTGGGTCTACATTTACTCTGGAATAGCCTCCTCCATTCAATTTGCCCCCATTCTGTTGAGTTTCCTAACGATATTAAAAAATGATTTGTTTCAGCTATGTTTGGGGAAGATAAGCTAATGCCATTAGACTGATTATTGTGTGATTATTAGCATTTGATTCTTGGTTTTATATTTTTTTACCAATAATTTTACATGTATACAGTGGTACAGAGGAATTATGGAGAGTCTTTTTGACTGCAGTGGAATACAGATACAAATTTAATTACTTAATTTGCAGTAAATCCTACATTACTTAGTGGAATTACTCAATTATGTAATTGAGCATCAACTAGTAAGGATTGGCATCATCACAGCTAATTTTTTTTTCTGGCTATTTCACAGAATAGCAGCAGTTCAGTATCACTTTAGATGAAAATCAATGAAGTATTGTAGCTAGAATAGCAGATTCCTTAGACAAAACATTTTATCATTATAGAAGTTTTGTATATTCTGCCTCCCTCTTTTAATATATTCTATTAAAACATAGTGAAGATGTAAAATATCTTCTTTAGGAAAAGACTTTTAGATCATATAAAAAGATAATCATGGAATCTTTTTTCTTCCTCTTCTAAGTTAAGCCTTTATGGACATCATTAAGGAAAATGAAGAACATCAATGTGAGTCAGTTTTTGACAAACTATAAAAATGTTTTGGTTCTGGTTTAATGGTATTTTAATATGAGATTGATTTCTCTGCATACTTTAATTATTGTGCTGCTGCTAATTTGCATTGTTTTTCAGAGCAATCCTATCACTGTCTATTCAGGCATAAATCATAGTTTATATTGAAGCTTGATCCAAGTGACAAGGTGTAGAATTGCAGCTATCATAATTTTTCTTCTTCTTTTATACACCAACATAGGAGCTCTGCTTAATATACAAAAAGAGCTCAAATATTTCAGTGCATTTCATCATGCATTCTTCTCTCCATTGCTTCTCTCTTGCTGATATAAATTTGTGGGAGTGGGTGATATATTAATATATTATCACATTCATCATTTCCTAAAATGATACAAGATACCAGGAAGTAGCACATTCAGGTATGCTGCATATGATTTTCTTTCAGTCAAAACAGTAAAATGCTTTTTCAGTGGCTGCAAAACTAAATCTCTAAAGCCACTGTTCATCAATTGGTTTGGAGACTTTCTTAAAGCTATTTCTACAAGACTAAGTCATGTAATATTTAGTACATATTAAGAGAATAGTTTCCTTCCCTCCTCCTCCTCCCTCTGTCAGTGACCCTTAGCCTGACACCACAGACTTAGACATACTAGCTAATGCCATATTGTTTCAATTACATAGACTAAAGGATAACTTATAAAGCCCTAAATGGCTGGGTCCAGGGTACTTGCGGGACCGCCTCCTGCCAGCATCACACTCCGATCGCCCTGTGCACTCCCACAGGAGGGGCCTCCTGGGAATACCGTTGGTTAGGCATTGTCGACTGGCGGTCCCCAGGGCCAGGGCCTTTTCTGTGGGAGCGCCCACCCTATGGAATCAGCTCCCTGCGGATCTTCGTTTGGCCCCTGATCTCCACTCCTTTCGTCAAGACCTGAAGACTTGGCTGTTTCAGCAGGCCAGCCTGGATTGACCCAGGAGTGGGTTGTTTTAATTGTATTCTTACTATTGTAATTTTAATTGTTTTTAATGTTTTTTAGTAATTTATAGACTTGTATCTGTTTAATATTTTTTTATTGTAAATGTATTCCTTTTTATATGTTTGCCGCCCTGAGTCCTTAGGGAGAAGGGCGGCATACAAGTCTAAATGAATAATAAATAATAATAATAATATTGGTAAGTATTGCAATAATAAGTAAATGTTAAATGACTGTATGCAGAAATGCATGCTACACGCAGGGATAAGGGCTCAAAAATGGAAGAAGCAGGGTAGAAAGAAGGAAAATGATTCTTTCAAGATAAGAAATTCATATGGGAATAGTTTAGAGTCAGGCGATTAATGCTTGAATCATCTTCTGTTCTGATTTTTCTTCAGGTTGACCAGTGATGGGATTCAAAAAATTTTACCACCGGTTCTGTGGCTGTGGCTTGTTGGGCATGGCAGGGAAAGGATACTGTAAAATCTCCAGTCAGAGGTGGTATTTGCCGGTTCTCTGAACTACTCAAAATTTCCGCTACTGGTTCTCCAGAAGTGGTCAGAACCTGCTGAATACCACCTCTGAGGTTGACCACTGAAGAAAAAAAATCATACTTTCCTAGGATCTAACAAAGTGTTTTCTTGAGGATATTTCTCTGTTCTTTTCTTACTGGCTTGAGTTTAGGACAACCTCGGCCTCATATTTTTCACAAAGAGTTGGGAACTCCCTATACAAGCTTAGAAAGGCAGAGAATGGATGGTTTCAGTTCCACCAGGAGTTCAAACTCTTAGGCTAAGCTGCTGTTTTATGAGGATCTCTTTATCTCAAAATATCCTAGCATTACTTATGGAACTAACATTAAAATGAAAATCATGAAACAGATTGATGTTGTTGCCTTTTCAAAATCTGGCCAAAGACCTCTTTAAGTCCATCATGATCCATCCTTATCCCTATCTATTAGAAGCATCTGTTTGATTGATTGATTTGAACCCTAAGGAAAGCATATGTTTGTTTGATTGATTGATTGAATCCTAAGGTGGGGAGGATAGAGAGTGATGACCATGAAAGAGCCTTTTCTTGCGACCACAATTTCCACTCCAGGATAGATGGAGTGTGAATACCTTTGTGTTAAATTGGGAAAGAGAGAGAAGTTGGGGATCCTTATGTAGTAGCACTGGGTACAACATGATTCTTTTCTGAGCTGAGGTTAAGTAGTGGAGTTTCCCAGTTGCCTTGTTCTGGGTAACTTCAAACTCTATTTCTTGGGGTCATATTTAGCAAGGGCTTCTATGACAACCATTGATTGTCCCAAGTAATATTTTGTCTGATGCACATAGCTGTATAGCTTATAAACCTTATTTTGTGATTGGGTGTTTTGTGGGAGTGGGTAGTATATGAAATAGGTATGGAAATAATTTAGGCCTTTGGATCATTTCCTAGTCAGATGCAACTATTGGCTACCTAAGACGAGACATCATCCAAAGGATCCAGATGATTTCTAACAGGCATTTGAGTACTTCTCAACCATCTATTGGACAATTCAATTAAGAATCTGGTAAATGCCTGGAATAGGAAAGCAGCTAAGTCTCTTGATGTGATTACTGTTGAGCCACCTCTTCCATTTAGCCATTCCCAGGGAAGTCTCAGGGATAACACTGGTTCACTGAGGACGTCCAAGAAATGAAATGATGGAAGAAATGTCTGGAATACTGCTAGATGAAGATGAGAAGTTATTCTGAGTTACAGTATGGGTAACCTCATATCTGAATCTACACTATGACAATAAGAAAGCTGTAGCTTGCTCACTTTTCTGTTCTTTGTTCAATGACTTCGTTATCCATTCCTTGTTGTTCTGTCATCACTACACATTACTCTGTGTGCAGTTTGATGCAGCTAAAGCCACCCATCCTCCAATAAAGCAGACCATGTATGTAGATCTGGATGCTTTATTAAAGGAACAGGATGGGTGAAACTGGGAAAAATAGAAATATATATAAGAACTCAAATACAAAATAAGCAGTGTTGCGTTGCTGATGAACATAACAATTAACAAATGCTGATAAATCTCACCAGTGATACTGTGCATATGGGATGTGGATTTTTGTCCTCAGATGTTCAACTATCACCAACATTTTTTAACGGAGCCTCAGGCTAAGATAAAAGAGTCAGGGTTCACAGGTTTGTTTGTTTGTTTGTTTGGATTTATATGCTGCCACATCTCCGGGGGGACTCGGGGCGGCTCACACGCAAACGCAACACATATACAATTATTTAAAAAATTCATTAATCCAATCCAAATAAAACCTAAAATTGCATACTAAAATAGCCAATTAAAACCCCAACCACTCTCAAGCCAGGCCGGCCTGTAAAAACAGCCAGGTCTTTAGATTGCAGTGGAAGGCGCGCAGATCAGGAGCCAACTGCAGCCCCAGGGGCAGCTGGTTCCACAGGGTGGGTGCTCCCACTGAGAAGGTCCTCCCCCAGGGTGCCGCCAATTGACATTGTCTGGTCGACAGCACCCCAAGGAGGCCCTGCTGGTGGGAGCGCACTGGGTGATATTTTTCAATTGCTGGTCCTGTTTTATAGACTACCATTGCTCCAAAAAACCCCTCAAATCTTAATTTGTTTCATTGTATGTGTTGGTATATGTAGTCCAGGGAGGGATAAATGAAGAATACCTGCAACCATCCAGCTAAAGCAAACAGGAACATATATTTGGCAGCAGTGATTATAGGAAGAAGCTAGGGTAATAACTTTGGTGACAATTGCAATGGCATCATTTCACACTGCGTGAGAGATGGCAATGGTAAACTGTTCTTAAATTTTGTCAGGAAAAATCATATGGATTGGCAATATATTATTATTGATGGCATAGTGCCAGATGATGGACCCTTCACGTTGGATGGCACTCAACATGCTACTTAGGAAGAATTGAGGATCTTTGGGAGTACTAATGAAGTTTGTGATATGGCTTGATTAAAGATTTCAGGATGTTGCTATACAGGAAAATAAAACTTGAAGCTGAAAAGAATCAGAGTGAGAACATGGAATGTAAGCATGAAGATAGGAAAGCTCAAAACAGTTTCAGTTTTACCATGTAGTTAAAATCAATCAACTACGTGGTAACGTATTAGGTATCCTTGCATTGAAATGGACTAACATTGAACACATTTGGTCAGAATATTGGACTTTTTTGAATTAAAGATAGAAAAATCCAAAGGAGGAACAATGCTTTCATGGTCAGGAAGGATTAGTAAAGACAGTACATAGGTACAATATAATACAATATAAAACAATACAATATAACCAGCAAATTATACTTCACAAATCTTTAATTTAACGTTTATGCTCCAAACTTCCATGCAGAAGGGGAAGTTGATACATCTTATAGTCAAATTTAATGTGAAATTGATAGACTATGCAAGCAAGATGTCCTGCTTGTGGTTGGAAACCACAATGGTCTCTATTGGAATGTCAATATTGGAAATAGTAAGATATAAATGCAAGATGGACTGTATCCATGGTCATGTCATACTAACTGGGATAGAAATCTCATTCTATTGGAGTGCAACAATTAACGTGTTAGATGAAGTCTGGAGAGATCTAATTTCTGATCTATCCTTAATTATGAAAGTGTTACTAGATATTTGGGGAGGTTCCTGAAAATAATTGCTTCTCTGGTTTTCAGCTTTTCTCAATCTAGTTTAAAATGCATTGGTGAGATAAAAATCTAATGGATAAATTAGTATAAGCACAAACATCATGCAGAAATTATTTAAGAACTTCTCAAAAGAAACAGTTACTTTTCTCAATTGGCAAGGCGTTGTTTAGCCACACACATTTTGACAATCACAAGAGTCAGTGTAAGCCACATGAAAGACACAAATGGAAGTGCTTATCATTTCTAAGCACATGCATGGCAATACTAATAGAATCACATAAGAAGCAAGCAGAGCCTTGATGGTCCATAAAGGGAAAAAGCAGCCTGGTAGTACCTTTATCAGGAACAATTTAAAAAAATACAAAGGAGTGTCAAAGTTTTGACTTCTTCATAACTCTTCATTAGGCTAGATGCTACAAAGAATATGCTTATAAAAAACAAGAAAATCCACAAATTAGATCTTTCAACTCTACTGATTCACAAGGTATAACTGGTATAACTAAGTTTGAAATTCACTTTATTCAAACTGACTGTCTTACATCCAAATCTGTGCCCAAATAGAGTTCCAGATATAAGGAAAAGTGCAAGAACATCAATATGCTGATAACTGGAACATGAATTATGCAACTTTGGGATTTAACCATTTGCCATGTTATCACTATCTTGATAGGATTGTTGCTGCAGATTCTAATAATGCTCAAATTTCTTCTTACTCCAGCCTTTGTGATAGGCTATAAATATAAGCACACAATCAAAATAAACAAAAGGTAGGGGGGATTCCTATCATTCTCCCAATACTATTGATAGCAAATCTCTAGTTGTACTCTGACCTGCCATTTGGAAATCATTGCGACAGGGTTAATTGTTCATATATGTAAGAATATAGAGATACATTCTTGAGTTCTGTACTATAGTTTGTAAGTACAGCACAACAGAGTTTTATTTGTAATTTATAACATATACAAACATGTATTAAAATCCATGGTGTGTACAGCAATAGAATTTTGCCATTGTCTTTGTGAAGTTCTCTATCATGGCCTGAACAAATAGAACTTTTAAAATATTTATCTTTAGCCACTCTTCACTGAACAGTTGGTTCCTTTCTCCTTGCCATGTTTTTAGTTTTAATCAAGGACAGATTCTTGTAAAAATAGGGGGTTTGTTGTTTTATTAATTTCCAAGAACTGACTTGATTTGGCTGCCCACTGAGGACTGCCAGAGAGCAATTTAAATACAGAGGTGGGTGGCCTTTTTTTCTTTTTTCCTATTGGGTTTAACAATTTTAGCGCATATAAAGTAAAGCATTGTTCATTTTCTTATATAGAATGGATTATCCATTTAAATTAAGGGCTTTGCTCTTAAAGGTTCATTATTCCAGTAGTACAAATGTATGGGCTAATATACAAGAGATACCACAAGCACACCTACAGCAGTTTCTAAATGTTGTTGCAGCACACATTTTGTCGTGCAGTTTCCAATAAAATGCATTGGGATTTGGAAAGATCACCCCATTTATATGAGAGAGGCACAAGCGACAATTAACTAATAATGCAATTTTCTCAAGTTCCCATGATTACAAAAAGCTCAGCCATTCTTCTCTAAATCATACATACAATAGGCCATTAAAACATCAGAATGCATCTCTATTCCTAAGACCAAGGGAATGCTCATCATTTTCAGCCATATATCAATAAGAGTAACCAATTACCCTGGAGCAAAGGTAAGACAGATGCCTGAAATTCTTCTCAGTGAATGTTATGACATTGTTACATTAGCCAGGAGACTACAATGCTATTTCAGAGTAGTAGTTTAGCTGCCTGTTTACCAGCTCTGTCAGGTACATGCTTGTGCTTCTCACAGTGCACCACAGGAAGGTGAGCTGGCTTCACACCAGAAATAAAGCAACACTTCTTGCAGTATGATCCAAGGCCCCACTCCCTTTTCCAGAGCTACCTCACAAATGGGCTTCACAATTGGGAAGGTTTAGAGCTGGCTGGAACCTGACTGCCTGCACAGAACACCAACTTGTCTCCCCACCGAAGTGGTACCTATTTGTCTACTTGCATAGAACATGCTTTCTGTTAAGTTTGCATGAAGAGACAGACACGGAGTGCTTCAAGCTCTTTGTTTATTAGTGACTACAGCTCAGAACGAACCCACTTTGGCTGGGCTGCGGCTGCTACTTATAACCAGCAGCCGCAGTTGCCAGCCAATCAGAGTGCAGGGTTTTCCTGCACTTTTTAAACTAATCATTTCTTACATTTTACAAGAACAATTCAAACTAAATCAATGACTTTAAACCTGCATACATAACACCCCTCCCCACTAGGTTCAGTCCATACTCAAACCCCAACCTATCTAATGTATTCTTTTAAATAGGTGGGGCTCTTACGTGTACGTTGAGACCTACGTGGTTCAGATGTTTTAAGGTTCTCACCTTGTGAGGGAGGAAATGTGTCTGCTGACATTTCCTTACTAGGACTTGTAGTAATGGTAGAACCTGTTTGGTTACTACAACCTGGTCTCTCCTCCCAATCCATCTCCAACCCAATGTCACCACCTAAATCAGGTAGTGATGTGCAATCTTCCATTTGTGAAAATGGTTGTTGGTATTGTGACAGGTTTTGGGATGGTTCCTGTTGTGATAGCTCGTTACACATGGGGTTGATTCTTGCTTGTTCATTACACTCATGATCCTCCCCTTCCCCTAGAAGAGGCAGTAGGTATGGGAACCAGAGAGGAGCAAAAACAATGCTCCTGAGGCAATCTGGATCTTAACTGATCAATGTGCCTGCTCCAGAAGACACCATCCTCCATTTGTACCCTGTAAGACCTGGGGCCTGTGATTTGGGTTATCTCAGCAGGAATCCATAAAGGTTCACCCATAAGGTTCTTAGCATAAACAGAATCACCCACAGTGAACGTGCGAACTTTGCTAGTGGAATCTAGTGGTGCGTTGGGTGCATAAGTGGGATGAAGGTGATCAAGGGGAGACCTGAATTTCCTACCCATCAACAATATGCTTTATATGCTTAACACAACAACGTGCGGGCTTACTTGCCAATGGACTTGCGGGCCTTACGGGAGGCTCCTCCTTCCCGGGTCTGGCCTGCTGGACTCTCCACACTGTATCTCAAGGATGGGTCATGGAACCCAGAGAGTTGGCATTGCGCTAGTAGGGGTTGGGGTGGGGGTTCTGGGCAGGGTAGAAGGAGGGGTTCCAGACCTTCTTTAGTTAAATTTTTGAATCGATTCTTAAGTGGGTTAGGGAAGTGGGGGGTCTAACAGGTGTTCATTGCAACCCCAGTCAGGTTCGTGGTTGGGGGGGGTCGGGTGGGGGCGATGGAGCCCCAGATGGAATAGTGGGGGCTGTGATTCCCAGGGTGGTTGGAATGGGTAGGAGTCAGAGGAGAGGGGCCGTATCATGTTAGGGGAGCGTGCCCCTGCTGCATTCAAGCTGTGGTGTGCTCCGACCCCTTGACCTCTTCTCAATCTCTGGGGGTTTTGGGATCCAGGGCCCCTGGGCTCCGGCTGGTGTATTTTAATGCCAGGTCCGTGGTGAATAAGGCGCTCCTCCTCCAGGAGGTTATAGAGGAGGAGGCCGCGGACCTGGCTTGTATCACCGAGACCTGGTTGGGGCCAGAGGGCGGTGTCCCTCTGGTTGATATCTGCCCCCCAGGTTTTCAGGTTATGCACCGGTCTCGACCCCAGGGAAGGGGTGGTGGGGTGGCTGTCATTATCCGGGAGGCCCTGCTTCCAAGGGAGGCCCCTGCTCCTGAGATAGGCGGGTGTGAGTCCCTCCTCATGAGGTTTGGACCTCATGGTCAGATGGGCATGCTGCTTACATACCTGTCCCCCAGCTGTGTATCAGCCGACCTGCCTGGGCTGCTCGATGCCTCTTGGGGGTGGCGGTGGAGTTCCCAGAGCTTATAGTTCTGAGGGACTTCAATCTGCCCTCCTTGGGTGCGGCATCGGGGTTGGCCCAGGAATTCATGGCTTCCATGGAGTCTATGGGTCTGACCCAGTTAATAGCTGGCCCGACTCACGAGGGGGGCAATATGCTCGACCTGGTTTTTGTCTCGGAGCGGTGGTGAAGTGGCCTGGGGGATGGTGTTATTGTAACCCATCCTGTTCCATGGTCAGACCACTATCTCCTATGGCTGGCCTTCCATCAAGCCGCCCTACACCGCTGGGAAGAGGAGCCATCTAGATGGTTCTGCCCCAGGCCCCTAAGAGGTTCCAGGCAGAACTGGGGTTTTTTCCTGCATCCCTTACCCACAGCCCTGTTGAGGTCCTTGTGGCTACCTGGCAACAGTCAGCTGCAGGGGCCCTGGACAGGGTTGTCCCCATGCGTCCCCTCACTCAGCGCAGATCCCGGTTGGCCCCCTGGTATACTGAGGGGCTCCGGGAGATGAAACGTCGTAGAAGGGGACTAGAGAGTAGGTGGAGGTCGACCCGCTCCGTATCCGACTGAGCCCAGTTGAGAGCCTATATTAGGACTTACCTGGTGGCTGTGGGGGCGGCGAGGAGACTTTACTTCTCCGCCATCATAGCATCCGCAGATAACCGCCTGGCTGCCCTGTTTGGGGTTGCCCGCTCCCTCCTACACTTGGGGGGTGGTGGACCTTGCGGGACAGAGCTGAGGAATTTGGTCTTTATCTGCAGGATAAAATTTCTCGGATCCGGGAAGGGTTCTCGGACTTGCAGTGGTCTGAGGGAGGGGGTGGTTTGGCTAATGTCATCTGGACTGAGTTCGATCCTGTTTCTGAGGATGAAGTGGACAGGATCATGCGGCGGCTGAGCTCCACCACATGTTTATTGGACCCGTGCCCTTCCTGGTTGGTTTATGCCTCCAGGAGGTCACGTCGGCTGGCTCCGGGCAGTGGTCAACGCTTCATTAAGGGAGGGGCTGTTCCCTGCCACCTTGAAAGAGGTGGTGGTGAGGCCCCTTCTGAAGAAGCCTGCCTTGGACCCAGCCATGTTGAACAACTTTTGTCCGGTCTCCAACCTTCGCTTCTTAGTGAAGGTTGTTGAGAGTGTGGTGGCCCAGCAATTGCCACTTTTCCTGGAGGAAGCGGACTACCTGGATTCATACCAATCGGGCTTCCGACCTGGGTACAGCACGGAGACAGCATTGGTCGCACTGATTGATGATCTCTCTAGGGCTCGGGACAGGGGTTTTTCCTCTGTCCTGGTCCTGTTAGATCTCTCAGCGGCTTTCGATACCATCGACCATGGTATCTTTTGCGCGTCTCGGGGGTTGGGAGTTGTTTTACAGTGGTTCTCCTCCTACCTCTCGGGACACTCGCAAACAGTGTTGGCAGGGGGGCAGAGATCGACTCCAAGGTCTCTCACTTGTGGGGTACCTCAGGGTCGGTCCTCGCCTCTCTTGTTCAACATTTATATGAAGCGCTGGGGAGATCATCCGTGGCTTCGGGGTGAGTTATCATCAGTATGCTGATGATACGCAGTTATACATCTCCACCCCGACCACATCAGTGATGCTCTCTCCGTGATGTCCCGTTGTTTGGAAGTGGTGCGGATCTGGATGGACAGGAACATGCTCCCACTCAATCCAGCCAAGACAGAGTGGTTGTGCATACCACATTCCCGGTCCAGCTCTGAGGTTCCATCTTTGGTCATGGGGGAGGTGTTACCCGCCATGGACAGGGCATGGAACCTGGGGTCCTCCTGGACTCACGGCTCAAGTTGGAGGAGCAGGTGGGAGCCGTGGCCAGGGGGGCCTTTGCCAGGTCTGGCTGGTTCGCCAGCTGCCCCATAGCTGGACCGGGATGCCCTCGCACGATTACTCAGGCCCTTGTTGTCTCCCGACTGGACTACTGTAATGCTCTCTACTTAGGACTGCCCTTGCATACCACTCGGAGGCTTCAGCTGGTGCAGAATGCGGCCGTGGGGGTAGTGATGGGAGCCCCCGATACTCCCATATTACACCCCTCCTGCGTGGCCTGCATTGGCTTCTGTTGCCCTCTGGGTGAGATTCAAGGTTTTGTGTTTACATTCAAAGTCCTACATGGCATGGGTCCAGGATATTTATGAGAACGACTCCTCCCAGCATCAAGTACCAACCGCCCGGTATGGGCGCATAGACAGGGTCTCCTCGGGTGCTGTCCTGCGACTCAATGTCGCTTGGCGGACTGGGGAGGGCCTACTCTGTGGCGGCCCCCACTTTATGGAATCTTCTCTGCCACTGGAGTCTCCGCTGGCTCCTGATCTCCGTACCTTCCGCCACGAGTTAAAAACCTGGCTGTTTTTACAATCTGAGCTATGCTGACTCCTTGGGATTTTTTATTTTAATTTTGGGGGTTTTAATGTTAATTCGGCTTAGTTTGTTTAATATGGTTTTTAGGTTATTTATTGTTGTATTTCCTTTTAATCTGTGAGCCGCCCTGAGTCCTTTGGGAGAGGGGGTGGCATATAAGTCGAATTAATAAATAATAAATTCAGCTGGGGACAAATTAGTTGAGGGGTTGGGAGTGATATGCTGAACACTGAGAAGTTTTTCAACTCTCTCAGTGATATCCCCTGGACCCAATTGCTGAAGTTTTTCCTTGGTAAATCATACCATATGTTCAGCCCGCCATAGCCAAAGGATGCCCAGGGGCTGTCAGGGCATGTCTGATATCCTGTTGTGCTAGATATGATTCAAAAAGGTTGGATGTAAATTGAGGGCCATTTTCAGAAACAAGCACATCAGGTAACCCGTGAGTTACAAAAAGCTTTTTAAGCTGTTTGATGACAGCTTCAGTTGTGGTGGATGCCATAGGGATAACCTCTAGCCATTTGGAATATGCATCAACTATAATAAGGAAAGTGTGCCCTCTGGTAGTCGCAGCAAAATCAATATGAATCCTGGACCATGGGCCCCTAGGACATTCCCATTCTTGTGTGGGGGCGAGAGGTGGGGCAGGCCTGACTACCTGACAGTTGGGACAAGATGCAACCCAGTTTTCAACCATTTTGCAATACCTGGCCACCATACATAACTCCTGTCCAATCCCTTCATCCTGCACATACCTGGATGACCCTCATGTAACATATTTAAAAGGTTGGGCAGTTGTAGATCTTGAAGAGGCCAACCTTTCTTAATCCAGCCTATAACAGGAGCCACATTTGGCAGTCTCTCTGGCAATTTCAGCAGCATGTACTGGAAGCTTGGCAACAGTTTCTAGAAAAAGGTGTAAGTCTCAGGAGCAAAGTCCTCAGTGTGAGAAGGAAGTGGGCAGTGACTCAAAGCATCTGCATGCCCAATGTCTTTGCCAGGCCTGTGGATGAGTTTGTATGAATAAGCAGCAAGAAATTCAGTCCACCTCAGCATTCTTGGTGACAGGATAGTGGGCGTAGGTTTGTCTCCTGCCACAATGCCTAACAGAGGTTTGTGATCTGTGACAATGGTAAATGTTCTCCCATATAAATACTCATGGAATTGCCCACAATTGAAGGTCCACGATATTGCGCAAATTCTCAGAGAACTGTGTGTCAAGTTGCATCAGACGATTAGTCTTTAATATTGTTAAATGCAGATTGTTCTTTTTTCTGCCCCAGACCCACACAGATTTTGTCTAATAATCTGTGCAGTGGTTCTGCAATGGTTGCTTTCTGAGGTAGGAACATGTGATAAAAGTTAATGAGTCCAAGGAAGGCTTGCAAATCTGTTTGTACAGGTCTAGGGGTCTTTGATTTTTCTGAATCTTGGCATCTGTGGGGTGGATACCATGTCAATCATATAGCCCAAGAACTCAACCTTGTCAGTTCTAAGAGTGCATTTTCTTCCTTGACTTTTAACCCCGCTGAATCTGGTAAGGACTTCTCTGAGTCTCTCTTGTAACTGGGGGCCTTTTTGAGCAGAGATTAACACATCATCAAAGTAAGGTACTACCCCTGGCAGTCCTTGGAGCATCCTTTCCATAAGGCTTTGGAAGATGCCTGGTGCCAGGCTTACTCCAACTGTAACCTTTACATTTGAAAGCACCTCTATGAGTCAAATGGTTTGGGCCTCTGCAGTGGCATCATCAACTGTTAATTGTTGATATGCCTGGGCCAGATCCAATTTGGCAAAGACTGTACCCCCAAGTGAATGTAGTAAATGATGCACCACTGGAACTGGATATGCTCTGTTGGCACATGGTTCAATGTCCCCTTATAGTCTCCACAGATTCTCACTGACCCATCAGTCTTGACTGGTGTGACTATGGTGTCTCCCACCTGGAGTGGTCAGTGGGCTCTAAAACTCCTTGAGCTATTAGTTTATCTAATTGTGCATCAATTTTTTCCTTTAAGGCAAATGGGACCCTTCTTTTAGCAAATTGGGGAACCTTGGGATCTAGGTTGAGTGATGGGTCCCCATATACTTGCCCAATCTGTCGCTGAAGACCTCTGGAAACTCAGACTTCAAGGCCTCCTCCCATTCAGTGTTGCTCATGTGATTGATGCCAGTCACCCGATGCCTAGTGGATTGAACCACTCAAGTCCCAGCAAGCTTGGGTGATCCTTGTCCATGATGGTCAGCAAGCTGGTGGTGGCCTTGAACTTCACGTTGAATTCTCTTGTTCCAACTACTGGAATCTTGTTCCCTTGGTAGTCTTTAAGAGTCATTTTGAAATGCTTCTTCTGAATGTTTGGGAGTAGATAAATATGAGCCTGAGTCCACTTCCATTTGGCAAGCCTTCCTTCAAGTACCTTCACATGTACTTTTCTGCTTCTTAAGGGTGAAGAATGACCAATGGTGACTGTTTGATGAGTTTCATTCTTCCCATTTGCTTCTGTATCCCATTTTCTCACTGAAGTTGTTAGGCTTGAATTCTTTGTCAGGAAACTTTCTTCTGTGGGTGGAGTTCTGGATGATTTGCAGACTCTTGCTAGGTGACCTCTTTTCACAACGGAGGCAGATGGTATCAAGAAACTTGCATTCAGTGGGGGTGGCTTCCCACAACCTCTGCAGTAAAAATCTTGCCTCTTTCTTCCCAGGTCTTTCTTTTCCTCTCCATTCTGAGTCTATAAATTCCTTCCTCCACCTCACTACAGTCTGACTCAGAATCTATTTGCTCCAATGAGTTGTTGTGGACTTTTCCACATCAGGATGGCTTGAGGCCTTGTTAATTTTCTTCATGGCTGCTGCTGAGGACTTGGTGGCTTCTGCTGAAGAGGCCTCTTCTATGGCTTCCTTCAAGCGGATCTTAGGTTTTAATAATAATTTGCTCTGAAGCACCTTGTCTTTGAGGCCTAGAACAAATCGATCGCGATGGCCTCTTCAAGTTGTTAAACTCCATGCACCCCAATGTCTCTTAAACTTGCCATGAAGTCATTAACGCTTTGCTTTCCCCTTGATCCCGACGTAAAACTCGTGGTTCTTAATGAGGCACGATACTGTGGTGTAATGGGCTCTTAAAAGCTTTTCTAAATCAGGCCATTCCATTACCTTCACGCCTGCAGCTCCCGCCAATGCCTTCACCATCTTGAAAACTGCCATGCAGCAGGCAGAAAGACCGCCCTCTTCCGCTTCTCAGAAATGTCGGCGAGATCGCTTTCCTCCAAATACATTTGAAATGATCTGCGACGAGTCCCAGTCTTCTGCCATCGGATCGAACGGGCTGGGGTGTTCAGCAAGCCATCTCTCTCAGCTTGTTTTCTCCGTGATCGCTTTCTTCAGGAAGGATCCCCCCTTGCCGCCAGTGTTAAGTTTGCATGAAGAGTCAGACGCGGAGTGCTTCAGTGAAGAGTTTATTAGTGACTACAGCTCATAACAGACCCGATGGGCTGGCTGCTACTTTTATAGCCAGCAGCCACAGTTGCCAGCCAATCAGAGTGCAGGATTTTCCCACACTTTTAAACCAATCATTTCTGACATTTTACAAGAACAGTTCAAACTAAACCAATGACATTCAAACCTGCATACATAAC